>CM069152.1:9596876-10196876 GCA_035221665.1 Okamejei kenojei | reverse complement strand
CCAGAGACCCGGGTGCGATCCCACGGAGTTTGTACGCTCTCTCTGTGACCGCGTGGGTTTTCTCCGGGTGCTCCGGTTTCCTCCCACATGCCAAAAACACGCAGGTGTGTGGGTCAATTGGCTTCTGTAAATCATCTCTAATGCGTAGGATAGAACTCATGTGTAATGGGTGATCGTTGGTCGACGTTGGCCAAAGGGCCTGTTTCCACTCTGTGTCTCTGAACTAAACCTAACGCTAAACTAAACGGTGAGACTAAGCGGAGGCTTGGCGATCGTTTCGCCGAACACCTCCGCTCGGTCCGCATTAACCAACCCGACCTCCCGGTGGCTCAGCACTTCAACTCCTCCCATTCCGTATCCGACCTCTCGGTCCTGGGCCTCCTCCACGGCCAGAGTGAGCAACACCGCAAGTTGGAGGAACAGCCCCTCATATTCCGCTTGGGGAGTCTGCATCCTTTGGGCTTGAACATTGAATTTTCTCAATTCTGTTAACCCTTGCTGTCTCCCCCCCTTCCCACCTCTCCCTCAGCCCTCGGGCCCTGGCATTCCCTCTCTCTCTATCTCCCTCCCCCACCCTAGTCGCACCAGCTTCTCATTTTCACACCACAAACAGCTTACAATGGCTTGTTCCCTTTATCATCGATACTTTTTTGCATATCTTTCATTCATTGTACTTTATCTCTCCACATCACCGTCTATATCTCTCGTTTCCCTGATCCCTGACCAGTCTGAAGAAGGGTCTCAACCCGAAACGTCGCCTATCTCCTTCGCTCCTTAGATGCTGCTGCACCCGCTGAGTTTCTCCAGCCTTTTGTGTACCCTAAACTGAACCAGCTGGCTCACGCTACCTGTGGAATCCTGTCTCAGTGGGAGACGGAGACTTTTGCAGACGAGCGAGTGAGAAAACAGGCAGATGAAAAGGCATCTCAACATCTGGATGTCCATAAACAGACTCTGTGATGGTAATTACAGCTGTCATCTCAATAAATAATATGATGTAAACCAGATTTAGTGCTGGATGGCACACCAGTGGTTGTAAACTACTGTTACTGCCCAGTGGGAAACAGATATGAACATATTAATCCCACATTTTGCAACCTGAATAAAATTTATGAAACAAAATTGACGTTATATCTACTTCCCGCCTGGCTGTGATACTGCGGATTCACCCTTGCATTCGCAGAGAGAGTTCATAAAATGTTGCTGCACGGAACGAGGTTATTAGCCCATTGCCCCTCAGCTTCTGTGTGTTTTTGCACAATTCGGGTCAATGGCCTGGTGCTGTTAAACCAGGGGCCATCCTCTGCAACCCTGCTGAGAGCAACCTCATTGATCTCAGCTAATGTTCTCACCTCTCCTGCCTATAAACACCATCGTACATGATTGTCTCGTCATCTGCCCGCCTCTCTTTTGTCAGCTTACTGAGTGGTTACATGCTTCAACCAGTTTAGTTTGGTTCAGAGATACAGCATGGAAACAGGCCCTTCGGCCCACCGAGCCCACGCTGACCAGCGGTATCCTACACGTCAGGGATGATATACAATTTTACCAAAGCCAATTAACCTTCGAAACTGTACGCTTTTGGAGTTTACTTCAGCTAAGTACATGGGTTGATTTGATGTTCGAGAAGGAACTGGAGATGCTGGGAAATCGAAGGTAGACAAAATTGCTGGAGAAACTCAGCTCAGCGGGTGTGGCAGCATCTATGGAGCGAAGGAAATAGGCAACGTTTCGGGCCGAAACCCTTCTGGGTTTCGGCCCGAAACGTTGCCTATTTCCTATTTCGTTGCCTATTTCCTTCGCTCCATAGATGCTGCCGCACCCGCTGAGTTTCTCCAGCAATTTTGTCTACTTTGGGTTGATTTCACATTCAATGACGACCAGTGAAAAACATAATCTGCTTTCTACCTGTAGATTCCAATGGTAAATGCCCATAAAATGGAAGACAATGACATGTTAACTTGCTCTTTCAATTATGTTTTATCATATTCCAACCCAGGTTTTTGTGGGTTTTAATCAGACCATAAGATATAGACGCAGAATTATGCCATTCGGCCCATCGAGTCTGCTCCGCCATTCAATCATGGCTGATCTATCTCTCCCTCCTGCCTTCTCCACATAGCCCCTGACACCCGTACTAATCAAGAATCTAGCTATCTGTGCCTTACAAATATTCATTGACTTGGCCTCCACAGCCTTCTGTGGCAATGATTTCCACTGATTCACCACCATCTGACTAAATAAATTCCTCCTCATCTCCTTTCATTCTGAGGCTGTGACATCTGGTCCTAGACTCTCCCAGCAGTAGACACATCCTGTCCACATCCACTCTATCCTGGCATCCAACCATGCATATTAATGCCCTTCTTCGGACACAGAAACAGGCACTTTGGCCCACAAGGTTTGTGCTAAATACTGTATAATGCCAAGACAAAATAATCTCATCTGTCTTCACATGGTCTGTCCCTCTCCACACCCTGCATATCCAGGTGCCTATCTAAAAGCCTCTTAAAGGCCGCTATTGTATCTGCCTACACCACCACCCCTGGCAGCATGTTTTAGGCACCCAGCACACTCTGTATAAACAAACTTGACCCGCACATCTCCTTTAAACCATGCCCATCTCACCTTAAAGCTTTGCCCTCCAGTCTTTGACATTTTCATCCTAGGAAAATGATTCTAGCTGTGTACTTTCTTAATCAAACCATAAGATATAGGAGCAGAATTATGCCATTCGGCCCATCGAGTCTGCTCTGCCGTTCAATCATAGCTGATTTATTTTTCCCTCTCAATCTCTCATTCTTGACTTCTCCCCGTAACCTTTGAAGCCATTTTCAATCAAGAACCTGTCAATCCCCGCTTTAATAATGCCCAATGTATTGGCCTCCACAGCTATCTGTGGCAAACACCCATTGACTTCCCTTCCACTGCCATCTCCGGCAATGAATTCCACAGATTCACCATCGTCCGGCTAAAGAAATTCCACCTCATCTCCGTTCCGGCAAGTTTTCAAACAGGTTTCGCTTGCATGAAAGCTGCACCGATACGATACGATAGAACTTTATTTATCCCAGGAGGGAAATTGGTCTGCACACAGTCATAAAACACAACGAGATACAAGAAACGTGAAGTTAGAGTGACGAGTGGAAAGGATTGAGGCATAATATGTTGTTTTGTTCTTGTGCAAGTGCACATAACCAAGGCAGACAGCGGTTCACTCTCATTCATTCACTCCCATCGTTCACATGGTAGCAAACATTACCGAGAAATAATTGAAGTGGCTTTGGGTGGCTATTCCCATGACTTGAGCAATGCACTGAAGCTGCCAGGAATTGATCATTAATTTGGCATTTTAACCAATGCCGTTTCCATGCCCACAAAGCTTGAATGCGCTTTATTATTTTACGCCAATTATTATTTTATGCTTCAGTGCAAGGAAGACAGACACAAAATGCCGGGGAAGCTCAGTGGGTCAGGCAGCACCTCTGGAGGAAAGGAATAGGTGACGTTTCGAGTCGAGACCCTTCTTCAGGCTGCGAGTCAGGGGAGAGGGAAACGAGAGATATGGAAGGTAACTAGAACAAATGAATGAAAGACATGCAAAAAGCAACGATGATCCAGGAAAGGTGGAGCCCACCATCGTCCTTTGTTTTTAGTTTTAGTTTTAGAGGCTCAGCGTGGAAACAGGCCCTTCAGCCCACCGGGTCCACGCCGACCAATGATCCCCGCACATTCACACTATCCCACACACTAAGGACAGTTTTTACATATACCAAGCCAATTAACCTACCAACCTGTACGTCTTTGGAGTGTGGGAGGAAACCGGAGATCTCGGAGAAAACCCACGCAGGTCACGGGGAGAACGCACAAACTCCGTACAGACAGCACCCGTAGTCGGGATCGAACCCGGGTCTCCGACGCTCCTTTCGCTGTAAGGCAGCAACTCTACCGCTGCGCCACCGTGCCGCCCATTGTTGGCTGTGGTGTTGGTGATAATGAGTTATACAGACAGTGAAACTTAACAGGACGACAGTGAAACTGGTACGATGACCAGGGTGGGGGAGGGATGGAGAGAGAGGGGATAGAAACATAGAAACATAGAAAATAGGTGCAGCAGTAGGCCATTCAGCCCTTCGAGCCTGCACCACCATTCAATATGATTATGGCTGATGCACCGGATTACTTGAAGTCAGAGTAAGCAATATTCACTGCAAAATCTCCTCAAGCTGTCCTTTGCTGGTTTTCACCCAGTAACTGGTATATATAACATGTATGGCGCTCATATATTTTAGAATGAACGTATATGAGATATTACTGGAGGGTGAGCCAGGGTGATGCCTCCAGCGCTTTCATGTCGCCTGCAGGAGGCACCCCCGGGGCCACAAAGATGGCCGGGCGAGTAGAGGGACGTCGGTTCACGGGAACTGCTCCAGTACATCGAGCACGCGGGCCGACCTGGCTTTGGACCTTGAATAATGGGACCAGAAATGGCGGTGCCCTCTTGCGTAATATGTGCACGGTGGTGCAGCGGTAGGGTCGCTGCCTTGCAGCACTTGCAGCGCCGGGAGACCCGGGTTCGATCCCGACTACGGGTGCTTGTCTGTGCGGGGTTTGTACGTTCTCCCTGTGACCCGCGTGGGTTTGCTCCGGGTGCTCCAGTTTCCTCCCAACCCACACTCCAAAGACGTGCAGGTCAGTAGGTTAATTGGCTTGGTGCATGCGTACATTGTCTCCAGTAGGAGGATAGTGTTAATGTGCGGGGATCGCTGGTCGGTGCGGACTTGGTGGGCTGAAGGGCCTGTTTCCACGCTGCATCTCTAAACTAAAAACTAAACTAAAAAATATCCTAGAAGAATTTCACTATGCAGTTGCACATGTGACAGATAAAACACTGTTGACTATTGATGCGATTGTACACAGATATCCGTATCCTTACAAACTGGAACATAGCCATATTTTACTGCTATGCTTCACTGATTTCCAGGCCTCTGGAGATGGTGTGTGAGTGTTGCTGTGTGAGAGTGTGAGATGGCTGTTTACCAAGTAACTCTGCCAATGTTTATATACTCAGGTACTTAGAATGAGATGCTAATGCGATTTCAGGCAGGAAGTCAGTCTGATTCGACTAATCTGATACCCAGTAGGATTATATTGAAAAGCAATATGTTTCATTTAAAACCTTTAAAAACCTGTGACTAATAATAGACACAACAAATTGCTGTCAAACCCAAATCATAAGTTCATTAGTTCATAAAGTGCAAGTGAAATGAAATTGCCGGCAGCGGTACAATGAAAAAGAACAGACAAAAACACAATAACAATGTAACACAAACATCCACCTCAGCATTCATCACTGTCGGGGAAGGCACAACATTTGGCCAGTCCTCCTCCATTTTCCTCCGTGGTCGGGACCTCGTACCCACCGCAGCCGCTGCTGCGGGCGTCCAGATGTGCAGACAAGGTAAGTCCAGGTGAGTCCTGAATCGGTGCCTCCCAATCGGAGACCAAGGCTTCAGGATGGTGTAGGCCGCAGGCCGGCGGTCTCCCTATCTCTCCCTTCTCAACCCCATCCTCCTGCCTTCACCTAATTACCCCTGACACCCGTACTAATCAAGAATCTGTCCATCTATCCAGTCCAAGGAGAACAAAGTAGGGCCTGGCGTGTGGGGACCACCAAGACCCAAGGGGGGACCACAAATGGAATGTGTTAAAAACGGTTTGTGTTAAAATGGGATGCCTGTAACTTTGTCGATGGCCTTTATGTGTGGCGACTCTATGATGCCTTGGGTAAGACTCTCACTGAGACTTGTCAAAATGGTTGATGTTTCGGGTCGAGTCCCTTCTTCAGACTGAGAGTCAGGGGAGAGGGAAACACATTTAGAAGGTGGTGTACATTTGTGAGTGATAAGTTACTGTGTGTAATAAAATCAGTTGACCGTGTGTGTTCTGAGTTCACTGCAGAAAGGTAGAATCTATACTCCTCAGGTTAGCAGAAACAGAGATATTCAGCAGAAGGCACATAGAACAAATGAATGAACGATCTACTGGGCTTATAGTCACCGGAATTTAAAAGGATGAGTTCTTATAGAAACATATACAATTCTTAAGGGATTGGGCAGGCAGGAAAAGTGTTCCCGATGTTTGGGGGAGTTAGGACTGAGATGAGGAAAAAGTTTTTCACCCAGAGAATTGTGAATCTGTGGAATTCTCTGCCTCAGAAGGCAGTGGAGCCCAATTCACTTGATATTTTCAAGAGAGAGTTAGATTTACCTCTTAGGGTTAACGGAATAAAGAGATTCAGGGAGAAATCAGGAACGGGGTACTGATTCTGGATGATCAGCCATGATCATATTGAATGGTGGTGCTGTCTCGAAGGGCCGAATGGCCTACTCTTGCACCTATTTTCTATGTTTCTATGTTTCTATGAAAGATATGCGTAAAGCAAGGATGATTCTAAGGCAAGGTGGAGCCCACAATGGTTCCACCTTCGGTGTTTATCTTTGAATATACTTCCTCTACAAAATAATTCTCTGCCCCGTTTATTTGAGAATGAAATGCCCTGAGAAATTCATTCAGGTTTGAGTCGCAGTCCGACTGTAGGAGATGCCAAAGAGGGTCGTCGCAGGCTTTCCCCTTCTGACTTGAAACTGTCAGCAATTCTGTCCCAAATGAATAGTGTTCTGTTGGGATTGCTTCATCACTTAGCAATGTGCAATCACCGAATGATTCTGCCAAGCATGACATTGGCGATGAAAGAAATAATTACTAGTCAGGGGGCTTTGGTCAACAAACAATCGCGGAACCCTGGTAATTTAATAAGCTGTGTGCCAAAAACACGGCAACAATGAGAATTAAATGAGAATGTTGTCCTTTTGTCGGAGTTGAGGGAGGAATTTGTGGGTAACTTAACCAAGATATATATTTTTAAATAGGACTGCGTTCTTCATCAGATGCACGGAGCGCTTAATAACCACCCGCTTTCAAAATCACCGGCAAAATAAAATCATGAGAAATTCGTAAGAACCTGGCTTGATAGACATAAAAAGCTGGAGTAACTCAGCAGGACAGGTCAGCATCTCTGGAGAGAAGGAATGGGTGGTGTTTCGGGTTGAGACCCTTCTTCAGGCTGGGAAACTAAACTGGCTGACAACTAATTTATTTTCAGTTTCAGTTTAGTTTATGGTCACGTGTACCGGGGTAGAGTGAAAAGCTTTTGCTGCGTGCTACCCAGTCAACGGCAAGACTATTGGGATGTACAAAGATTTTGTACGTCCCAAAATCCTGGGGCCCCGCGCGCAACCGCGCGCAACCGCGCGCCACTGCCTACGTCACCACGCACCATGTGCACATCACGTGCGTGTCACGACTAGTGCGTCATGCGTCGTGACGCGTAAATGATGTCGCGTAAATGACGCGCCAATGACGCCCAAGTGGGACAGGCCCTTTACAATGTTTAGAGACACGATAAGGGAATAGCATTTTCTACAGAGGTACGGGAAAGAGAAATGAGAAGTTAAGTATCTGCGGTTTGAATGTGTTGATCTGCGCAAATCTGTATTAATACCATTCAACAATAAACACATGAAGACTCTGCTGCAAAACGTGCCGCATGGAAAAACACCAATTTCTATTAAAAGAACCGTTCCTGCTTTCACTGACTGGTTCACGGCCTTTATTGAAGTTATCTTTCGATTATCAGTCTAATGGATGTAGGCAAGATTGATGAAGAAGCTTTGGCAGAACAAGGACTTTGCCTTCTTGATGAACTCAGCATAAACCATGGTGAATAGCCCGGGGGTCAGCTTGATTAAAACTTTTTTTTTTTGGCCTATCTTCAGCGTTCAGTCCCCGTGTGAGGGATCGGATCTGTGGGCCCAGGGACGTGTGGAGCTGCTGAAGCAGTCAGGCGCTACAGGGAGTCCAGGGGGGATTCAAAAAACCCTTGACAGTGCTGAGAAATGTGTCAATGGCTCTTCAATGGTCTGAACTGATTACAAGGGGATATACGTTTTTTTGACATTTTGAATAACCCAGCAGCCCTGCTCTTTCAAAGCGGTCTGAGATTTAGCTCTGCCCCCCTTGCAAACCCACAGCGTACACACTCAGTTCCCCTATGGTGAAAGAAACAAGCAACGATTCAATGTGTGGGAAGGAACTGCAGTACACTCTGGAGTTTAGAAGGATGAGAGGGAATCTTATTGAAACATGTAAGATTATTAAGGGTTTGGTCACGCTAGAGGCAGGAAACATGTTCCCGATGTTGAGGGAGTCCAGAACCAGGGGCCACAGTTTAAGAATAAGGGATAAGGTATTTAGAATGGAGATGAGGAAACACTTTTTCACACAGAGAGTGGTGAGTTTGTGGAATTCTCTGCCTCAGTGGAGGCCGTTTCTCTGGATACTTTCAAGAGAGAGTTAGACAGGGCTCTTAAAGGTAGCAGAGTCAGGGGATATGGGGAGAAGGCAGGAACGGGGTACTGATTGTGGATGATCAGTATGACTATCCATCTATCCATCTATCCATCTATCCATCTATCCATCTATCTATCCATCTAACCATCTATCTATCTGTCTGTCTGTCTGTCTGTCTGTCTGTCTGTCTGTCTATCTGTCTGTCTGTCTGTCTGTCTGTCTGTCTGTCTGTCTGTCTGTCTGTCTGTCTGTCTCTCTCTATCTATCTATCTATCTATCTATCTATCTATCTATCTATCTATCTATCTATCTATCTATCTATCTATCTATCTATCTATCTATCTATCTATCTATCTATCTATCTATCTGTCTGTCTGTCTGTCTGTCTGTCTGTCTGTCTCTCTCTATCTATCTATCTATCTATCTATCTATCTATCTATCTATCTATCTATCTATCTATCTATCTATCTATCTGTCTGTCTGTCTGTCTGTCTGTCTGTCTGTCTGTCTGTCTGTCTGTCTGTCTGTCTGTCTGTCTGCCTGCCTGCCTGCCTGCCTGTCTGTCTGTCTGTCTGTCTGTCTGTCTGTCTGTCTGTCTGTCTGTCTGTCTGTCTGTCTGTCTGTCTGCCTGTCTGTCTCTCTATCTATATATCTATCTGTCTATTTATCTATCTATATATCTATCTGTCTGTCTGTCTGTCTGTCTGTCTGTCTGTCTGTCTGTCTGTCTGTCTGTCTGTCTGTCTGTCTGTCTATCTACCTCTCCAGGGTGATTCTGGACGCCCTATTTATACATGGATTTACAACAAATATCCAAGTGCTTAGGCCTATGTTCTCATTTTTCATAACCCCGCAGATAGGAAATGCATTTTAACATGATGGGAACGTGGGATATGAGAACACACACTGTGATAGAAAGCTCTCTCAAGAACTGTAATCATCAAAAACTAAATGTCAATGTACCAACAAAAGGAACTGAAGACGCTGTTTTATGCCGAAGATAGACACAAAATGCTGGAGTAACTCAGTGGGTCAGGCAGCATCTCTGGAGAAAATGGATAGGAGACATTTCAGGTTGGGACCCGTCTTCAGACAAAAGGGTTCAATTTGGGAGCTGTAAAACTGCAAATTCCGTTGAATTTCATTGCCCTGAGAGATGAGGATGGTTGAATCCACTAAAGAATGCATGATGAATTATTTAATCGATCTGTACACAGGTAAAATTCAAACACTATAGCAACTTCCCGATATCAGCCTGCGAAGAAGTCCTATACCTGGTAAATCAGGACTTTACGGATTCTGATTACTGGTGGCTGTGGTGCCTGGATGGCACCTGTTGTACGGAGACTTTGCAAAGGAAATTGTGCAATGGCATTCCCACTCACCTGTTCTACCTCGCTAAATCACCTGTCTTGCTCTGTAATTGAGGTATGACGCAATTTGAGTGTATTAGCATTCAGGCTCCAATTTCACCCTCCAGCAGTTTTGTAATCTCAGGAGGTGTGGTGAACAAATACCGCAATACCATGCCTTCAAGATTGCCATTGTCGATTATGTACTTGGACAGTAATTCCTAGGCTTGTTGCTCTTAGATGCACTGTGCTGGAATTTATTGAGAACTGACCAATTCTCGTTATAATGGGAAGTGGATTAATAGTGATATAAACTATATTGGTGGTGTAGCGGTAGAGCTGCTGCCTTACAGCGCCAGAGACCTGGGTTCGATCCTGACTACAGGTGCAGACTGTACGGGGTTTGTACGTTCTCTCCCTGACCTGCGTGGGTTTTCTCCGAGATCTTCGGTTTCCTCCCACACTCTAAAGACGCACAGGTTTGTAGGTTAATTGGTATAAATGTAAAATTGTCTCAAGTGCGTGTAGGGTAGTGTTAATGAGGGGGGATCGCTGGTCGGTGCGGACAAAGGGTGGGCCAAAGGGCCTGTTCCCGTGCTGTATCTCTAAACTAAACTAAACTGAACTAAGTAAACGTACGTTGTTTATTTCCATCAAATATCTCCGTCAGGAGAAGTCCAGCTACGCTCATTGGCGTCAAGCCAACTATCGGCGACTGTTGCCGAAAAGTTTAGAACATCTCAAAATCCAGCAGCGACCAGAAAAACGGCACGATTCTTTGGGCGACTGAGGAGACTACTCACGACCATGTGGCGACAGCCTAGTCGAAAATATCGCCTACGTGGGACAGGGGCATTACTTATCTTCCTTCGGCGCCCTCAATGTTGGCTGCAGGAGGCGTCCCCGGGGCTGGACGATCCAGACGGAGGCGGCGGACGGAGGCCCTGCAGCAGCCTGGGGCTCGCCTAGATTGGGCACCGCTCCAGGAGACCGAGGGCACGGGCCGGACTGGACTGTGAAATTTGCGGCAAAACCTGGCGACTCTTGCACGCGGTCTCAGTGGGCTATTTCTATGCACTTTGTTTTCATTGCCGATTGCGCTCGGGTATAACGATACTTTACTGAACTGTGTGCAGAAAATGAATTTCACTATATGTCTGTACATGTGATAATCAAGAACCATTGAACCATATTCAACCAGAGATAATTGAACCGGAGACTCAGGTTCGATCCCGACTACGGGTGGTGTCTGTACGGAGTCTGCCCGTTCTCCCCGTGACCCAGTGGATCTTCTCCCAGATCTCCTGATTCTTCCCACACTCCAAAGACGTACAGGTTTGCAGGTTAATGGGCTTGGTATAAATGTAAAATTTTCCCTGGTGTGTATAGGATAGTGTTAGTGTGCGGGGATCGCTGGGCGGTGCCGACTCGGTCGGCTGAAGGGCCTGTTTCCGCGTGACCAAAATAGTGCTCCTTGCTGAGGTTGTGATTGGGATAGATCTCTGTGAAGGTCTTTCTTTGGGCAAAGTCCTCCTCTCCCAACCACCTCTCCGTCCTGTCTGCTGCCTGCACTTGTCCTACAACCATCAACCGCAATGAGACTATTTGAGGTCAAAGCCACCCAGAAGTTAACTTTGGCTGAGACTGAGAGTCGGGGGAGAGGGAAACCAGAGATATGAAAAGATACAAAGAACAAATGAATAAAAGGTATGACTTTCAGCCTGAACAAGGGTCTCGACCCAAAACGTCACCTTTTCTCTGGAAATGCTGCCTGACCCGCTGAGTTACTCCAGCATTTTATGTCTGTCTTTGATGTAAACCAGCATCTGCGATTCCTTCCTTCTCATATAAGTGGGACTGTGGTCACAAAATACTTCTCACAATAGTCTTAAATCAGTTCACAGATGAGCATAATTTATTAGGTCCAAGCTCCCCCTTCAGCCGGTTAACACTGCCAACAGGGGTGGACATTGAGGTGGTGCAGACATATAAATATCTGGGAGTGCACCTTGATAACAAACTGGACTGGTCCGTCAACACCGATGCCCTCTACCAAAAAGGACAGAGCAGTCTCTTTTTTCCTCAGAAGGCTCAGCTCCTTCAATGTGTGCAATGAAATGCTGCACTTGTTTTACACACACTGTGGTTGCAAGTGTCATCTTCCACGCTGTTGTCTGCTGGGGCAACAACATCTCTGATAAAAACAGCAAGTACAAGCTGGTGAAAAGAGCTAGCTCAGTGCTGGGGGGGGGGGGGGGGGGGGGGGGGGGGGGGGGGGGGGAGAGAGTGGACTCTGTGGGGGATGTGCTTGAGGAGGGTATGAGGAGCAAGGTGTAGGTCATCCTCAACAACTCCAGGCACCCCCTCCCTGAAACTCTGGCGGGTCAGAGGAGCAGACGGAAAAACAACTGGCTCCTCTCCCTGCGCTGTAGAACGGAGCGGTTCAGGAGACCCTTCACCCCTGCAGCCATTCGATTTTATAATACTGACCGTTAAGCTGTATTGGGGATGCTTTGCGCTTTTAATTGTTATTTATTGGGTTATTTCTAAGTTATTATCGCTTTTATGTATTGTTCCTATTTTATGAATTGTCTGCTCTAAGTTCTGACTGTGTAAGCTACCGAACATCTGAATTTCCCTGAGGGGATTAATTAAGTATTTATCTATCTATCTATCTATTCAAAAACTAGATCCAACATGTTAGATTATTTCTCGGAATCTGTCAGGGGGTTTTGTTTTGATTATTGTGCTCCTATTCAGAGTTGCATCATGGTGTAGAGCATTACACCCCCTTGATTTGCACTTGGGTTGCATTGTAAACTGCTCAGAAACGGGTCAAGGTTGCACGGCAGAATGTAATCGCCTCAGTCTTGCCTCCTCCAATAAAGCAGAACAAACAAAACACAGGTTGCTTGGCGAAACACGCTTCCCACCCCCCCCCCCCCCCCCTCCCCCCCCCTCTTCCTCCCATCCCCCCCCAACAAAAAAACAAACCATGGTCCCCCAGTTTTTTGCTCTGAATACAAATTATTGTACATTTCCCAAAATCCACATTTGCAGATTTGGATGCGGAACAAACTCTGGTCCCAAAGAGGGCGGCTCCACAAAAGGCTTTCACTTCCACTTTCAAAAGTCCCAAGCTGAGTTGACAAAGGCATGTGTAACCACTGAAATGTTAATCGCTGCACTGACAATCGTTTTCTGTGATGATCGAAACAGTCCAGTAATGAGAAAGTATTTGTTCGAAAAGATAAACCTCTTTAAAACCATCAGAAAGTAACGATATGACTGCCGGCATAACATCAGAGAAACCTTGTTTGTGCCTTGATTCTTTCTTTGTGTGTGTGTGTGTGTGTGATGTTGCGCTCAGCTTCGAAGTAACGATCCCAGAGTCCTACAAGAACATCTTTGTTGTCCCGTTAGGCTCAGGCTGTTCATGTGCGATGAGCTCAGTTTGCACATGTCTACTTTTTGATCCTGAAAGTCTGGGACGTTTTTTATGTTGGGGATGCTAATAATTCAGATGGTGTTTTCTCGCAGCCTTTGCCGGGCTCTTTGATTCATGGTTGCACAGCGGGTCATGTGTCAACAGGGCCTTAGTAGTCACAGTACAGTCTGTGTCACCGCTGATGGATGAGATTGTAAACCACCTCCCTTCGGGGAGAAAGAACAGTCCTGCATCAGCCTTCCAGTGGGATGAAAACGGAATAATTTAATTTTCGTGGCCTTTGTAAATCTTTTCATTCGATGTTGCAGATAAAACAATGTCAACGTTTCATAAGATTGAAAACTTCATTACTGTGTGAATTCTGCCAGAAAACCATTGCTCTGTTACTTGGTTTGCTTATTTCCGCTCTACATTATAAGATACTACGAATTGGAATGAAATCAAGTGTTAATGTTTCCATTGCAACAGCCCCCCACTGTAAACCCACAAACCTCCTCCTGCTATTTTCAGATGTTGGGCTAACATATGACGGCACTGGGCCTCTACTCGCTGGAGTTTAGAAGGATGGGGGGGGGGGGGGGGGGGGGGGGGGGGGGGGGGGGGCGGGGGAGAGAGGCCCCATTGAAACATACCCAATAGTGAAAGGCTTGGATAGAGTGGATGTGGAGAGGATGTTTCCCGCTCGTGGGAGAGTCTAGGACTAGAGGCCATTGCCTCAGAATTAAAGGACGTTCCTTTAGGAAGGAGATAGGGAGGACTTTATTTAGTCAGAGGGTGGTGAAGCTGTGCAATTCTTTGCCGCAGAAGGCTGTGGAGGCTACGTCAATTGATATCTTTAAGGCAGAAAATTGATAGATTCTTGATTAGTACGGGAGTCAGGGCTCATGGGGAGAAGGCAGAAGAATGGGGGTAGGTGTGAGAGATAGATCAGCCATGATTGAATGGCGGAGTAGACTTGATGGGCCAAATGGCCTAATTCTTCTCCCATCACTTATGACCTGATGTACATTTTCGTATTGACAGCCTGCAGCATCAGTGACGGGGATAGGGCAACTGTATGAACCATTTGCTGGTTTGGCAATTCCTCTGGGCCTGATCAAGATTCAACATAATGTGTTCATAAGTTCATAAGTGATAGGAGCAGAATTAGGCCATCCGGTCCATGAGGTCTACTCCGCCATTCAATCGTGGCTGATCTATCTTTCAATCTTAACCCCATTCTCCTGCCTTCTCCCCATAACCTCTGACACCTGTACTAATCAAGAATCGATCTATCTCTGCCTTAAAAATATCCACTAATGGCCTCCACAGCCTTCTGTGGCAATGATATCCACAGATTCACCACTCGCTTCAGTTTAGTTTAGTTTAGGTTGGAGATATAGCGCAGAAACAGGCCCTTCGGCCCACCGAGCCCCTGCTGACCAGCGACACTATCCTACACACACTAGGGACAATCTTTACATTTATACCAAGCCAATTAACCTACAAACCAGCGCGTGTTTGGAGTGTGGGAGGAAACCGAAGATCTCAGAGAAAACCCACGAGGTCACAGGGAGAACGTACAAACTCCATATTGTACATAGAAGAAGCGGAAACCACATTCGACCATTAGGGAGACTGACAAAACCCTCGGGGAACCTCCGGGAACTGCGCGGAAAGTTTGGGTGGGGCGCAAAGTCTCCAGAGGTTTCCGTTCAGCTTTCCTAAGTGGGACAGGGGCATTAGTATCGAACCCAGGTCTCTGGCGCTGTGAGGCAGCAACTCTACCGCTGCGCCACCTCAAATTCCCACAGCTCAGGAATTCACCAAACTTGTGCTTTTCAGAAATCATCTTCAGATTTGCTTCCGAATCTAGAGTAAAAATAGACGATGCTCCTGGCTTGTAAAATCAGTGATGAGATGTCTTTGTGACAGAAAAAAAAGACTTAATTGTCTTCTTCAAATGACAGTGACCGACTGGAAACAAAGGAATCCATTTCTTACAGATGATGCTGGATTCATAAGCTGACCTTCGTACGACCCTAATACGTTTTACTGACACTATGTTCTTGTACATGGGACCTTCTGCACTCTGCAGAACAGCAGACCAAGAGCATGGATAGCCACCAAATGCTGGAGTAACTCAGCGGGGAAGGCAGCATCTCACGAGAGGAGGAATGGGTGACGTTTCGGGTCGAGACCCTTCCTCAGTCTGAAAGGTCTCGACCCAAAACGTCACCCATTCTTTCTCTCCAGAGATGCTGCCCGGCACGCTGAGTTACTCCAGCATTTTGTGCCTATCTTCGGTTTAAACCAGTATCTGTTGTTCCTACCTACACAATGGGATATAGAGGATACAGGGCACCTCTCAGCAGCAAAGTCTGCGACTAATTGAAGCATTGCAAGCAATTGTGGTGTGCAGGAAATGATGGTGAGATTGTTACAGTGCAGCAAAGTTTTACATTGCTTGTCAGGTACAAGCAATGTACAAGGTACAACAGAAAGATCTTAGGGACATGCTTAGTCGCTGAAGACTCATGTGTGCAAAATAGGTGGCCAAAGTCAGCTTACATATTACTGCGCGTTTACACCCAACCTGGCAAGCTACAATGTTCAAGAAGGAACTGCAGATGCTGGAAAATCGAAGGTAGACAAAAATGCTGGAGACACTCAGCGGGTGCGGCAGCATCTATGGAGCGAAGGAAATAGAAACATAGAAACATAGACATAGAAATTAGGTGCAGGAGTAGGCCATTCAGCCCTTCGAGCCTGCACCGCCATTCAATATGATCATGGCTGATCATCCAACTCAGTATCCCGTACCTGCCTTCTCTCCATACCCTCTGATCCCCTTAGCCACAAGGGCCACATCCAACTCACTCTTAAATATAGCCAATGAACTGGCCTCAACTACCCTCTGTGGCAGAGAGTTCCAGAGACTCACCACTCTCTGTGTGAAAAAAGTCTTTCTCATCTCGGTCTTAAAGGATTTCCCCCTTATCCTTAAGCTGTGACCCCTTGTCCTGGACTTCCCCAACATCGGGAACAATCTTCCTGCATCTAGCCTGTCCAACCCCTTAAGAATTTTGTAAGTTTCTATAAGATCCCCTCTCAATCTCCTAAATTCCAGAGAGTATAAACCGAGTCTATCCAGTCTTTCTTCATAAGACAGTCCTGACATCCCAGGAATCAGTCTGGTTCCAATCAATAGGCAACGTTTCTGGCCAAAACGTGGCGGGAGGGGGGAGAAGAAAGGAAGAGGAGGAGCAGCACCTCGTATTCCGCTTGGGCAGTCTGCATCCCAGTGGCCTGAACATTGACTTCTCCAATTTCCGGTAGCCCTTGCTGTCTCCTCCTCTTCTCAACTCTCCCTCAGCCCTCGGGCTCCTCCTCTTCCTTTCTTCTTCCCCCCCCCACCCTGCATCAGTCTGAAGAAGGGTTTCGGACCAAAACGTTGCCTATTTCCTTCGCTCCATAGATGCTGCCGCCCCCGCTGAGTTTCTCCAGCAGATTTGTCTACCTGGCAAGCTAGAAGGTCACGGTAAATGTCTTTAATTGTGGTGTATGAACACGACTGAGTTCAAAAATAGGCAATGGCTTAGGTTTCACACCTATTAAGGCAAAATACGCAGACCAATAAACACTTTCCTGAGTTAACTTTAGTTTAGTTTATTGTCACGTGTACCGGGGTACGGTGAAATGTTTTTTGTTGCGTGTTAAGCAGTCAGCAGAAAGACCACACATGATTACAATCGAGCCACCCACAGTGTACAGTTACAGGATAAATGGGATAATGTCCAGGACAAGATAAAGTCCAGTAAAGTCCGATTAAAGATAGTCCGAGGGTCTCCAATGAGGTAGAAGGTAGGTCAGGACAGCTCTCTACTTGTTGACAGGATGGTTCAGTTGCCTGATAACAGCTGGGAAGAAACTGTCCCTGAATCTGGAGGTGTGCGCTTTCACACCTCTGTACCTCTTGCCTGATGTGAAGAGCGAGAAGTGGGAGTGACACATCCTTGATTAAGGATGTTAAAAGAATCGATCAACTGGGATATTCAGTGGAATTTAGAAAGATGCGAGGGGATCATAGAAACATATACATTTCCTAAGGGATTGGACAGGCTAGATGCAGGAAAAATGTTCCTGACGTTGAGGGAGTCCAGAACCAGGGATCACAGTGTAAGAATAAGGGGTAGGCCATTTAGGACTGAGATGAGGAAAACCTTTTACACCCAGAGAGTTGTGAATCTGTGGAATTCTCTGCCACAGAAGGCAGTGGAGGCCAATTCACTGGATGTTTTCAAGAGAGGGTTAGATACAGCTCTTGGGGCTAACGGAATCAAGGGATATGGGGAGAAAGCAGGAACAGGGTACTGATTTTGGATGATCATATTGAATGGCAGTGCTGGCTCGAAGGGCTGAATGGTCTACTCTCTATTTTCTATGTTTCTATGATTATGCTGGTGGCATGAAGTGTTAATGGAGTCAATGGAAGGGAGGTTGGTGATATGGCTGTATCATTGTGGATCAGACAGCAGATCCCTTGGACTACCACCACACCAAGCCAGTTGACACATGGCTGGTTTGTTGATGCAAACTAGAAGCTATCTTTTTCAAGCTGTTTTTGCCCACCACAGCCAAGCCCCTGCTTCCTTTCCCATATCCCGGCATTGCTGAGTATTTAAAAATCTTTTACACGGTTTAAAACAAGCAAACTATCGTTTCAAAGTAAAATTACAGTGAGGTTTTTTTTTAAATTTGGCCACAATCAACTTAAATCTAGAAACGAGGAACTACAGATGCCGGCTTGCACAACAAGACACAGAGTGCTGGAGTAACACCCAAAATGGATAGGTGACATTTCAGGTTGGGAGTCAGTCTGAAGAGAAGTCCCAACCCAAAACAGCACATATCCCTGTTCTCCAGAGATGCTGCCCGACCTTACTCCAGCACTTTGTGTCCTTCTGTTCTTAATTTCATTTTTTCCTCCATATAAAAGTCCGATTTAAATTTGGATTACTATAATTGCTTACAAATCTTGACACAACCATAAGACTTTCATTTATTCAAGTTATTTCACAAGAGGCATGTTTGGGCCAGTCCGCTTTGATCGTCATTGCTGGCTTTCATTTGTCCTTTTACATATCTTTCATTCATTTGTTCTTTGTTCCTTTTCATATCTCCCGTTTCTGTCTCCCCTGACTCTCAGTGGGAAGAAGGGTCTCGACCCAAAACGTCACCGATTGCTTTTCTCCAGAGACGCTGCGTGACCCGTTGCATTGCTCCAGCTTTTTGTGTCTATCTTTGGTGCAAACCAGCACCTGCAGTTCCTTCCTGCACAGTCACTCAAGTCTGCTCTGCCATTCAATAAGATCGTGGCTGCTCTAATCCTGGTCTCCACACTGCTTTCCCGATCTCTCCCATATCCCTCAGCTCCCTTGCAATTTAAATGTATGTCAATCTCCAACTTGAATGTGAACAATGATTTATCCTACATTTGCCTTGCTTTTCCTCCCCTTTGATGTCTCGATTTCACACCTTACCCTTCCATATGTCTCCGTCTCCCCTGACCAGGGCCGGATTCAGATGAAGAGAGGCCCTAAGCTATTTCACTTGTGAGGCCCCCACCCCCACGACTAGAGGACCATGACTACCCGACAGTGACCATGTGACACTTTTAGATCTACTGTATGTTGTCATTAAAGAGTTGGTTTTAAAATACATATTGGATTCACCGCGGAGCAGGCGATGCTTTACCCGGATCGCCGTTTGAAGCTCAGGAGTGTTGGGCCTGCTGCTTCAACATCATGGAGCTGTGGTTTGCGGAGCTCCCAGCCTCGGGCCACCCTGGGATCCCTTTGCCGAGGGCCGCCAGCGTGAATCTCCCCCCAGCTCAGCCTGTGGACTTCGGGAGCCGTGGTCTCCGGTGGGAAGTGGCCGATTCGGAAGTCCAAGCCACTGAGAATGTTCTCCCGTTCCGACGTCGGATGGTGGCCCCCAAATTTCATTGTACCAATGGCCATGAGGGGGGGTCCATGAGGAGGGGGTCCCTTGGAGACGGGATCATCAATGGGGGCGAGGACTCCTTCGCATGGAAGAACGGTGTGAGGCGGAGGCGACGGAAGAAGAGCTCCAAATCGCGGCGGGCGCAGAACCCATTGAGGTGGGGACGGAGGGGGACAAAGGTGAGGCCAGGGCCAGCCTTAAGCCGATTGGACCGATTGCTCCCAATTGGGCCCCGCGAGTAAGGGAGCCCCACACCGATCTACTCTCGGCTTGGGTGGATGTACCCCGGGTGGAGGGGGGAGAGAGGGGCGGAGAGAGTGTAGAGGGGTGGAGGGGGAAGAAAGGGGTAGACGGGGAGGGGGGTGTGAGGGGGAATGGAGAAGGGGGAGAGGGGGAGGTGGGTCGTTCCCTCACGGTCCCGGGGCAGCGCTCCCGCCCATCCAGTCGCCGTGCTTCACACACACAGCCCTGGCTCCACCCCTCTCTCTCCCCGGGGAGATGCAGTGACAATACACGGAGGGCCGGGCCGGGGGTTGGAGCAACGTTTACAAACCTCGGCCTCAGCTCACACCCATCCACCCGGACCCCGGCATCCGCTCCTGCCTCCGGCCCTCCCCATCCCTTCTCTCCTTCCCTTCTTCCCTCCCTCCCTTCTCTCCTTCCCTCCCTCCTTCAACTCTCTTTTCCCTACTCTTATTCGCTCCATCCCTTCTTTCTCTCCTTCCCTCCCACACACACATCACGCTCTAACAACTAACAACTAACACACAGTTAGGATGGGGTAGAAGCCCAAATGATAGGATAGGTCTGAAGCCCCAAATTTAATGCCTGGACTGGTTTTTCACCAATGTTTATTGATTTTCCAGGATCTATTTAATTAATTTACTTAAATTACTTTGGGTGGGGAAGAGCTGGGGGTCACAAGGTTTGAGGTGAATGGGGAAGACCCAGTGGAACAGCCACTGAGATTACCAGGGTTGGCTGACTAGCACTAGGACCCAGCGCTGTCAAACTCGGGGGAGTGGGAGTCTGCAGCGTGGAAGCTTCAGGCCCGGTGCTGTCCAGGCTGCAGGTAAGGCGATGGCGATGGCGACGGCGACGGCTGCTGGAGGGCGGTGAAGTGGCCAGGGTCAGCGGGCAAAGAGTAGAATGTCCCGGTGGGTGGATGATCGGTGGGGCGGCGAGGTTCGACGGGTCCGGTGAGGCAGCGAGGTGAGTAGGCCCCCCCCTAGATCTCGAGGCCCTAAGCATAAGCTTGTATAGCTTGTACGTAAATTCAGCCCTGCCCCTGACTCTCAGTCTGAAGAAGGGTCTCGACCCGAAGCATCACCCATTCCTTCTATCCAGGGATGCTGCCTGACCCGCTGAGTTACTCCAGCATTTTGTGTCCATCTTTGTTGTAAACCAGCATCTGCAGTTCCTTCCGACACCCTTGAATGTATTCAATGTCTCCACTCCCCAGTTTCCGAGGGTGGAAATTGTACAGAGTCACTAGCCCCTGAGAGAACAAGTAAGTGAAGCAAAGTGAATATAGTATGCAGCATGCAATCTGATCCCAAGCTTTAAGTTCCATGTACCTTATTGGCAAGAATATTTTTATGACAAGTTATTACATTTATTTTTTCCTCTCTACAGAAGAACGGCTTTGAAGTTGGACGCAGTTCCAAAACTGCCCACAAATCTTTGCAACAATGATGTTGAAGTGACCACAAGATTAGGAGCAAGTTCAATTATACGGAGCTGGCAGATTGTTCAGCTGTGAATCATGGAGTCACAGCGAGAGTGGAGGGATGATTGAACGGCGGGGGTAGACTTGAAGGGCCGAATGGCCTAACTCTACTCCTATTCCTTGTGACCCTCTGAATCGTAAAGTCATGCAGCCTGGATACAGCCCCTCCGGCCCAACTTGCCCACGCCGACCAGCATGTCCCACCTGCACTCGTCCCACCTGCCTGCGTTTGGCCAGTATCTCTCTACCTGCACCTGTCCAATTCATGTACCTGTCCAAAAGTTGCGGCGTCAGGTAGAAGGTAAGACTGTTCGGTGATCTGTTGTAACATTGTCGGCACCAGAAACGTGTACTGCCTGAGTGAAGTCTGCTGTATGGTTTTATCAGGTTGGATGCAAAACAAAGCACGTTGATGTACCTAGGTACATGTGGCAGTAAAGTACCATTGAATCATTGAAGATACAGAGGGCAGGTTACAGGTTTCCGCAGCGTAGCACACCAGTTTTGCAAAGAAAAAGTCCAATGTCCACAATTAGTCGAGGAGATGCGGACAGTGCCCTCGTTTATGGTCGGACCTTCTTTTATTCTGCTGGCTTTTATTCCACAACTGCATGGCAGGCGTAACGGTTCAGCTACTGCCTCACAGCGCCAGAGACCCGCGTTCGATCCTGACTACAGGCGCTGTCTGTACGGAGTTTGTACGTTCTCCCCGTGATCGCGTGGGTTTTCTCCGAGCTCTTCGGTTTCCTCCTACACAGCAAGGACGTAGAGGTTTGTAAGTTAATTGGCTCGGTATAAATGTAAATTGTCCCCAGTGTGTGTCGGATAGTGTTAATGTGTGGGGATCACTGATCGGCGCGGACTCAGCGACCCCAAAGAGCCTGTTTCTGTGTTGTATCTCTAAACTAAGCTAAACTAAACTAAACCAGTTTTACCAATGCAGATTATCAACTCATTAAACTGATTGTGGGAGCTTGCTGGTCATACAGTTGCTCCTCAAAGTAACATTAGCAAATTTGCAGATGACACAAAGCTGGGTGGCAGTGTGAACTGTGAGGAGGATGCTATGAGAATGCAGGGAGACTTGGACAGGTTGGCGGAGTGGGCAGATGCATGGCAGATGAAGTTTAATGCGGAAAAATGTGAGGTTATCCACTTTGGTAGCAAAAACAGTAAGGCAGATTACTATCTCAATGGCATCAAGTTGGGAAAAGGGGAAGTACAACGGGATCTGGGGGTCCTTGAACATCATTCTATGAAAGTAAGCATGCAGGTACAGCAGACAGTGACGAAAGTGAATGGCATGTTGGCCTTTATAACAAGAAGCAAAGAGGTCCATCTGCAGTTGTACAGAGCCCTAGTAAGACCACACCTATTGTGTGCAGTTTTGGTCCCCTAATTTTGAGGAACGATATTCTTGTTATTGACGGAGTGCAGCGTAGGTTTACAAGGTTAATTCCCGGGATGGCGGGACTGTCATATGCTGAGAGAATGGAGCAGCTGTGCTTGTACACTCTGGAGTTTAGAAGGATGAGAGGGAATCTCATTGAAACATATAAGATTGTTAAGGGTTTGGACACGCTAGAGGCAGGAAACATATTCCCTGATGTTGGGGGAGTCCAGAACCAGGGGCCACAGTTTAAGAATAACTAGTAAGCCATTTAGAACGGAGACGAGGAAACACTTTTTCTCACAGGGAGTGGTGAGTCTGTGGAATTCTCTGCCTCAGAGGGCGGTGGAGGCAGGTTCTCTGGATGCTTTCAAGAGAACTTTCAAGGATGCTTTTAAGAGCTAGACAGGGCTCTTAAAAATAGCGGAGTCAGGGGATATGGGGAGAAGGCAGGAACGGGGTACTGATTGGGGATGATCAGCCATGATCACATTGAATGGCGGTGCTGGCTCAAAGGGCCGAATAGCCTACTCCTGCACCTATTGTCTATTGTCCTGTACTTCCTTACTTTTTATGGTATCAGGAGTCTTATTTTAGAGACACAGCGCGGAAACAGGCCCTTCCGCCCACCTAGTCCATGCCAGCCATCAATCCCCCGTGCACTAGTTCTATCCTACGCACGAGGGACAATTTGCAGAAGCCAATTAACCTACAAGCCAGCGCGTCTTTCGAGGTTGGGGGGAAACCAGAGCACCCGGAGAAAACCCGCGCGCTCACAGGGAGAACGTGCAAACTCCACACAGACAGCGCCCGACGTCAGGATCGAACCCGGATATCTGTTGATGTGAGGTAGCGGTGGTGAAGTTACTTGAGGCTTTTCCACCGACTAATATAATCATGGATGATCTGTAATTTAGCTCTGTCTGCAAGCCGTCAATTCATACCCTCAAAATCCTTAACTAATAAAAAAAACTTTACTAACTTCAGCCTTGAGATCATTTACAGCATTTTGAGAGTGCAAACTTAAACACCAGGGGAAAATATTTTCGATGGTGATTCAAATTTTAAAGTAAAGCTCATTGGCTGTGAAATGCTTTTGAATCTTGCAAGGTCATGAAATAGCCAAACCAAGTTTCTGCCTTCCTGCTGCTTACGTTCATATGGAATTGATTATATCCGGCACGCCAAAAATGTTTCCTTTCGCAAAAAAATTTCAAAAGCGTTTCAAATTTCAACCATACTCGAGCAAAGCCACGTTACAGCTGTTTGTTCAGCTCGATCGTGATGAACAACATAGGAAGCTACTGCTGGTTCAATCTGATGGATTCCACGTTCAACTTTCAATGCAGAGTAGGGAGTGGGAGAGGGAGGCTAAACAACAGATTGGAGGAACAGCATCTCGTATTTCGCTTGGGCTTTTCCCAACCCAGTGGTATGAATATTGATTTCTTGAAGGATTTACAGTGTTTGGCAACTGGGAGATCGGGTAGGTCCAGACGGACTGAGTGGAGCTGTTCAGCGAGATGATTGCCAAGCCCGTGCTATATCGGAGTCCACATCTGGAACAGCAGCTACAGCGGTTGAGGTTGGAGGAGGTGCCTCACCGGAAAAGACTGCCGGGGTCCTAGGGTGGAGTCGAGGAAGGGGGCATAGGTATGCAGGTGTTGCATCTCCTGCGGCTGCAAGGAAAAGTACCCTGTTTCCCTCTCCCCTGACTCTCCAGTCTGAAGAAGGGTCTCGACCCGAAACGTCAAACCTGGTCCTTTTCTCCAGAGATGTTGACATAAGGTCATAAGGTCACGAGGAATAGTAGTAGAAATTAGGCCATTCGGCCCATCCAGTGAACTCCGCCATTCAATCATGGCTGATCAGTCTCTCCCTCCTAATCCCATTCTCCTGCCTTCTCCCCATAACCTCGGACACCCGTACTAATCAAGAATCTATCTGTCGCTGCCTTAGAAATATCCACTGACTTGGCCTCCACAGCCTTCTGTGGCAAAGAATTCCACAGATTCACCACCCTCTGACCCGCTGAGTTACTCCAGCTTTTTTATGTCTATGTCAGAAAGAAGTGAGATTGTAATGAGAGAAAGGGAAGGGTGATTGTCCAAGTGATCTGAGAGGTTTTACTGGGGGGGGGGGGGGGGGGGGGGGGAGGTAGGGGCAATTGTATAGCCTTGAATTGTATAGTGTTGGATGACCCACAAGATAGGCTAGACCTTTATCAAGGGATGCAGAGATGAATCATAAATTAACATAATTCATCAGGTCCTTTCAGAAGAGAAACCTTTTCCTGTCAGAATGTATATTATATGGTTTCACTTTGCACTGGACATCTGTGGCTGATAATGTGCAGGATTAGAAGCACAGTCCGGAGTTGGGGAGGTGGTCTCGTCTAATTGACATTATATGGTTTCATGCTTTATTTTATAATAGTGAGGCCCACCCACGAGCGAATTAAAATGGAGTTGCGGAGATTGTAGGTTGTAAATTCCACCTCACTTCAGCAGAATATTTCGGAGTTATCGAAATTAGCTGCTGGGTTTTATTTGAAGTACAATAAAATTAAGATCAACAATAATATTAGAAGGGACGGAAGTTCAAATCAGAGGGGGGAGAGAGAGAGAGAGGGAAAAAGAGAGAGAGAGAAGAGAGAGAGGGAGAGAGGGAGAGAGGGAGGGTGAGAGAGAGAGAGAAGAGAGAGAGAAAGAAGGGGAGAGTGAGGGAGGGAGAAAGAGAGAGAGAGAGAGAGAGAGAGAGGAGATAGAGAGGTAGAGAAAGTGGGAGAGAGAGGGAGGGTGAGAGAGAGAGAGAGAGAAAGGCGGGGAGAGAGAGGGAGGGAGAGAGAGGTGGGAGGAAAGAGGGAGTTGGGTAAAAGTAAAGGAACAAACAAACTCGCAAACTTGAAATTCAGCTTCAGTAAGGGGGTGGGAGACTGCAACCTTCACGTGGTCCGCCCTGTTTCAACAAATGCAAGTTATTGTCCAGCCATATCTTTGACAGTCACCTAGGAGTTAGCTCCATATTCTAAATGATTTTGTCCCCCAATAATGCGGAGAGAGGAGGATTAATCAGCAGAGCGTCACTTACTGCCTCAGGCCGAGTGGATAATACTCTGCAATATTTAAACATAGAATGTAGAAGGGGACAGCACGGGAACGGGCCCTTCGGCCCACAATGCCCGTGCCGAACATGATGCCGTTAAACTGCTCCCATCTGCCTGGACGGGATCCATATCCTTCTATTCCCCGCACCTCCACATGCCAAATAAAGTGCCCACCAAAGTACCTGCTTCAGCTACTCCCGTGTTTCTGCATTTGACCCATTTGCCACAAAACCATTTCCTCTCCAAGAACCTGTCCAAATGCCTGTTAAATCCGCCTAAAACCTCCACGCCTTTGGAATATGAGAGGAAACCACCCGGAGAAAGCCCACGTGGTCACAGGGAAAACATACAGAGAGCACCCCTGGTCAGGATCGAACCTGGGCCTCTGGCCCTGAGGCAGAAACTCTACCGTTACGCCACCTAATCCTCCTGTTAATCCCCTCCTCCTCCACAGCCTACAAGTCAGCCTCCTTCCCAAACAACTCCAAAGATGTACAGGTTTGTAATTTAATTGGCTTGGTTTGAGTGTAAATTGTCCCTTGTGCGTGCAGAATCGTGTGAATGTGCGGGGATCGCTGGTCGGTACGGACTGGGTGGGCAGAAGGGCCTGTTTCCGCGCTGTGTCTCTAAAACTAAAAACTAAAACTGCCCCCCATTAAACTGTTTTCAAACCAAAAAAAAAGTCACAGGATCATAACATCGCAGGAACAGCTGCACACCAGAAGGAAAAACTCCAAAATCCCTGTTGATTTGTGAACTTTTTGCTTTATTAATGACTTCGTGAGATAACATGGCTACACTAGACAAAGATCGGCAAAATGTCAGTAAGTCCAGGTCACAGTAGATTTGAACGATCTGTCACAGACCCAAGTAGACCACAACCATACGCCAGAGGTAACTTTGCTTGCACAATTTGTTCCTTTTTAAGTTTTCATTTAGATTTTTTTATTGGATAATGCCACTTATCCAATGCATATTGTAATTCATACAAATCAAATCAGATTTCTGTACGAGTTGGAATTATCAGGAATTCACATCAGCAGCAACATTTTCCAGCTGTCTTTTCGCACGAGGAGCTCATTTGCTACAAGAAGCTTTCCATTCCCCTAATTCTCTTCCCATGACCTCGGTTATCTTCTTCATCGTGAAGTGATGATCCCTCGGTCGGTCTAACGGGCTACTTATGAAAGCTGCACAACTCAGTTTTCAGATTAGTTTTGTTGCCATGTTGATTGACTGAAAGATGCAGCGTGGAGACGGGCTCTTCTGCCTGCCGTGTCCACGCCGACCAGCGATCACCCGCTCACTCGTGGAGACGCAGAGTCGTACAGTGTGGAAACAGGCCCTCGCTCGGCCCAACTTGCCCAGGTTGAACTCGCGTAGGTGGGGCGTGTTGGTCGGCGTGGGCAGGCTGGGCCGACGTTTCCACTGTACAACTCTATGACTGGGGTTGTTTGCTGAGCACCACTAGTTAGGTGCTGGATAATTGCGGTCCTTCTATAGCTGGTGGAAATAACAACCGTGTGTCTGAGCTTCTCGGGTCAGGAAGGGGATGAAAGGCCGTGTTCGAGCCTGATCTCAAATGCTGAATGCATCCCTTGAACTCCATCAAAGAGAGGCCCAATGCAAATTGGAGGAACAGCGCCTCATATTTCACTTGGGCAGCTTGCACCCCAGCGGTATGAATATTGATTTCTCTAACTTCAGGTAACCCTTGCATCCCTCTCTCTCTCCATCCCTCCCCCACCCTAGTCATTGTACTAGTTTCACTGTCGTCTTGTTGAGTTTCACCGTCTGTATAACTCGTCATCACCTAGCACACAGCCAACAATGGACAATTGTGGGCTCCACCTTTGCATATCTTTCATTCATTTCTTCCATAATCACCGTCTACATCTCTCATTTCACTTTCCCCTGACTCTCAGTCTGAAGAAGGGTCTGGACCTGAAATATCTCCTATTCCATTTCTCCAGAGATGCTGCCTGACCCGCTGAGTTATTCCGGCTTCTAGTGTCTATCAACGAGACGCTGTTTTGCGTGCAATGCCACAGGCTGCAATTGGAAAGTACATGAAATGTTACATCCCTGAGTATGTTCTAAGTATTTGTTTGTTACAGTAAGAGCACAGTCCAAAAAAGATTCAAACACAGCTTTGATACAGTATACATAGATTCTCGGAGCATTAACCTCTGCAGGCAGCATGCATGGAATGAGCTGCAGGAGGAGGTAGTTGAGGCAGATCCTATTGCAACATTTAAGAAACATTTGGACAGGTACATGGATAGGACAGGTTCAGAGGGTTATAGGCCGAACGTAGGCAGATGGGACGAGTGTAGATGTTGGTTGGTGTGGGCAAGTTGGGCTAAAGAGCCTTTTTCCACGCTTTGTGGCTGTATTACGCTATGACTCCATGACCCTAGCAAGTTCCCGTTCACAAGTTATAGGAGTAGAATTCGGCCATTCAGCCCATCGAGTCTACTCCGGCTGATCTCTGCCTCCAAATCCCATTTTCCTGCCATTTCCCCATAACCCTTGACACCTGTTCTAATCAAGAACTTGTCTAACTCTGCCTTAAAAATATCCAATGAGTTCCACAGATTTACCCTCTAACTAAAGAAGTTCCTCCTCACCTCCTTTCTAAAAGAGCGCCCTTTAATTCTGAGGCTATGACCTCTGGTCCTAGACTCTCCCACCAGTGGAAAAAATCTTTCCACATCTACTCTATCTACACCTTTCATTATTCTGTAGGTAATAAACAAACAAGGGAAGGGATATCACCCTAGTGGGTCACATGGGTAGCAAGGGTGTATTGTTTAGACAATGGACAATAGGTGCAGGAGTAGGCCATTCAGCCCTTCGAGCCAGCACCGCCATTCACTGCGATCATGGTTGATCATCCACAATCAGTACCCCGTTCCTGCCTTCTCCCCATATCTCCATTTCCATATCGATCTTTAAGAGCTCTATCCAACTCTCTCTTGAAAGCATCCAGTGAATTGGCCTCCACTGCCTTGTGAGACAGAGAATTCCACAGATTCACAACTCTCTGGGTGAAAAAGTCTTTCCTCATCTCTGTTCTAACCCCTTATTCTTAAACTGTGGCCCCTGGTTCCGGACTCCCCCAACGTTGGGAACATGTTTCCTGCCTCTAGCATGTCCAATCCCTTAATAATCTTATATGTTTCAATAAGATTCCCTCTCATCCTTCTAAATTCCAGTGTATAAGAAAATAGGTGCGAATACTATCGACTCTGAGATTGTCTGAAAAGCACAGATTTTGTTTTGCATATATTATTATTCTGAACAAAGAATAAAAAATCATTCTTATCGGAACTGAGTATAATACAAATATAGGTGTAGATGGTGAGAACGTCTGAAGTGTTATTGTTCTGTTTTTATTTTGTATTTATATTTTTTATTATGAATAAAGTATTTTTTTGAGAAAGAAAATCCGTTCTTGTCAGTACTGGATTTGGCACTAATGAACGTACAGAGTGCAAATGTCTGAAAGAAACATAGAAACATAGAAATTAGGTGCAGGAGTAGGCCATTCAGCCCTTCGAGCCTGCACCGCCATTCAATATGATCATGGCTGATCATCCAACTCAGTATCCCGTACCTGCCTTCTCTCCATACCCTCTGATCCCCTTAGCCACAAGGGCCACATCCAACTCACTCTTAAATATAGCCAATGAACTGGCCTCAACTACCCTCTGTGGCAGAGAGTTCCAGAGACTCACCACTCTCTGTGTGAAAAAAGTCTTTCTCATCTCGGTCTTAAAGGATTTCCCCCTTATCCTTAAGCTGTGACCCCTTGTCCTGGACTTCCCCAACATCGGGAACAATCTTCCTGCATCTAGCCTGTCCAACCCCTTAAGAATTTTGTAAGTTTCTATAAGATCCCCTCTCAATCTCCTAAATTCCAGAGAGTATAAACCGAGTCTATCCAGTCTTTCTTCATAAGACAGTCCTGACATCCCAGGAATCAGTCTGGTGAACCTTCTCTGCACTCCCTCTATGGCAATAATGTCCTTCCTCAGATTTGGAGACCAAAACTGTACGCAATACTCCAGGTGTGGTCTCACCAAGACCCTGTACAACTAAAGAGTTTTTGCACAGTTTTCGCTTTGTATATATACTTTTTATTCTGAATAGAGTTTATTTTTCCGAGACAAAAAAGAGAAACGAATAATTGGCACTTCACCAGGTCAGAGCAGGAACTGAACGGAAGCTTCCTCTGGCTCCTGTCCATATTGCAACAACCACCAGACTCTGCAGGGATCAAAGCAGACGAGGACAGGCGTTGCTATCTGCCACTTTATAAATCGCATTATTAACAGCATGCCGGTTATAAACGATGGGAACAGTGCGAGTGAAATGCACCAAGATTCTCAGCGTTGCTTCCAAATCTCTCTGTGAGCTTGTCCCAGACTGACTCGGGAATCTCTGCCAGATATGTGCGCTCATATAGGCCCTCTTCCCCTCGTCAGGTGTATCGCTCGTCAGATGCACGCTCTGAGCTAATGTGCCGGAGCGCCCGGAGGAAACCCACGCAGGTCACGGGGAGAAGGTACAAACTCCGCACATATTCAGTGACCCCCGCACTGCCATGCTGCAGCTACCCACTGCTTACCTACATACCTGCGCAGGCCCGTACGAAGCTTTCCAAAAAGGGGGGTGGCATGGCAGGATTACAGAAAACTTAACGTGAACTAATATGAGCGCTGCCCACATCAAAAGTGCGAAGCGTGAAGTCCCTCGATGCCAGGGTCCAGGGCCCACTTTAGGGCTCTGGGATTTTAGATGCTCTCTGATGCATTCTGAGCCTTATTTTGGAGCATTTTTGCACCAAATTTATGACCAATATTTCAGAAATTAACAGGAATCTGAGAGGTAGCATTTTCACACAAAGGGTGCAGCCTATCCATCAACACTATCTGGCCAGGTGTTGCATCTACGGTTTGCAGCAAATATACCCCTGCTCCCATCACCTCCGTACAAAGTATCTTCTCAATGTTTGTGGCGTCACAGCGGCGCAGCGGCAAGGTTGCTTCATTGCAACGCCTGAGACCCGGGTTCGGCGGTGCTGTCTGTATGGTGTTTGTACTTTCTCCCCGTGACCTGCGTTTGTTTTCTCGGTTTCCTCCCACATTCCAAAGACACATTCCAAAGGTTTGTAGGCTAACTGGCTAGGTATAAGTGTAAAACTTGTCCCTAATGTGTGTGAGTAGGATGATCTTAATGTGCGGGGAAGGGATCGCTGGTCGGTGCGGACTCGGTGGGCCGAAGGGCTTGTTTCCGCGCTGTACCTCCAAACTAAACTAAACTAACTATCACTGCCAGGTTCCACACAGAAAAAAAGATGAAAAGTGCTGAAGTAACTCAGCAGGTCAGGCAGCATCTCTGGAGATCATGTTCTTACCGGAAGATCCCAACCTGAAATGTCACCTGTCCATGTTCTCCAGAGATGCTGCCTGACCTGAAATGCTGCATATTTGCGTCTTTTTTGTGTAAACCGACATCTGCCGTTCCTCGTGTCTACGCTGTCCCGAGACCTTTGTTACATTTGCAGCTTTATCCTTTCTTGGGTGAGCTGACTTGCGCACAATATCCCAGAGGTGATCTCACTCATCAAGCTTTCCCTTTTGAACATGGAGCAGCGAGCTGCCAGAGAACAGCTAGTGAATGCCTTTTCATTAACAACATGTCAACATCCTCGGAGTCTCCAGAATGTGATTGGCAATGGTTCGTGTTAGCATCTTCCTGAGGAGATGGGGGTTCCGTGAACCATTAATAAATGCTGGCTTTCATTGTAATTTACATATTTCTCAGGCTATAGTTGATACTTTCGCATGGAACCCCAGATCTAAAATTACACCTATTCAACTTTACCGCTTTTTGCTCCTTAACTGTATGTACACGTCTCGACCAACAATACCTTCACAGCAAATGTCTTGACTTTAAAGTCGTAAAGGTTGTACACTAAAAGATTATAACAATTATAGAGGGCGGCGCAATGGCACGTCGGCAGAGTTGCTGCCTTGCAGCGCCAGAGACCCCGGTTCGATCCCGACTACGCGTGCAGTCTGGACAGAGTTTGTACGTTCTCCCCGTGGCCAGCGTGGGTTTTCTCCTGGTGCTCCGGTTTCCTCCCACACATAAGACATACAATTTTGTAGGTACATCGGAATTGGTAAAAATTGCAAATTGTCCCTAGTGCGTAGGATAGTGCTAGTGTACGGGGCATGTGCCCGCACTGTATCTCTAAACTAAACTAAAAAACTGAACTAAATTATACTAAAACAAGTAAGACAACTGCTCGTCATCGGTTTAATTGCGGGGCGGGATTTATTTGTGGCATAATCAGAGTTTCATTTTGATGCTGACAATGTATCCTGTAACAAAGGTCAAACTCTGTCATTCCTATCAGGTTAGGCTTGTCATTGTTTAAGAGATCATTTCTCTTTAGAAAAGGAAGAAGTTTCAATTAATTTTCCACCAAATGTCAATAGTCGAGTCCAATACAGAATAAACCAAATGTGAGATTAAATCAAGGATTCTTAGTTGCGCCTTCCATGTTACAAGAAACATTGCGAAGATTAAAATTACATTCTATTGCAATTTCTAAATCTTGCCTTCAGATTAAATCAATCATTAGGGTGGCAGGGTGGCGAGCGGCAGAGTTGATGCCTTGCAGCGCTTACAGCGCCTGAGACCCGGGTTTCCTAAAGATGAACAGGTATGTAGGTTGACAAAATTGCTGGAGAAACTCAGCGGGTGCGGCAGCATCTGTGGAAATAGGCAACGTTTCGGGCCGGAACCCTACTTCAGGTATGTAGGTAAATTTGCTTGGTGTATGTGTAAATTGTCCCGAGTGTGTATAGGGGAGGGTTAATGTGCGGGGATCGCTGGTCGGTGCGGACTCGCTGGGCCGAAGGGCCTGTTTCCGCGCTGTATCTCTAAACTAAACTAGTAGTTGTGTGCGAAGGAACTGCAGATGCTGGTCGACACCGAGGTTTGAGTATAGCCGTTTGTTTCAGTACAACCTTCAGGAGTATAAAGTTACCACATCCACTGTGAGGGTAGTGTCGATGTGTGCACAAACCGAGGAGGCTCGAACAGGGGTAAAGCTGACTGATTGGAACCATCTACAAGTCAGACAGAAAGATCAAAGTTCAGGATTTCCTCAGCGGGGCATTCTGGTCATTAGCACAAGAAACAGAACGACTTGCGGTGGGGTAATCGCAGGGAGAGCAAGTATCTTTTCTTCGCTTGTCACACTAAATCACGGCAGCCAAGCATAGCGGGAACTGTCGTTTACCAGGAGCACCCTGGCAGCTAAAGAACAATAAACAGGATAGCGATGTTGCCTCCTTACAACGTGAGGGATACTTAAAGTTCAGTTTAGTTTATTGTCACGTGTACCGAGCAACAGTGAAAAGATAACACTCGCCCAAAACATTTTGTCCAGTGTTATTAACTTATCGAAGATAGTCATAAAGTGCTGGAGCAAAGTGCTGAAGGACAGCACAGTGGCACAGCGCCAGAGACCCGGGTTCGATCCTGACTACAGGAGTTTGTACGTTCTCCCCATGACCTGCGTGGGTTGTCTCTGGGTGCTCCAGTTCCCCCCCCCCCCCCCCCCACGCTCCAAAGACGTACAGGTTTGTAGGTTGACAAAAGTGCTGGAGAAACTCAGCGGGTGCAGCAGCATCTTATGGAGCGAAGGAAATAGGCAACGTTTCGGGCCGAAACCCGTCACAGGCCACAAATATTCGGGCCGAAACAGGCAGCAAATATTGTCCAGCATCTGCAGTTCCTTCTTAAACAGGTTTGTAGGTTAATCGGCTTGGTATAATTGAAAAATTGTCCCTCGCGTGTGTAGGATAGTGTTAGTGTGCGGGGATCGCTGGTCGGCGCGGACTCGGTGGACAATCAGCAAGCAGGGTCTATTTGAATATTCTATAGTGACTGCAAGCCAAATAAATAAAAAATAGAACGACTTTACCAACAAGTAAAATGGGTGGATAATTGTTTATGATAAGATTATGTGCATCAATTCAATCCCAGCCACTTGCATCTTGCTAATCTGTTGGTTGAGTTGAGTATATGGAGAACAAATATCAAAATATAGTTTGCGGTCTCAGTTTTCTTCTGAAGATAGACACAAAAAGCTGGAGTAACTCAGCGGGACCGGCAGCATCTCTGGAATGGAGGAGGTGCAAGTGAACCTATGCCTAACCTGAAAGGACTGTCGGGGTATATTTAGTAAGTTATTTTACATGTGCTGATATAAGTAAGTGAAGCAGGGGACAAAGTGTTACTGTGGAACTGGAAGATCTTTTGATTTTTGAATGCCACTTCATTAGGGAAAGTAGCTTATTTGACCATGTGGATTCCATCCATGAGTTCCATCTAAGTCAGTCGCGGTTGTAAATTTTTGAAGAGGCTGCTGGCATTTTGAGGTTGTTTTTATGAAGCAAAACAGCAGCGATAGAGTTGCTGTCTTACAGCGCCGGTGACCCTTGTTCGACCCTGACTGCGGGTGCTGTCTGTCTGTACGGAGTTTGTACCTTCTTCCCCGTGACCGCGTGGGTTTTCTCCGGGTGCCCCGGTGGTTTCCTCCCACATTCCAAAGACTTGCAGGTTTGTAGGTTAATTGACATCTATAATTTTTTTGTCCCTAGTGTGTAAGATAGAACTGGTGATTGTTAGTCGGTGGGCCGAAGGGCCTGTTTCCACGCTGCATCTCTCAACTAAACACGAAGGAAGCCCTTTGCACTGTCCGCTTGTACATGAGCGAGGTAGACACAGAATGCTGGAGTAACTCAGCGGGCCAGGCAGCATCTCTGGACAGAAGGAATGGGTGAGGTTTCGGATCGAGACCCTTCTTCAGACTGACGCTGTATATGAGTGACATGGACATCATAGTTTGGCCACTTGCTACGTGGATTCATTTGAAAACATTCAGCAGCATAAAGGTTATGTTGGGCACAAATATGATAGGCAATAGAAGACCATCAGATCTACTCAGCCCGAGACACAGTGCTAGAGTTACAATTTGCAGATCTTATCATTACCCTGTGCACTGGAGGAGAACAAAAGACAACATGCTTAAATGAAGAACATACCCAGAGAACCAATGCAGATGTGTAGGAAGAAACTGCACACGCTGGTTTAAACCGAAGATAGACACAAACAACTGGCTTAACTCAGCGGGACAGGCAGCATCTCTGGAGCGAAGGAATGGGTGACATTTCAGGTCGAGATTCAAGTCTTCAGATTTTGTGTCTATCTTCAAATCAATGTAGATCTTTGGGGGCAGGGTCATTGGGTTTTCCATGAGGGGTGAAGAGCGTTTGTTGCAAGTGAGCTGGAGGAATGCTAAGCAGAGAAGCCAATAATTTGGAAAGGGTAGTAGCAAATACCAAAAGTCCATAAAGGACAGACGGAGCTATCCCAGTACCTGGAAGATAGGACAGCTGGATAGATGAGTATGAAGGACTTGGTAACAGATTGGATGGACAAAACACATTGGTAAGGGATGGGCGGCTCTCCTTCCCCGATGGGGTGAGCTAAAGACATAACAGGCTGGAGTAACTCAGCAGGTCAGGCAGCATCTCTGGAGCGAAGGAATAGATGATGTTTCGGGTCGAGACCCTTCTTCGTTGGAAGGATGAGTATAGCACACATTCCTGGAGGAACAGAAAGGGTCAGACAACACCTGTGGGAATCCGAGGGAATGGACAGACCCTGTTTCAGTTGGGACGCGCCGTCGACAGGGTTGGAATGGAACCCTTCCTCGGGAGTGTGAAGTTGGGGGGGGGGGGGGGGGGGGGGGGGGGGGGGGGGGGGGGGGGGGGGGGGGGGACAGATGATATTCTGGTGGGCACCTCCAAAAGTAGAAACCTGGAGCGGCAGCAGAGGAGGGGTCGAGATGAGGGGGGGTCGAGAGAGCGGAGAGCAGGTGGAGTAAGATAACGGGGGAACGGCAGAACTAAGACCGAGAGCCAGGGGGGAGGGAACCGAGGGACACAAACCAACCTCCCATCTATTGATTCCCTTTATATCTCACCATCACGCTGCCTCGACAAGTCCAGCAGCACAACCAAGGGCGAGTCACACCATGCCCACTATGCTGGCTTTACCGGGCACTAAAAGGTATTCCCTTCTCCTGTATCTATACACTGTTCAAAAGGTTCATTTATTGTCACATACACCAATTGGTGTAGTGAAATTTCACTGTTAATGGATTGATTGTAATTATGTGCAGGTTGGAACTGCAGATGCTGGTTTAAACCGAAGATAGACACAAAAAGCTGGCGTAACTCAGCGGGACAGGCAGCATCTCTGGAGAGAAGGAACGGGTGACGTTTCGGGTCGAGACTCTTTCTTCAGACCGGGAACAACTGTGTATGAGGCTTTGTGCCAAGGATTTGATTCCTGCAATGATATGCGAGGCGGTTTAAGTTCAAACAATACAATGAAGTCTGGCTTGGAGAGATGGAAAAGCAATAATAGGCTTAGCGGGAAACGAAGCAAGTTTCAACGCAAGTGAAAGTGAAGAAAGCAAATAGCCCTCTCGGGTAGTTAACCCGTCATTATTCTTGGCGAAAAATATCACACCCTGAGACTCTAACCAAACAAAAAAATACCCAGCGCAGGCAATAAACCCGGGGCTGTTAGGAAGCTATTCGAATCAAAGGTCCAGCTTTGCTGAAGGGTGGTGAAGTCTCAATGTATCTCCCGTGGTTACAAAAGCAATACAGAAACCCGCGGGAGATCTGCAGCGCCTCCGATTCCTGTTTACTCGACAAACAGTGGCAGAATAATCATTAATAACTTCAAAGCGTGGTCCTGGAGTTGAAAGCAGATTGAAACCTTGTCGAGGAAGGAACTGCAGATGCTGGTTTAAACCGAAGACAGACACAAAAGTGCTGGAGTAACTCAGCGGGACGGGCAGCGTCTCTGGAGAGAAGGAATGGGTGACTAGTCTCAAGAAGGGTCCCGACCCAAAACGTCACCCATCCCTTCTCTCCAGAGACGCTGCCTGTCCCGCTGAGTTACTCCAGCACTTTGTGTCTTTTTTTTGTAAACCAGCATCTGCAGTTCCTTGTTTCTACCGATAATGGATTCACGAATAATGGAGCAGATCGGTAAACGCACAGAGACTTTTGCTGTGAATCCTGGTGGTTCTTGTACTCAAAGAGTCGCCTGGACAGAAAAAAAAAATCTGAGCTCATTGTAAAGAAATGGAAGAAGTCGAGACTGAGGGGGTTGGGGGGGGGGGGGGGGGGGGGGGGGGGGGGGGGGGTGGGGGGGGGAGCAGATTTAATAGGAACCCAGGGGGTTACTTTTTTACACCAAGGGTGGTGGGTGTATGACACAAGCTGCCGGATATTTTCACAACGTTTAAGACAGTTACTTGGGTAGGATAGGTTTAAAGGGATATGGTCCAGAGGCAGGCAGGTGGGACTAGTGTAGATGGGGCATGTTGGTCGGCGTGGGCAGGTTGGCCAAAAAATGCTGGAGTAACTCAGCGGGACAGGCAGCATCTCTGGAGAGAAGGAATAGGTGGCGTTTCGGGTGGGGAGAAGGCAGGCACGGGTTATCGATTGGGGACGATCAGCCATGATCACAATGAATGGCTGCCACCTATTTTCTATGTTTCTAACCCTGCTTCGGACGCGAAGTTACTCCAGAGACCTTGCCTGGCCCACTGAGTTCCTCCAGCGTTTTGCGTCTCCCTGGCAATAAACCTGCATCTGCAGTTCCTTCCAACACTGTACTTGTTCTATATTCTATGTTTAGGTCTGTTGCATGTCAGATGGACCGCTTTGACAACGCCTTCCATCCGGACGGGGTTTGAAGTCTTTAAATAAAACAGTTTATCTCCTTTCAAAAAATCTCACCCACTGTCATTCTAAAAGAAATTCGCAAAAACATCCGCATGGTTTTGCTTGAAGGAATAAAAGCCCCCCCCCCCCCCCCCCCCCCCCCCCAACCCCCTCCCCCCAAGCCCCTTAAAAAGAAGGAACCAGATGCTGGAGAATCGAGGGTACACAAAAAGCTGGAGAACTCAGCGGTGCACAGCATCTAAGGAGCGAAGAGATAGGCGACGTTTCGGGTCGGACCCTTCTTCAGAATTTTGAGTCAAACTAGAATGGAGACACAAAATGCTGGAGTAACTCAGCGGGTCAGGCAGCATCTCTGGAGAAAAGGAATAGGCGACGTTTCGGGTCGAGACCCTTCTTCAGACTTGAGAGACGGGGGCAGGAACCGAGAGACACAGGCGGGGTCTCACCCGCTGAGTTACTCCAGTTTTTTTTTTTTAGTCCATCTTCCGTTTACATCAGCATCTGCAGAAGGGTCTCGAAGGGTCTCGACCCCGAAACGTCGCCTATCTCCTTCGCTCCTTAGATGCTGCTGCACCCGCTGAGTTTCTCCAGCTTTTTGTGTACCCCCCTCAGTCTCGACTTCTTCCCATTTCTTTACAATGAGCTCAGATTTTTTTTTTCTGTCCAGGCGACTCTTTGAGTACAAGAACCACCAGGATTCATCCTCCACTCCGACAGTCAGAGGTCGCTGAATTTTGACCTCATCATAACCACACAACAATGGTGCCAATCGCTGTCAAGATTATTATTAAACGGGCAAATCAAATCTGGCGGTAGACAAACATGCTGGAGAGACTCAGCGGGTGAGGCAGCATCTATGGGGCGAAGGAATAGGCGACGTTTCGGGTCAAGACCCCTCCCCAGACAGATCTACAATCATGTTGCGAGCGGGGATGTAATAAAACCCCCCATGGAATCCCCTCTGGTTCAGTTATGATGCCATGTGGCGATATTCTCTCTCCCGATCTACAATGTCTTTTAAGACAATTCTTTTTTTTTAAACTTCCATAATCAATGAAACGTGTAAAGTCAGAATAATTGAAGAAAATCATTAGTTGCGTCTATTCTTTCAACATTTTCTGTTTTTTTGGGGGGTTTTTTTGCACAAATGTCGAAGAGAAATGAAGTCGCTGTGAGTCAAACTAGAATGGAGACACAAAATGCTGGAGTAACTCAGCGGGTCAGGAAGCATCTCTGGAGAAAAGGAATAGGCGACGTTTCGGGTCGAGACCCTTCTTCAGACTGAGAGACGGGGGCAGGGGAACCGAGAGACACAGGCGGGGTCTCACCCGCTGAGTTACTCCAGTTTTGTTTTAGTCCATCTTCCGTTTACATCAGCATCTGCAGTTCCTTCCAACACTGGAGTCAAACCCGGGCGGGTTTACACACTCTGTGTGCAGTACTCTGAAGAAGGGTCTCGACCCCAAACGTCGCCTATCTCCTTCGCTCCTTAGATGCTGCTGCACCCGCTGGGTTTCTCCAGCCTTTTGTGTACCCCTCGATTCTCCAGCATCTGCAGCTCCTTCCTTAACATATTGTGTGCAAATGTTGCTCTCCTATATTTGAGGAATGACGTTAATTCCCGGGATGGCGGGACTGACATGTTATGAAAGAATGGGTCGACTGGGCTTGTATTCACTGGAATTTAGAATGATGAGAGGGGATCTTGTAGAAACATATAACATTCTTAAACGATTGGACCAGGTAGATGCAGGAAACATGTTCCAGATGTTGGGGGAGTCCAGAACCAGGGGTCACAGTTTAAGAATAAGGGGTAGGCCATTCAGGACTGAGATGAGGAAAAAGTTATTTCTCCAGAGAGTTGTGAATCTGTGGAGGGTACACAATGCTGGAGAAACTCAGCGGGTGCAGCAGCATCTATGGAGCGAAGGAGATGGGCTAATTCTCTGCCACAGAAGGCAGTGGAGGCCAAATCACTGGATGTTTTCAAGTGAGAGCTCGTAGGGCTAAAGGAAGCAAGGGATATGGGGAAACGGGATACTGATTGTAGATGGAGTAGTCTGAAGAAGGGTCTCGACCCGAAACGTCGCCTATCTCCTTCGCTCCTTAGATGCTGCTGCACCCGCTGAGTTTCTCCAGCTTTTTGTGTACCCTACTGATTGTAGATGATCAGCCTTGCTCATATAGAATGGCGGTGCTGGATCGAAGGGCCGAATGGCCTACTCCTGCGCTTATTTTTCTATGTGTATATGTCTATGGATCTATGATAGTGTTAATGTGCGGGGATCGCTGGTCGGCACGGACTCAGTGGGCTGAAGGGCCTGTTTCCGTGCTGTATCTCTGAACTAAATCTCTAAACTAAACTGCAAATCTATTGCTAAGGCTGTAGTCAAAATTCTACTACTCTGTAAAACAGATTGTGGTACCTGTTAACATTTACGAAGAATGCACCAGAAGGATTAATGAAGGTCAGACCGTGTAGGAAGGGACTGCAGATGCTGGTTTAAACCGAAGATAGACGCAAAATGCTGGAGTAACTCAGCGGGTCAGACAGCATCTCTGGAGAAAGGGTCTCGACACGAAACGTCACCCATTCCGTTAAACCATGAGGGTGCAGGTAAGGAAAGTGAGGTCAACCAAGATTTGAAATAAAGGGGTTAAACTTGTTTGAGAACATTCTGTAACGGCAAATGGTGGGAGGAACCGGTCAGGAAATGATAAACAGTTGGCCATGACATGGCTTGAAAAGACCACATGGAAATGGGAGAATGCGGGCTTTTACATTTAATGGGGCAAAAACTGGCAATGAAATTGAGTCTGAGGTAGACAAAAGTGCTGGAGAAACACAGCGGGTGCAGCAGCATCTGTGGAGCGAAGAAAATAGGCAACATTTTGGGCCGAAACCCTTCTTCAGGCTGGGGCGACTTCATGAGTTGATTAGTCATTGAATGACACAGTGTGGTAATAAGCGGACGCAGGTAAGGGTTTTTTTAAAAAATACAGGTAGTTGGTTGGAACAAAGGGCAGAGATAAACCCCCCCTCTGTAGTTCAGCTTGATTTACAGAGTCCATCTTGTATCCAGGTCTAGAGTCAGAGATAGACACAAAAAAGCTGGAGTAACTCAGCGGGCCAGACAGCATCTCTGGAGAGAATGAATGGGCCACCCATTCCTTTTCTCCAGATATGTTGCCTGTCCCGCTGAGTTGCTCCAGCTTTTTGCGTCTATCTTCGGTTTAAACCAGCATCTGCAGTTTCTTCCTATCTTAGTCATAGAGTGATGCAATGTGGAAACAGGCCCTTCGGCCCAACTTGCCCACGCCGTCAACCTGTCCCAACCTGTCCCGCGTTGGGCCCAAATCCCTCCAAACCTGACTTAGATAGCTTTCTTGGTGCCTTCTTAAAAACTATTGCACAAAAATCAATATCATTTTAAATTAGTGATAGAAAAGAAATGATATAACAAGCAAGTTTCTTGCCGTGTATATCCCAATTTAATCTTGAAATCGTCAGTTATTTTTCCTGCACTGTATCTGTAACACACAAATAACAGAATTAATAGTTTGGTGAGTGCAATATTGGATTTGGTAAAAGATGGTGAATTATCCGTGATGTGCAGCTTAGTTCTAGTGGACTGGATTGCTGGTAAGCGCAGACTCTTTGGGGTGAAGAGCCTACGTTGGCACTGTACCTCTAAACTCAACTAAACTAAAAGACTCAGAACCGTAAGTACACTCAACTAAAATCTCGGTCTATGTTCATAATCTCTGCGCTTCCCTCTGGAAGGCGACTCCGGACTGTCAAAGCTGCCACAGCCAGACATAAAAACAGTTTTTATCCACGAGTAGTTGCTCTACTCAACAGCCAAAAATCTGTAGCCTCCATTTGATCTGGTATTTTGTTGGTTTCACATGCTTGATCAATGGTGTTTTATCATTAATGTTTTATTATTATTAATGTTTAGTGTTTTCTGAGTCTTTCGTAACTGTCACTGTATGTCATGTAATTACATGTGGGCGGAGCACCAAGGCAAATTCCTTGTATGTGAATACTTGGCCAATAAACCTACTTACTTACTTACTTAATCAATCCATTTCTTTTTTTGGTTCAATGATAGGAAAGGGTTTGGGTACATGAATCGGTAAGGTTTAGCTAGATGGGGCATCTTGGTGAGCGTAGGAAAGTGGGCCTGAGGACGTGTTTAGGAAGGAACTGCAGATGCTGAATTACACCGAAGATGGACACAAAATGCTGGATAACTCCGCGGGCCAGGCAACATCTCTGAAGAAAATGAATAGGTGATGTTTCGGGTCGAGACCCTTCTTCGGACTGCCTACTTCGGACTGTGTATAGAATCGTGAGAGGAACAGACCGCGTAGATGCACAGACTCTTGCCCAGAGTAGGGGAATCAGTAACCAGGACGTTGGTTTAAGGCGAGGGGAGAAAGATTTAATAGGTACCTGAGGAGTTACATTATCACACAAAGTGTGGTTGGTGAATGGAACGAACTGCCAGAGGAGGTAGTTGAGGCTGGGACTATCCCACCATTTAAGAAACAGTTAGACATGTATACATGGATAGGACAGGTTTGGAGGGATATGGATCAAACGCAGGCAGGTTGGACTAGTGTTAGCTGGGATATGCTGGGCAGGTTGGGCCGAAGGGCCTGTTTCCACGCTGTATCATTCTGTGACTCTTTCTGACTATGTCTTCAACCCTTTTTGCCATTTCCAATGACAGAATGCCCCTTCCTCGTTTTCCGTCCCTCTCTCAGTACCCTTGGCAACCAAGCACTGGATAGTTAGGTTCTTGAATGTTAGTAGCAGAGCCGAAACATCTGCTATCTCCGGACAATAAGAAAACATTCAAAGGCAAGTTTAATAAGTCCCCGCCGGGTGGCCCATCAAACTGCCTGGGCACTTTTGAAATGCAGCGCTCCACTCTGTTATATTGCATCCCTTGTAAATCCAGACCAATTATAGAGTGGTCTCCGGAAGATATAGAGTCCTTCGCCTTTAGCCTGCCTGGGAAGGAGAGGCCAAAATGTTGCTGCCAAACCTTAGTGTCTCTTTCTATTCTACTTTCAGTACTCAGTAAGTGAAATGAAATCCGATTATATCTACACGTTAATGTATGTGAAGGGAGGAACTGCAAATGCCGGTTTAAACCGAAGATAGACACAAAGTGCTGGAGTAACTCGGCGGGACAGGCAGCATCTCTGGAGAGAAGGGATGGGTGGCGTTTTGGGGGTCGAGACCCTGCTGAAAGTCAGGGGAGAGGGAAACGAGATATCTAGATGACGATGTGTGGATATATGGAACAACGGATGAAGGATGTGCACCAATGTCACGATGATAAAGGAAACAGGCCACCGTTAGCTGTTTTGTTCGGTGAAGACGAGAAGCTGGTGCGACTTGGGATGGAGAGAGAGGGAACGCATGGGGTTCAAAGTGCTGGAGTAACTCAGCAGGACCGGCAGCGTCTCCGGGGAGAAGGAATAGGAAAAGTCGCCCAGATGGGAATTGATTTAGTTTGTCCGAGCGTTGTGAATACCAGGCGTTGCTCCGGTTTATCGATGAGTGGGGGGCGTTTACGATGAGTGGGGGGCAATTGGACATGGGGCGCCGTGTGCTGTGCGGAGCTAACCTCGCAACTTCTGCCAAAGATGGGCTAAAGAAACAAAATAATTCTTCCCTGCATTGTAACCCCAATCAGACAAGTTATACCCTTTTGTTCGCTTCATCTGGTAATGTCTCCATACAAGACAGCAGTAAAGATGCCTGATAAGCATTCACACAATGCACTGGCCGCTGATAATTTATTGACTATTCAACTCAATGAACGGGCCACATTTTTGGCGGGATATGTTAAGCAGTGTCAGCACTTGAAATCTGGCGCTTGATAAACTGTAGGGGGGAGTGAACTCACCACCCCCCCCCCCACCCCCCCACACACACACCTCCACATCTCCTCCGCCCTCTCTCAGCCTCTCCCCCTCCCCCTCTCTCCCCTATCCCCACAACCCCCTCCCCCTCAGTCCCCTCTCTCCCCTCTCCCCCCCTCTTTCCCCTCTCAGCCCTCTCACTCCCCCCCCCCGCTCTCCTCCACATCTCCTCTCTCCTCTCCCCCACTCCCATTCTCCCTCCCCCCTCCCCCTCTCTCCCCTCTCAGCCCTTCCCCCTCCCGCTCTCTATCACCCTCTCTCTCCTCTCCCCCACTCCCATTCTCCCTTCCCCTCTCCCCCTCCTCCCCCTCCCCCCTCTCTTCCACCTCTCTCCCCTCTCTCCCCCTCCCTCCGCCACTCCCATTCTCTCTCCCCCGCTCCCCCTCCTCCCCCCTCTCCCCCCTCTCTACCCTCTCCCGCTCTCTCCCCTATCCCCTCTACCCAACTCAATCCCCTCTCCCCCCTCTATCCACCTCTCTCCCCTCCCTCCCCACTCCCCATTCTCTCTCCCCCCTCTCTCCCCCCCTCCCCCCCTCTCCCTCTCCCCACTTCACCGCTCCCCCTCTCTCCTCACCTCCCCTGCTGCCAACATCACGGCACACAACTCACGGCCCGGCCTTTGTGTCTGACTGACACCCGCCTTCTAATGTGGACCTTTGACATGTAATAATTCAAAGAAGTCATCTTGGCGATGCAGAGCAATAGGCGATAGTCACCCCCCCCCCCCCCCCCCCCCCCCCCCCCACACCCCCCCCCCCCCCCCACACACCTCTCCTCTCCCCTCTTTACCCCCTCTCCTCCCTCTCCCCTCCTCCTCTCTCCCTTTATCCCCCACCCCCACCCTCTCCCCCAACCCAACCCCTCCCCAGGAAACCATTGAGAGCGTTTGTTCTTTAACACAGTGAATAGTGGGAGTGAAAAATAAAACACCGCCCTTGCTGACTTAGAGTTGCAATACGTCTTTGGTGTGTTTGCCACGGAGGGACAGGTTGTTTAAACTATAGCAATATATGTTGTTATCCATAACCATTAGAGGGCGGGCCAAGCAGGGTCCTCGTCATTCTGCAGATGAAGGGGGGAGAGTTGAAATGTGGTGTTATGGCAGGTGTCGGAAGGAAGGAACTTAAATAGAATATCATTGAATATTTTAGCCAAACTAACCGAGTAACACCGCAAGCTGGAGGAACAGCACCTCATATTCCGCTGGGGAGTCTGCATCCTTTGGGCTTGAATATTGAATTTTCTCAATTCTGTTAACCCTTGCTGTCTCCTCCCCTTCCCACCTCTCCCTCAGCCCTCGGGCCCCTGGCATTCCCTCTCTCTCTCTATCTCCTCCCCACCCCAGTCGCACCAGCTTCTCATTTTCACACCACAAACAGCTTACAATGGCTTGTTCCCTTTATCACCGATACTTTTTTGCATATCTTCTTCACTCATTGTTCCTTATCTCCTCCACATCACCGTCTATATCTCTCGTTTCCCTGATCCCTGACCAGTCTGAATAAGGGTCTCGACCCGAAACGTCGCCTATTCTCCTTCGCTCCTTAGATGCTGCTGCACCCGCTGAGTTTCTCAGCCTTTTGTGTGCTCTCGAGTCAACTCGAAGTAGGCTTGAATGTAAGTAAACTCCCGTGTGTAATTGGCTCGAATCCCTATTAAGTGTTAGGAAGGAAGTGCAGATGCTGGTTTACACCGAAGATGGACACAAAACGCTGGGGCAACTCAGCGGGACAGGCAGCATCTCTGGACCATTCCTTCTAATGGGTGACATTTGTCCGAAGAAGGGTCTCGCCCTGAAATGTTACCAATTCCTTCTCTCCAGAGATGCTGTAGTGTTGTTGAGGATGCCTGTAGTGTTGTTGGGGAGTCGCGGGCTGCTCTGAACACTGGCTGACACACACACAGTAGATGTCAGCACCTCCGCTTGTATTCACCAGGGGTTGCGGAATGCGCGGCTCTCAATGGATGGGCTGCGATCGGAGAGTTACCGAGGTTACGTTGCCGCTGAAAGAAACTAGGCTGGATCTCTGGTCATTTTTTCCCCCCTCGCAGTCAGCGATTTGCATCGAACTGCGCCCGTCTGTCTTCTTGCATTGTCAGTGGTTTTCTGCTCTTTATTTGAAATTTTGGCGGGCGATACGACCATTTAGTGTTTGAAAAAAAAAAGGTTGTATACCCTTCACAGGATTCAGACCACAATGTATAGATGAATTTATTAAAGCGTTGGTGGGATTCTGTGAAGGGATGTTCTGATGAAAGAGTTTAAAAGGGGGGGGGAGAAAACATCTGTCGCGAACATTTAACAGCGGAGTACTACTGGGTAACCTGCTTCAGATTCATTTACACAAACGGATCACCAGAAGAAAAAGCGACCTGGACTTTTTTGAAGAATATAAAGTGGCAGACTGCACTGTAGTTTCTAAACTGAAAAAATGTGGGGATTCACTAATATTGTTAGAAACATATAAACACAGAAAAATAGGTGCATGTGTAGGCCATTCGGCCCTTCGAGCCAGCACCGCCATCCAATATGATCATGGCTGATCATCTAAAATCAGTGCCCCGTCCCTGCTGCCTGCACACACCCATGGATTCCCTTGGGTCTTTAATAACTTTAAATCGAACTCTCTCTTGAAAATATCAATTGCTACCTCGATTCTCCAGCATCTGCAGTTCCTTTTTTTTTAACTCTCTCTTGAAAATATCAAGTGCATTAGCCTCCACTGCCTTCGGTGGCAGAGAATTCCACAGATTCACAATTCTCTGGGCGAAAACGTTTTTCGTCATCTCAGCCCCAAATGGCCTACCCCTTATTCTTAATCTGTACTAACTCGATTAGGTTATTCTCTTGAAGCCAAACACTTGTTCTGGTTTCGAGCCAATTACACAACGGGAGTTTACTTACGTTCAAGCCTACTTCGAGTTGACTCGGTTAATTTGGCTGAAATATTCAATGATATTCTATGGTTCTATTTAAGTTTTGCTTTTAAGTTTGGGCCACGATAAATATACGCCGTCCATTCTAAGTTTATCTCAGTGTCAACATGTGTATAATATCAACCTCAAAGTAAACAGACTCGCACCACATTAACACGTTATGCAAGTTATCCTGCGAATTTTGTTTTCATTTAAAGACTATGTCATCTCCGTTAGACTTTAGAGATACAGAACCGAAACAGGCCCTTCGGCCCTGCGAGCCCGCACCTACCAGCGCTCACCCCGTACACTAACACTATCCTACACACTACAGATTTCAGAAATAGATGAGCCAGGTCGTCGATACTGTGCCCTACCTACATTGTTAAGGCGGATATTGGCAGGTACTTGATTAGTGCGGGAGACAAGGGATTGTGTTAAATCTTATTGTGTATTGTGTCTTCTTTTTTTAATTGTACCGCTGCTGGCAAATTCATTTCACTGCACCTTCGGGTGGATGTGGCGAATACAATTGACTTTGACTTTGATGGAGAGAATGCAGGAGAATGGGGTTGAGAGGGAAAGATAGACCAGCCATGATTAAATGGCAGAGTAGACTCGATGGGCCGAATTACCTAATTATTCTCCTAGAACGTATGAAATTATGAGTCAAGTGGAAAGAGTCAAGAATGTTTTATTGTCATATGTTCCAGACAGAACAATCACACACACACACACACAACACACACACACACACACACACACACACACACACCACAACACACACACACCATACACACACACGCGTCACACACACACCACACACACACACACACACACACACACACACACACACACGCACACACACACACACACGCGCACACACACACACACGCCACAACACACACACACACAGCACACACACACACACACACACACACACACAGCACACACACACACACACACACACACACGCACACACACACACACGCACATACACGCACACACACACACAAATCGCACACACACACACACACACTGCGCACACACACACACACACACGCCACACACACACACACACACACACACACACACATCACACACACACACACACACACCACACACACACACACACGCACGCACGCACACACACACACACACACACAACGCACGCACACACACACACACCACACACACACACACACACACGCACACGCACACTCTCTCTCACACGCACACACCACACACACACAGCACACACAGCACACACACACATCAACACGCACACACACACCACACACACGCACACACACACACACACGCACACACACACACACACGCACACACACACACGCACATTCACACACACACACACACACACACGCACACACACACACACACACACACAAACCACACAACACACACACACACCACACACACACGCACATACACGCACACACAAACACACACAACACCACGCATAACACCACACACACACACGCACATACACGCACACACACACTCACAAACACACACACACGCACACACACACAACACACACACCCACACACCACGATCATACACACAACACACACACACACACACACACACACACACACGCACATACACACGACACACACACAACACGCACACACCACACACACACGCGCGCCGCACACACACACACACACACACCACGCACACACACACACACACACACACACACACACACAATATAGATGCATTGTATTAGCAACTTCTAATAGAATGTATACACAGTGTATGAATCTGGGTCTGCAGAAGGATCTGAAGAAGGGTCTCGACCCCATTCGCCACCCATTCCTCTCTCCAGAGATGCTGCCTGTCCCGCTGAGCTACTCCGGCTTGTTGTGTCTATTTGTACCACACACATAAATGCATACACATACAACAAACAATGACAGTACAAAAGGCAAAACATATGAACGTACATGGTGTCTAAATGCTTATTTTTAAAACAATTACATATTTAGGAAATGCCTTTTCTTAAGTGGGCAATGCTTTAAAGGGAAGGACCACATGAGGGTGTTCGTTCGCTGACATTGCCCTTTTAATGGTGCATGAGAGCGCTGGCGGGGAAGGGGTAGTGTGTAGAGGCGTGACTCGGGTAGAAGTTGAGAACCAGCTAATTGGCTGCGGGCGACGAGAGAGCGGCCACATTTGCGGGTTGATTGGCCGGGAAGGTCCGGGCACTGGAACAAAAGTTAACCGGAGGCGCAGTGCGGTCAGTGTAAGTATGTGAGTGTTACAGGAGTTGAGTCCCAGGCAAGGAGATAGCGTCGGGACGGGTTACATGTCCCGCGGAATACCAAGTATGCCTGCCCTTTGCTGCGGGTCCCACGGCACTTCCCCCCGCTTATTACCTTGATCAACGTGTCCAGTTGTTTAAATCAGGATTACGTCTCCCTGGGCTTCAAGATGCCTTTGATCACTCCTTTTGCACTTTGCACTTTTCTACTGTCCCTGTTGAAGACGGGATATTCCAATTACTCTGTGGACCAATGCAATTGGAAAGGAAGGTATGGGGGCTATTTTATTTACTTACTGTGGTGTGAATCAGCTTTTTTTTTAAAAATCGATTTTATTGGAGCGATTCGTCAGCAGTCGCGAATGGGACAAAAGTTGCTTTAAAGTTCTTTAGAAATAGCGCCCTCTGCCTAGCGGGGTCAAATTCTGCACCACATTCACGGTGTTCCTTGTTCACAGAAAGTAAGGAGTTTGTAACTCATTTTACAAAGTACAGAGTTTGTCTGAAGAAGGGTCCCGGCCCGAAACGTCACCTGTCCACTGTCTCCAGCGATGCCGCCTGGCCGGCTGAGTTACTCCGGCACTTTGTAACTGACTATCTTTGCTATGAACCAGCACCGGCAGTTTCTTGGGTACACAACATGCTGGAGAAAGTCAGCGGGTGCAGCAGCATCTAGGGAGCGAAGGGGATGGGCAACGTTTCGGGCCGAAACCCTTCTTCAGACCTTCGCTCCATAGATGCTGCTGCTGCACCCGCTGGGTTCCCCCTCCAGCCTTTTGTGTACCCTCGATTTTCCAGCATCTGCAGTCCCTTCCTTAACACCAGCAGTTTTCTTTTTCTTTCCATTACACTGAGTTCGTAACGGTTTTTGATTTCACTTGGTTGACGGAGAATGAATGTTCCGCGAGGAAGGCTGCGGACAGGAGTCGGGGGGTTATGGGGAGAAGGCAGGAGAATGGGGTTGAGAGGGAAAGATAGATCCGCCGTGATTGAATGGCGGAATAGGCCTGATGGGCCGAATGGTCAAAATTCTGCTCCGATCACTTGTGAACACCCTGCAGAGTTTTTGCTTTATACAGCTGCGCCTGAAGATACCAGGAGATGAGTGTTCGCCGCCAGGTTTTCGGGAATGCTTCGCGTATTTCTGCGGTAAACCTCTGCCAGTCAGTCGCCACCGACCTGATGGGCATCAGGGGAACGCACGCCTGCCTGGCTTGTGTCAGACGTTGCCCGGTTCCTATTAAAACGCAATCTCGGAGTTCTCTCCCCACATTCCCACCTTACCGGTTCCCCGGGCTGTTTGACCATCGCCGCCATAAACCGGACCCGTCCGGGTGTCAGGGGGTTCTGGGGAGAATGGGGTTACGAGGGAGAGATAGATCAGCCACGATTGACTGGCGGGGTAGACTTGATGGGCCGAATGCCCTAATTCCGCTCCCATCCCTTATATGTTCTTATGACCGACTGGCTCATTTAAAAAAAATCGCATTCTGTTCAAACCACATCGCACTTGATTTCATCCGGGGGCGAGGGCGTCTTTGTCTCGCGTGTGTGGGATGATTGTTTTCGGGCATTTGTGTTGGGAGCGCCGCGTTGTATTCTGTGGGACCCCTTTGTTATATTTGGCGCGCACACTTATTGTTACAATTGTCCAGTGGCATTAAGTTCAGCGATGGATGCGCTGGGCGGCAGAGGAATCCCATGCAATCTGCCCCCTCCCCCCCCCCCCCCCCCCCCCCCCCCCCCCCCCCCCCCCCCCCCCCCCCCCCCTAGCGTGGGACTGAGTGAGTCCCCACTTCATTCGTATTGTATTTCGTTGGGAAATGTCTTTTCTGCGGAGGATGGTGTTTTGGCAGCAGGAGGGCGGCAGGGCATGTAAGCATTTGGGTATCGGGTTAACTAGAGCGGCGGACAAATATCACAGCCCGCGGGGGCGGTATATTCATAGAAACATAGAAAATAGGTGCAGGAGTAGGCCATTCGGCCCTTCGAGCCTGCACATATTCATGGCTGATCATCCAACTCAGTATCCCGTACCTGCCTTCTCTCCATACCCCCCCATCCCCCTAGCCACATCTAACTCCCTCTTAAATATAGCCAATGAACTGGCCTCAACTACCTTCTGTGGCAGAGAGTTCCACAGATTCACCACTCTCTGTGTGAAAATTCCACATTGATACATTGCTAAGTAGGAAGGAACTGCAGATGCTAGAATAAAGATAGTCAAATCACCTTCACTGGACACTTTTAAGGGGGTGTGGGGGCACTAACCACGTTAGTATGCAGAACACATCCAAGTTGGCGATATGCAGAGTACTGCCCTGCAGTACCACAGGTTCAGAAGAAGGGTCTCGACCCGAAACGTCGCCTATCTCCTTCGCTCCTTAGATGCTGCTGCACCCGCTGAGTTTCTCCAGCTTTTTGTGTAACCCTCGATTCTCCAGCATCTACAGTTCCTTCTTTAACAGGTTCAGAAGAATGCTGGTTTACCGAAGATAGACACAAAATGCTGGAGCAACTCAGCGGGTCAGGCAGCATCTCTGGAGGGAAGGAATGGGTGGCGTTTCGGGTCGAGACCCTTCTTCAGACTGAAGAGACGTCAGTCACCCATTACCTATCTCCAGAGATGCTGCCTGCCCCGCTGAGTTACGCCAGCACTTCGTGTCTGTCTTTGCCGCATGGGTTATTCTATGTAACGGTTTGACTTGAGTTGCCCGGGCTTTCGTTGGTCAAAAGACTCGCGGTGAACTGCGTCCGTCAGGGGATGAAACCTGTTTGAGTTGTTCCAAACTATTTTCCGAAAGCATTTCCAAGAGGAAATGTCCCATAACCTAGACTGTGAAATAGCTGGTGGACTGAATGAGACGTGAACATATTTCGTGTTTGCATCGCTCATGGTTTGTTGACAGGGTCAATCGAATATTTGTATCATTATAGACAATAGACAACAGTTGCAGGAGTAGGCCATTCGGCCCTTCGAGCCAGCACCGCCATTCAATGTGATCATGGCTGATCATCCCCAATCAGTGCCCCGTTCCTGCTTTCTCCCCATATCCCCTGACTCCGCTATCTTTAAGAGCCCTATCTGGGTCTCTCTTGAAAGCATCCAGAGAACCGGCCTCCACCACCCTCTGAGGCGGAGATTTCATCAGAGATTTCGACTGTTGTTTGGGCCGAGGGTCAAGTAGCTCTTCCACGATTTAAAGTTCTGAAAAGACGTTATCAACTCGGCGGGGTGGCGCAGCGGGAGAGTTGCTGCTTTTCAACGCCAGAGACCCGGGTTGGATCCTGACCCCGGGTGCTGTTTGTCCCGAGATTGAACGCTCTCCCCGTGACCTGCGAGATCTTCCGTTTCCTCCCACACTCCAAAGACGTACAGGTTTGTAGGCTTAATTGGCTCGGTGCAGATGTAACCTGTCCCTTGGTGTGGGATAGTGTTGGTGTGGGGGGATCACTGGTCGGTGCGGACTTTCCGCGCTGTATCTCCAAACTAAACTAAACTCGTGGGTGAGGGGGTCAGAATTATTAAGGTCAGAGGCCATTCCGCCCATCAAGTCTATGCGCTCTAAGTAGAACAACCTTGTTATTTCCCCACTCTCACCGCCACCTATCTCGTAGATAGACACAAAAGGCTCGACCCGAAACGTCGCCCATTCCTTCTCTCCAGTGATGCTGCCTGTCCCGCTGAGTTACTCCAGCTTTTTGTGTCTGTCCGGTTTAAACCGGCATCTGCAGTTCCTTCCTACAGTACATTATTCTGACTTGTAGCAGCTTAACAGACCTGTAATCGAGTGATACAGTGTGGAAACAGGCCCTTCGGCCCAACTTGCCCACATCAGCCAACATGCCCCAGCTACACCAATCCCACCTGGCTCCATATCCCTCCAAACCTGTCCTACCCACGCACATGTTTCTTCAACGTTGGGATAGTCCCAGCCTCAACTACCTCCTCTGGCAGCTCGCTCCATACACCCACCACCCTCTGTGTGAAAGATAGATGGATGGATGGATGGATGGATGGATAGATAGATAGATGGATGGATGGATGGATGGATGGATGGATGGATGGATGGATGGATGGATGGATGGATGGATATATAGATAGATAGATAGTTAGTTTGTTAGTTAGAGTTAGATAGGATAGATAGATAGATAGATAGATGGATGGATGGATGGATGGATGGATGGATGGATGGATGGATGGATGGATGGATGGATAGATAGATAGATAGATAGATAGATAGATAGACAGACAGACAGACAGACAGACAGACAGACAGACAGACAGACAGATAGATAGATAGATAGATAGACAGATAGAGTTCATTGGCTATATTTAAGAGGGAGTTAGATGTGGCCCTTGTGGCTAAAGGGATCAGGGGGTATGGAGAGAAGGCAGGTAGGGGATACTGAGTTGGATGATCAGCCATATTGAATGGCGATGCAGGCTCGAAGGGCCAAATGGCCTACTACTGCACCTATTTTCTATGTTGATAGATAGATAGATAGATAGATAGATAGATAGATAGATAGATAGATAGATAGATAGATAATTGTTTATGAAAGTTAAATCAATTAATAACTATAGTATTTATGCAAAAACAGTAGTGTGATTAACGTGTTTGTGTTTGTGGCGCAGTGGGCTATCGCAGGAGCCGGGCAGCGTGGAGCAGATCTTCCTACACTGTGCCGAAGGGGAGGTGGAGTGGCTGTACCCGGTCGGAGCGCTGAGACTGAGCCTCTCTCCCCGCCTCCCACGGCGGCCAGTCGGCCCGGCCAGCCCAGGGGGCTCAGGCCACATCACGGTGTGCATCAAGCCGGCGGAGAGCTTCCGCGGGGCGCAGGTCTACTTGGAGCAGGGGAGCGAGTTGCAACTGGTGCTGAGGGACGAGCAGGGAGAAGGAGGAGCTGGGCTGGAGGAAGAGACGGGGAGGGAGCCCAAGGTCCACTGCTTCAGCCGCCTGCCCGGCGAGAGGGTGGCGCTCTTTATCCAGTCCACGCTGCACCGGGACATCAGCCGCCGCATCGCCGCTTTTAAGTACGATCTCCGCGGGGACTGGGGGACGGGAGCACTGCTCCCACAACAAATGGAAAGTAAGGAGCCTTCGCTTTCAAGTAGGGGCGTGCTGGACTGATCCCAGTAGTCGTTCTGGGTCGGGGTCATAGAGTGTGGAAACAGGTCCTTCGGCCCAACTTGCCAACGTGTCCCAGCTACACTAGTCCCACCTGCCTGCGCTTGGCCCATATCCCTCCAAACCTGCCCTATCCATGTACCCGTCTAACTGGTTCTTAAAGGTTGGGATAGTCCCAGCCTCAACTACCTCCTCTGGCAGCTCGTTCCATGCACCCATTACCCTTTGTGTGAACAAGTTACCCCTCAGTTTGTTATGAAATCTTTTCCCCTTCACCTTGAACCTATGTCCTCTTTTCATCGATTCCCATACTCTGGGCAAGGGACTCTGTGCATCTATCTCTGTCATTAACACTTTGTTGAAATCCTGCCGTTTTATAAGTTTTATCACTCCATTCTCTTATCTATAAAACTGTCAGCCTCCACAGAAGATGTTCAGATTCCAGTGGCGAGGTGCTGGCAAAATTGTAGGAGGTGAAATGTTCTGAATTATCTCCCGAGCTTGTAGTTCACTTAATTTCCACCCCCCTCTGTCCACCTTAGCTTGGTTGAGATATAGACACAAAATGCCGGAGTAACTCAGCGGGTCAGGCAGCAACTCTGGAGAAAAGGAATAGGTGATGTTTTGGGTCTCAACCTGAAATGTCACCTATTCCTTTTCTCCAGAGATGCTTCTGACCAGCGGAGTTACACTGGCATTTTGTGTCCATCTTTGGTGTAAACCAGCATCTGCACTTCCTTGCTACACATTTAGTTTGTTGATTTATTGTCAAAGGTACATTGGGAAAGGTTTTTGTTGCATGCTATCCAGCCAGCAGCTAAACGCTACAGTACATGATTTGCAATTGATGTAGACAGTAGTTTGGTGCCCAAGGGGGGCACAGTGCTGCCTCACAGCGCCAGAGACCCCGGGTAGAAACATAGAAACATAGAAAATAGGTGCAGGAACATTCGGCCCTTCGGGCCTGCACCGCCATTCAATATGATCATGGCTGATCATCCAACTCAGTATCCTGTCTTCTCTCCATACCCCCTGATCCCTTTAGCCACAAGGGCCACATCTTACTCCCTCTTAAATATAGCCAACGAACTGGCCTCAACTACCTTCTGTGGCAGTATGGAGTTGGGCAGTATGGGTGCTGTGTGTATGGAGTTTGTACATTCTCTCTATGACCTCCTGGATTTTCACTGCGTGCTCAGGTTTCCTCCCACATTCATAGATTCAGCCGGACCTTAGTTTTTCCAATATTTCCTAATTTTATGTTAGGAGCTTAAAGCTAATCGACAACAGCACACAGTGGTGTGACTTGTCGAGCCTCTGCCTCACAGCACTGGAGACCCAGTTCAGTCCTGACTTCAGGTGTGGAGTTTGTGACCATGTGGGTTTCCTCCGGGTGCTCCGGTTTCCCCTTCACTCGCCCCCCCCCCCCCCCCCCCCCCCCGAAAAAAAAGGTGTGCAGGTCAATAGGTTAACTGGCTGATGTAAATTGCCCCTTGCATATAGGTGAGGTGATGACATTGGGGTCTGAAGAAAGGGTTCCGACCCGAAAAGTCACCTATTCCTTTTCACGAGAGATGCTGCCTGACCCGCTGAGTTTCCCAGCATTTAAGAAGGAACTGCAGATGCTGGAAAATCGAAGGTAGACAAAAGTGCTGGAGGCACTCAGCGGGTGCAGCAGCATCTATGGAGTGAAGCGAATAGGCAACGTTTCGGCCCGAAACGTTGCCTATTCCCTTTGCTCCATAGATGCTGCTGCACCCGCTGAGTTTCTCCAGCACGTTTGTCTACCTTCGAGTTTCCCCAGCATTTTGTGTCTATCTTTCACAAAAATAATTATTGAAAATTGGCCCAGTTCAGTCAAGAGTACACAATGGGTATTTTTAAGGTGGAAATTGGCAGATACTTGATTGGTAAGGGTGCCGAGAGTCATGGGGAGAAGGTAGGAGAATGGGGTCGAGAAGGAAAGTTAGATCAGCCGTGTTTGAATGGTGGAGTAGACTCCACGGGCCGAATGGCCTGCTTCTGCGCCTATGACATGAGCTTATAAGAACGAGTTTTAAACTAATGCAGAGTTTGCCCAGAATTTGTGAATAACTTCAATATCATTTTAAGTATGAGGCATAAAAGGTTTAAATTATAGCTGGGTCATGTCATTTATATGGTACACACTAACTAGTCCCAAACAGGAGTTGGTCTGTGAGTTGTGAGAGAGATTATTTGTTAAATTCAGATATGTCACCTCAAAAGTTGCAACATAGAGCCCAACAATATTGCAACCAAATACCCTGTAAAATTTAGTTTCTTATTATCATGTGTGATGAGGTACAGTAAAAAGATTTTTGTTGTGTGCTATCCAGTCAGTGAAAAGACTACACATGATTCCAATAAGCCCATCCATGGTGCACAGAGACACGGTCAAGTGTATAACGTTTAGTGCAAGATAAAAGTCCGATTAAAGAGAGTTCAAAGATCTCCAGTGAGGTGGGAGGTCAGGGCCACTCCATGGGTAGTGAGAGAATGGTTCAGTTGCCTGCTAACAGCTAGGAAGATAAGGATGAGTGGGAAATGGAGAATTTATCTTTCAACTGCATGCGTTCCAGAGCAAGAGGACTTTATTAATAGATTAGTGCAGGGAATTGGATGGGCCTTTGATCATTGAGGGCGGCACGGAGTTGATGCCTTGCAGCGCTCGCAGCGCCGGAGACCCGGGTTCGATCCCGACTACGGGTGCTGTCTGTACGGAGTTTGTACGTTCTTCCCATGACCGCGTGGGTTTTCACTGGGATCTTTGGTTTCCTCCCACACTCCAAAGACGTGCAGGCATGTGGGTTAATTGGCTTGTTGTATGTGTAAATTGTCCCCAGAGTGTGGAGGACTGTATTAATGCGCCTGTTTACGCGCTGTATCACTAAACTAACCAATGGCATGGAAATGGTTGAAACTGATGTTTCATCAGTTAAATGAACGTGCAGAGAAACAACGAGGCTAAACGTGAATGTAAACAGTCTTGTGGAAATCTTCAGCAGGCCACCTAGTATTTGTGGAGAGAAAAAAAATGTAAATGATGTTGGGAAACTTGCAAGGAATATAAAAAGGATCTGTGATCAGTGACGCCAACTGCAGGGTCTCGACCAGAAACATCGTCAATCCCTTCTCTCCATGGATGCTGCCTCACCCGCTGAGTTTCTCCAGCATTTTGTGTCTACCTTTGATTTTACCAGCATCTGCAGTTCTTTCTTAAACATGTCTATTGCAGTCCGAAACCAGAGAATAAATAACAGTGAACATAGAATTTAAATACTTTTCTTCTGCCTGCATAGAAGAGGGCACACTTACTGTTTTTCTTTCCACATATCCTGCTTGATCGGAGTTATTCCAGCATTTTGTTAAATATTAGGTTAGTTGATTCAATGATACATTCTTGTCACATGTACCTAGGTACAGTGAAGTGCTTTGTTTTGTGTACAACCTGGTAGAATGATACAGCAGACCTCACCTAGGCAGCACACAAGTGGCCACGCTTCTGGCAGCGACAAAATGACACAAAGATCATCAAACAAACTTATCTACTACTCATATTAGACAAAGTCAACATGGATTTATGAAGTCTCGACCCGAAACGTCGCTCAGTTCCGTCCCTCCAGAGATGCTGCTGCCTGTCCCGCTGAGTTACACCAGCTTTTTGTGTCTCTCTGGTTTCAACCAGCATCTGCAGTTCCTTCCTACACATGGAGTTATGACAAGGACACAAAGTGCTGGAGTAACTCAACGGGTCAAGCTGCCTCTCTTGAGAACATGGATAGGTGACGTTTTGGGTCGGGACCCTTCTTCAGAAGAACCTCTCCTCCTAAAGAAGCATCCCGATCGGAAATGTCACCGACCCACGTTCTCCAGGAGATGCTGCCTGACCAGCTGAGTTACTGGTGTTCTTTTGGGAACAAAACAGCATCTGCAGCATTATGAAAGATAGATTGTTAGGGGTGGGGTATCTTTTGAAAAGGGAACGTAAAATAAGGGGGGAATCTGTGAATGTGATATTTTGGGATTCTACAAGGTGCTTGATTAAGGTGCTCGATTTACAAATAGCTTTATACTGTGCAAGGAGAACAACTGTGACATAGTAACGTTCCATTTAAAAACACTTGGTGGGCATGAAAAGCAGTTTTGCCGACCACTGTTGAAATTCATGTCACATCTCCTGCAGGATGTAAAAATCATTCACACATATTGTGCCTTTCTCTTTGGAGATTTGCATGCGGAATGGTGCAAAACCTAACTTTGCTAAGAAGAACTTTTTAGTCGTTGAGTTACATGATGCCACTTGCACTCGTGAACTAAGTTTGAGTAATGCACCTCTGCTCACTAAAGTTTAAGCTACCACTTGTATAACCAATCTCCACATTTGTCCAATAATGAATAGAGCTTTTGTGTTTTCAAATGTAAAACCTCTACATCCTTTAGTTCAACTGTTCAATAGCGTTCTCTTTCACCTCCCAAGTTTTTGTATATGGGGGAGAAAAAAAGTCTCCATTTCACTCTAGTGGGAGCAATGTTAACCTTCAGTCTATGGTTCATTTGTCTTTAACAATGCTAAGCATGTGTTACATCCAAATTCCTCCTTTTCTTGGATTTCTGCTCTTTAAAACCTCGCAGCTGAGCAGCAACGATTGTGGCCGCGGTTGCAAATTTTTATCAAATGTATAAATCAAAAAATGCAATTTCTGGGGGGAATAAAAATGCCGTTATAACTTCGCAAGGCGGCAACACGGCCAGAACAAGGCACATCGTGTTTTTAAAGAGAATAAGACCTTGCAAAGGGCAGATTTGTTGTTTGATTGAGCAATCTGTTATGTAGATTTATAGATGTAATTTCTTTCAGAAGGGAAGCTAGTTCCTTTTGGATATGAAGTTTTAGTATGTTTCTATTGTCATGAGAAGAATAGACCTTCTAACAGCCCATCTGGTGCAGTCTGGATTTGGAACATGGGGGTGTAAAAAGATAAACACTTGCTTTAACTTAAGTGACCTTATAAAGTCTACGATGGGTTCAATGCGATTAAAAGTTGGCAGTCTGCTCAACTTTTATAACTGTTCATTAATATCTCTTTTTAAAAATACAATTTTAAAAGTCTGGTATCCTTGGGGAAGCCACAGCTCATTTTGATTGACGATCGCAGAACTCCTCACAAAACAATCATTGTATCTTTTAATGTTAGTTAAGTGTCATATTTAGTGAAGAAAAGAACCACGGGTCCCTGCTTTCACGTCCGTGAGTTTGTGAAGCCGAGGTGTATACTTTGAAAGGGGCAACATCAAAGCACGGGACAAAAGAGGAAAATCGAAACCACCTGTCTATTGTTACCTGGCGGCGTTGTGTTACATTGCAGCTAGGAACCATACCACACATGTGGACCCATGTCACATACACGGTATGTGTAACACAACACTTTGCAACACATGGTAGAGGCAGTTTACTCTAGTGAGCTGCAACTTTGGAAATATTGAGATTCTGCTCATTCGTCTCTTTTTGACAAATTGTTAGTTTAGTTTAGAGATACAGCGCGGAAACAGGCAGTGCGGCCCACCCAGCCCGCATCCACCACCGATCGCTGCGCTCAAACACCACTCTACACGCACTAGGTACTATTTTTTGAATAAACATTCCTACCAAGCCAATCAACCTACAAACCTGCGCGTCTTTGGAGTGTGGAAGGAAACCAAAGATCTCTGAGAAAACCCACACAGGTCAGGGGGAGAACGTACAAACTCTGCACCTGTGGTCAGGATCGAACCCAGGTCTCTGGCGCTGTAAGGCAGCAACCCTACTGCTGCGCCAAAGTGCCGCCCTTCACCTGGTCAGAGGGAATAGCAATCCACATCATGGGTGTGTTTTGTTGGCCTGTGTATTCGTCAGTGTACATCAGTGGAGAGCAGCAGGTAAACATGGTTACTTAATCCATTTTGGTTTTCTTTGTGTAACAAGTCACTGCTGATTCTGGTTTACACCAAAGATAGACACAAAATGCAGGAGTAACTCAGTGTGGGTCTGGCAGAAAAGGAATAGGCGACTTTTTGGGTCAAGACTCTTCATGAGATTCTTTGAACGTTTAAAGAAGTCCAATGTATGACAAAGGTAGATAAAAATGCTGGAGAAACTCAGCGGGTGAGGCAGCGTCTATGGAGCAAAGGAATAGGTGACCGGTTCTTTTCAGAGAACAGTTAAACCAGCTGTAGAGACACACAAAATGCTGGAGTAACTCAGCAGGTCAGGCAGCATCTCTGGAGAAAAATAAGGGGTGACGTTTCTTCAGTCTGAAGAAGGTTTCTTCTGACCCAAATCTCGCCTATTCTTTTTCTCCAGAGATGCTGCCTGGCCCACTGAATTACTCCAACATTTTGTGTCCCATCTTCGGTATAAACCAGCATCTGCAGTTCCTTCCGACACAGTAAAACAGCCCCTGTGGCTGTTTTTTGTGCTGCGTGGTTTTGATTGAACTGCACTCTGCTTGAATTGATGAAGTGAGGGGAGAAATAGCAAATTAAACTATTCCGCAATGCATAAGTTTCTTGGTGAATGCTAATGTCACTTGAATATAAAGTTATATTGAAACTTCTCAATATTTGGTGCAACAACAGATGTAATGCTCTCGAGCTGAAACGCCACCCTCAGTGAAATTCTTTTTTTTGCATGCAGTTCAGTTAAGCAATGCCATACTTAAGCACAATATCCGATTATCAAAGTGTACAAAACTAGTCCCCTGAGGCCACATGCAAGAGGCACCAAGTTTTGGTGCCGTTTTCAAAGTCCAGCCCATGCTCTAAGTCCCAGGAGCGGTACCCGATCCAGGCGAGCCCCAGGCTGCTGCAGGGCCTCCAGCTGTCACCTTCCCTTGGAGGTCCCTTGCATTGTCCAGCGGACCCACGTCCCTCTCCGTCCACGTTTGTGTCCCGGGGATGCCACCCGCAGCCGATCTTGAGGGCGAGAAGGCCAGATCACGGTTCCCTCACCCCTCCGGGCCCTGGTCTGCGGGGGACGAGCAGGGCCGGCTCAGTGGCTCCCCCCACCCCCACCCCCCAACAGCCTGCGGACCGCCGGGTCTATCAGACCTGCAAACTTGCCTTGCCATTCAATACGATCATGTTTGACCACTTGTGTAAATGCAATAGCTCCTTCTCCTTCCAACCCTTCATGCCTTGTATAATGAGCAACTTGGCCTCCACAGAATCTGTGGTATTGAATTCTACTTGTTTACCACCCTGTAAGTGAAGACATTTCTCCTGTTCACAATCTTAAATCTCCTGCCCCGTAACTTGAGATTGTGATTGTGACCCCTCATTTTAGACCTCCAGCCAGGAGAATGAATCTCCTTGATTCGACTCTGTCCAGCCCTGCCAATATTTTAAAGTTTCAATTAGGTCTCCCGCATTGTTCAAAACTTGGGTGAATGCAAACTTAGTTAACATAATCTCTTTCTAAGCGGCAGTCTCATCATCCCTGGAATCAGTCTGGAGAACCATACTTGGCATTGAGGAGGATGTTGTATTATATTTAAAACATTTAAAAGCGATCTTGGTCCAAGGATAAGTAGGAGGAGATGTCTGAGAGTTGTCTCGACCCGAAACGTTGCCCATTCCTTCTCTCCAGAGATGCTGCCTGTCCCGCTGAGTTACTCCAGCATTTTGTGTCTATCTTTGGTATTGAGGGAGTTCAGCCCTAAAATTTTTTGGATATTAGCAAACAAAACTACACAGGGTGGGTACCCCAGTATGGTTTCACCTTGGCCATGTACAATTGTAGCAACGCTCTCATCCTTACTCCTCAACTCGATTCCTCTTGTTGCAAAGGCCATGTACCGTTCTTAACTCGCAGGGTCAGGCAGCATCTCAGGAGAAAATGGATAGATGATGTTTCAGGTCAGGACCCTTCTTCAGACCGTCTGATCTACCGTCAAAATCGACATCATTCAAAGGCACAAAGTGCTGGAGTAGCCTTGCAGGTCAGGCAGCGTCTCTGGAGAACATGGATGGTTTGGGTCAGGATCTTTCTGCAGACCCGAAACGCCACCTATCCATTTGCTCCAGAGATGCTGCCTGTCCCACTGAGTTACTCCAGCATTGTGTGTCCGTCTTTGGTTCCTTCATAAACCAGCATCTGCAGTTCCTTCATATACATAAGAAAGCAGAATATAGTCCTCAGCATTGGAGTGCACCAGTTCATTCTCCGCAATGTCCATTCTCCGCAATGGGGTAGAGGTGAGGATAGACACAAAGGGTTGGAATAATTCAGGGGGTCAGGCAGCATTACTGAAGGAGAAAGGATAGAGTTGGCTTATTAAAACCCTTGCTAGTGAATTAAGATTTTGGTCAATGAAATACATACCAATATAGGCTCATTACAACATTCTCATCTTACTCGTGCTGCCTCCTCTGGTTAATTGCTCGCCCCTCCATGCTCCTATTAAAGGAATAGATGTTAAATGTGCTTCCATTTGCATCTGTGGAACCCCTGGTTTTGTCTACTAATAACAGTAATTTTATTTGCATTGTAAAGTTTTATAGGTCCCCACCCAATTTGCAACACGCTGCTAATCTGTTAATTGCCCATGTACCTGCTCATTTAGCCAGGGCAGGTGTGACTCTCCAAGCCCGTTAAACAGCTGGGGTCCGGGGCTAACCTGGCCTGTGCATTCTCGGCCCCACTGCCGCACCATAGACCCCAATGCTGTAGAAATCCTGTGTACCTAATCCTAGTGATGTGGCTGGAGTTATGGGCATTATTCCTATTGTAAGAAGGAACTGCAGATGCTGGTTTAAACCGAAGATAGACACAAATAACTGGAGTAACTCAGCAGGACAGGCAGCATCTCTGGAGCGAAGGAATGTGTGGCGTTTCGGGTGGAGACCCTTCTTCAGACTGATTCTGAAGAAGGGTCTCGACCCGAAACATCACCCATTCCTTCTCTCCTGAGAAGATGCCTGTCCCGCTGAGTTACTCCAGCTTTTTGTGTCTATCTTTGGGCATTATTCCTTGCATTGCAGTTGGTGACGCCTTTTATCAGATGTATTTTAATATCCAATCAATAACATTGATAAATTACAGGAACAACACACACTAAGGTACTAGAAGATCATGTGATAGGAGCAGAACGAGCCCATTCGGCCCATCAAGTCTACTCCGCCATTCAAACATGGCCGATCTATCTCACTCTCCTAATCCCATTCTCCCGCTTTCTCCCAATAACCCCTGACACCTGTACTAATCAAGAACCAATCTATCTCTGCCTTAAATATATCCTTTGACTTGGCTTCCACAGCCTTCTGAGGCAAAAAAAAACACAGATTCACCACCCTCTGGCTAAAGAAATTCCTCGTTATCTCCTTCCTGAAAAAACGTCCTTTAATTCTGAGGCTACGACCTCTAGTCCTAGACTCTCCCACCCGTGAAAATATCTTCTCCAAATTCACTCTATCCAGTTCTTTTCTGTTCCGTATGTTTCAATGAGGTCCCCCCCCCCCCCCCTCATTCGTCAAACGCTCATCTTATGTTAACCTACTCATTCCTGGGATCGTTCTTGTAAACCTCCTCAGGACCCTCTCCAGAGCCAGCACACTGCACAATTTTCAACTATTTCCTATTTTGCCTATTTCCTGCCCAAATGAACCACAATATAAAGCCTTCCCCACCCCCTCATTGTGAACTATAGGGTCGTTCTTATGTATCCCCATCTCAAAGACTCCAAATAGTTTCATCTTTCAATTTAGCGAATTTCTTAACCCAACATGGTCAGGCCACATTTGGAATATTGTAAGCAATTCTGGCCACCATATCTGAGGGGATACATAAGAACGACCCTATCGTTCACAATGAGGGGGTGGGGAAGGCTTTCTCTTGTGGTTCATTTGGGCAGGAAATAGGCAAAATAGGAAATAGTTGAAAATTGTGCAGTTCTAGACAATACATTGGAGGATAGAACTACTTGAACATCTGCCTGCACAGTAGATTTTTTTTTAAAAGGATGCAAAGTGCTGGAGTATCTCAATCAGTCAGGCACATCTCAGGAGGACATGAATGTGCGACGTTTCAGGTCAGGACCCTTCTTCAGATTGAAGAAGCGTCCAACACCACCAGACTGAAGAAAGGTCCCGACCCTAAACGTAGCCTATTCATGTTCTCCAGTGATGCTGCCTGACCTGCTGAGATACTCCAACACCTTGTGTCCTTTTTTAAAAATTGTAAACCGGCATCAGCTGTTCCGTGTGTCCACACCAGATTCAAATATGTTCCCAGGGCTGGAAAAATTATGGTTTTGGAGGAAACACTGGGGTTATTTTGAACGTGGGAGTTAATTGAGTTGTATAAAACAGAGGTTTGGATAGAATAAAGTGCAAGGGACATATTTCCCTTGCCATCAGCATTAAAGCCAGCGCAGCTTCGTTCTTAGGTCATTGGTAGAGGGAGCAGAGATGATAGGTCTCTAAATGGTGCTGCTAGTCAGGATCTCACTGCTTGAAAGGGCGGTCAAAGCAGAAACTCTCACAGCACTTAAAAATACTTAGATGTGAAGCTGAGAGTCAGGGGCTGCTGGATAGCAGATGATGCTGGGAATGGGCTTAAGGATGGATAACTTTTTTTCATTTAATTTTTGGGCCTGTAAGTTGCAGAGTGGCACAACAGTAGAGTTGCTGCCATCGGCGCCAGAGTCCTGGGTTCAATCCTGACTACGGGCGCTGTCTGTATGGAGCCTGTACGTTCTCCCCGTGACAGCGTATGTTTTCTCAGGGTGCTCCTGTTTCCTCTCCCACTCTAAAGACGTGCAGGTTTGTAGGTGAATTGGCTTTGGTAGGTTGGAAAATGTTCCCTAGTTAGTGTACGGGGTGATCGATAGTCGGCGAGGACTCGTTGGGCCGAAGGGCCTGTTTCCACGCTCTATCACTAAATGCTAACGTCTACGGTAAAGTCTAAAATTCATGTCATAGGAGCAGAATTGGGCCATTCAGCCCATCCAGTACCCTCCGCCATTCAATCATGGCTGATCTATCTTTCCCCCTCTACTTCATTCTCCCCATATCCCTCGACACGCTTACTAATCAAGAATTCCATTGGACTGAATGCCATAAAAATGTTCTTTGAGGCCAATAAATTCTCCTGCCAATAAAAGCCAGCTCTTGGCTGTATTTAGTAACGGTAAATGCAATGCAATATCTCAGATTTGACTCCTTTTTAAAATGCCTCCGACAATTCCTATTGTGGTAATGAATGCTAATGTTCCCGCCCTTTCAAAGATTGCTTTAGTTTCTTTTATTGTCATGTGTACTGAGGTACAGTCAAAAGTGACATCCAGTCAGCAGAAAGAGTAAGAAAGACACACAAAGCTGGAGTAACTCCCCGGGTCAGGCAGCATCTCTGGAGAAAAGGAATAGGTGACGTTTCGGGGTTGAGTCCCCGGCCTGTTTCCTTTATCATCGTTACGTCTTTGCACATCTTTCATTCATTTGTTCGATATCACCGTCTGTATCTCTTGTTTCCCTTTACCCTGACTCTGTCTGAAGACGGGTCTCGACCCGAAACGTAACCTCTCCCTTTTCTCCAGAGATGCTGCCTGGCCCGCTGAGTTACTCCAGCTTTTTGTGTGTATCAGTGAAAAGACTATACACGATTACAATCGAGCCGTCGACAGTGCGTAAGTTACCTGATGCACCGTATTTTTCAAGATTAACTCTTATTCTTCACCTCAAGATCATGTGGTGGAATTTTTGAAAGCATCGTATTAGAAAGGCACATCTTGCCTGCAGGTTAAGTAACCCCCTGTTGCTTACGTCGGCCCTGCACAGACTACTTAAGCCATCCATCACAATGCAGGTCTGAGAAGCTATGGTGAGGTCGTAAAATGCAGCTGGAGGCAAAGCAGGAGGTGTCTGAAGGAGAGGCCGGACACTAAAACTGTTTACACTTCTCCAACCCTAAACAAACTATCTGTAGTTATTGGGCCATGAAGGACACAGTCTGTTTGATTTCGAATACATTTAACTATTAAAACAGTGACGGGGCAAATCGCGGAGGCTGGAATTCATTGACTGTACTCACAATATTCTCAAAATGTTAACCGTGTTCATCGTGAACACTCTCCCACTGTGTGTTCACTTAGTTTAGTTCACAAGTTATAAGAGCAGAATTAGGCCATTCGGCCCATCGAGTCTACTCCGCCATTCAATCATGGCTGATCTATGCCTCCTAATCCCATTTTCCTGGCCTTCTCCCCATAACCTTTGACACCCGTTCTAATCAAGAATTTGTTTATCTCTGCCTTAAAAATATCCATTGACTTGGCCACACAGCCCACGACTGAATGGCAGAGTAGACAATGGACCGAATAGCCTAATTCTGCTCCTATCACTTCTGAGCTTATAAAAAATGCTCCAATATGACCCAGTTTTGACATTAACAGCTATTTGTGGCTTGTGGTTTGTTCTATATGGTGACTTTACACATTCGTGACCATGTATTCCTCAGAAAGATAGAATGATTGTCCCAATGGGACTGCCTGCGTTAGTGGCTTTACAACATTGTAACTCTGTGTAATTGAACAGGGTTTCAACTATTTTCGCATCAAGTATTATACAGAAACCCTTGTCACTGAAGTACCTCAAGCTGCGGTTTTCTGCTCTGGGAATAAGGGAAGCTTTATTGAACAGAAATACTACTTGGGGGAAGCATGCATGTTGAAATTAGGGTGGTTGTGAATAGGCTTTATTGTACTGCGATGTTTTGTTCACCAAAGATGATTAAACAAAACCCATCCGTTGACAAGTAGATTGCATGTTTTCAGCAAAGTGCTTTCCAAAAACTTGACAAATTAAAGCCTTGCTTACTTCAGCTTTACAAACCTTAATTAATGTATTTGCAGATGATTTTAACTCTTTTATTCATAAGTTCAGGGAGCAGAATTAGGCCATTTGGCCCATCAAGTCTACTCTGCCATTCAATCGTGGCTGATTTATCATTCCCTCTGCCCTATTCTCATGAATTTTTCCCCATAACCCCAGACGCCCTAACTAGTCAAGGACCTTAAATATATCCAGTGACTTGGCACGAATTCCACAGATTCACCGCTCTAAATAAATAAATTTATGCTCATTTCCTTTCTAAAGGTAAGTCTTTATATTCTGAGGCTATGATCCTAGACTCTCCCACTGGTGGGACCTTCCTCTCGACATCTGCTCTATTAAGTTCTTTATTGTTGGATGAAAATGGGTAATAGGTAATTGTCAGCCCATCTCACACCTTGTGTAATTTCTTATTAATGTTTAGTGTTTTCTGAGTCATTCGTAACTGTATGTCATGTTGTTACTTGTGGGCGGAGCACCAAGGCAAATTCCTTGTATGTGAATACTTGGCCAATAAACTTACTTACTTACTTACTTTGAAGTTGAGGGAAAGGACATTGGAAAATGCAAAAGATAAACACAAAATGCTGGAGTAACTCAGTGGGACAGGCAGCATCTCTGGAGAGAAGGAATGGGTGACGTTTCGGGAGGAGACCCTTCATCAGAAGGTGCAAATCTGGTTGTCATCTCTTAATCAACGGAGAGGTTACATTCCTGTTTCTAATTCCCAATGAGTTGTGTGTAGATATTAAATAATCATTGGCTGTTGTCATACAATAGTTAATATATTACTTTGTCCAATGTTATATTGAAGTTAAGTAACTGAAGGAGGACCCACGCAACCATATCTCCGCAGAAGTTCCCACCTTCAATGGTATCCAATGGTTCAATGTTTAAGAAGGAACTGTAGGTAATCGAAGGTAGACAAAAATGCTGGAGAAATTCAGCGGGTGAGGCAGCATTTATGGAGCGAAGGAAATAGGCAACATTTCGGGTCGAGACCCTTCTTCAGACTGATGTGGGGGTAGGGGGGAAGAAGAAAGGAAGAGGCGGCGAGAGTGGGCTGTGGGAGAGCTGGGAAGGGGAGGGGAAAGAGGGAGAAAGCAAGTTACTTTACGTGTCACATACATTTGGTTTCAGTTGAATCCATTTTGGTACACTGTTTAGCACAATTCTCACTATACATAAGCACTTAGCTACATCTTAAATAAGAATTTCAGGAACAGTACAAGTGTGTAGAAGTTACTACACAGAGACAGTATAAAGTTGCCAGATTTGGTGCCGTTTTATTGTCATGGTTGTTATAGGTGGAGAATTCATAGAGTCATTCAGAGTGGAAACGGGCTCTTCAGCCCAACTTGCCCACACCATTCAACACGTCCCATCCACATTAGTCCCATCTGCCTGTGTTTGGCCCATATCCCCCTAAACTTGTCTTATCCATGTAGCTGTGTAAATGTTTTTGAAACGTTGCAATAGTATGTGCCACAATTACCTCCTCCGGCAGCTCGTTCCATACACCCACCACCCTTTGTGTAGACAAGTTCCTATTAAATCTTTCCTCCCTCACCTTAAACTTATGTCCTCTGGTTCTCGATTCCCCTACTCTGGGCAAGAGACTCTGTGCGTCTACCCGATCTATTCCTCTCGTGAGTTTGTGCACCTCTATAAGATCACCCCTCGTCCTACTGCGCACCAAGGATGGAGTCCTAGCCTGCGCAACCTCTCCCTGCAGCTCAGGCCTTCGAGTCCTGGCAACATCCTCGTAAACCTGACCATGAAGACCCATTGTCCTGGCGGTGTCGCAGGGCCGGCCTGGCCAAGTGTATTTGTTGGTGGTCCCCAACATTGTTCCACTGCTATGTGCTGCCGCAGGTCACGTTCCAATCCACGCGCCAAGCCTCTTGGGGCGGCCTCGTCGATGAAACAAAGGAATGGTGATGATTAGTCGTTTTACACTGGAAGCCAATTGATTAGTGTTGTATCTGTTGTTGAATAACTAACACAGTCAAGAGACTAAAAATGCTGCTTTATTTTGGTTCCAGGAGCATGTAGGCCATGCAACGATACAGAAGTCCTCATGGCAGTCTGCACAAGTGATTTCGGTAAGTGACTTACGTTTGCCAATGTTTAAGAAAGAACTGCAGATGCTGGAAAAATCAAAGGTAGACAAAAATGCTGGAGAAACTCAGCAGGTGAGGCAGCATCTATGGAGCGAAGGAATAGGTGACGTTTCAGGTCGAGAAGAAGGGTCTCGACCCGAAACGTCACCTATTCCTTCGCTTTATAGATGCTGCCTCACCCGCTGAGTTTCTCCAGCATTTTTGTCCACCTCTTATGTTTACCCCAATGTTTTGTTTCCTTTTCAATCATTGCCACTCTCCAATTTCTATCTTTCTTCATGCCTAACTGGTTAAGCAATGTGCTCTTCTGTGGAGCTGGGAGTTCAAGATAAGGTGGTGTACAACATAGTAAAGACAATTCATTGATGCCCTGAATCAATGATCTCTGTTTCATCAGAACTGCCAGGATTTGGCTTCCTATCCTGTTTATGGGTCTTTTTATTGTCAAAGTAGAAATTGTAATGCAAAATTGTGGGATGAATAGACGCAGTGCTGGAGTAACTCAGAGGGTCAGGCAGCATCTCTGGAGAAAAAGGATAGGTGACATTTTGAGTCGGGATCCTTCGTTAGACTGGGATGTATGTTGATTAATTTCAATAATTTATTTGTGATTTTGTAAATTAGCCCCAAAATGTAATCGGTTCTGGAAAAAAATATCACCATATTTAGATTTCACATTTACAGTTCAGTCCATGAGATCTCAGGAAGACGGCTGCCTTTGAAGTTGAATACTTTCGCGGCGACCAGAATGAACATCCAAATTGACACTTGACAAAGGATGATGAGGCATGGTGGCGCAGCGGTAGAGTTACTGCCTCACAGCGCCCGAGACCCGGGTTCGATCCTGACAATGGGTGCTGTCTGTACCTAGTTTGCACGTTCTCCCTGGGACCTGTGAGCTTTCTCCGGGTGCTCCGGTTTCCTCCCACACTCCAAAGATCTGCAGGTTCGTAGGTTAATCGGCCCCTGTAAATTGCCGCTGGTGTGCAGGGTAGAAGTAGGGTCTGGGTGATCTTTGGCCAGCTGTTTTCTGATGGGCCTGTTTTCACGCTGTATCTCTAAAAAGTCTAAAAGAAAAGTCTAAAGACCGGAAGCAAGTACAGTAAATAATGTGCACACAACACTGACACATTAACAAAATTATTGGCTGGTTATGGATGAGTTAATGACAACTTGCATACAAACTTGGAACTAGTGTTAAAGATTAGTGGCTTAAACATCCTGCGTGAAGTGTAATTAGCAAGCTCGAACTTCTGCGGCTCTGTTTTAAGCACTCATGGTCTGCTGAAAGCAAATGGCCGGTGAACAATTTATGCTTTGCACGGTTGGCTAATGCAATGATTTGTAGGCCTTAAATGTACTCGGGGTCAAAGGGGTTGTGGCTGCTACCCCTCCCACACCACCCACTCCAACGAGCTTTTGTTCTGAAGTAGCTCTCGGTACATGTGCTGGTTTTCTGGAGTTATGAGCCCATTTGAAACTTCAAAGAAGAAAAGCAAAATCATATTACATCATCTCGACAGCGATTTAAATTGCTTTTTTTGTTTTGAAAGGCAGCTTCAAAAATAGGAACCAAATCTTTACAGAATCATGTATTTAGAAAATAAAAAAATGACCAGTTTCTCCATGAGTTGCTGCTTTAAGCAATTTGGTAAAGAAAACAGATCGAAGAGGCTCGTTGTCATGGTTTCGCCATCACTAGGTTAAGCTGTTATACTCGGGAGTTTGTGATTTGAAACCATAATTAATCCTGCAGATAACTTGCAAGAGAAAAGAGGCGACATTTAATGCAACTTAGTCGTAATATGTGCTACAAGGAAAATGCTACAGTGGGATAATATTTGGGGAGATTAATCAGGTTTCTTGGTCCTTTGCCAGATTGGACTTTGATCACCATGGCAATACAGCAGCGAGCTGTTTAAAACGTATCAAAAGTTGCAAATCATCCATTATTAATCGTGAAGGCACTGCAGATCTAAATCTAGTCGTAGTTTGTTGAAGTTGCCACATTTTAAATTAGTCGATGGACTATGTGTGATATAGTATTAGCTGACGGCCATTTTGCCTCTCCCCGACTCTTAAGTTTAAACACTTCAAATATTAAGTCTAAAATTTAAAGTTCGGGATCTTTTTATGGATTTGTTGAAAGAATTGCAATGTCAATGGCTTGATGAAAAGCCAATGCTAGATCTGACATTTGATCATGGAATGAGAATGCTTCATACCTACTTTCTGTAAATATTTGTTCACATTATAATTAAGGTTGTACGCCAGAATTGCTTGGAATCTCTGTACCACTTCAAAACCTCAGAGGAAGAATGATTTTATATAAACCTCCTTGCCGGTCATACTATAGTTTATTGAACGAAGAGCAGTCATTTGTTTAACTTTCAAAGCAGGGCATGCACACAACACTTCTATCTAGAATAAATATCCTGTTTAAATATGTTGGCAGTGCAATGGGATTGCCGTTAGAGTTCTGTAATCTAGTGCAAACCCTACCAAAGTTTATTCAGTAAGGGAGGAATGAGCTCACAGCAAAATTGCCATTTCACTCCACATACACACACAAATGCTGAAAACACTCAAGTTCATTAGCCTTTCCTGCCATTTCTCATTGTTTGCATTGACCGTATGTTCTTAAAAGCAGCTTACATTAAAGTTACATTTAATCGCCTGTATCGTTTAGGCACTTAAGTACCAAATTTCACTTTAGACTTTAGAGATGCAGCACGGGAACAGGCCCTGCGCCCCGCCCGATCATTTTTTATCAACCAAAAATAATTTATTCAATTATTCACAATAATGTGTACAAAACTAAATGATTCAAAACAAAACCCACTGCAAGCAAAAGAAATATTCTTAAATTGCTATTTCCCCATCCTCATTAAGGATGTATTCCACCCCCCGCGGTCCTGGAAATACCCCAAGGGTGACCGTGGACAGCGCGTAGTCCCTCTCTGGTATCACCCGGCGCGGATGTAACCCCGGAAAAGGGGCAGGCAGTGGGCGCATGGACAATTTCCCAATTTTTTTTTTAAACAAAGCCAATTAATCTACAAACCTGTACGTCTTTGGAGTGTGGGAAGAAGTCAAGTCAAGTCACTTTTATTTCTATAGCACATTTAAAAAACAACTCTCGTTGGCCAAAGTGCTTTACATTGGTATAAGAATAGTATAACAAACAGCAGTGATTCATAGATTAATTACAAACATCACTACATACATGTAGCCCTCGCTCAGAGGACGTCAAGAAACAAGGGCACCCAGAGAAAACTGGGTGCTGTACAAACTCTATACAAAGAGCACCCGTAGTCAGGATCGAACCCACAGTCAGGGTCTCTGGCACTGTAAGGCAGCAGCCCTACTGCTGCACCACCATGCTGCCCCTGTTTGAAAGAAATCTCCGAGATAAAACCCTGAGATAGAAATGTTCGAAAGGACTTTTTTTATTTTTTAATGGTCTAATTTGGTTCACAATTAAAAAAAAAAAAATTGTTGCAATGCTTCCTCCAAGCTGCACTGTGCTGTCCTCCAGAGCCAGCAAGTGCAAGCAACTTCAATATCCCCTTCCCATTCCCACTCCGACTCGTCTGCCCTCTGCCTCTTCAATTGTCAGAGGCTGCATGCAACCTGCACAAACATCTCCTCGTGTTCTGCTTGGGTAACCGACCAACTAATGGCATCAACATTCAACTCTCCAACTTCAGGCAAACCCTCACCTACTTCTTTCTCTCTCCTTCTGATCCATCCAGATTTACAGATCCAGATATACATTGTGTGTGCAAGCAAATATTCTCTCTGTGCCTATAGTCACATGTGACAAAGTATTCCCATACTATTCCTATTTTTAGTTGTAGAGATACGGTATGGAAACAGGCAAGCTATTCAGCAAACAAAAGGACGATACATGATTACAATCTAGCAGTCCACAGGGTACAGATCAGTATGAAGAGAATAACGTTTAGTGCAAGACAATGTCCATTAATGGTAGTCTTCTGGGTGGGAAGGAACTGCCGATGCTGGTTTAAACCGACGATAGACACAAAAAGCTGGAGTAACTCAGCGGGACAGGCAGCATCTCTGGAGAGAAGGAATGGGTGACGTTTTGGGTTGAGTCTGAAGAAAGGCCTCGACCCGAAACTTCACTTACTCCTTTTCTCCAGAGATGCTGCCTGACCCGCTGAGTTACTCCAGCATTTAGTGTCTGTCTTCATCTCAAATTAAGATAGGCACAACATGCTGGAGGAACTCGGCAGGACAGGCAGCATCCCTGGAGAGAAGGAATGGGTGGCGTTTCAGGTCGAGACCTTTCTTCAGACTGATGAAACAGACAGATTGATGATTCAACTCAAAATAGACTGCACCGCATTTACTGATTCTCAATAAATTTCACCTACCCCACTGAACTTTGCATCAATTGAAGGTGTAGGACTTTCCTGTTCTGCTTTGACTATTTGCGAGCACGGTTTGTGAAATGCTAAGGTGTATCTCTCCCTCTGTTTCCGCAGTGGTGCGAGGCCACATTCGAAGCGTGCTCCACGACCGGCAACGGCAGGAGTCGGTGGTGAACGTGGGCACCACCAAGATCTACCGGCAGAAGTACACCCTCTTCCACCCCGTGGGGAAGTACGGCAAATCGCTCGGGGAGGTGAGGACATTCTTGAGGTGTGGCGTGAAGCAAGGGGTCGGCAGCTTCATCTTCACGGGCCACGTCCACTTTGGGGAGGCCTGGCTCGGGTGTGCCCCTCGCTATAAGGACTTCAAGAGGATTTACGAGGCGGCCAAAGAGATGCATGAGAATCAGTGCGAAATTGAATCTGACTGAATCAGTTCCTGGCAGAAAAAGGCGGTCGCGTGCACGCCAGTGCACGGATATATGGTGCGTGAGGAATGGTGTTGTGAAGAAATCCTCAAGAGAGATCTCGGCGGATAGACCCATCGTCCGGCGGGAACGACTGTGACTGTACTGCTAACGTTGGCGTGCAAAGCAACTGTGGACTCGTATGTATTGTCCAACGCAGCAATTGTCATCACGCAGCAAGTCCATGCGTGAGGGACACTTGGATAGGAAGGGGAGTGATTTATTGCCCCCGGTAAACAATTACGAACTTGCACTCAGTTTCACTTTGTGAAGAGCCCTTTTGGTTGAAGAATTAATCTGTAAAATAGTTTTCATATCAGGACACCATCTTTTTGCAGGGCAATGGTGGACTCCTAGCAAAATAAAATTAGTTTCAAAAACAAATGGTACAATTGTTTCAGCCTCCGAATAGAACATTCCAAATGTAATGTATGGTGTACGGATCGCAACGTTCCGTGTCGGTGTTTGTGATCTTTTTAACCAAAACTAAATGGTCTTCAATAATGGGTTATTGACCCAAGTAATCATTGATTGATATTTTATCAGACGGTCAATCCAAGTGAACATTCTGGGTCAATGCGGAGAAGACCAGATCGACGTTTCCTCATTTAATAAGAGAATGTTTACTTTGTATATTTTCGTTATTTATGATTTTGATTTGGTGCAACTTTAGAAGGAGACCGCGGTCAAAAGTGTCAGTTCCTGCTGGCTCGTGCAGTCCAAATACTGAATGTGTATTTGCGAGGATGTTGCCAGGACTCAAGGGTCTGAGCTATTGGGAGTGGTTGAGCAGGCTGGGACTATTCCTTGGAGTGCAGGAGGATGAGGGGTGCTCTTATAGAGGCGTACAAGACCATGAGAAGAATGGATCGGGTGGACGCACATAGTCTCTTGCCCAGAGTAGGGGAATCAGGAACCAGGACGTAGTTTTTAAGGTGAGGGGAGAAAGTTTTAATAGGCACCTGAGGAGTTACATTTTCACACAAAGGGTGGTGGGTGTATGGAACGAACTGCCAGAGGAGGTAGTTGCGGCAGGTACTATCGCAGTGTTTAAGAAACATTTAGACAGGTACATGGTTGGACGTTTATGGGCCAAACACTGGGAGATGGGACTAGTGCAGGTGGGACATGTTGGCCGGTGTGGACAAGTTGGGCCAAAAGGCCTGTTTCCATGCTGGAAGATGCTATGATTCTCTAAGCCTAGATAACAGAAATCTATACCATTGATTTTCCAAGGTCTAGTTAAGGGTAGACTCTTGTACACAAGTTCCCTAATCCATGACCTCTGTTTACAAAGCCATAGCCTCCCCATTCAGCCTATTTAAGATAGTATCTTATGATCCCTTGTGTTGATCTAAGATGTCCATGCCTTTCCACTAAATTAAATAATAATCTGCCTCTTCAAATAATAGTGCTGGGGAATTTATTATGAAAGAATTGAACATGTTGGATAATACACATCCTTGCTGTGGAAGGACGGCTATATATTTGGTATCTTGGGGGAAAAATGGATGAAAATAGGTTACAGCGGACAATCGACCATAATTGTCAACATTCCCCCCCCCCATGCCCCTTTTGGGCGGCACGGTGGCGCAGCGGTAGAGTTGTAAACTGTCCCCAGTGTGTGCAGGATCGTGTTTGTGCGCGGGGATCGCTGGTCAGCACGGACCCGGTGGGACGAAGGGCCTGTTTCCGCGCTGCATCGCTAAACTAAAAAACTAAAACTAAACTATGATAGACATAAAAAGCTGGAGTAACTCAGCAAGACGGGTAGCATCTCTGGACAGAAGGAATGGGTGATGCTTTGGCCTTGACCCGAAATGTCACCCATTCCTTCTCTCCAGAGATGCTGCCTGTCCCGCTGAGTTACTCCAGCTTTTTGTGTCTATCTTCAGTTTAAACCGGCATCTGCAGTTCCTTCCTACACATTTCGTCTTAAACTAAATTATCGTCCATTATAAGGGGGGTTATCTGTATTTCTTTGTCTTGTCCCTGGATTGCAGTAGGATGATGGGAGAGGCAATTCTGCTTATGTAAAATATTTACTCCAGTGCCATTTTGTCAGTGGCCTTGGTTATGTTTGTGTATCTTCAGCTCGCGTCAGTGTACATAGTGTAAATATTTATCCAAAAAAAAATCCTAAATTCAATGGATGGAAACATTGAGAACTTCTGAATCTATGTATAAATGTGAGCTGTACTTTTGTTTGTTTTTTGCTTTAAAAAAAAGGCCTTTCTACTTTTCAAAAGTTTATTAAAATCTAAAGTTGGTTTGCAATCCTGTCCTTGGAATTATTTGTTTTAACTCAACGATGGGTCTCGTGAGTCTTGAACTCGCGTGAGTCTTGAACCCGTGGTTTTGATTCCACAATGCAGGAGAAAAGATCACAGCAGCTCTGTAGAGCTGCTGCCTCGCAGCGCCGGAGACCCGGGTTCAATCCTCGGGTGCTGTCCGTGTGGAGTTTGCACGTTCTCCCTGTGACCGCGTGGGCTTCCTCCGTGTGCTTCGGTTTCCTGCCAAATCCCAAAGACGTGTAGGTTTGTAGCTTAATTGTCCCTAATGTGTATTGGGTGGATGAGAAAGTGGGAGAATAGAGAATGGGTGACTGATGGATGGAATGGACTTGGTGGGCCGAAGGGCCTCTTTCCATGCTGTATCTCTAAAGTGAAAATTAACACTCCAGTCAGAAGTCATTTTCATATAAAGTAAGGTGGCTAAAATGGCTAGCATGAAAGTGGACGCGATTTTGCTTTTGGAATATGCAAGAATTCAATCAAATGGCTATGGGGGAATTATATATATAAAGGAAATGAGGATCTGACTGTAAAATATGAAGTGATTGAGGATGCATCATATTGAATGGTGGAGTAGTGTTGAAGGCTTGGGATATACGACACACACACACACACACACACACACGCACACACACACACACACACACACACACACACACACACACACACACACACACACACCCACACACACACACACACACACACACACACACACACACACACACACACACACTTTGTTGTTTATTATGGTGTTTACAAACTACTGCCTTTAATTGCAGCTGCAGTTAAGAATTTCATTGTTCCATTTCAGGACGTGCAACAATGAAATACGGCACGGTGGCGCAGCGGCAGAATTACTGCCGCACGGCGCCAGAGACACGGGTTCGATCCTGACTACGAAAGCTGTCTGTACGGAGTTTGTACATTCTCCCGGTGACCATGTGGGTTTTCATCTGGGGCACTCCAAAGACGTACAGGTTTTTTAGTTAATTGGCTTGGTAACATTGTAAATTGTCCCCAGTGGGTGGGATAGTGCTGGTGTACAGGGTGATCGGTGGGCCGAAGGGCCTGTTTCCGCGCTGTATCACTAAACTAAAAGGACTGCCTAACTATGGGACTTGCCTACCCTGCTGTGTCCTGGCTGTTATCTTTGAACGCATTTACCACAGTCAACACAACCTGACCCTTATACTGACTTAATGGGCGGGAAGGAACTGCAGATGCTGGTTCAAACTGAAGATAGACACAAAAAGCTGGAGTAACTGGAATGGGGTGACGTTTCGGGTTGAGACCCTTCTTCCAAAACGTCCCGAAACGTCACCCATTCCTTCTCTCCAGAGGTGCTGCCTGTCCCGCTGAGTTACTCCAGCTTTTTTGTGTCTATCTACTGACTTAATGGTCCCTATTGTACATTTAAACCAGCAATACATCAACTAGTACATCCCACACAGCCAAAGGCAAACTGCTGACAAACAAGTAAAATTGTATCTGTATGAAAATACAGTCTGAAGAAGGATCTCTACCCAAAACGTCACCTATTCCTTTTCTCCAGTGACGCTGTCTGACCCGTTCGTTGAGTTACTCCAGCTTTTTGAGTCCATCCTCGGTTTAAACCAGCATCTGCGGTTCCTTCCTACAGACTGAGTCAGTAATATGTCATGGTTAAACAGAAGCTGCCAAAGTCCATTTAGCCTTTAGCCTTCTATTATTCAGTAACTCGTGGATATAATTCTTTGTCCCGGGGTAGGGGTGGGGGTGGGTTGCTGGCGGGGGAGTTGGGGGGAAAGTAAAAGTTCTAAAAGCTCTTTGAGAACTATTGGCCCAATTATATGAAAATGCCCCTCTCTGGCAAAGTGACAGCTCTGCATCGTCCGTGGCTCCTACACGTTATTCTGTGAAGTCTCCATCAAACACAAGACTTCAAAGGCAGCGTTTTCTGAAACCTGTATTCTCATCCAGTGACAAATAGTGCTCGCAGAAATGCTTTCTTAAATTCAAGATGGTTAACTCCTTAATGTCATTAACCAGGAGAAAGTTCATAAGTGATAGGAGGAAATTAGGCCATTCGGCCCATCAAGCCTGCTCTGCTATTCAATCATGGATGATCTATCTCCGCTCCAAACCCCATTCTCCTGACTTCTCCCCGTAACCTCTGACACCCGTACTAATCAAGAATCTATCCATCTCTGCCTTAAATATATCCACTGACTTGGCCTCCACAGCCTTCTGTGGCAAAGAATTCCACAGATTCACCACCCTCTGACTAAAGAAATTCCTCCTCATCTTCTTCCGAAAAGAACGCCCTTTAATTCTGAGGCTACGACGTCTAGTCCTAGACTCTCCCAGACCATCCCAGACTCTAACGCTTGAAGAACAGGAATCTGCAAGAGAATAGATCAGGAGCTGCAAGGTGGGATAAAACCAAAATAGGTTTGAGGGTTAATTGGCTTCGGTAAAGAATGTAAATCGTCCCCCCGTGTGTAGGATTGTGCTAATGTACGGTTTGATTTAAAACACGGGGACACACAAAAAATGAGAGAGGGCATAGAGGGGAGAGAGAGAGGGCAGAGAGGAACCATCGCACGTTATAACGCGCCGTCGACCCACGTTGACCGCTGTCCCCCCCAACATTGCACCCTTCTTCACGACAACCGGCTGACAATTCGAGGGACCTGGCCGGTAACAACACCAAGAGCAGCTCCGGGCCGCCGTGCTCCCCGACTCGAATCGACTCGACGCCTGACTGACACATGCTCCATCCTGCGCTGAGCTGGCTGCGGGCCGGATAAAATCTCGTGGCAGGCCAGATGTGGCCCGCGGGCCTATAGTTTGGAGACGTACATTTGCATGATACGGTAATTACAGTTAGCACTGGTATAATTGGGAAGAGAGTAGCGCTAGCTTCATTCCGTGGTGGGTGGGAGCGCTTAGGGGGGTAAAGGGGCCCGAGAATAGGCCTAAATATTGACATACAAGGAAACATGGTGGGGACACGACTCTCAAAACATGGGGGGGACACGACTCCGGGACATGAAGGGAAGGAAATCTGTAGCAGGCCAGTATTCTGCTCTCTCTGTCGTCCCTTCAGCCATCTGTGGCTACCTTAAGCCATCTCTGCAGAAGGAACCACCATTGTCTCTGGTGCTGTCCAGTCTGCATCTCCCCTCAAGCTGAAGAGGCAGCTTAAGCAGCACCGACATAATAATGGCCCCTCAGGCATCCTTCTTTAACCTGCCGCACAATTGATCTGGCTGAGAACTCCCTTCCCCACTTTGATCGTGCTGCCTGTTTTGTAGATGGCTTGCTGGGGGGAGCAATTTCTCCCTTTACCATTCGCCCCCTTTTTTTGGGTCTAAATCATTGATCTGTTAGACGCCACGTCTTGTGAAGTGAAATTCTTTTGAACACCTCCGCTCAGTCCGCCTCTGCCTCCGCCATCTCCCAGTTGCCAAACGCTTTAACTCCAACACCCATTCCCACACGGACCTTTCCCTCCTGGGCCTCCTCCACTGTCAGAGTGAAGCCATACACAAATAGGAGGAGCAGCACCTCATATTTCGCTTGGGTAGCTCACACCCCAGCGGTATGAGCATTGACTTCTCTAACTTTAAGTCTACCCTTGCTTTCCCTCTCTCTCCATCCCTCCCCCACCCTGGTTCTCCGACTAGTTTCACTTTCCTCCTGGTAAATTTTAATGTTTGTACGCCTCATTGTCTGCTTCCCCTCAGCTGACAATTAATGAACCGTTCTACATTTCCTTCATATCATCGCCTGCTTTGATCTGTCGTTTTCACACCTTACCCTTCCACATATCTCTGCTCTCTCTCTCTCTCTCCCCCGGGACTCTCAGTCTGAAGAAAGATCTCGACCCAAAACGTCACCCGTTCCTTCTCCCCAAAGATGCTGCCTGAGTTACTCTGGCACTTTGTGTCTATCTTGGCTTGTACTTCGAAGGCAGTTTGTTACGCTGGGCGTCCTCGTTCTTGTTCGCTGGCTGTTTGGATTCTGTTGCATTGATATTCAGCAGCCCAGTCCCTTTGGTAATTATAGTTTCTCATTTGCCCTCTTCTACTTTTTAAGGATTTCAACAAACGTACTTCTGAACATTGGCAGAGGATTGTGCGATTAGAAAGCCAAGCGACAGAAATTCAGCCAAGCACAATGGCCGTCATCCAGCCTCACATAAAGGCACCACTCATAGTGTTGCTAAGTCTCAGTCTTCTCTTGGGCAGCTTACACCCCAGCGGTATGAACACTGACTTCTCCAACTTCAAGTAACCCTTGCTTTCCCTCTCACTCCATCCCTCCCCCATCCAAGTTCTCTGACCAGTTATATTTTCTCTCTGTTTCTTCGTTGTCACCTTCCCCGAGCTAAAAATTAATCTATTCTACATTTTCCTTGAACTTCGTCCCTTTTGATGTTTTGTTTTCATTCCTTATCCTTCCATGTCTCCATGTCTCCCTCTTCCCCCGACTCAGTCTGAAGAAGGATCTTGACCTGAAACGTCACCCATTCCTTCTCCCCAGAGATGTTGCCTGTTCCGCTGAGTTACTCCAGCATTTTGTGTCCATCTTCAGTGTAAACCAGTATCTTCAGTTCCTTCTGACACACTTAGTCAGCTCCTCCCTGTTCAACACAGACTGATACACCTACAGTAAAACTGGTCTCTGAAGCAGCTGCCTGATTGAAAAAGTTATGATATTATTCCTGAAAATGCAATCTAATCAGATGCTCAGCTTATTTTGCACCTCCACATTCTGAGTGCAAACATGTCTAATAGTTGGTATAGTTAACAATGGTCCATTTCCGTCACAAATTACTATCCAGGGAATAATGTGATCACAGGGACGTGAGGGGCAGCATGGTGGGGCAGTGGTAGAGTTGCTGCCTCGGAGCACCAGGGACCCCGGTTCGATCTTGACCACGTGTGCTGTTTGTACGGAGTTTGTACGTTCTCCCTGTGACCACGTGGGTTTTCTCCGGGTGCTCTGGCTTCCTCCCACACTCTGAGACATACAGGTTTGAAGGTTAGACACAAAAACTTAAGGAGCTGGTATCTATAAACAGATTTAAATCTCTTCTTAATGATGTTGAAGCGGGCTCTCCTGTCTGTACATGCTTTGTTTGATGATGTTATGACTGTGACTCTATTTATATGGTCTCTGTTGTTTTTTAATTATTGTCTGTAACTGGGGAACTGTGCTGCTGCCTGTCTTGGCCAGGACTCTCTTGTAAAATAGATTTTTAATCTCAATGAGACTTCTCCTGGTTAAATAAAGGTTAAATTAAAAAAAAAAAAACAAATAAAAAAGCTGGAGTAGCTCAGCGGGACAGGCAGCATCTCCGAAGGGAAGGAATGGGTGACGTTTCTGGTCGAGACCCTTCTTCAGAGCCAAGGTTAATTGGCTTCGGTAAAGATTGTAAATCGTCCCCCGTGTGTAGGATTGTGGTTGTGTACGGGGTGATCGCTGGTCGTCGCAGACTGTTTGGTTGCCATGGTCACGGTGGGACAAATGTTGTGAAACTCCGTGGCCTTATGCTTTGAATTGAAATACCTTCCATCCAGGAGTTCTGTCTATGTCCTCTCTCCATGGCAGTTCCTTGGGATTGAAGGTAATCTGCTTCCACTCCAGTCCTGTGGGTTCTAACAGGGCCGTTGTGGTCAATGTGGGTCTCGGAGACGTAGCCACATAGAGAGTAGGAGTTGGACACATGGGTAGATTTGAAAGGAATGTGCTCCTTCCCCCATGAATGCTGAAACTTCTTGTCAACTCCCAGCATATGGACTTCAGGCTCATAATGAGATAGGGTGGTGGTGCAGCAGTTAACCCTCAAACCTATTTTGGTTTTATCCCACTTTGCAGCTCCTGATCTATTCTCTTGCAGATTCCTGTTCTTCAAGCGCTAGAGTCTGGGAGAGTCTGGGACTAGACGTCATAGCCTCAGAATTAAAGGACATTCTTTTAGGAAGGAGATGAGGAGGAATTTCTTTAGAGGGTGGTGAATCTGTGGAATTCTTTGCCACAGAAGGCTGTGGAGGCCAAGTCAGCGTATATATTTAAGGCAGAGATGGATAGATTCTTGATTAGTACGGGCGTCAGAGGTAATGGGGAGAAGGCAGGAGAATGGGGTTAGGAGGGAGAGATAGGTCCGCCATGATTGAATGGCGGAGTAGACTTGATGGGCCGAATTCCTTATGACCTTAACATATGTCCCATCTCTTGTATTCCAATCCAGAGTGGACATAGGCAAGTATTCCATCTATCTTTTCCACTCCCCTTTTTCCCAATCACATCTACCTTGCACACTCCACGCTATTTAGCTCTGTTCGTCTAGACTCCTCAGAATATTACTATTCGTCATATAAATAGTTATATGATAATTATTTTAATTATAACCATTATACTGCAAATGTTGACCTCGCTGTCATCGTCCGTCCTGAAAAGGACGCAAGCTTCCGGCGACAATCGGCGGGAGCCATCACTTGTCGCAATAGATGACGGTGGTAGCAGAATTATCTGGGGATACTTCCAGTTCCCAGCCCCGCCACGTGGACGTTTCTGCCATGGGGCCATTTTACTGCTGAGGCACAAGAAACTGCAGATGCTGGAATCGTGAGCAAAGTACAAAGAGCTGGAGGAACTCGGCAGGTCAGGCAGCATCTGTGGTGGGAATGAACAGGCGATATTTTGGGTTGGGACTAGCGGCATTTTGAGTCATGTTTCTTCCTCAGGATCATTCTGTCATTGCTTGTGAAGCAATGTTCCCGCTGAGTAGAGATACTTTAAACTAGAAATAATAATAATAATAATAATATCTTTTATTGTCATTACACATAAGTGCAACGAGATTTGGTTTGCAACTTCCATCCGATCTCATAACTTAAACAACTAATAAAATTTAGGTTTAGATACCCCGAGAACAAGGTTTGTAAAAGGAACATTAGAAAAGTAAAACAGTCAAAACAGACTAAAGTGCAGATGTGTCTGTGCGACGTGACCATCCGAGGGAGACAGTCCATGGGGGGGGGGGCACTCAGCAGGGATGGTTCAGAGCAGCTACAGCTCTGGGAATGAAGCTGTTCTTGAGTCTGGAGGTGCAGGCGCAGAAGGCCTTGTAGCGTCTGCCGGAAGGGAGTAGTTCGAAAAGTCCATTACAAGGGTGAGAGGAGTTTTTATGGATGCTGACGGCCTTCCTGAGGCACCGTGTGTGGTAGATGCCCTCCAAGGCTGGTAGCGGTGTCCCAATAATCTTTTGCACTGTGTGGACCGCAGCTGAGATACCACACAGAGATGCCATACGTTAGTATGCTCTCTGTGGTGCAGCGGTAGAAGGTCGTCAGCAGCTGTTGGGGCAGACCAGCCCGTTTCAATGTTCTTTGGAAGAACAGTCGTTGCTGTGCCTTTTTGACCAGCGCAGCATGCAAACAGGCCCTTCAGCCCATCGAATCCAAGCCAAACATGGATCACCCGTTCATACTTAACACTCTATGTTATCCCACGTTCCCATCCAGTCCCAACACATTTGGCCCAATTAAGCTCCCAACCCATGTGTCTTTGGGATGTGGGAGGAAACTAAAGCACCCGGAGAAAAGCCATGCAGCCACAGGGAGAACATACAAACACAGACAGCACCTGAGGTCAGGATCGAACCCACGTCTCTGGCACTGTGAGTTCCTCCAGCACTTTGCTTTTTGCTCGTAGGTTGCTAAGTGATAGGAGCTAAATTAGGCCATTCTGCCCACCAAGTACTCTGCCATCCAATCATGGCTGATCTATCTTTTCCTCTCAACCCCATTCTCCTGCCTTCTCCCCAAAACCCCTGACACCCGTACTAATCAAGAATCTATCAATCTATAGCTTAAAAATATCCAATGACTTGGCCGCCGCCTTCTATGGCAATGAATTCCACAGATTCACCACCCTCTGATGAAAGAAATTCCTCCTCATCTCCTTCCGAAAGGTTCGCCCCTTCATTCTGAGGCTATGGCCTCTGGTCTTAGACTCACCCATTAGTGAAAACAGCCTCTCCACGTCCACTCTGTCCAGGCCTCAGCTATTTTACTATTGTTATTTAAAATGTTATATGAATTTTGCGCAAATGAACGGCCAGAACTATACTCAACCAAGCTCGATTTTATTGGTTTTAAAGACAATTATGTCGGCTAATGCACTGGAATATCTGGACAGACTCTGGAAAGTAACAAAATATCTTCATCTTGTATATCGTAAATCTAAAGTTATTGGACAAGTTTTATAATTGACCCAGTCCAAAATAAAATATTACACTGAAAATGACATTGTGTTCCAAAGGGCAGGAAAATGAAACTGAGACTTAAAAAGAATTTCAAAGCGTACTGACTTTTAATAGACCAGCAGATCATAGCAACCTTCACAGTAGAATAATTACTTAGGTAATTAAGGGTAATTATTAACAGAACAGATTTTTCTTATTAGCATTCAATTTGAACAGCTGGTGAAAAGTTCTTGAAAAACACAAGTTCAAATGATCTACCCAACCACTCAGGATTGTACACTTCAGGGAGTTATTTGCTTCTCAAAATTATTTTGCAAATTCTTAAAACAAATTTAGCTTAGTTTAGTTTAAAGACACAGCATGGAAACATGCCCTTCGGCCCACCGAGTCTGTGCCGGCCGGCGCTCCCTGTTACATATCCTACACACACTAGGGACAATTTGCAATTTTTACCGAAGCCAATTAAGCTACAAACCTGAGATAGACATTAAACGCTGGAGTAGCTCAGCGGGACACCAGCTATTTGTGTCTATCTTGGGTTTAAACCAGCATCTGCAATTGCTTCCTACACAACCTACAAATCTGCACGTCTTTGGAGCGTGGTCGGTATACCGGACCTCCCGGAGAAAACGCACGGGTTCATGGGGGGAGCAGTGGTGCAGCGGTAGGGTTGAGGCCTCACAGTGCCAGAGACCCGGATTCGATTCTGACTAAAGGTGCTATCTGAACGGAGTTTGTACGTTCTCCCTGTGACTTGCGTGCGTTTTCTCAGAGATCTTCGGTTTTCTCCCACACTTCAAAGATGTATGGGTTTGTAGGTTAACTGGTTTGGTATAAATGTAAATTGTCCATAGTGTGTGTAGGGTGGTGTTAATGTGCAGGAATCTGTCAGCGATTAACTTTGTTTCGGAAAATACATTCTCTGCCCAGAAATAGGACAGTTTTTCACAGCAACTTGCAATCCAAAGAGTTTAGAATCCTGATCATTTCTAGCTGAAATCTGAGCAATGGTGAAATGGGGTCTCATTCAAGGTCATTTTTTTCAGTAATGGATGAATGTCCATAAGACAAATGAGCAGAATTAGGCCATTTGACCCATTGAGTAGCACAGGGGGTTGGCACGGTGGCACCGCGGTAGAGCAGCTGCCTTACAGCGCCAGAGACCAGGGTTCAATCCTGACTACGGGTGCTGTCTGTACGCAGCTTGTCCATTCTCCCCGTGACCTGCGTGGTGCACCGGTTTCCCCCACACTCCAAAGGCACAAATTGGCTTAGGTAAAACAGTAAATTGTCCCTAGTGCGTAGGACAGAGCTAGCATACGGAGTGACCGCTAGTCAACGAGGACTCGGTGGGCTGAAGGGCCTGTTTCCGCTCTAAGGTCTAAAGAGTCTACTTCACCACAGATTTGCAAATTAATTGGCTTAGTAAAAATGTATAAAATTGTCCCTAGTGTGTGCAGGATAGTGCTGATGTGCGGGGATCACTGGTCGGTGTGGACTCGTTGGCCGAAGGGCCTGTTTTAAACCAAACTGAACTAAACTAAACTAAACCACCCATGTATGAAGCCATTAAAATCAAATGACTTCATTGCATTGAAACCTGAAACCATCCAAAACAAATAAACTTGGAAAGGTCCAATTTTAACGTAGAGTACCAAATACTTGTGTGGATTTATCTTTCCACATTGTTGAGCGATAATATTGGCACTGAACGACAAAATGAATAGCATCTTCTGTCTTCACAAATGCCTATTACGAGAAGTGTCATGTCTGGCAGCCTTCAAATCCGCTCCAGTAAACTGTGCCCCCTGTGTGACCCACGGTGAGAGTTGTCTGCGTTGGTCAAATGGCATCACATTATGTACCTGCTGCCTTTGTGTGGCTGTCCGATAACATGTGGGCAACTGTCTCCTTGACGTCTCCACTAGCAGCGCTCCGCTCCTCTTCCCAATGTCACTGTGTGTCATGTTGTTACTTGTGGGCGGAGCACCAAGGCAAATTCCTTGTATGTGAATACTTGGCCAGTAAACTTACTTACTTACTTGCTTACTTAACATGAAAGGCTGGACGAGACTCCAGTGAGAGCAGATTCTACTCATTCAAACCGGTCACGGTGACGCAGCGGTAGAGTTGCTGCCTTACAAGCGAATGCAGCGCCGGAGACCCGGGTTCGATCCCGACTACGGGTGCTTGTCTGTACGGAGTTTTACGTTCTCCCGGGATTGCTGGTCGGCGCGGACCCGGTGGGCCGAAGGACCTGTCTCTGCGCTGTATCTCTAAACTAAACTAAACTAAACCGAGCCAACGCAACCCTCCCTGGTAGCCAGTGCCGACTGCGTGGGCGAGCCGTGACAAGGGATGGGAAAGACGTTTCTGCCGCTGCGTTCCCTGTCTCGATGACCTGCTCCTATGTTTCATATTTAGTATGTGCAGGAAGGAAATGCAGATGCTGGTTCAAACCGAAGATAGACACAAAAAGCTGGAGTAACTCAGCGGGACAGGCAGCATCTCTGGAGAGAAGGAATGGTGACGTTTCGGGTGGAGCCCCTTCTTCAGACTGATGGTACACTGTCTGAATTGCTTTCAAAGTGGACAATGTACACTCAAGTGTGTGCAGTTTCAGATAGTTCCATTCTGAAAGGGGTTTTCATACTTTAAAAGCACACTCTCCGTGACTGCAAGGCAGCAATATCTTGAATAGATCTATTCCTCTCATGATCTTATACATCTCTACAAGGTCACTCCTCATCCTCCTGCTCTCCAACGGATCGAATCCTGGCCTGCTCAACCTCTCCCTATAGCTCAGGCCCTTGAGTACTGGCAACACCTTTGTAAATCCTTTCTGCACGATTTCCAACATCCTAACAATACCTTTCCTATAAAAGGGTGACCAAAACTGAACAGAGTACTCTAAATGCGAGCTAGAATGCAGGAAGATTGTTCCCGATGTTGGGGAGGTCCAGGACAAGGGGTCACAGCTTAAGGATAAGGGGGAAATCCTTTAGGACCGAGATGAGAGAGACTTTTTTCACACAGAGAGTGGTGAGTCTCTGGAACTCTCAGCCACAGAGGGTAGTTGAGGCCAGTTCATTGGCTATATTTGGGAGTGAGTTGGATGTGGCCCTTGTGGCTAGGGGGATCGGAGGGTATGGAGAGAAGGCAGGTGCGGGATGCTGAGTTGGATGATCAGCCATGATCATATTGAATGGCGGTGCAGGCTCGAAGGGCTGAATGGCCTACTCCTGCACCTAATTTCTATGTTCTATGTTTCTAAATCATGAGACATTTCATAGCAATGTGAGCAAATTTCACACAAAATCACAGAATTGTAAATAATCACCATTGAAAGCAGACTGTTGGGTTATATCACAGCTTGGTTTGGGAACAGCTCTGCTCAAGACCACAAGAAACTGCAGACTTGTAGATGTAGCCCAGTCCACACACACCACACTCCCCACCATTGTAGATGTATCCCAATCCGTCACACACACACACTCCCACAATTGGCACCATCTACACCTCATGCTGTCAGGAAGAATGTTTTTAAGCTGGAAATGGTAAATAGAAGTTTACGATGTTGCCAGGACATGAGGGCCTGAGAGGGCCATATGAAGAAAAACTGGATAGACTTGGCATGTACTCGCTGGAATTTAGAAGATTGAGGGGTAATCTCATAGAGACTTACAAAATTCTTAAGGGGTTGGACAGGCTAGATGCAGGAAGATTGTTCCCGATGTTGGGGAAGTCCAGGACAAGGGGTCACAGTTTAAGGATAAGGGAGAAGTCTTTTAGGACCGAGATGAGAAAAATCGTTTTTCACACAGAGTGGTGAATCTGTGGAATTCTCTGCCACAGAAGGTAGTTGAGGCCAGTTCGTTGGCCATATTTAAGAGGGAGTTGGATGTGGCCCTTGTGGCTGAAGGGATCAGGGGGTATGGAGAGAAGGCAGGTACAGGATACTGAGTTGGATGATCAACCATGATCATATTGAATGGCGGTGCAGGCTCGAAGGGCCGAATGGCCTGCTCCTGCACCTAATTTCTATGTTTCTATGTTCTAAATGCGGCTTGTTTTGTTGGGTATTTCTCCACTTAATGCTTTATAGAGAGAGGACTATCACAGCATTTAATGATTTTGCGGCTCAAAAACAGGATTTGAATTTTCATATTCAAAATTATTTCAATCGGCTAAGGATCGAATAAATTTTCCCTCGTAACATTTTTATTGTTGTTTAATTTAGAGATACAGGGTGGAAACAGGCATTTTAGCCCAGCAGGTCATCCAGCGATCCCTGTACACCAGCCCTATCCTGCACACATTAGGGACAATTTACAATTATACCAAAGCCAATTAACCTACCTCCGCTCGGTCCGCATTAACCAACCTGACCTCCCGGTGGCTCAGCACTTCAACTCCCCCTCCCATTCCGTATCCGACCTCTCTGTCCTGGGCCTCCTCCATGGCCAGAGTGAGCAACACTGCAAATTGGAGGAACAGTACCTCATATTCCGCTTGGGGAGTCTGCAACCTCTTGGCATGAACATCGAATTCTCACAATTCTGTTAACCCTTGCTGTCTCCTCCCCTTCCCACCTCTCCCTCAGCCCTCGGGCTCCTCCTCCTCCTTTTTCCTTTCTTTCCCCCCCACCCCCCCGCCTCCCCCCACCCCCCATCAGTCCGAAGAAGGGTCTCGACCCGAAACGTCGCCTATCTCCTTCGCTCCATAGATGCTGCTTCACCCGCTGAGTTTCTCCAGCATTTTGCATACCCTCGATTTTCCAGCATCTGCAGTTCCTTCTTTAACCTACAAACCTGTACGTCTTTGGATTGCGGGAGGAAACTGGAGATTCCGGAGAAAACCCACGCGGGTCACGGGGAGAACGTGCAAACTCCATACAGACAGCACCCGTAGTCAGGATCGAACCTGGGTCTCTGGAGCTGTAAGGCTCTACCGTTGTGTCACCGTGTCTCCTCCATGATTTAATGGAATGTTGTGTGCAGCTGACAGGGTTATTTTTTAACATTTGCGCTTCAAAAAGGCACAAAATAAACAGAAATAGAATAATATAACTTCTCGCTCCCACACATGGAGTCAATGTGAATGAGAACTTATGCCAGTGATTGTTCAACTTTGGCACTGAAATAATTCCCATTGAGGGATGAATAAAACACCAGCAAACCATATATGATCCCATTAAATAGAAATGAAATTACCCATTATGGACCTTTTCTTTGAAAAGTATTTGGATTCCAGCCCGTTCTTACAGCAACTGATTGCAATGTATGGAGCAGTTCTTTGGTCACTGGGAGGGAATGGATGAGGAGGAGGCATAGTGATAATTGTGCCTGTATCAGCGAGCATAGAGATTCCTCTGGATTTACCAGATGTGGACTTCAATAGTTCAATGTTCTCTCTATTGTCACATGGTACCAGGTACAGTGAAATCCATCTTTTGCTTACAGCTCCATGCTGGGCAGCACGGTCGCACCGTGAAGAACTACTGCCGTACAGCGCCCGAGACCCGTGTTCGATCCTGACCACGGGTGCTTGTCTGTACGGAGTTCGCACGTTCTCTCCGTGAGCTCCTGCGTGGGTTTTCTCCGATGCGGCTCCCTCCCGCCCTCCAAAGGCGTACAGGTGTGTGGTTTAGTGTAGGAAGGAACTGCGGGTGCTGGTTTAAACCGGAGGTGGGCACAAAATGCTGGAGTAACTGTGCTGGACAGGACAGGCAGCATCTGTGGAGAGAAGGAATGGGTGACGTTTCGGGTCAATATAGTCGCACGTAAAGGGCGCCGACAATGTCAGAAAGAATGCGTACCACGTGCGCCATTGTTCTCCCCCCTCCCTCAGGGTGGTCCCCCCCACGCTGGGCCCCCCGCTGTTCCTTCCCTAATGGAGGCAACCAAAGGTCCCCAATGAGTTCCATCTCCATTGCAGGGTGTAGAGGCACTGCTGTTTACGTGGCTACCGCTATTGTTCACTGGCTCTGCTTCCCAGTCAGAGACTTGGAGCAGAAGGAACTTAGCTCAGCAATTTCTTCCTGGCCAGAACCTATAACCGAGGAACCTCTGGGCAGAGCAGCGGTCTTGAGGTGGCAACGCTCCAAGTGTGGAATTATCTTAAACTTGCAAAGTGTGATTTTTTAAAATATGTACAGGCAGCAGGGGGTATATTAATGTGACGGCTCTTCTTGCTTTTCCTTCAAGTCTCTAACCTTTTGATCCAAGTGCAGTTTCCAAACCCATGCTGCATCTCCGTGTTAAGACCCTTCCTGAATGGTGGACCTAAGGAATGTGCTTACATGAGATCATTAAATGAATGCTGAATGATTCAATGCAGCATTTAAAGTGAAGTTTTAAGAAGAGAGCAAGTTTAGTAGTTATAGTTTAGTTTCGAGATTCAGCGTGGAAACTGGCCCTCCAACCCACCAAGTCCACACCAACCAGCGATCCTCATTCATTAGCACTACCCTACACACTAGAGACATGTTTTACAATTTTACCGAAGCCGTTTAACAGACAAGCCTGTACGCCTTTAGATGGTGCGAGGAAATCGGACCTCCCGGAGAAAACGAGCACGGTCACGGGGAGGGCGTGCAAACTCCGTACAGACAGTACCCGTAGTCAGGATCGAACCCGGATCTCTGGCGCTGTAAAGCAGCAGCTCTACCACTGCGCCACCCTACACCCTTTAAGGCGAGAGGGGCAAGGTTTAAAGGAGACGTATGGAGTGGGTGGAGACTGCCTGCAACACTTTGTCAGAGGTGGTGGCTGAGGCAGATACCAAAGCGGCGTTGAAGAGAATTTTAGATAGGCACATAAACCCAGGTCTCTGGCGCTGTAAGGCAGCAACTCTACCGCTGCACCACCTAACACCAGCAGTATTTAGTATTATAACCAGAAACTCCAAAAGGAAACTCCCGATGTTGGGGGTGTCCAGAACCAGGGGGCCACAGTTTAAGAATAAGGGGTAAGCCATTTAGAACCGAGATGAGGAAACACTTTTTCACACAGAGAGTCTGTGGAATTCTCTGCCTCAGAGGGCGGTGGAGGCCGGTTCTCTGGATACTTTCAAGAGAGAGATAGATAGGGTTCTTAAAGATAGCGGAGTCAGGGGATATGGGGAGAAGGCAGGAACGGGGTACTGATTGTGGGTGGTCAGCAATTATCGCATTGAATGGCGATGCTGGCCTGAAGGGCCGAATGGCCTACACCTATTGTCTATTGTCTATTGAAAATGGCGGATGGCAGGTGGAAGTGGATGCCTGTGGCGGTGTGGGCACGTTGATGCTGGGGGAGACAGGGGACGCAGCATCAGAGCAGCTATTGGCAAGGCAGCTTCGTCCAGCTGCCCACGGAAATAGTAAACCAGTGGGAAATATCACAAACCACAGTTCCTCAAGGACTCATGCAGAACATGCATTCTGCAAATAGTCATAATGAATCACAAATATTTTGAATACTTTATTACATTGCCTTATATGGAAAAAAAATCCTAGAGTTTTAAATTTTAGAGATACAGCATGGAAACAGGCCCTTTGGCCCATCGAGGCCAGACCATCCATCGATCACACGTTCAGACTAGTTCTACGTTATCTCACTTTCGCATCAACTCTCTATATATTAGGGGCAATTTTACGATGGCCAATTAACCTACAAACCCGCACGTCCTCTGGCATGTGGGGGCAAACCAGAGGAAACTCACAGACTCACAGAGAGGACATGCAAACTCGACACAGACAGCACCCGAGGTCAGGGTCGAACCTGCGTTACTGGCGCTGCGAGGCAGCAGCTCTTAATACATGAAATAAATAGAACTTTAGCTCTCCTTTGGCGCCATGCTGATATTTGTTTAGTTTAATTTAGTTTAGGGATACAGCGTGGAAACGGACACTTGGGGCCACCGATCCCGCGCCGACCAGCGATCCCGCGCCGACCAGCGATCCCGCGCCGACCAGCGATCCCCGCGCCGACCAGCGATCCCGCGCCGACCAGCGATCCCGCGCCGACCAGCGATCCCGCGCCGACCAGCGATCCCCGCGCACCAACACTACTCCACACAAACGAGGGACAATTTACAATTTTACCCAACGCGATTAACCTGCAATCCTGTACGTCTTTGGAGTGTGGGAGGAAACCAGAGATCCTGGAGAAAACCCACGCAGGTCACGGGGAGAACGTACAAACTCCGTACAGACAGCGCCCTCAGTCAGGATCGAACCCAGGTCTCTGGCGCTGTGAAGACAGCAACTCTACCGCTGCGCCATCGTGCTGCCCATAGATTAACTATTCAAATATTAAATATTAGAAGCATAGAAACATAGAAAATAGGTGCAGGAGGAGGCCATTCGGCCCTTCGATCCAGCACCGCCATTCAATATGATCATGGCTGATTGTCCGCTATCAATAACGGCAATTGGCGGCAAATAACAATAATTGGCGGCAAAAACAGGAAAGTAGACTATTATCTGAATGGTGGCTGATTAGGAAAAGGGGAGATGCAACGAGACCTGATTCTATGATTCTATGATTCTATGAATAACCCGTGCCTGCCTTCTCCCCATATCCCTTGACTCCACTAGCCCCTAGAGCTCTATCCAACTCTCTCTTAAATCCATCCAGTGATTTGGCCTCCACTGCCTGTGGCAGGGAATTCCATAAATTCACAACTCTCTGGGTAAAAAAGTTTTTTTCTCAGCTCAGTCTTAAATGACCTCCCCTTTATTCTAAGACTGTGGCCCCTGGTTCTGGACTCACCTAACATTGGGAACATATTTCCAGCATCTAGCTTGTCCAGTCCTTTTATAATTTTATATGTTTCTATAAGATCCCCCCTCATCCTTCAAAACTCCAGTGAACACAAGCCTAGTCTTTTCAATCTTTCCTCATATGACAGTCCCGCCATCCCAGGGATCAATCTCGTGAACCTACGCTGCACTGCCTCAATCTCGCTGTGCTGTACTGCCTAAGTATTATAATGAAGTAACTTGCCTTCGGCAGGTTGGATGAAGGTTCTGCTTTTTTTAAATATGTACTGTAGGAAGGAACTACAGATGCTGGTTTACACTGAAGATAGACACAAAATGCTGGAGTAACTCAATGGAACAGGCAGCTTCTCCAGATAGAAGGAATGGGTGACATTTCGGGTCAAGATCTTTCTTCAGACTGAGTCTATCCAGAGATCACCCCAGCATTTTGTGTCTATCTTCTGTTTTTTTTAAAAATTTGTTTACCTTAAACTCTGTTAAAAGCATATCCCACTTATTTTCAATTAAAGCTCGGTTCCAATTGTCTACTACGTGATATAAATGTAATGTGTGTAAAATGTAATATTTCATGGCTGCTGGTGATATATTTATAAACACATTATAAATGAAATTGAATAACATTGCATGCAATATTTATTTTGAATTGGCAACACACTAGATGGACAAAAAGACACAAAGTGCTGGAGTAACTCAACGGGTCAGGCAGCATCGCTGGAGAGAAGGGATGGGTGACTTTTCGGGTCGAGACCCTTCTTCAGATTGAGTTTTGTTCAGATCCCTAGTGGAGTTTTGTTCAGATCTCCAAGCCAGCGGGAAGACCCAAGCCGCACATTATAAACACTCGCTCTCAAGTGTAAAAATGTTTCTGCTGAGATACCCAAATAGTTCCCACATTTCTTTTACTAACGCAAATAGTTTGGCAACAACTCAAATGACCAAGACGGATTCTAAAAAGTTATCTTCCATAGTCCCCAATCTGGAAAAACTATTTAAAAATAATATTTCCGGCAATATAAATATTATTGTGCATGATCACCTCTATTATATATTTATGACTGCTGCCATTTCCTAAATTGTGTAGGAAAGAACTGCAGATGCTGGTTTAAATCAAAGGTAGACACAAAATGCTGGAGTAACTCAGCGGGACAGTGAGCATCTCTGGAGCGAAGGAATGAGTGACGTTTCGGGTCGAGACCCTTCTTCTCCTCAGACACTTCCTAAATTTCCTAAATTATGTTATGTAATGAGGATACGACAATAGATTTTAATGTGTGTTTTTTTTTAACATGAAATTGTTTTGATAAATCTTTCCAGATGAACATTTCATAGAGAGATAGAGAGTCCTAGAGTTGTACAGCATAGACACAGGTCTCTCAGCCCACTGAGACTGATAACCCTCATGCACCTATGTACAGTAATCTTTACATTAGATTTTAATTAGACTTTAGACTTTAGTCTTTAGAGATACAGCGCGGCCCACCGAGACTTCGCCGACCAGCGATCACCCCCGTACACTAACACTGTCCTACACGACCGTGGCACGGTGGCGCAGCGGTAGAGTTGCTGCCTTACACCGCTTGCAGCGACGGAGACCCGGGTTTGATCCCGACTTTGGGCGCTTGTCTGTACGGAGTTTGCACGTTCTCCCCGTGACCTGCGTGGGTTTCCTGCGAGATCTTCGATTTCCTCCAAAACTCCAAAGACGTACAGATTTGTCGGTTGGTAAAAATGTAACCCAAAATGTAACCCAAAATGTAACCCAAAATGTAACCCAAAATGTAACCCAAAATGTAAACACAAAAATTGCCCCTAGTGTGTTGTGTGTGTAGGATAGTGCTAATGTACGGGGATCATTGGTCAGTGCGGACCCAGTGGGCCGAAGGGCCTGTTTCCGCGCTGTATCTCTAAAACGAAACTAAAACCAAAAAACTAAAAATACTAGGAACAATTTACAATTTTACAAAAGCCAATTAACCTACAAACCTGCACGTCTTTGGAATGTGTGTAGAAACCGGAGCACCCGGAGAAAACCCACATGGTCACAGGGAGAAGGTACAAACTCTGCTCAGATGACACCCTTAATCAGGATTGAACCCGGGTCTCTGATGCTGTAAGGCAGCAACTCCAACGCTGAAATATGCACGGGCTCAAAATCGTTCTGTACACCATCTCTTCTTCGGAAAGGCTGTCGGACTGAATTCCACAATTAGCCCATGGGACAGTGAAACAATCTCAATTAGATAATTGGAAGGAATTTTCAGACAACTGGTTCTCTGACGGTGTCAGTTGAAGGCCTACATTTTCTCCTTTAATATCTTCCCTCAGTGTGGGGTGGAGAACTCTCACAGGATGATTCAGAGAGTGATGACTCCTCTGGATGACGTGTTTAGACACAGAGGTCACAGCCTCAATGTAAGGGCCCAGCCATTCAGGAAAGACATTTTGAGAAACGCCTCGTCCAGAGCAGAATGACAATTGGTTTGTAAATTGGTTTCACAATTACAGTAAAAATAGTAACTTGTCCCTAGTGTTAATGGACGGGGGGGGGGGGGCTGATCGCTAGTCAGCGCGGACTTTGTGGGCCAATGGGCCTGTTTCCGCCCAGTTTCTCTAAAGTCCATAGTCTAAAATAGTGGAAGAGGTTCATAGTATTCCACACTGCCTATCCATCCTCCATGTCACTGGCCACCAACACCAGCTGAGGATCCTTCAGAGGACCCTACAGCCAACACTGAGGCTGTGAAAACCTTCAAGCACCTATGTACAGTAATCTTTACTTTAGATTTTACTTTAGACTTCAGACTTTAGTCTTTAGAGATTCAGCGTGGAAATAGGTTCTTCAGCCCACCGGGTCTGCACCGACCAGCAGTCACCCTGTACACTGGCACTATCCTACACACTAGGGATAAGTTATAATTTACATGGGGTCAATTAGACCCAGCCATTCAGCAAAGATAGTTGCGTCACCCAGAGCAGATTGAATCGTTGGGATTCTCGACCAAAGAAGGATGTAGAGGCTCAGTTGCTGAATATATTCAAGAAAAATCAATAGGCTTTTAGGTATTAAGGAATCAATGCGTTAGTAGAGGAAGGCGAGGAACTGGAACAAGGAACTGCAGATATTGGCTTACAAAGAAAGACACAACGTGCTGGAGTAATGCCGGGTCAGGCAGCATCTTTGAGGAACAACACTGGCTGAGGATCCTACAGAGGACTCTATAGCCAACTCAGAACCCACGATGGAAGCACAAAAAAACATTGCAACTCTGCCGGTGCCCTTTATGTGGTAACTCTTTGCATACCTTGGGAATGCGAAAGAAAGAAAATCACTGTGACTCGTCACATGTGGCAATAAAGTATCAATCAATTAATTAATCAATTAATCAATTAATCAATTAATCAATTAATTAATTAATTAAGTCAAACATTGTTTCTACACTGTTGCATAAGGCACTATATAAATGCAGTCTTCTTCCTATCATAAAAATAATTCTATTAGTGGGGGAAAAAGTGATGATCTGATACATTCAAGTTTTTTTTCAGCAGACACTGGAGAACAGCAGTTAATACCTTTTGCAACATTGAATTTTATTGGGAACAGTTTAGAGCTGCTTTATGGCACCAAAAGTAGAACTAGGTATAGAAATGAAACAGCATGGGGCGGCACGGTGGCGCAGGGGGGGAGTTACGTCCTCACAGCGCCAACAATCCGGGTTCAATCCAGACTACGGGTGCTGTTTGTACGGACTTTGCGCATTCTCCCCGTGGCCTGCGTGGGTTTTCTCCGGGTGCTCCGGTAGGTTTCTTCCCACACTCCAAGGACGAACAGGTTTGTAGGTTAATTGGCTTTTGTAAAATAGTAAATTGGTCCTAGTGTGCGTAGGATAGTGTTAGTGTGTGGGGGGATCGCTGGTTGGCGCGAACGCGGTGGGCCGAAGGGCATGTTTCCACGCTGTATCTCTAAGCTAAGCTAAATAGAAATTACTGCTTGATTTAGCCGCAAAATTGATGCTCGAAAGTGAAGCCTGGACAGATCTTAAAATAACCAGCTGGAATTTAAACTTGAATATCAGCTATTTCAATATTTCGGATCCAATAAACACAGCAAGCCTTGTAATGTCCAAAGTCTCCACATTACACGGTGAAGTTCTCAAATGTCGAAGTACATGAGACCTCTATTTCCCTGTAACGTGCGAGTTGAGTGTATTGTGTCAGAAACCTTGAATCTCGTGCCAAATTCGGGAGTCTGGTGAGGGAGAGGAGAGATCTCCTCACAGAGTGGTAACTGATTCATTGTTATTCCATTTATGGATCTGACACAAAAAATGAAATGAGATCAGCGGATCGGGACCCGGGCTCCTATCAACTTCCACAGCGAGCGCTTTTAACAGCGATGCAAGAATGTTGACTCTTCACCCAGTCAGACTGTTCGCAAACTCGCAGTCGACTATGTTGTTATAATTTCATTTTTTTGTTTCAGACAGTAACCTCTCTCACATCGGAATATCTGGTTCACAGAGCTTATATTTCCCAAGTTTAAAAAGAAAATCTTGCTCCACTTTGTGTTCCTTAGAAGTCACCATCCCCGATTGCTTGGCTGAAACAGTATCCCAGTGAGAACAAAGTAGCCGCTCGTGAATTGATTGCCCGCGATGAAAGGAAAAAATGGCGTTGGGCTGGTCCATCAGGAAGATGGCCTGCCAAAGTGGCACCATGCCACCCCGACCAGAAGGCCTCTGTGTTCCATCCTGAGCTTGTGCTGAGTTATCTGAGCTCAGCTGTCTTGCTGCATGGTGTGCGACCTAAACCTTCAGCTGGTGGCGGGAGTGGACGGAGAGCGGTTTCAGTTTAGTTTCTTGTCACGTGCACCGAGGTACAGTGAAAAGCTTTCGTCGTGTCCCATCTGGTCAGTGGAAAGACAACACATGATTACACAGATACACGATGAGGGAATGACGTTTAGTGCAAGGTTAAGCCAGCAAAGTCCGGGTGCTCCGGTTTCCTCCCACACTCCAAAGACATACAGATTTGTACGTTAATTTGGCCTCGGTAAAAACTGTAAATCGTCCCTAGTGCGTGTAGGATTGTGCTGTGCGTATGGGGATCGCTGGTCGGTGCGGTCTGGGTGGGCCAAAGGGCCTATTTCCGCGCAGTATCTCTAAACTAAACTAAACTAAATTAAAGGAGAGATGAGTGTGGTAAAGAGAGAGTGGAGATAGAAGTGAATGACAGATCGCCATGGAAGATACGACTGTCTACTATTATCAATCATTCTCTTCTGAAGTATTTCAGTCAATTGGATCTAGATTATCCTGCTTCCATTTAGTAATTTGGCAATAATGTTGTCAATGTTCCTGGTTGTCACTGTGTATTACTGATTGTTTGAGATTAAACTGTGCTCATTATAGCATTGTGTCCCTAACAACATCAATATCAACATTCGGTAGAATTCATGACCATTGTAAGCAAACTGTAGCACACTGTTATAATGAACTAAAATAACATTCATTCTACCTTGGGTACACAAAAAGCTGGAGAAACTCAGCGGGTGCAGCAGCATCTAAGGAGCGAAGGAGATAGGCGACGTTTCGGGTCGAGACCCTTCTTCTTCCGAAGAAGGGTCTCGACCCGAAACGTCGCCTATCTCCTTCGCTCCTTAGATGCTGCTGCACCCGCTGAGTTTCTCCAGCTTTTTGTGTACCCTCGATTCTCCAGCATCTGCAGTTCCTTCTTTAAAAAATTCATTCTACCTTCATGGCCTCAATGACTGAATAGTTTTGCATACAACTAAACTGTGTTGGCACGGCGGTAGAATTGCAGCCGCACTGCGCCAGAGACTCTGGTTCGATCTTGACTGCAGTTGCTATCAGTTCAAAGTTTGTACGTTCTCCCTGTGTCTGTCTGTCTGTCCTTTTCGTCTTTTTGTGTTATTTTTAGTGTGTTTTAAAAGTGTGTGTGAATGTTCTCCGGTTTGTTTTATGTGGGGGGTGGGCGGGGGAAACTTTTTCTCAATCCCTTACCTTGCCGGAGATGCGATTGTTTTCCGGTTCATATCTCCGGATGCTCTGCGGCCTAACATCGTGGAGCTGGAGGCCTCGCTCGGGACGGATATCGAGCCCCACCGCGGGGCGAGGACTTACCATCGCAGCCGATTCCTTGCCTGGGATCGGCGCTCCATCCGCGGCCTGCGGACTTCAACATCAAAGGCCCGCAGTCTTGGGAGAGACTGAATCGGGAAGCTCCGGATGCTGCAGGATATTGACTAGCCCCGACCCGGGGTAGATCGTCCGGCGCGGGGGAGCTGAGATTTCCCCCCCTGATGCAGGAGCTTGATCGCCATGACGTGGAGGCCCACCGCCGTCTACGGGAGTAAGATCGTCCCGTCAACGGAAGGTTAGAGGCCCCCAAACGCTGGAGGACAAAGAAGGGAGAGATTGAACTTTTTTTTGCCTTCCATCACAGTGAGGAATGTGGAGGAGTCACTGTGGTGGATGTTTATGTTAAAATGTATTTTGTGTGTTTTGTTGCTTTTTATTAGTATGACTGTATGGCAAATCAAATTCCTCGTATGTTGCAAAACATACTTGGTTAATAAATTACGATTATGATTATCTTCTTCTTCTTGCGTGTGGCGTGCACAGCCTAACGTTGTAGGACAACTTGTTCTATTTGATCTTGTTTGATTGTGCACGCCAGGTTGATTGCATTTGTCGAAACAGGGCGGACCACGTGAGGGTTGCAATCTCCCACCCCCATTATGATTATGAGTGACTGCGTGGGTTTTCTCCGGGCGCTCCGGTTTCCTCCCACACTCCAAAGACGTGCAGGGTTGTAAGTTAATTGCCTTCGGCAAAAGTGTCCCTCCGTGTGTGCAGGTTAATTGCCTTCCATAAATTGCCCCCGGTGTGTGTAGGATGCGAAACTGGGATAACATAGGACTAGTGTGCGGGGGGAATCGCTGGTCGGCACGGACTCGGTGGGCCGAAGGGCCTGTTTCCACGCTGTATCTCTAAACCAAGTCATCCCTCCCTGATCCACAGCATCCTCTGAAAAGCTCGTGGGCTGAAGCCAGCCTGGCTCTCCTCCGAACAGATGTTTCTAACATGCTCCATTAATTGAAAGAAATTCTAAAGATAGATTCCTTTTTTTGCCCAGTGAAAGTTAATTATTTTGAAGTACAGTGACTGACTGTCGGCAGTGGGGGTCGGGTGGGTGGGTGGGGGGAGGGGGGGGGGGGGGACGAGTTACTGTATTGACTCAGTTGCTGGAGGATGTTAAATAGTGCGCTGTCTCTCTCCAACACAAACGGGCCTCAGTACCTGCTGGTGTTTTCCCCCGCTCCATAAAACAAACCCTGTGTGCAGCCTTATGGAAGATTTACAGTCCTGAAGTATTTCCCACGATATGATAGAAAGGGAGAGCTGCCAAGAAATGGTGCGTTTTTGTTTTCCACTGCCGCAGATGTCTCATTTGATAAATTTATTAGAAACTGTACGGAGCTTTATCTGTAGCCCCCTTTATCATACCTCTTAACTTGTTGATTTAACAGAACAGTGATTTGTTTTGTGTAGCCAACAGTGCAGAAGTGCATTTTCCAGGCGTATTGGGTTTCAGCCCTCGAGAAGGAGCGCTGAAACTTATTCCTCGGAATGACGCGCCTCTATAACTTCTGTCAAAAGTTCTACAAACATTTGTCATAGATGGCAGATTTCACGTCCGATTCCGCCTGGCTGCATTCTTGTGATTAGACCATAAACCTCACATTTCCAAAGCCAAACACGGTGTGGCGTTTAATTTTCACCCCCTCGTTTCCGAAGGTCCCGTTTTAATGTTGTGGCTGCTCGTTCTCCCTGTGACCGCGTGGGATTTCTCCGGGTGCTCCGGCCTCCTCCCACATTCCGAAGACGTGCCGGTTCCTCGGTTGATTGGCCTCTGTGCAATTGCCCCCAGCGCGTACGGTACGGGCGGTCGTTGGCCGGCGTGGACTCGGTGGGCCGAAGGGCCTGTTTCCACGAAAGGGCAGGCAGAGTGGGGCAGCGGTAGAGTTGCTGCCTCACAGCGCCGGAGACCCGGGTTCGATCCTGACCTCGGGTGCTGTCTGCACGGAGTTTGCACGTTCTCCCTGTGACCTGTGGGTTTTCTCCGGGTGCTCCGGTTTCCTCCCTCATTCCGAAGACGTGCAGGTTTGTAGGTTAATTGGCTTCAGTAAAATTGACCCCAGTGGGGAGGATAGAACTAATGTATGGGGATCGTCAGTTCATGTGGACTCGGGGGCTGAGGGGCCTGGTTTAACATTGTATCTCTAAACTAAACTAAATCAGTTTGTGTCCTAGTAATTTTAGTTTAGTTTAGTTATTTAGTTTAGTTTAGTTTAGTTTTTGGTCCCATGTGTGTGTTTGCAGTTTAAAGATGTGTCCGGCACGTTTTTTATACAGAGGGTGGTAAATGCCTGAAACAAGCTGCTAGATTTGATGGTGAAAGCAGATACAGTAATGATATTTAAGAGGCTTGTGGTAGGCATATGGATACGTGTAGGCGGATGAGATTAGTTTATCTTGGCATTATGTCCTGCACATCATCGTGGGCTGAAGACCCTGTTCCTGTATTGTAATCTTCCTGTTCTATGTTTTAAATAGATGTTGTACGCAGGAACTGCTAATTCAGGCATTTACTGCAAATTAATATGGACAATAGACAATAGACAATAGACAATAGGTGCAGGAGTAGGCCATTCGGCCCTTCGAGCCAGCACCGCCATTCAATGTGATCATGGCTGATCATCCCCAATCAGTACCCCGTTCCTGCCTTCTCCCCATATCCCCTGACTCTGCTATCTTTAAGAGCCCTATCTAGCTCTCTCTTGAAAGTATCCAGAGAACCGGCCTCAACCGCCCTCTGAGGCAGAAAATTCCACAGACTCACCAATTCTCTGTGAGAAAAAGTGTTTCCTCGTCACTGTGTATATTTAGGCTTTAGAGTTTAGAGATGTAGCACGGAAACAGGCCCTTCGGCCCGCCGGGTCCGTGCTGGCCAGCGATCACCAACTAACTCTATCCGCCACACCAGGGACGGATTTAATTTAACCGATGTCAATTAATCTACAAACCTGCATGTCTTCGGAGTGTGGGAGGAAACCGAAGCACCCGGAGAGAACCCACGCAGGTCACACAGGGATAAGGTACAAACTCCATGCAGACAGCACCCGCAGTCAGGATCGGACCCGGGTTCCTGGCGCTGTTAGGCAGCAACTCTACCGCTGCGTCACCACGCCCCCCTCAAGGCTGCAATAATTCTGCTCACATTGTATAAAATGACTAAAGAGCAAAAAAAATCAAAATCAGACAGAATTTGTAATAACACTAGCTCGTTGGGGCCAATGCAGGTCTGATAGCAGCTAATATCCAGTTAGGATTGATTAGTGTAGGAAGGAACTGCAGATGCTGGTTTGAAACCGAAAATAAACACAAAATGCCGGACTACCTCAGCGGGACAGGCAGCATCTCTGGAGAGAAGGAATGGCTGACGTTTCTGGTGAAGACCCTTCTTCAGACTGATTAAACCCATTACACTCTCTCCCAGAATAAACCGATATTATTCCCTCTCTCAGTGCTAATCTTCGCCCACTTGATTCCCTGCTAAAGATACTGAACGCACACTCTTCATTGGAAGCGCCATCAACTCCTCAGTGCATTCTCTTGTTTAAAATGGTCCCAGTGCTGCTCTAAATGCACTCGTGTGAAAGTTGTATAAATTGTTACAGTTATTAGACTGCATGAGAAAAAATATCCAAACTCACACAAGGTGGGTGGTGGGGAGTGAGGAGGTGGATAGGCAGTGTTGATCGCTATATTATGCCGATTCTTCACTGATTATCTAAATGCGATGAACGGAAATTTTGCTCCAACTCTTTTGTTTAACATTTTGAGGAATGGAAAAATAAGATGCACGCCAGACAAGATCTCAAGATAATTCCAGGTGACCTTGCATCGTTCATCCAGATAGATGCTGACTTCATTTCAATGGTTCAATGGTTCTATCTCACAGGTTATGTAAATATAGTGGACAGCTACAGAATAATAAGGGCTAGATTGCAAACGGTGCAAGGAGGGGTCTGGTGAGTGGGACAAAGTGTCAGTGACAATAACAAGGGCATCTTTTGGGATGACGCACACCTGTGAAGGAATTGATTGATGTTGAAAGGAGTTTGGAGCAGGCTAATCTGAACCATCACAGGGGTCCATGTTTAATTTAGTTCAGAGATACAGCGTGGAAACAGGCCCTTTGACCCACCAAGTGCACTCCGACCATTGATCACACTTTCACACTATTTCCATGTTGTCCCACTCTCTCATCCACTCCCTGCACACACAAGGGCTAATTTACAGAGGCCTATTCATCTTCAAACCTGCACATATTTGGGATAGAGTCATAGTCACACAGTGTGGAAACAGACCCAACTTGCCCACACCGACCAACTTGCCCAATCTACACTTGCCTGCATTTCGCCCACATCCCTCCAAACCTGTACTATCCATGCACCTGTCTAATTGCTTCTTAAACATTAAACATTAAACGCCTCCAGTTTAAATTCCATTTGGAATATTTTGGAAGACCAAGAAACCAAGAACCAAGAACCAAGGTAGTCCCCAGCCTCAACTACCTCCTCTGGCAGCTTGTTCCATGCACCCACCACCCTTTGTGTGAAAAAGTTACCCCTCAGATCCCCTGTAAAATCTTTTCCCCCTTCACCTTAAACCTGTGCCTTCTGGCTCTCGGGGATGTGAGAAAATACCGGAGCACCCGAAGGAAACCCACACGATCGCAGGGAGGATGTGCAAACTCCACACAGATAGCACCCGAGGTCAGGATCGAACCCGGGTCTCTGGCGCTGTATATGCAGCCGCTTGGGCAGTGGCGCCTCTGTGCCCGCCCTGTAAGCGAATGTCAAATAGCGGCAGATGTTGGAAATCTGAGATAAAATGATGAGGTGTCAGAATGCTGCTTGACCTGCCGAGTATTTCACTTTAACTCCCAGCGTCAGATTTGAAGGATAGATTACATGAAATTGGCGTAAGGTTCCGCGGCCATAGAAGATTATATGGCCATATTATTGATGTTTTTTTGGAATTTGAAAGGAATTTACAAAATGGATAATGAGAAGTATTTTTTCTTTGCTGGTGGGGATTGTGAAAATCAGAAAGAGTTTCTATTAAATAGCACCGTACATGACTTAATTCAGTCCCGAAGCAGTTTACAATGACTGAAGTTGAATTAAAGTGTTTGTAATGGAAGAAACACACAGCCAAACTCCCACACACAGGAATGTGATAATGAACAGATAATTGGCCAAAGGAGACATTCTTGGCATGCTCTCCGCGGACATCTTTTCTACTGCATCTGTGAAGTAGTGTTGTGGAATATTTTGTATTCATTAGATTGACAGGATGACACAGCACGGAAACAGGCCCTTCGGCCCAATTTGTCCGTGCCAAGCAAAATGCTCAGCTAAACTAGTCACATTTGCCTGCTTTTAGCCAATATCCGTTAGATCTTGAAGATTGACACAAAGTGCCGGAGCAAAGTGCCGGAGCAGCGCAGCGTCTCTGGAGAAAAGGAACAGGTGACGTTCTGGGTCGGGACCCTTCTTCAGACTGAAATGACTGCAGTGGAAGCAAATTCAGCTGAGACTTTAATCAATTTTTTTAAGAAAGGAATTAGTTAAATATTTGAAATGTATGGAAGTTGACTCACTAATTATGCCTTTCACAGCATTTTTCCAATTTTGCTGGCCTGAATATGTTCCTATGTTGTTTATTTAGATTAGTTTATATCAATAGGACGGTGTGGTGGTGCAGCGGTAGAGTTGCTGCCTTACAGCGCCAGAGACCCGGGTTCCATCCTGACTAATGGCGCTGTCTGTATGGAGTATGAACGTTCTCCCCTTGACCTGCGTGGGTTTTCTCCGGGATCTCTGGTTTCCTCCCACACTCCAAAGACGTACAGGTTTGTAGGCCAAGTGGTTTGGTATAATTGTGAATCGTCTCTGGTGTGAGTGGAACAGTGTTAGTGTGCGGGGATCGCTGGTCGGCGCGGACTCTGTGGGCCCGAAGGGCCTGTTTATTCAATGCATCTCTAAACTAAAAACTTAAACTAAAACTAATTTCAACTCTGAGTTTGAAAAATGGAACCATTATTCATCTGCAATTGGTGGCCTTCCAAAATATTGAGTGGAGGTGTGAAATCCAACATGCTAGTAACTGTCTGGCATACAAACGTTAGAAAGAGTTTAGGCACCCAGTCCTCACCAATGGTATTTACCACATGGAACGAAGCATCTCCAAGGAGTTTCCAAGGAGACTAAATGTTTGAAATGGACCGCCAGCATTTTGTGTCTACCTTTGATGTAAACCAGCATCTGCAGTTCCTTCCAACACATTTTGTCTGCTCCACTCCTCAAGCTATACCTACTTGGAAGAAGTTCCACCTCTGGGTTCCCGCTCCCCTGACGCTCAGTCTGAAGAAGGGTCTCGACCCGGAAACGTCACCCATTCCTTTTCTCCAGAGATGCTCCACAGTTGAGTTGAGTTACTCCAGCTTTTTGTGTCTACAGTATCTTCTATTTAACGGCAATGCTGGTAGCTAGTTTACTTCAGGAGGTCAGAAGGAAATGTTGAATTCTTAAATTCTAAGTAACTTTTACTAACACTCCCCTCCCCCTTCCCCTCCCTCCACCTTACTCAACCCCCCCCCCCCCCCCCCCCTCCCCAAGCCCCCACTTCCACCACCCTAGTCGTTTCACCAATTCCGCAGTTCACCATATTGTATCCCTCTTGAGATTATACTTTCCCCAGCCAACAATTGGCCTAGCAGGGAACAACCTTGCCCGAAGTCATCTGTTGTGTAGGAAGGAGCTGCAAGTGCAGCTTTATATTGAAAAAGGACACAGAGTGCTGGTGTAACTCAACTCTGGCAGCATCTCTGGAGAAAAGGATGGGTGACATTTTGTATCGGAACCCTTCTTCAGACTGTTTCCACGAGTGGAGAGTCTAGGGCCAGAGGCCATAGCCTCAGAATAAAGAACGTACCTTTGGAAAGAATATGAGGAGGAATTTCTTTAGTCAGAGGGTGGTGAATCTGTGGAGTTCAATGCCACAGACAGCAGCGGAGGCCAAGGCAATGGATATTTTTTAAGGCGGAGATTGACAAATTCTTGATTAGTACGGGTGTCAGGGTTTACGGGAGAAGGCAGGAGAATGGGGTTGAGAGGGAGTGAAAGATCAGCCGTGATTGAATGGCGGAGTAGCTTGATGGGATGAATGGCCTAATTCTGCTCCTATAACGTATATATGTGCAACAAATTGAGTTATTCTGCAAAGCTATCAAGTTATAATACCCCTGAGGAAGGGTCTCGACCCAAAACTTCACCGATCCATGTTCTCCAGAGATGCTATAGACACAAAATGCTGGAGTAACTCAGCGGTTCAGGTGGCATCTCTGGAGAGAAGGAATGGGTTTCTCCAGCATTTTGTGTCTATCGTCAGTGTAAACCTGCATCTGCAGTTCCTTCCTACACATTTTGTCTTCTCCAGAGATGTTGCCTAACCTGCGGAGCTACTCCAGCACTTTGAACCCTTTTGCGTCTTAACCAGCGTCTGAAGTTCTTTGTTTCTACAAATCAATTTATTTTCTCGAACACTGCCCAACAAAAACCACAACCCCCCGCCCCCCCCATCTCAACAACTCTCTGGTAAAGTGAGCTAAAGTATATTTTAATTCCTTGTAAAAATGCAAGGGAAAGAACAAAAGTATAATCTTATTTCAATTATGCAGTTGCTCACATTAAGAGTGATGTGATCTCTCCTTAACTCAGCTCTTTCAGGCCTTGATGATAGACTGAGTTACAGGATCCAGAACCAACATCAGACATAATATTAATGCAGCTGTTTCATCAATCACCTTTTCAACAGAAGCACAGCAGCCAAACTCAAGCCCGATTTCTCTTGTGTAGGAGGAAACTGCAGATCTGAAGTTTGAACCGAAGATGAACACTAAAAGCCGGAGTAACTCAGCGGGTCAGACAGCGTGTCTGGAGGAAAGGAATAGGTGACATTTCGGGTCGAGGCCCTGCTTCAGACTAATGGTCAGGGGAAAGGGAAACGAGAGATATAGACGATGATATAGAGAGGTATAGAACAAATGAGTGAAAGATATCCTTTTCTCCGGAGATGCTGTCTGTCCCTCTGAGTTACTCCAGCTTTTTGTGTCTGTCCTATTTTCCTTTCCCAGGATAAAGCCAGGAATAGCTGCAGAAAGTTTCACAGGAAACCAATTTGCTGAGAAATGCCAAGGAATTAATTTCAGGTGTGAGAAGACATTTCCAATTTCTGTTTTCCTCTGGAGACTTTTTAAAATAGACTTTTCTAGCAAGAAGCATTCACATCTTTCGTACCAAAGCTGATTGGGGTACGATGCAACCTTCGACTGGTTGATTGCCTTTAGACGTTAGGGAGATACAGCGCGGTAACAGACCCTTCAGCCCATCTAGCCCGCACCGGCCAGTGATCACCCCATACACTAGCACTATCTTGCATTATTAATTATTCACAGAACAGACTTCTCTTCTTAGCAATCAACTAGAACAGCTGGTGAAAAGTTCTTCAAAAGAAAAGTTCGAATGAAACACCAAATCACTCTGGATAATACATTTCAGGGAGTTGTTTACTTCTCAAAATTATTTTGTACATTCTCAAAACAAATTTAGTTTAGTTTAAAGAAACAGCGTGGAAACAGACCCTTCGGCCCTACCTCCGTGCTGACCAGCGACCACCTCGTACACTAGCACTATCCTACACACTAGGGACAATTTTTTTTCTTCTACCAAAGCCAATTAACCTACAAACCGTGTACGTCTTTGGAGTGCGGGAGGAAGCCGGAGCACCTGGAGAAAACCCACGCAGTCACAGGGAGAACGTACAAACTCCGTACTCCGTAGGTTAATTGTCTTCTGTAAATCGTCTCTACTGTATCGGATAGAACTAGTATATGGGTGATCGGTGATCGACACGGACTGTTTCTCTAAACTTTAAACTGAACTATACCGTGCCTTATTTTTTTGAACTTATTCATTTTCTCTTGAAAACCTCACAGGCGTCAATGGGCTTCTAGTTGAACTACAGGAGTCCAAGAAAACATTTTGTGTTTTGAAGTTCTTCTAGCACACTTCAGTAATTTTATACCTGCACTTAACAATAGCCCTGTGTTCACTATTTTATTGCCTTACGACTCACGGAACTAAGAAAGACTAGAATATAATAACATATTTTTCCGCAGTATTTCAGCATATTATGTTGAGGTACAAAGACCATAATTAGGCTCTGTAGTTTATGTTGTTAGGGCTATAAGACCACAGGACATAGGAGCAAAATTAGGCCATTCGGCCCATCGAGTCCGCTCTGCCATTCGATCATGGCTGATCTATTTTTCCTTCTCAACCCCATTCTCCTGCCTTCTCTCCGTAACTTTTGGCACCTTTCCTAACCAAGATCCTATGAATCTCTGCCTTAAAAATACCCGATGTCCTGGCCTCCGCAGCCACCTGTGGCTATGCATTCCACAGATTCACCACCCTCTGGCTAATAGAACTTCCTCAAAAACTAAATTTTAAAAGTATATCCTTTTATTCTGAGGCTGTGCCCTCTGGTGCTAAACTCTCCCGTTACTGCATACGGCATTCTGTCCAATGTCCACTCTATCTAGGTCTTTCATTAACCCGTAGGTTTCAATGAGGTCCTCTCTCACCCTTCTAAACTCCAGTCGGACGTTGTGGTGAGAAGGCAGGAGAATGGGGTTGAAAGGGAAGATAGATCAGCCATGATTGAAAGGCGGGGTAGACTTGATGGGCCGAATGGCCTAATTCATCTCCTGGAACTTATGATCTTGAGGAGTAGCACAGAGGAAAATTCTACTTTTGCACCTGTCTCATGGTTTGTTGTGCGGTGGTGTCTGCCCATGGATGGTGACAGCGAGAGGGGCATTTGGAAGGGGAGAGAAGAAAGTACAGGCACCTGCAAACAGAAATAACAGAGGCCCCATAGTGACTGCAGAAATATGCTCACCGGATGCTATTGTTAGTGTGAAAGAAAGGGAAAGAACATACTTGGATTTATTCCATACCTTTTGAAACAGGATAGAGTCATAGAGTATCTATACACTGTAAATGGATTGATTGTAATCATGTATTTATTGTCTTTCCGCTGACTGGTTAGCACACAGCAAAAAGCTTTTCACTGTACCTCGGTACACGTGACACTGGAACTCATACAGCATGGGAACAGGCTCTTCAGCCCAACTTGCCCACGCCGACCAACATACACTAGTCCCACCTGCCTGCCCTTGGCCCATATCCCTCCAAACCTGTCCTATCCTTGTACCTGTCTAAATGTTTCTTCTACGTTGCGATAGTACCTGCCTCAACTATGTCCTCTGGAGGCTCGTTCCATACACCCACCATTATTTGTGTAACAAAAGTAACCCCTCAGGTTCCCCTTAAATCTTTCACCCCCCGCACACCTCAACCTTAAACCAGGATGTAACCAGGATACCAAGATGTAAAGGACTGTTCGAGTGACAGCCAATTTTCCTCCCAATACATAATTGTACTGGGTTAGAATGAGGTTAGAATGGAAATGTCAGCTGAAAGTTTATACGTGCCCAAAATGTGGCCAGCATGGTGGCGCAGCGGTAGAGTTGCTGCCTTACAGTGCCAGAGACCCGGGTTCGATCCTGACTACGGGTGCTGTCTGTGTGGAGTTTGTATGCTCTCCCCGTGACCTGCGTGGGTTTCCTCCGGGAATTCCAGTCTTCCCCCACGCTCCAAAGACGTACGTGTTTGTAGCCTAATTGGCTTGGTAAAATTGTAAATTATCCCTAGTGTGTGTCGGATAGGATAGGTTTAAAGGGATATGAGCCAAACGCAAGCAGTTGGGACTAGTGTCGATGGGACATGTTGGTCAGTGTTGGCAATATGGGCCGAATAATGACTGCACAATAGGAACGGGATCAGGCCATAAGTGCAAAATCAATACCAATGCTCTATTTGAACGATGTCAGAATGAAAATGATTGTGTTAGTTGATCAGGGGAGTGGTGTCAAGGGTTTGCGTTAATCCTGTTCATTCCTGGTCAGAGGTGATATTTATTAGGTTTATTAGGTGGCGCAGCGGTAGAGTTGCTGGTCGGCACGGACTCGGTGGGCCGAAGGGCCTGTTTCCGCGCTATGTATCTCTGAACTAAACTAAAATCTAAAATGACTGGAAAAATACAAAGAAGAAATCCCATTAGACTTTTAGCAGGAGGCCAAAATCTGATCATGATAAATCTTGGTCGCAAACAGCAACACTGTGAAAATGAGAATAAATCCAACATCCACAGCTGCCTGGTGAAGGTGGTCTGTGAGTCACGGCTGGGAAATAAGCAGGGGGTGGAGAATGTGAGAGGACTTTGGTACACTGCGCCATTATATACTCAGCAGAGATGAAAGGCTTGTTGTGGTGCACACGAGGCGAGAGGCTGCAGATGTTAGAAATCTGAAACAAAAACTGAGCAGGCCGGATGCGGGGAGCCAGGCCACAACTGTGCAGTGAACAGGTGTGCTAACATCGCTGGATTTAACGTTTCCACTGAGTAGAAACTAGACCGAGAGGCAGTTAAAATAAGCCTGGTCACTTAACATCCAAGTCGCTTCCCAATCAATCCCAACCTGGTATTTTGGGCAGATGAGTCAGAGCGAGGATGACAAAACAAAGAACTGCAGATGCTGGGTGATACCAAACAAAGGCGCAAAGTGCTGGAGTGACTCAGTGGGTCAGGACAGGCAGCATCTCTGGAGAAAAGGGATGGGTGACCTTTCGGGTCGGGACCCTTCTTCAGACAGTCAAAGAGCGAAAGCAGGCCCTTCTTTAGATATGTGGCCAGGTGACCTTACAGCAGAACGGTCTTGAGCTGATACGTCGCCTACCCATGTTCTCCAGAGATGCTGCCTGGCCTGCTGAGTTACTCCAGCACTCCGTCCCCTTTTGAATGTCCTTCGTGTTGTTCTAATCTAATGTTCCAGCACTGGCCAATACTGATTTGGATTTACTTCAGCGAATTCACCTGCAAGTCCTTTATGTTGTAGTTACGGGGCAACCTGCTGGAGTAACACAATGATTCAACGGTTCTATTTATTGTCACGTGTACCAAAGATGCATTTTTAGTATGTGGAGCAGTGCGATTATTGTCTCACGCATAAAGACAACCCTTGATTAGGTATCCCATGCATGGAAACTGCGCACTGAGTCCATATGCAATGGTCGCCAGTTTTAGGCGCCAGTCCGAGCTGCAGCTGGCAGTAAAAGGCCCGTTGCAGCCATCACCTCATTTGGTTAAATTAATGTGGTCTATGCTTTGTCTATATTTCAGCAGCACTCAGAAGGCAGAGGGACCTGCGGCGTTGGGGGGACCACCAAGAGAGCACAGAGGGACCCGGCATGAGAGTGGGGGGGACGTTGAAAGAACAAAGAGGGACCATCCGGGACCACATTGAACGCTTTAAAACCACGTCGGCGCTCTTTACGTATCGACTCTTTGCATACCTTGTGCATGGTGCGCAATGCAGAGAACTGCAATGTGACATGCAACATGCAACATGCAACAATAAAGGATCATACATTCATTCATAGTAAATGCAGCAAATACACGCCTCTGCAGTGGAGACAACGTCAATCTTCAGAGTTCACTCTAGTTTAGTGTCACGTGTACCGGGGTACAGCGAAAAGCTTTTTTGCTGCGTGCCCACCAGTCCGCAGAAAGACAACACATGATTACAAACGATCCAGTTACAGTGTATAGATACGGGGACTGATAAGGGAATAACGTTCAGTGCAAGGCAAAGCAAGCAAGTCCGATCAAAGATGGTCCGAGGGTCATCAAATAGGTAGATAGTAGTTCAGCACTGCTCATAAGATAATAAAATCATGTGATAAGAGCAGGATTAGGCCATTCGGCCCATCAAGTCAACTCCCGCCAGTTAATCATGGCTGATCTATCTCTCTCCCTCCTAACCCCATTCTCCTGCCTTCTCCCCATAACCTCTGGCACTGCCCACTGGTTGTGATGGGATGATTCGGTTGCCTGATAACAGCGGGGAAGAAACTGTCCCCAAATCTGGTATCATAGAGTCATAGAGTGATACAGTATGGAAAACAGGCTTCAGCCATGCGTGAAACAGGGCCTTCACCCAGACTGGCCAACGTGTCCCAGCTACACTAGTCCCACCGCCTGCGCTTGGCCCATATCCCTCCAAACCTGTCCTATCCATGTGCCTGTCTGACTGCTTCTTAAAACGTTGGGATAGTCCCAGCCTCAACTACCTCCTCTGGCAGCCCGTTCCATACACCCACCACCCTTTGTGTGAAAAAGTTATCCTCAGATTCCTATTAAATCTTTTCTCACTTCGAAACCTCGATTGACCTTGTTCAAGCTCGGTCCAAGGCATATCTGTTGACATTCATCCCTAACCCTCCCCCACATCTATAATCCAGAATGATGCACATGAGGTGAGTTATGTGGAGGTGATGAGAGCAGAAACTCCAAAACTGTAATTGCTCCCAGTCAAGGTTTGCCCTCCAGTGCAGGAGGTCATTCAGACGTTTGACAGTCACATAAAATGATATAAAATACGGCGCTAATATCACAATTGGTTGCAATTCACCCGCGCTGTGCTGTGAGACATAATTACGTTATAAATTGTTGCTCTAGCTATTCTGTGGGGCCCTCTTTAGTCCATTAGCTCATGTAAATGGTGCGTTTGCTTCTCTCCACGGAACAACGCTTCGCCAAGGTTTCATTTCCCCATCGGACGTGGTTCGTAAAAACAAAAAAGAGACGCACCTGCATAAACTCAAAGCTTGTGTTATTGCAAATTATGTTGAATAATAAGAAGTGTGTTTCGGATAGAACAACAAGGCTGGACTTGGCACTGCGGTGCTCGCGCGTGGGACTGCAGCTCCCAGGCTGCAGCCTGGGGTCGTGTGGCCTGTTGCTGGTGGGCGGCATGAAAGAAAAATGAGACAGATGGGGAAATGAGCTTTAGAGTCCTAGAGCACTGAAACAGGCCCTTCGGCCCGATCCGTCCATGCCGTCCGCCCATTCACTCCATCCGTAAGGCCAACAGCAGCATAATCAAGGACGAGTCACACCCCCGGTCACTCCCTCTCTAACCATATAACCATATAACCATATAAACCATAACCATATAACCCAATTACAGCACGGAAAACAGGCCCTCTCGGCCCTTCCAGTCCGTGCCGACCATTTGTTTTCCCCTAGTCCCATCTACCTGCACTAAGACCATACCCCTCCATTCCCTTCACGTTCATATACCTATCCACTTTACTCTTAAATGTTAAAATCGATCCTGCCTCCACCACTTCTGCTGGAAGCTCATTCCACACAGCCACCACCCTCTGAGTAAAGAAGTTCCCCCTCACGTTACCCCAAAACTTCTGTCGCTTAATTCTCATGTCATGCCCTCTTGTTTGAATCTTCCCTACCCTCAATGGGAAAAACGTATCCACGTTAATTCTGTCTATCCCTTTCATTATTTTAAAGACCTCAATCAAGTCCCCCCTTAACCTTCTGCGCTCCAAAGAATAAAGACCTATTCTTATATGGTTATAGGTCCCCTCTCCCAATGGGCGAAAGGTGTAGAAGTGTGAAAACACACACCTCCAGATTCAGGGACAGTTTCTTTCCAGCTGTTATCAGACAACTGAACCATCCTACCAAAAACTAGAGCGCAGTGTATGAAGGAAGTGCAGATGACATCGAAGATAGATACAAAATGCTGGAGCAACTCAACGGGACAGGCAGCATCTCTGGAGAGAAGGAATGGGTGACGTTTCGAGTTGAGACCCTCCTTCAGAACGTCTGAAGAAGGGTTTCGACCCGAAACCTCATCCATTCCTTCTCTCTCGAGATGCTGCCTGCTCCGCTGAGTTACTCCAACATTTTGTATCTAACTAGAGAGTAGTCCTGGGTTGGGTCTGACCCGAAATGTCACCTATTCCTTTTCTCCAGAGTTGCTGTCTGACCTGCTGAGTTACTCCAGCATTTTGTGTCCACCACCTAATCTAATGAACTCTGACTATTGTTAATGGTGGGGGTTTTTTTTAAGTCTCCGCGGCAATAAGTTTAATCTATTTTCTCAAATAATAACATATCAGTCAACATCTAATAAATAGGCACTTTAAAACAATGAAGCTGGAGGGGTCCACACATTGTACATTGACCAGAGAGGAATATATTCTCTGTTTGAACAAACAAGATAACAGGGCTTGGCAGGATAACAGGGCACTGAGAGCCCGGAGAGGAAGGTAGACCTACAAGTGGGCAGCCAAGTGCAAAACTGGGAGACATTAAGCTGCAGAAACACCACATGAAATCAATCCTCGTTCCGTTGAACCTGAACAGGAAGGTTGATATAAATCAAGCAGCTGGTTATTCTGACCTAGCCTGGGTGGGGGGATGTCTGCCACATACGCTCGGGCTTCCAGCGTCTGCCAGAGCTTCCTGTGCCGATACACGTCTGCAATTGCAGTTCATTCAGTGCTATACCTCAGACACAGCGAGATAACGAGAGCTGACTCTGACGTCCAATCTCCAGCCCTGTCAACAGCCATCCATCATTTATTTCACTTTTTCCCCTCAAAGGACAGATAAATATTAAAGTTGTATCTCACTGGATCTGAAGACACACTTGCCGACAATTCCATTGACCTACAAGCATTTAAGATCTTTTTTATTACCAGCGTAGTTGAAAGAAAAGCTGGTAAACATTTATTTCCTGATCTAATTAGTCAATTGGGTGAAAAAAAAAGCTAAGGAGTTGCTGTCGTAATAATTTTAGTTTAGTTTAGTTTAGTTTTGTTTAAAGATGCAGCGTGGAAACAGGCCCTTCAGCCCATCGAGTCCACGCCGACAATCGATCACCCATTCACACTAGTTCTACGTCATCCCACTTTGTCATCCACTCCCTACACATTAGTCTGATGAAGGGTCTCGAGCCGAAACATCATCTATTACATATCTCCACAGGTGCTGCCTGACCCATTGAGTCACTCCAGCATTTTGTGTCTAACTTCCCTACACACTAGAGGCAATTTTACGGCGGCCAATTAGCCTACAAACCCGCGTGTCTTTGCAATGTGGGAGGTCCCGGCGCACCCGCGGGAAACCCACGCGGTCACGGGGAAAACACATGCAAACTCCACACAAGCAGCACCAGAGGTCAGGATCGAACCCACGTGTCTGGCGCTGTGAGACAGCAGTGCTATCAGCTGCACCGCTGTGCCGCCCAATGTTGTGTGGTCATAGCAGGGAATAAGAGACAGTGTGCTGGATGAATTCAGCGGGTCAGACAGCATCTGTGGTAGGAATGGATGGTCGACGTTTCGGGTTGGCCCCCTTCATAGAAACATAGAATCATAGAAAATAGGTGCAGGAGTAGGCCATTCGCCCTTCGAGCCTTCACCGCCATTCAATATGATCATGGCTGATCATCCAACCTGTACCTGCCTTCTCTCCATACCCCCTGATCCCTTTAGACACAAGGGCCACATCTAACTCCCTCTTAAATATGGCCAATGAACTAGCCTCAACTACCTTCTGTGGCAGAGAATTCCACAGATTCACCACTCTCTGTGTGAAAAATGATTTTCTCATCTCGGTCCTAAAAGACTTCCCCCTTATCCCTAAACTGTGACCCCTTGTTCTGGAGTTCCCCAACATCGGGAACAATCTTCCTGCATCTAGCCTGTCCAACCCGTTAAGAATTTTGTGTCTCTATAAGATCCCCCCTCAATCTTCTAAATTCCAGCGAGTACAAGCCGAGTCTATCCAGTCTTTCTTCATATGGAAGTCCCGCCATCCCAGGAAACAGTCTGGTGAACCTTCTCTGCACTCCCTCTATGGCAAGAATGTCTTCAGACCATTCCCTCCACAGATGCTACTTGACCCTCTGAGATCCTCCAGCACCTGGAAATCACCCACACACGTCACGGGGAGAACGTACAAACTCCGTACAGACAGCACCCATAGTCAGGATCGAACCCGGGTCTCTGGCGCTGTAAGGCAGCAACTCTACCACTGAGCCATTGTGCAGAGTAATGCAATGTAATGCATCTGAACTCCAAGATTGGGTCACTCACCACTCAAATGGTCCTTGTATATAATTTGTCCGAGACGTCGATTGCAAAATACACTAGTGCGGCATAGGCAGGCTCCAAGCAACAGAAGAGATTAAAAGACTGGAAACAAGGAATTGCAGGTGCTGGTTTACAAAAAAAGACAGGGTCGGGCATCAACTCCGGAGGACATGGATGGGTGATGTAAAAGGCTAGTTCTCCTTGTGTAGTGGTAAAGGCCAAAACAGTACTTTTTGGGTTTGTGAAAGGAGTGGGAAGGGGTTTGATAATCATGGGCTTTAAGCCAGCGATGAGTAATGGACAAATGAGATGGATGAACAAGTTGAAATTGTGGTTGATAATTGGAAAATATTTATACAGAACTCCGTAGCAGGGCAGACTATGTCAACAGTTCCCTCTCAATTTATGCTTTGATGCGTTCTTATCAAAGTTGATTGATACCACATTGCCTTTAAACAGCTTCCAAGATGGCGCCCATCCCAGGCAGCTATTTGCGTGCCCGCCACAGACGCAAATCTACATATTACAATCTCTTGTAATGTAATATGCTGCTTACAGGCAATGTGGTATCAATCAAATTTGATAAGTATGCATGAAAGTATAAATTAAGAGCGAACTGTTGACATAGTCTGCCCTGCCATGGAATTATTACACTCCTAAATCTCTACTTCAACAGCACCATCTCTTATTTTTAACTGTGATCTTCTGAAACTCCTCTCAGATCGGTATCCGACTTTGCTGGCTTTACCTTGTACTAGATGTTATTCCCTTATCATGTATCTATACACTGTAAATGGCATTGTCCTTCTGCTGCCTGGATAGAACGCAACATAAGCTTTTCACAGTACACCCTAGTTCCACATCATCCCACTTTCTCATCCACCCCTTTAGTTACACACCAGAGGTAACTTTACCAATATTAACATAGCCGTATCTCACTGGATCTGAAGACACACTGACCTACAATTCCTTTGGCCTGCAAGCACTTAAGATCGTTTTTATTATGAGCGTGACTGAAGGAAAAGCTGGTAAACATTTATTTCCTAACCTAATTAGTCAATTACTGTAGGTGCGAAAAACAGCTAAGGAGTTTCTGTCATAGTGAGTTTAGTTTAGTTTAGTTTAGTTTAGTTCAGTACAGAGATGCAGCATGGAAACAGGCCCTTCAGCCCACCAAGTAATCATGTAATCATGTATTGTCTTTCTGCTGACAGACCTGTAATGTTTCTCACAGCTCACATTGGGGTTAGCTGGACAGGGAACTCTAGGACAGGGATACAATTGTTTGAAATCATTTGGTGTTTCCACTAGTGGGAGAGTCTAGGACCAGAGGGCACAGGACACACATTTAGAAAGGAGATGAGGAGGAATTTCTTTAGTCAGGGTGGTGAATCTGTGGAATTCTTTGCCACAAGTGGCTGTGGAAGCCAAGTCAATGGATTTTTTTAAGGCAGAGATTGATGGATTCTTGATTAGTGCGGGTGTCAGGGGTTTTGGGGAGAAGGGAAGAGAATGGGATTGAGAGGGAAAGGAAGATCAGCCATGATGGAATGGTGGAATAGACCAGATGGGCTGAATGGCCTAATGCTGCTCCTATCACTTATGAACATGAACCATGTTGGTCAATCTTTGAGATGTTTTTGCCTCTGCTAATTTTCTTACTAATTTTCTACCCGAGCTGTCGTGGGCCTAACTTAACGAAACACGAGTGAAGGGAGGTGCTGCACTTGATAACCCCGATGATATAGTTGCATCGATTTTTTTTTAAATGTGCGTGTTAACATGTAGGCAGCAGATTATTGCATATTTGTAGTTGTTTAGTTTAGCGATACAGTGAGGAAACAGGCCCTTCGGCCCACCGAGTCCGCACTGACCAGCGATCCCCGCACATGAACTCTGTCCTACACGCACTAGGGACAATTTACATTTATACCAAGCCAGTTAACCTACAAACTTGTGCGTCTTTGGAGTGTGGGATGATAACCGAAGATCTCGGAGAAAACCCACGCGGTCACGGGGAGAACGTAGATAGAGTCCGTACGGACAGCACCTGTAGTCGGGATCGAACCCAGGTCTCTGGCGCTGCAAGCGCTGTAAGGCAGCAACTCTACTGCTGCCTTACAGAGTTTGTTATCGCCCGCCTTACCATAAGTTTATTTAATCAGTTTAGATAGCACTTTGGCTTTGGGCTCAGTTTTTCTTGGTTGAGCGCTTATCCTGGTGTTACAGCACCAGTACTTTGTGTTTTAATTGTATTTTGGTCGCACTTTTCTTGTTTGACGGGATTTTTTTAAACCGCTCCGGCTGGTTCCGCTTGTGGGAACTGCTCCGACTGGCTTCTGTTTCCCTACTTTGGACAGCGATTACATCACTTCAGAACAACCAGTTCTGACCATCAGTGGCCTCCAGAGTCTCATTGAGGAGGCTGTGCTGAGATCACCCTGATTAGGATCGGTACGTTAAAGTGACATCTCGTAAAAATAAAATCATTTTTATGTTAGCATCTCAGGCCACAAAGTGAACTGAAGTCTGGGGTTTTGAATATATGAGCCTCTGAAAACAGATAGAAGATCTGACTGCTTATCAGGGAATACTATACGGAATGGAGTTTACTTTTAGGAGTGAACTCAGGCGCACGGGTAGAGTTGTTGCCTCACAGCGCCAGCGACGTAGGTTCGATTCTGACTATGGCCGCTGTCTGAACGGAGTTTGCACATTCTCCCCGTGACCGAGTGGGTTTCCTCTGGGTGCTATGCTTTCCTCCCACACTCCAAAGGCGACATTATATTTTAGAGTAGAAGCAAGAAAGTGCAGATGCTGTTTTGCAAAAATGGACACAAAGTGCTGGAGTAACTCAGCGGGTCAGGAGGAGAACATGGATACATGGATAGGTGACGTTTTGGGCCGGGACCCTTCTTCTCGACCTGAAACGTCACCTATCCATGTTCTCCAGGGATGCAGTTGAGTTACTCCAGCACTCTGGGTCCTTCCTACTTTATATTCAATCCTGTCATTTTTAATTAGTATAATTTGAGCTCTCTCTCTCTCTCAGCATTGCTTTTGGGTATCGGCCTAAATCATAAAGGAGCCACAAGGATGCTGGAATCTTGAGCAGGGAGGTTCTACTGCAGTTGTATAGGGTCTTGGTGAGGCCACACCTGGAGTATTGCGTACAGTTTTGGTCTCCTAATCTGAGGAAAGACATTCTTGCCATAGAGGGAGTACAGAGAAGGTTCACCAGACTGATTCCTGGGATGGCACGACTTCCATATGAAGAAAGACTGGATAGACTCGGCTTGTACTCGCTGGAATTCAGAAGATTGAGGGGTGATCTCATAGAGACTTATAAAGTTCTTAAGGGGTTGGACAGGCTAGATGCAGGAAGATTGTTCCCGATGTTGGGGAAGTCCAGGACAAGGGTCACAGTTTAAGGATAAGGGGGAAGTCTTTTAGGACCGAGATGAGAAAATCGTTTTTCACACAGAGAGTGGTGAATCTGTGGAATTCTCTGCCACAGAAGGTAGTTGAGGCCAGTTCATTGGCTATATTTAAGAGGGAGTTAGATGTGGTCCTTGTGGCTAAAGGGATCAGGGGGTATGGAGAGAAGGCAGGTACAGGATACTGAGTTGGATGATCAGCCATGATCATATCGAATGGCGGTGCAGGCTCGAAGGGCTGAATGGCCTACTCCTGCACCTAATTTCAATGTTTCTATGTTTCTAACTCAGCGGGTCAGGCATCATCTGTGGAGGGAATCGACAGACACCTTCCTCCACATTTCCCCTACAGAGACTGCCTGACCCGCTGAATTCCTCGAACACTTTGTGTTTTAACCTCAATCAGAAGCACACAATCGTTTTTAAGTAATCCTGAAATTTAAAATAATTGAAAAATGTTGTCAGAAGAGTGGAAGGATTTATTCTTTCCAGTTTAAAATGATGTTATTGAAGAGCAAGATGTATTGTCAAGCACCGTTTGTGCAGAAGGTTCTCATCGAAAGCTAGCTTTAACATTGGGTCAAACTGCAGAATTAAACCAATTTGAAAGCATTTTTTTCGTTATCATAACAAGATGCCATTGTAGGAATGAAGGGCTTTAAGGAATGAATTTGAAGATGATGAGGTAACATGCAGGTGCTTTTTTGAATTTTCCGTGGCGTTGAGTGTTTCTTCAGCCTGAGTTTGGGGGCTTTCATGAGTCACAAGGAGGGATGCGCTCGCTTGCTCCGGTTTCCCCTGGAAGAGCAGAACGACGGTATTCAGAAGAGGCGGACAATGGGAGGGCAGAACTCCCGCCAAATCTGTTGCCCTCGACAAAGGCGAAGAATTTCTGAATTGCCCGTGGGGGAGGGGAGATAAGAGCGGCGAGACAAAAGACCTCAGCATAAAGTCCACATGCAGAGCACGTTACTGGGAGATTTAACAGAAAAAAAATGTTCATCCTGCCTCGGAGAATGGTTGACGGCAGAGCAGATGATCTCATCCTGCTGCAATTATGCTGCTACATCGATCGAGACTATGCTAAATCCTCTCAAGTGATTGCCACCCAGACCGTAGCTCCGTCTAAGCTCCGCCGCTGTTATTCAGCGCATGTTACGCCAGTGATAATGGAGAGGGGCGCGGAGACTGGGAAGCGCTCGGAGGAAAGAAACGTCTTCAAAGGGACGCGGTGAATAAAGACTTCATGCATAAGCCGGGGGCAGCCAGGGCGACGCGGGCAGCTGGAAAAGGAACAGAATAACCGCTCTGCTGATGGATGTGCACCTGACAGTGAATCTTTAGCTGAAGAAGAAAGTTTAAAAGCCTTCACAAGACGTTGCAGATAACAGAAGGGAATTTGCTCCTATTTCCTTTCCACATTGGGACGAGGCGCTGTAGTGTAGTGGAGCATGCTGGAGATAGTTCTGTCAACTTATTTATACTTTATTTATACTATTCAACTTATTCAATGAGCGCTCATTGAAGAAACTTAGCGAAATCAATGAGGGAAATTATCTTTCCTTCAGAGAAAATGCAAGCTGTTGAGTATTTCATTAAGTTCATAGAATCATAGAGTCTTACAGTGTGGTAACAGGCCCTTCGGCCCAACTTGCCCGTGCCAACCAACATGTCTCACCTACACTTGCCCCACCCGCCTGCGTTTGGCCCGCATGATCCCTCTAAACCTATCCTATCCACGTACCTGTCTAAATGTTTCTTAAACGTTGTGCCGTTAGCTGCAATGTTCATGTTTAGACATGCAGCATGGAAACAGGGCCCTTTGGCCCGCCCAGTTCACGCTGACTATCTATCATCCATTCACGCTAGTACTATATTATTCCACTTTCTCATTCAATTTCCCGCACGCTTCCCACCATATAATTGGTGGCCGCTAGTGTGTGTAGTATAGTGTTAGTGTGCGGGGATCGCTGGTCGGTTCGGACTCGTTGGGACAACGGGGCCTGTTTCTGCGCTGTTTCTCTAAACTAAACTAAACTAAACTAAACATACACACACAATAAACACACAACGCACACACATATATGATGCAATACTAATGTATCTAATATATCTACAATACTAATATAATAATACTATAATATCTCTAAACTAAACTAAACTAAACGAAACCAGTGTGAATGGGTGATCGATGGTTGTCTGGACTCGGTGGGCCGAAGGGCCTGTTTCCATGCTGTATCTTTCAACCTATCAACGTGGGCTTCTGCAACAATGGCCGCTAAACAAGGCAGGTGGTGGGGAGGGAACGAAGATGGGACCAACATTACTCACAGAGATAGACACAAAATGTTGGAGTAACTCAGCGGGACAGGCCGCATCTCAGGAGAGAAGGAAGGGGTGGCGTTTCGGCTCGAGACCCTTCTTCAGACTGATGTCAGAGGAGAGGAAGGTAAGGAAGTGTAAGGTGTGAAAATAGGACAAAGGGAATGGAGATCATGGAAAATCGGGATCAGAATCAGAATCACACTTTATTCGCAACATACGAGGAGTTTCATTGGCCAGGTCAGTCATACAATTAAAAGCAACAGATCACTCAAACGCACATTTTAACATGAGCATCCACCACAGTGACTCCTCCACATTCCTCAATGTAATGTTTTTTGTGGAGACCCTTTTGTGTACTCTGCATGCAAAACAAAGCATTTCACTGCACCCAGGTACATGCGACATTTGTGTCATCATTGGCATCTGTGCATCATCATCAGTGGGCGTAGCTGCCAAATATTTCACACTTGGAGGTCACTGCTACTTTAAGCACTGACGTGCGTGACAGTGAAGTTGTGCATATTGTTTGCGGTTGTCAGAGTTCATCGCACCACACTTCCAGAGTACTGCCAGTACTTAGCTGACCTCAACACGCACGTTGCAGGGTACTTGTGCGGAATACCTCCTGCTTAGCGTCAGTCACAGGGCGCCGGCTGTCACTCCCGCAACAGATGAAGATTCTTCTCTCTGAGTGACCAACTGAAGGTTACACATACTGCCATCAAAGGGCGAAACTGAATGACCATAGTCTACACGGACATGATGCTTAATCCTCACTGTAATCATTTCTCAGGGACCCCGGGTTGTTCACAGAGTGTGTGCACGCTTTACTGCAGAGTCACATCCACTTACACGTGTGCTTATGACACATGTATGTTTAGTACATTGTTTAGTTTAGTTTTGAGGTACAGCACGGAAACAGGCCCTTCGGCCCACCGAGTCGGTACCGACCACCAACCCCCGCATGTTAGCACTATCCTGCACACACTAGGGGCAATTTTACATTGATACCAAGCTGATTAACCTACAAACCTGTACGTCTTTGGAGTGTGGGAGGAAACCGAAGATCTTGGAGAAGTCCCACACAGGTCTCGGGGAGAACGTACAAACTCCGTCCAGACAAGTCAGGATCGAACCCGGATCTCTGGTGCTGTAAGGCAGCAACTCGGCCGCTGTTCCAATGTGCTACCCCATGTATGTCACATATATATATATAAAGCAAGTGCATATTAATATGTTTGAGGGCGGCACGGCTCTGTGTGGAGTTTGCAAGTTTTCCCTGTGACCGCGTGAGTTTCCTCCAGGTGCCCCGGTTTCCCCCCACATTGCAAAGAAGCGCGGGTTTGTACGTTAATTGGCTTCTGTAGATTGCCCCCAGTGTGTAGGATGTGAAAGCGGGATGACATGGAGCTAGTGCGCGGGTGATGGATAGTCGGCTGGTTAATATGTGTAGGAAAGAACTGCAAATGCTGGTTTACTCCGAAGATAGACACAAAAGGCTGGAGTCACTCAGCAGGTCAGGCAGCATTTCTGGAGAAAATAAATAGGTCTCGTTTTGGGTCAAAACCCTTCTTCAGACTCGAAGAAGGGTCTCGACCCAAAACGTCACCTATTCCTTTATCTCCAGTAAAGGAATTTTCTCCAGAGATGCTGCCTGACCCGCTGAGTGACTCAAGCCTTTTGAGTCGATCTTCGGAGTAAACCAGCATTTGCAGTTCTTTCCTACACATATTAACCAGCGTTTTGATATTTAGATCATAAGTTATGTTCATTGCCGCAATGACCAGATCAAATGCAAAGATATTGTTTAGAGGTCAGTTTGGAAAATAATTTTCCCTAAGCCACACATCTTTAGCTTTTAGATCAAGACAAAATATTATGGTTTGGCAAGCTGTGTCTTGTTTTCAGCAACGCACGTGATTATTGAGCAATATTTGGGAATATTTTCCAACTTTTGAAGAGAAGCACCATTGTGATTTTCACTTGCATTAGTGAGGTTACTGCCACTACGAAACAAAGCTCGGAGCTCGGCAAATTCTCCCAAAAGTCTTTCTGTGCTTTCTTTGGAAGGCAGTCGGACCTTCTGTTCCAAAGTCAACCAGCTGATGCTTTTCCCCTTAGTGGACACTGGTTTGAAATTCGAATGCTGGGAGAAAGAGTCGATCAAGACTTGGGTTTAGGTCTGTACTTGGGATTTGTTCAGCGGTTTCTCTAACTTCTGGCAGTCTAAAGGAGCAGACTTAATTTGTGCAAACCTTAGTTTGGTTTTTAGTTTTGTTTAGAGATACAATGCCTCCAAACCCGTACCTCTTTCTTTTTTTAATCAAAAAATTAATTCAATTATTAAAAAATAATATTTACATTACAATAAAACAAGCCAGAACCCACCACCGTAATACAATACAAATATATATCAAATAGTAAACTACAATACAACTATGTTACAATCCGTATTGAGGATTCATTCAACACCCTGCGGAGCCCAGCGGTCCCGTCACTCCCTCACGGACACGACCTATTCCCTTTCTAACCGCACGCGGGCACGGACGTAAACCCGGAAAAGGGGCAGGCAGCCGGCTCGAGTAGAGCCCTCCACGGCCTGGTGCCTTGACTCGCGGATGGCCAGCTTGGCCACCTGCACCTCTTTGGAGTGTGGGAGAAAACCAGAGCATCCGCAGGTTTCGGGAGAACACACAAACTCCGCACAGGCAGCACCCGTGGTCAGGATCGAACCCGGGTCTCTGGCGCTGTAAGGCAGCAACTCTACCACTGCGCCGCCCTGTTAGTATTCCTCGGGGAAGTGTGCATGCATTGCAGGACTCGTGTGCGGTTCAATGGCGTCAGATAATCTCTACTCTTGGTTGATCATCTGAAATCAGTATCCTAGTTCTGGATTTTTCCCCCATATCCCTTATTCCTTTAGCCCTAAGAGTTAAATCTAACACTCTCTTGAAAACATCCAGTGAATTGGCCTCCACTGCCTTCTGTGGCAGAGAATTCCACAGATTCACAACTCTCTGGGTGAAAAAGTTTTCCTCATCTCAATCCCAAATGGCCTACCCCTTATTCTAAAACTGTGTGACCCCTGATTCTGGACTCCCCCAACGTGGGGAACACTTTTCCTGCATCTAGCCTGTCTAATTATTTAAGCAATTTACATGTTTCTATAAGATCCTCCCTCATCCTTCTAAATTCCAGTGAATACCGGTTTATCATTGGATTCAGACCCAGAAGACGGGGGGGGGGGGGGGGGGGGGGGGCTCTTATTCATTGTTCCAAATGGCTGGCCAACCAATGACCTTTCCATCTAAATCATATGGTTCTCTTAAAACTAAAAAATGTAGGCGACATCTCAACAATCTTTTCCATCGCAAACTTCTTATTTTCCAATCAAGCAAAAGAATTAAAGCAACATAACTTCTTCCCACACCCTTCCTTACGCATAACTACTAGCTGGCCTCATTTCCAGTCAGAAGCCATTGAGAACAAGTTCAATGGACTGAAATTTGGAACTAAGAACACTTTGATCTCATTCAAAAACAAATTAAAATCGTTACAAATTCTCGTCTTGTCTTTATTGAACACATCTTGTGCGACTTGACATACTTGGTCTGAAGAAGGGTCTCGACCTGAAATGTCACCTATTCCTTTTCTCCAGAGATGCTGCCTGTCCCGCTGAGTTACACCAGTACTTTCTGTCTCTCTCCAACTAGCTGCGAGGGCATCAGCTGTGAGGGCATTTTTAGTTTATTTAGATTAGAGATACAGCGCGGAAACAGGCCCTTCGGCCCACCGAGTCTGCACCGACCAGCGATCCCCGCACATTAACACTATCCTACACACAATAGGGACAATTTACACTCATACCAAGCCAATTTACCTACAAACCTGGACGACTTTGGATTGTGGGAGGAAACCGAAGATCTCGGAGAAAATCCAAGCAGTCACGGGGAGAACGTACAAACTCCGTACAGACAGCACCCCTAGTCAGGATCGAACCAGGGTCTCCAGTGCCGCAAACGCTGCAAGGCAGCAACTCTACCGCTGTGCCACCGTGACACCCTATGGCCACACCGCCCAGGTGGTGTAGCAGTTGGTGAATCTGTGGAATTCATTGCCATGGGTGCCAGTGGAGGCCAAGTCATTGGGTATTTTTAAGGCGCAGATTGACCGATTCTTGATTAGTACGGGTGCCAAAGGTTACGAGAAGAAGGCAGGAGAATGGGGTTGAGAGGAAAAGATAGATCAGCCGTGATTGAATGGCGAAGTAGACTTGATGGGCCAAATGGCCTAATTCTGCTCCTATTTCAGGAATTTATGAAATTCCATCACGGGTAGACCCACACAAACCCCTGGAATCAGTTACAGGTCCACCACCGATTTTCCTGCATCCTTCCTTCCAGGGTTTTTCTGGATTATCCATTTTGCCGGACCTCGGGGGCTGCAAAGTCGGCCTCGTACGCCAGGGAGCGGATCTGCATGCTCCGGCCAGCCGGAGTTCCAGAGCCCCGGCCGCAGGAAGTACATTTGACCCAGCGGTCAGGGCGGAAGTCCCAACGATGTTGTGATCGGCCGTCTCATCCCACCGAGGCGCCACATTTTCGGCGGGACCTCTGGGGGGAGGATGGGGTGGGGTGAATTTTGACCAGATTACAGTGGGGGCCGGACCAGCAGTTGCCAGAAAATCCGGGGTGGAGTGCCACCCCTCCCCTCCTGAGAAGATCGTCACTGGATTCCAATGATCCACCGATCCCACTTTAAGCATCACTTTGGCAGGATTTTCCTGGGCTAACCAGTCAGCAGAATGACTACACATGATTATAACCGAGCCCTTTACAGTGCATAGACACGTGATAAGGGGACAACGTTCAGTGCGAGGTGGAGCAAGGATAGTCCGAGGCTCTCCATCACATGCTCACCCCATGATCTGGACTGAATCCTATAATGCCACGGGGTTAGTAGCGGAGCATAACCCACACTGCGTTATCGGTGACAGTGAGATACAAGTCCAGTTTTGTCCGGACTGCCAAAAAAAACAAGTCCCTGGACATGTTTATTCCCAGCGGGAGACCTCACAACTGAGAATCCTCACACTTACAGCCTCATAAACTACAAGCTGCAGCTGTCACTTACAAGTCCCAGCCAAGCAATGCAAATATAAGAGCAAAATATTTGTTGCTGCCCCATCGCTGGCTCACATTATAATTTACTTCAGGGTTTGGACTTTAGTTCAGTTTAGTTTCGTTTAGTTTAGAGATACAGCGCGGAAACAGGCCCTTTGGCCCACCCGAGTCTGCACCGACCAGCGCACCACCCCTATCCCACACACACTAAGGACAATTTTACATTTATACCATGCCATGTAAACTACAAATCTGGTATGTCTTTGGAGTGTGGGAGGAAACCAAAGATCTCCGAGAATTACCTTAGCTAAACCCAAGTAGGTCACGGGGAGAACGTACAAACTCCGTACAGACAGAACCCGTAGTCAGGATCGAACCCTGGTCTCTGGCGCAGCGAGGCAGCAACTCTACCGCTGCACCGCCGGGCTGCCCAGGGTGCCTAAAGGAGAAGAATAAACTTGAGATTGGTTTTGATCTAACTGAATGGCTTGTGTCTGCACTGCCTTATTCTAGTTAAATATTGCCTCCCGCAGTCATAAATTGAAATTTTGTGGTAAACACGACAGAATTTGTTAGTCCGTCAGTTTAGATAAGATCATTCTTTCTTCAGTCAGACCTACTTTGCTTGCATTGGGGCTGTCAACAAACCAAACTGTATATTTACTTTCTCCATGTAATTTAAGTGCATTGAACAGTCTCTGGGCATGTGTTTCCCAAACAATCTGACCTCAGATAAAGACAGACAATCTGTTCATATCTAGGAAGGAACTGCAGATGCTGGTTTACGCCGCAAATAGACACAGAATGCTGGAGTAACTCAGCGGGACAGGCAACATCTCCCGGGGGAAAGGAATAGTTGACGTTGCGGGTCGAGATTCTTCTTCAGAGTGGTGTCAGGGGAGAGGGAGATAAGGAAGTGTAAGGTGTGAAAATAGGACAAAGGTGGATGAGTGTCAGGGGAGAAGGAAACTAGGGGCATGAAAAGGTACAGAACTAATCAGAGCCAGCGCCAATGGCCAAAGAGCGCACAACGCTCCATTGTTGGCTGTGGAGGAGGAGATGACGTGGGGACACGAACAGTAAAACTAGGGTGGGGAGGATGGAGAGGGAGGGAATGCAAGGGTAACTTGAAATGAGAGAAATAAATATTCATACCACTGGGTTGTAAGCTGCACAAGCAGATATCCTTGATATCTTGAATGAAACAATTTGCCAAGCAACCTCTGCTCCAAATGCCATCGTGTCCATTTCTCCTCCAGTCACCCAGGCCCAACAGATGAGGATAATCTCAGTGGTTCAATGGTTCAAGGGTTCAATGATGCGCTGGTTATTTTAATTAGCACGTGTGCCAAGATACAGTGAAATTCTTTGTTTGCAGATTGATCAATAACTTTATTGCCCTACATAAATACAAACCCCCATTAAGTGCTGACTGCATAGAAACAGTCTACAGGGGCTGGTTTTAACAGGTGGCGCAGCGACAGAGCTGCTGCCTCACAGCCCCAGAGGCCCGGGTTCGATCCTGACTACGGGTGCTGTATATAGGAAGTTTGTACGTGCTCCCCGTGACCTGCGTGGGTTTTCTCCGGGTGCACTGGTTTCCTCTCCCATTCCAAAGACGTGCAGGTTTGTAGACTTCTCTAAATTGGCTTCTGTATTGCCTTGGTTAGTTGACTTCTGCAGATTAGAAACATAGAAAATAGGTGTAGGAGTAGGCCATTCGGCCCTTTGGCCCTTCGAGCCAGCACTGCCATTCAATATGATCATGGTTGATCTTCCTAAATCAGTACCCCATTCCTGATTTCGCCCCATATCCCTTGATTCCGTTAGCCCTAAGAGCTATATCTAACTCTCTCTTGAAATCATCCAGCAAATTGGCCTCCACTGCCTTCTGTGGCAGAGAATTCCACAGATTCACAACTCTCTGGGTGAAAAAATGCTTCCTCATCTCAGTCCTTAATGGCCTAACCCTTATTCGTACACTGTGACCCCTGGTTCTAGACTCCCCCAATATCGGGAGCATTTTTCCTGCATCTAGCCTGTCCCTAGTGTGTAGGATAGAACGAGTGTGAACGAGTGATCGCTGGTCGGTGTGGACTCGAAAGGCCAAAGGGCCCGTTTCCACACCGTATCTCTGAAACTAAAACTTAACTGTAATTGAAGGAAAATTTACTCACAGTATTAGGAAATAAATATTTTGGCAGATAAATGCACAGGATTCAAAGGACATTCAGTACACCAGGGGGTTCATCTGCCCTATTTTATTTCTGTGATGTTTGATTCTCCCTTCCAGTGTCACCTCTTTCTGATCTATTAATAACAATTTTGCTTCATGCCGAAAATAAACGCAAGTCAAAACAACTGTTCCTCTCCCAGGTTATTCCGTCTTCTCCCTGCTCCCGTCCTGCTGAAGGTACAGAAGCTTGTGTGTACACACACTCGGGGCAATTTACTGAGACCAATTAACCTACAAACCTGAAACTGGAGCACCCGGAGGAAAGCCACGCGGTCACTCGGAAAATGTGCAAACTCCACACAGCACCCGAGTTCAGGATCGAACCCGGGTCTCTGGCACTGTCAGGCAGCGGCTCTACCAGCTGTGCCACCGTGCCACAGTTGCTTGCTCATGGTAGCTTGGGCAAAGGTTTTGAATTGTGAAGAAAATTCATTTTCCCGACTACACACCAGGGACAAACGGCAAGGATTTATAACTTCTCGTAAACTCTTGTCTTATCTTATTCTTCCACAGGACTGTTTATTTTTGGTTTGCGGAATCATCGTTAAAAAAAAATTGACATATTTACACACTGTTTACCAAAATGAAAACACCAGGACTAGTTAATAAGATGCACGTCGCTCTGTGTTTGGAGTTATTCAGAAGGCAAAACCTTGAAATATGCTTCACTGTAGAATGATGAAGATGTGACGAGAGTTTATATTGCTGGGCACCAGGTTTCAGAAACAGTTGAGTTGATGATATTTGTCAGGACTTTGTGCAAACACCAGAGAATCTGCAGATAGACACAGAAAGCTGGAGTAACTCAGCGGGACAGGCAGCATCTCTGGAGAGAAGGAATGGGTGACGTTTCGGGCCGAGACCCTGCTTCAGGCTGTTCGTGCTTCACAAATGCGCGGGCAAACCTCTCTTCAATTGGTTTAAGTGCAAATGGAGAATTATCTGTTTGGTTCAGCGTCAGCTTAAAGGAGAATAAAATCCATTTTCCAATTTATTTTTATTTTTAAGGCGGAGATTGACAGATTCTTGATGAGTAAGGTTGTCAGGGGTCGGGGGAGAAGGCAGGAGACTGGGGTTGAGAGGGAAAGATAGATTTGTTTTAGTTTAGAGATACAGCACGGAAACAGGCCCTTCGGCCCACCGAGTCCGCGCCGACCAGCGATCCCCGCACACAAACACTACCCTACACACACGAGGCGCACTTTTACATTTACACCAAGCCAATTAACCTACAGACATGTACGTCTTTGGAGTGTGGGAGATAACTGAAGATCTCCGAGAAAACCCACGCAGGTCACGGGGAGAACGTGCAAACTCCTTCTAGACAAGCACCCGTAGTCGGGATCGAACCGGGGTCTGTAAGCGCTGTAAGCGCTGTAAGGCAGCAACCCTTCCTCTGCGCCACTGTGCACCTTGATTGAGTGGCGGAGTGGACTTGCTAGGCCGAATGGCCTAATTCTGCTCCTCCGACATCTTACGAACTTAATAACTGGACTGTGGAAAAATCCTGAAGTTAAGAAGTCTAGAATATCCATTAGTTCATAAATCAAACATTTACAGCTGTCATAAAATAATTTGTTCTCAAGTTCTTGTCTGTGAAAATCTGTGTTGCCTGCATAAACTTTCCGGTGAATACCCACAGCAACATTAACTGGTTGTGTGTTTTGCGTTTTTAAACATCAAAGCAGTTCTCAGATCCTTCATCATATGTACAAACCTTCCTTGCGTTATAAGGTTTGACAACTTTAAGACCATGTTGATGGCTGTTTTGCAATAAGCATCAAGTGGCCGGTGTACAGGTGGGTGGTCGGCATGTACCTGGCGGTCCATAGGCCTGTTGCATGGTGCGTCACACTGTCTATGTGTATGGTCTCACTATCTCTCTAAGCGCCCAGTTCTATTTCAGAGTCAGGCTCCATTAGCAAGCGTAGGGGGCCCCTGTATTTGATGGGTTGGTGAAGAGTGCAGGCTGCCCTTCAAAACGCCCGCCTGAAGTCTGATTAAGAAGGTCAAACGGATGTACAAGGTCCTCACCTTATCTTCAGTGGCGTTCTGTTTAGATTAGCTTAGAGACACAGCGTGGAAAATGGCCCTGCGGCCCACCGAGTCCAGGCCAACCAGCAATCACCCTTGTACTAGCAACATCCTACACACTAGGGACAATTTACAATTTTCGCGCGGACCTGCAATGATCCCCCGCTCACTCTAGTTCGATCCAACACACAAGGGACAATTTACAGAAGCCAATTAACCTACAAACTTGTGCGACTTTGGAGTGTGGGTGGAAACCGGAGCACCCGGAAAAAACGCACGCAATCACGTGGGAGAAAATTTGCAAATTTGCAGATGACACAAAGCTGGGTGACAGTGTGAACTGTGAGGAGGATGCTATGAGAAGGCAGGGTGACTTGGACAGGTTGGGTGAGTGGGCAGATGCATGGCAGATGCAGTTTAATGCGGATAAATGTGAGGTTATCCATTTTGGTAGCAAAAACATTAGATAGTAATTTAGATCACTATCTAAATGGTGTCAAGTTGGGAAAAGGGGAAGTACAACGAGATCTGGGGGGTCCTTGTTCATCAGTCAATGAAAGTAAGCATGCAGGTACAGCAGGCAATGAAGAAAGCGAATGGCATGTTGGCCTCTATAACAAGAGGAATCAAATATAGGAGCAAAGAGGTCCTTCTGCAGTTGTACAGAGCCCTAGTGAGACCACACCTGTGTGCAGTTTTGGTCCCCTAATTTGAGGAAGGACATTCTTGCTATTGAGGGAGTGCAGCATAGGTTTACAAGGTTAATTCCCGGGATGGCAGGACAGTCACATGCTGAGAGAATGGAGCGGCTGGGCTTGTATACCTTGGAGTTTAGAAGGATGAGAAGGGATCTTATTGAAACATATAAGATGATTAAGGGTTTGGACACGCTAGAGGCAGGAAACATGTTCCTGATGTTGGGGGAGTCCAGAACCAGGGGCCACAGTTTAAGAATAAGGGGTAAACCATTTAGAACGGAGACGAGTAAACACTTTTTCTCACAGAGAGTGGTGAGTCTGTGGAATTCTCTGCTTCAGAGGGCGGTAGAGGCCGGTTCTCTGGATACTTTCAAGAGAGAGCTAGATAGGGCTCTTAAAGATAGCGGAGTCAGGGGCTATGGGGAGAAGGCAGGAACAGGGTACTGATTGGGGATGATCAGCCATGATCACATTGAATGGCCGAAGGGCCGAATGGCCTACTCCTGGACCTATGGTCTATTGCCTATTGTCTATTGAGAACATACAAACTCCATGCAGACAGCACCAGTAGTCAGGATCTAACCTGGGTCTCTGGCGCTGATTAGTACGGGTGTCAGAGGTAATGGGGAGAAGGCAGGAGAAAAAGGTTAAGGGCCTGTCCCACTTGGGAGTCATTAGCACGCCATTTACGTGACATAATTTACGCACGGTGACGCGCTCGTGATGCTCCAGGATTTTGGGATGTACAAAATCTTTGCGCGCCATCTGCGGGACACGCAAATGACACCCAAGTGGGACAGGCCCTTTAGGAGGGAGAGATAGATCAGCCATGATTTAATGATGCAGTTGACTTGATGGGCCGAATGGCCTAATTCTACTCATATCACTTATGATCTTATTATGATCCTGTCCAGAATTGCTGCCTGTCCCGCCCGTTGAGTTACTCCAGCACTTTGTGTCTATCTTCGGTGTAAACCAGCATCTGCAGTTCCTTCCCACCCAAACGTGAGCCATCCATGTTCTCCAGAGATGCTGCCTGACCTGTCGAGTTACTCCAGCACTTTGTGTCTATCTAAGGACAGGGGGATTCGTTTTAAAGGCTTACAAATAACGGCCGCAACAGCAGGGTGATCCACTGCTGCTAGATCAGGTTTACATGCTCGCAGTTGTTAAAAATATTTTATTGTTGCAAAGATTAAACAACTAAAATAGTTGAGTATCCACTTTCTGCACCTGGGATTTCAATTTTAATATTGCCACACCAGATATCCGGAGTGTATTCAGTTCTAGAGATTGTTTTCAGAACTTAAATGCCCCTTTCTCTTTTTTCCCACAATCTTTAAGCTGGCAGAACAAATATTTTATCTTTCCTAGGAACCTGATTTCCTTATTAAACACATGTTTCAATCTGTCACGAGCAGACTGATGAGGATATATCTCGCAAACATTCTCAGTCAGTGACTCAAAAGACAAGATCAATGTATCAGGAGACATATTTTGCTCTGCACAAGTATTTGTGATTTCAGATTCATTAAGACGAGAAGCTATAAGGGTTCTTTAGATTTTAAGGTTCGAGATACAGGGAGAACGTACACACCCACTACAGACAGCACCTGTAGTCAGGATCGAACCCGGGTCTCGGGTGCTGTGAGGCAACAACACTCCCGCTGCGCCACTGTGCCAGAGATGGCACTGTGTTTAACCATCTCCTCCACAATCAGTCTTCTCCTTCTTCTACTTTCGCACAGCCTAAAGTTGTAATACAACTTGTTCTGTTTAATCTTCTGTTTGTGCACGCCAGGTTGATTGCATTCATCGAAACATGGTGGACCACGAGAAGAGTCTCAATCAGAAGCATCACCTATACCACGATAGACACAAACAATCTGGAGTACCTCGATGGGACGGGCAGCATCCCTGGAGCGAAGGAATGGGTGACGTTTCGGGTCGAGACCCTTCTTCAGACTATACCATGTTCTCCAGTGAAATCTGACGTGCTGGATTACTCCAGCATTTTGTTTCTTTTTGTCATAAAGCAGCACCTGCAGTTCCTTGTCTATCTCTTCTCTAGAATAATTGTAATCCTGAGTGATTACGTCCCTCCACTGATGAACCAAACACCACGGTTGCCCAGCCAGATGCAACTAAATTTAAAGTGGCACTTACTTCCCAATAACCCTCTCTGGCTAAACCCCTCCCTTCACCCACCTCCAGTTTAAATTCCAGTTGGAATATTTTGGAGGACCAAGTAACCAAGTAAGCAAGAACCAAGAACCAAGAAGAGCTGTACACTGCAAGGGCCAGGAAGCGAGCAGGCAAGATCATCTCTGACCCCTCTCACCCTGGTCACAAACTCTTGAATCACTTCCCTCTGGAAGGCGACTCCGGACTGTCAAAGCTGGAACAGCCAGACATAAAAACAGTTTTATTCCACGAGTAGTTGCTCTACTCAACAGCCAAAAATCTGTAGCCTCCCTTTGATCTGGTATTTTGTTGGTTCACATGCTTGATCAATGGTGTTTTATCATTAATGTTTTATTATTATTAATGTTTAGTGTTTTCTGAGTCACTCGTAACTGTCACTGTATGTCATGTTGTTACTTGTGGGTGGAGCACAAGGCAAATTTTTTTTTTTTTTTCAAAATATACTTTATTCGAATGATAAATATATACAATACATTAACCTTGCGGAAAATCCATCCGACATTTTCGGAGGCTGTACAATAGATCAATACAGTTTAGACATTTTCTTTTTCCCAAGTTTCCACAAATCAGTCCCCCACTCATGCCACAGTGGCGTGGGATACCTTCCTTATATTGAGGGGCGTCTCCACAATACTGTACCCCCCATGTCCAAGCGGAAGGACCCTAGACTGTGGCCCTCCCCCACCGAGCCTTGGCGTTGGCTGCACCGAGCTTCAGTGCGTCCCTCAGCACGTACTCCTGCAGTCTGCAGCGGGCCAGTCGGCAACATTCCCTGACTGACATCTCGCTCTGCTGGGTGGTGAACAATGCTCGGGCAGACCAAAGGGCGTCTTTTACCGAGTTGATGACCCTCCAGCAGCACTCGATGTCAGCCTCTGAATGTGTCCCTGGGAACAGTCCGTAAATCACAGAGTCCTCTGTGACGGAGCTGTTCGGGATAAAGCGTACCAGGGACCCTTGCATTTTTCTCCAGACTCTTTTAGCAAACCCACACTCTGTAAAGAGGTGGGCAACCGTCTCCTCGCCATAGCAGCCGTCCCGAGGGCAGCGTGCGCTGGTAGTGAGGTTCCGACGGTACACTGACTGGGAGGGCTCCCCTCACCGCCAGCCAAGCCAGGTCTTGGTGCTTGTTGGTGAGTTCTGGCGATGAGGCATTTTGCCAGACGAGCTGGGCAGTCTGCTCAGGGAACCACGCCACCGGGTCCATAGAGTCCTTTCCCTGCAGTGCCTGCAGGACATTCTGTGCTGACCACTGCCCGATGGACATGTGGTCAAAGGTGTTGGTCCGGAAGAACCCTTCCACCGACGACAGATGGGGCGGCAATGTCCAGCTGACTGGCACATTGCGTGGCACCTGCGCCAGGCCCATCCTTCTCAACACCGGGGACAGGTAGAACCTCAGCAGGTAGTGACACTTGGTGCCCACGTGCCTTGGCTCTACACTCCGCCTGATGCAGCCACACACGAAGGTGGCCATCAGAATGAGAGCGACGTTGGGCACGCTTTTACCCCCGTTGTCTGCCGACTTGTACATTGTGGCCGTCGCACCGGTCCATCCTCGACCCCCAGATGAACTGGAAGATGGCCCGGGTGATCCCTGTGGCGTATGAGGGAGGGACAGGCCACACTTGTGCCAAGTACAGCAGCCCCGAGAGCACCTCACACCTGATGACAAATTCTTTCCCGTTATGGAGAGGGAGCGTTGCCTCCACAGCTCCAGCTTCCTCCCCACCCTGGCTATCCGCTCCAGCCAATTTTTGTTACATGCCTCAGCCCCCCCGAACCAGATCCCCAGCACTTTCAAGAAGTCAGGCTTGATGGTGAAGGGGACGGAAGATCTGTCGGGCCAGTTGCCAAAGAGCATGGCCTCGCTCTTCCTGCGGTTCACCCTGGCTCCCGACTCAAACTGGTCGCAGATACTAATCAGGCAAAATTCCTTGTATGTGAATACTTGGCCAATAAACTAACTTACTTACTTACTTACTTAAAGTGCAAGTACTAGGAGTGGTCCTCACCTTTAGGTCGAAAACACTAAAGATTCGCTACCACACAGTTCTCAGTGACTGAACCCATATTATGAAAAATGTAGCCATTGCTTTCATGACGTCCAAACCAAGGGAAATTCAAACCGCGTCTATCCGATCAAGTTTGCATGAGTCCTTGTACGGTTCAGAGACATCACCTCTCATTCTCCGGGACTATGAGGGCACACAACATAACGTAACATGAGAGAGCTTCATACTCAGTTTGAGAGTGAGATAATGGGGTGTGAAAGTGTTGCCTTGCACTGAAGCAAAGACTATTGGAAAGATACAACGCTAGAGATGGCTGAAGGAAACTTGGAAAATAGACAGAGGTAGGAAAGTAGATAAGCGGCCGCAGACATTTATGGAAATATTTCATTTAATTTAGTTTGGAGATACAGCGTGGAAGCAGGCCCTTCGGCCCACCGAGTGAGTGCGCACCGACCAGCAGTTCCCCCGTGTACAACCGTTCTATCCTACACACACTGGGGACAATTGTGCTTCTGAACTCATAAACAAACACATTTTCATCATATATGTTGATTATCTTATTATTGTCTTTTTTACCTTTCCGAGGTAATTTTTATCTTATTTTATCCTTGTCATATTATTGCTGAGGTGACCCGTTGTCTTGTCAAACACATTTCAGTGTACCGTTGACCCTGTGTTAACATACATATGACAAAAAAAAACTGAAATAAACTGAAATTTACGGAAGCCAATTAACCTACAAACCCGCACGTCTTTGAAATGTTGGAGGAAACCGGAGCATCCGCAGAAAACCCATGCAGTCACAGAGAGAAGGTACAAACTCCGTACAGACAGCACCCGTAGTCAGGATCGAACCCGGGGCCTCTGGCACTGTAATATCCCTGTCCCATGGTACGAGTTCCTTCCAAGAGCTCTCCCGAGTTAAAAAAAAAATCAAACTCGAGGTAAGCACAGAAAAATGAACGTAGCGGGAACGTCGGAGCTCGGGGACGTCTCTCAACGGCAGGTACTCGGGAAGACTCGCTAACGGCAGGTAAACACGGGAAGAATCGAGAAGATTTTTCAACATGTTGAAAAATGTCCACGAGAGCCCCGAGTACCGACGAGTGGCCATTACCGTAAATCTCCGAGTTCGAATCAGGGCAAACTGATCAGGAGAGCTCTTGGAATGAACTCGTACCGTGGGACAGGGCTTTAAGGCAACAAATCTGCTGCTGCGCCACCGTGCAGTTAAGTTAATAGTGAGAATAGTCTCTTGACCCTCGAAATGTAATGGCACCTTAGAACTGACCGTAAATTAAGATCCAGCGGGAATTTGCAGGAAAGATGAAGTACGTATTGGTAGCTTTACTTTCCATGGAGATTGAATTCCCACAGAGAGCCATGAGGATAGGTTAATTTAGGGCAGCTTTTCCAAACAAAGCATATAGAACCAAAGTTGGACCCTTCTTGGGGTCTGAAGAATGATCCTGACTGAAACATCACCTATCCATGTTCTCCAGAGATGCTGCCTGACCCGCTGAGTTACTCCAGCACTCTGTGTCCTTTGTGTAAATCAGCAGCTGCAGATCCTTGCTTCTACAGGTAGAAACATAGAAACATAGAAAATAGGTGCAGGAGGAGGCCATTCGGCCCTTCGAGCCAGCACCGCCATTCAATATGATCGTGGCTGATCAACCAAAGTCAGTACCCAGTTCCTCGACCCGAAACGTCGCCTATCTCTTCGCTCCTTAGATGCTTTTTCTCCAGCCCCTCAGTACCCAGTTCCTGCTTTCTTCCCATATCCCTTGATTTTGTTAGCCCTAGGACCTATATCTAACTCTCTCACTGAACCATGTTTGTTTCCACGCTGTATCTCTAAACTAATTAAGGCTAACTGGAGATTAGATCATGGAAACAGCAAGAAAAGGGAAGAAAAACAGTTCAGTTATAATTCAGTTCATGACTCCTTATCTGAGTTATACCATAATGTTTACTCCACTATAAATGCATCTTGCTCCAAGCCCCTAGCAATGCCAAAAGGATGACAACAGAATCAAGGGATATGGGGAGAAAGCAGGAACGGGGTACTGATCATATTGAATGGCGGTGCTGGCTCGAAGGGCCGAATGGCCTACTCCTGCACCTATTTTCTGTGTCTCTATGTCTCTAATTCATGTCATCTTCATGCCAACCTCCGACAGCCCAGATGAGGACAGGAACTCACCAAGTGGAACTCACCTAGTGATGGATTGCAAGCACAAATCTGCTTGTTATCACTTCCTGGCGAAATAATTTGGCGCCAGCTCCCATTTCCTCTTTGAACAGCTTGCAGCTTGGGCCCTGTTCACAAATTCCCCAGCAACATGTCAACGGCCCAGGGTATCTGTGAGGATATTTACTGTCGTTTTGCAGGAGTTTACATAAGGACACCAAGTGCCATTTTTTTTTCCAACACAAATGGCATTTGTTAAGATACAACTTGACTATGTTTACGTCCTGTTGGAAACAGTAAAGAGTAAAATAATCGGAGGTTCTTTTTTTGTCAAAACATCTCAGTTAATCAATATAGTGTTGTGAGTGTGGTGGGAGATTGCAACCTTCACGTGGTCCGCCCTGTTTCGACTAATGCAATCAACACGACGTGCACAAACGGAAGATCAAATAGAACAAGTTGTCCGACAACTTTAGGCTGTGCACGCCACACGCAAGGAGAAGAAGAAGTGTTGTGAGTGTGGCTGTGGTCTGACGGAGTTTAGAAACACACAAGTGACCCAGACATTAAACCATGGTTATTCCACTGCTATATCATGTATTTACCGCAGAGTGAGTTGCAAACACAAACATTTAGTTCACGGCATGTCAAATTACATTGGTTTCCATACAATGCTCCCCTTTTAGACTTCAGAGACACAGTGTGGAAAGAGGCCCTTTAGCCCACTGAGTCCGCGCCGACCAGTGATCACCCTGAAGACTACAGCACTATCCTACACACCAGAGGCAATTACAGCACAGCCAAAGGCACTTTAGTGCCGAACATTTTGGGAAGAACGACGTTTTGGTGGGGGGGGGGACCAATTTTGAGGAAGGGGAGAACAAAGGATGACCTGACGCGGGGGTACTTTGTAACGTTGTGAGCGCCCTTTATTTGGCGACTATTTGCATACCTTGGAATTTCACTGTGACTTGTCACATGTGACAATAAAGTATTTCCATGCAATTCAATTCGAACATGTTGCCAAAGTAAACTAATCTCATCCTCCTGCATATGTTCCGCACCGCCCCACTCACTGCACAGCCACGCGGCTATCTAATTGCCTCTTAAACACCATTATCGTATCTGCCAACATCACTGGCAATACGTTCCAGGCACTCACCGCCCTCTGTGCTAAAAAAAGCTGCTTCTTATACATCATTTTAAACTTTGTCTCTTTCACCGTAGAGTTATGCCCTCAAGTCTTTGACACATCCATTCTGGGGAATAAAGTTATGACTGGCTACCCTTCAGTGTCTGTTTCAGTTGAGTTTAGTTTATTGTCACGTCGGCCCCACAGCAGAAGTGTCCACATCGCGGGGCTGGAAACTGGACGTATCCCGAGCTAATCCTGCCACCACCGTCACCTATTGCAACAAGTGATGGCTCCCACTGATTGTCGCCGGAAGCTGGCGTGTCCCTTTCAGGGCGGACGACGACAGTGAGGTCAACGTTTGAAACATGGAAGATGGGCACGAAAGAAGATTGTCACGTGTACCGAGGCAGAGTGCGAAGTTTTTGTTGTGACCCTTGCAACTCTTGCAACCCGAGGGGCAACTCTATCGGATCATCATCGTTGAAAACATTAGCGACGCAGTGGTGCTGGTTTCCGACGGGAACGGTGACGGACGCACCACACATCACTGTCCTCCATTCCCTGCGGACGTCCGCCGCGGGACGTATAGGATTTTCGTGTGTGTGCCTTATCATCATTCCTTACAATTTGACTTCCTTACAAACCAGATAGGAGCAGAATTAAGCCATTTGGATAGCACAGTGGCACATATGAATCCCATTCACCAACATGGTCTATTCCTTTTTATCCCTTGACAGTTCAATTCCTTACCCAGACTGACAGAAATCAGACTGATCAGACTATAAATTGCCCCTAGTGTGTAGGGAGTGGATGAGAAAGTGGGATAACATAGAACTAGCGTGAACAATGGATCGACTGGACTTATATTCACTGAAAGCTAGAAGGATGAGAGGATATCTTATAGAAGCATATAAAATTCTCAAGGGATTGAACAGGCTAGATGCAGAAACAAATGTTTTCCATGTTGAGGGAGTCCAGAACGAGGGGTCACAGTTTAAGAATAAGGGGTAGACCGTTCAGGAATGAGATGAGGAAGTACTTTTTCACCCAGAGAGTTGTCAATCTGTGGAATTCTCTGCCACAGAAGGCAGTGGAGACCAATTCACTGGGTATATTCAAGAGAGGGTTAACGGAATCAAGGGATATGGGGAGAAAGCAGGAACGGGGTACTGATTGATATTGGATATTCAAGAACGAACTGCAGATGCTGGAAAATCGAAGGTAGACAAAATTGCTGGAGAAACTCAGTTACTGAAGCTTTAGTGGGCGGTAGGCCCATAGAGAGCCTGCACCGCCATTCAATAGGATCATAGCTGATCATCCAACTCAGTATCCCGTACCTGCCTTCTCTCCAATATCCCCCTGATCCCAAAAGGGCCACATCTAACTCCCTCTTAAATATAGCCACTGAACTGGCCTCAACTACCTTCTGTGGCAGAGAATTCCACAGACTCACCACTCTCTGTGTGAAAAATGATCTTCTCATCTCGGTCCTAAAAGACTTCCCCCTTCAGCCGATGATCAGCGTTGCTGGCTTGAAGGGCCGAATGGCCTACTCCTGCACCTATTTTCTATGTTTTTATGGTTCTACCAGCAGAAGCAAGGATTTGTTTCTAACCGGCGAGTCGCCGGTCGGGCCCGTTCCCAGGCTGGATCTCGAAACCAAGCTAAACCCAAACGCGGTTTATTGGGCACCGACACTGCTTATAATTTTTTGGCAGTGGGGGTTTTATTACGGGGCTTTGTTCGGGTCAAGGGAGAGGTACGGAGTAATTGGCCGTATCACAAAGGAACAGGATGTGCGGAACAAAAGAAACATTCCTGCAGACGTTGAGCCCAGCTGTTGGGGGCAAAACCTGTGGAAAGTGGGATGTGGTGGCGGGGCGTCAGGCTCCTGGTATGTGATACAGCTGTAGCCTACAAACTGCAGCTTCATTAAAATCACATGTAGTCACTATAGTGGAAACCAGCTTCTAAATCTTAAATCACGTCACCGCTATTTGCTGCATTCGACCCAACTAAGCGGCTGCCCCCCCCCCCCGCTGTGACCTTGCTACGAGAAGAAGTAGGGGCTTTAAATGGAGTGGTGTCCCATTCATCAATAGCCCGCAGCAAACAGGAATTTTAACACCGCTCCACAAGCAAGCGTCTCATTTCACCCGGCGCCCCGAGGTGAATGCATAGTGATTTGCTGATGCAGCAATCTTGTCCGTGGGAGCTCCAGACACAAGATATTTCCAATAACTACAGCGCAGTGTGTCACGGCACTGTGGCGCGGTGGTAGAGTTGCTGCCTTGTACCGTCTGATGGCTGTCCGTACGCAGTTTGTACCCTCTCCCCGTGACCTGCGTGGGTTTTCTCCGAGATCTTCCGCTTCCTCCCACACTCCCCAGACGTACCGTTGATGTAGGTTAATTGGCTTGGTGTAAATTTAAAATTGTGTGTCGGGTAGTGTTAATGTGCGGGGATCGCTGGTCAGTGCGGACTCGGTGGGCCGAAGGGCCTGCTTCTGCGCCGTATCTCTAAACCAAACTACATTGTCGGACAGCAAGGGTTAACAAAATTGAGAAAATTCAATGTTCAAGGTTACTTGAAGTTAGTGTGGTACTTCTATTTGGACTAGTTAATCCCCCATCCACAAGGAGGATGTTTTGAAAATTGGGTTTTCTCCTCAGAGTCTGAAGAAGGGTCTCGACCCGAAACGTCGCCTATCTCCTTCGCTCCTTAGATGCTGCTGCACCCGCTGAGTTTCTCCAACCTTTTGTGTACCCTCGATTCTCCAGCATCTGCAGTTCCTTCTTTAAAAAATACATTGTCGGAGCGGTACAGTTGCTGTCTTGCTGCACCAGACACCCGAAACGTCACCTATTCTTTTACTCCAGAGATGCTGCCTGACCCACCGAGTTACTCCAGCATTTTTATCTGCCTGATTACTATGTTTAGTTTAACCGTAGTAATTTAACATAAGGCCATCATTGTACTCCCACTTCATATCTACATATTATCAAACGAAAGAACGCCTCATTAAAGGTAAGACAAAAGTGCTGGAGAAACTCAGCGGGTGCGGCAGCATCTATGGAGCGAAGGAAATAGGCAACATTTCGGGCCGAAACCCTTCTTCAGACTGATGCAGGGTGGGGCGGGAAGAAGAAAGGAAGAGGAGGAGCCAGTGGGAGAGCTGAGAAGGGGAGGAGACAGCAAGGGCTACCGGAAATTGGAGAAGTCAATGTTCATGCCTCTAGGGTGCAGACTGCCCAAGCGGAATATGAGGTGCTGCTCCTCCAATTTACGGTGGTGCTCACTCTGGCCATGGAGGAGGCCCAGGACAGAACGGTCGGATTCGGAATGGGAAGGGGGGGTTGAAGTGCTGATCAGGGAGATCAGGTTGGTTGATGCGGACCGAGCGGAGGTGTTCGGCGAAACGATCACCAAGCCTGCGCTTGGTCTCACCGATGTAGATCAGCTAAGATGGGCACAAAATGCTGGAGTAACTCAGCGGGACAGGCAGCATCTCTGTAGAGAGGGAATGGGCGAAGTTTCGGGTCGAGAAGCTTCCTCAGACCAGAAACGTCACCCGTTCCTTCTCGCCGGAGATGCTGCCTGTCCCGCTGAGTTACTCCGGCATTTTGTGGCCAATTGGCTTGTCAGGCCACACAAATGTTATTCTTGCCTCTGACACTGGTACACAGGTGGATCGCAACTGATGCATACACGGCCCATTCTTTTCATCAGTTCAGGCGAAATTAATTAACTAATTCAACTTGAAAGATTGTTTGCATGTTGCTTTATGGTAAATTTAACCATTCAAGATGATGATGATTCAAAAAGACAGGTTGTGCAAGAGAGATTTCTCCCTACGGTATGGAGCGTTACTTAAACAAGCATACGGCTCACGTTTCCATTCCAGCAGCCTTTGAAAAATGTAAATGCCTACAACGACCAAATGTACATAATAAAATATACGTTTAGCAACACCACAGATTTACAGATTCATCGAGTTCTATTCCATGGAAACAGGCTCCTTTTCCCAATTCCTCATAGATTTAGTTTAGTTTAGAGATACAGCGTGGAAACAGACCCTTCGGCCCACCGAGTTCGTGCCGACCAGCGATCCCCGTACGTTAACATTACCCCTGCACGCATTAGGGGCAATGTTACATTTACACCAAGCCGATTAAGCTACTAACCTGTACATCTCTGGAGTGTGGGAGAAAACCGAAAACGCACGCAGAACGTACAAACTGAGGAGGCAAGCACCTGTAGTCAGGATCGAACCAGGGACTCTGGCGCTGCAAGGCTGTAGATCTTATGCCACAAGATGAAGGGTCCGGACCCGAAACATCACCCGTTGCTTCATCTCCAGAGAGGCTGCCGGTCCCGCTGAGTTACTCCAGCATTTTGCGTCTGTCCTCAAAGATGACTAGCTACTTAATCCCATCTGCCTGAGTTTGACCCATATTCCTCAAAAGCTTCAGCAACGATAGACCTCCCCTGGTCCTCATCTTTCACCCCACCAGCCTCCATACTCAACACATCATCCACTGCAAACTTCCACAACCGACTGTGCTGGCTAGCATCTCGGCCCACCAAGGCCGTGCCTCTGTAAGTCCGGCAAAACGGATAATCCGGAAAGACTCTGGAACCACGGGTGCCAGAAAATCGGTGGTGGACCTGTATTAAACCGGATCAAGATCCTGCTGCAATAGTATGGAAACAGGCCCTTCGGCCCGCTGAGTCCATGCTAAGCATCGATTCACAATAGTTCTATGTTATCCCACTTCCTCATCCATTCACCTATTAATTCACCTACAATTAAGCCAATTAACCTACAAATCTTTGGGATATGGGAAACCGGAAGAATTGGAGGAAACCCACGTGGTCACAGGAAGAACGTGCAAACTCCATGCAAACTGCACCCGAGGTCAGGATCGAACCCGGGTCTCTGGCTCTGTGAGACAGCGGCTCTACCAGCTGAGCCACTTTACTGCCCTTGTGGTGTGATGATAAATATGCACTATTACTTCAAAGAAGTAAGTAAGTAAGTTAGTAATTAAGTAAGTAAGTTTATTGGCCAGGTATTCACATACAAGGAATTTGCCTTGGTGCTCCACCCACAAGTATCAACATGGCATACAGTGACAGTTACAAATGACTCAGAAAACACTAAACATTAATAATAATAAAACATTAATGATAAAACACCATTGATCAAGCATGTGAACTGACAAAACACCAGATCAAATGGAGGCTACAGATTTTTGGCTGTTGAGTAGTGCAACTACTAGTGGATAAAAACTGTTTTTATGTCTGGCTTTGGCAGCTTTGACAGTCCGGAATCGCCTTCCAGAGGGAAGTGATTCAAAGAGTTTGTTGCCAGGGTGAGAGGGGTCAGAGATGAAAGTAAATAGGTCACAATGATTTGGCACCAGTGCGTGTTACATCTAATTATGGAATAGAGTTGTAGAGTCATATGACGTGGTCACAGGCCCTTCGGCCCAATTTGCCCACACTGACCAACATGCCCCATCTGCACTAGTCCCACCTGCCTGCATTTGGTCCTTATCCCTCCATATGTCCTGTCCTATCCATGTACCTGTCTAATTGTTTCTTAAATGTTACAACAGTCCCTGCCTCAACTACAGTACCTCCTCTGGCAGGTATGACAACCAGTTTCACTCTCTACAAATACCACTTACCTCTGCTCCCATCATTACTCCACCCATAATAGACACAAAAATGCTGGAGTAACTCAGCAGGACAGGCAGCATCTCTGGAGAGAAGGAATGGGTGACGTTTCAGGTCGAGACCTGTCTGAAGATACTTTCAAGAAAGAGCTAGATAGGGCTCTTAAAGATAGCGGAGTCAGGGGATATGGGGAAAAGGCAGGAACGGGGTACTGATTGGAGATGATCAACCATGATCACATTGAATGGCGGTGCCGGCTCGAAGGGCCGAATGGCCTACTCCTGCACCTGCTGTCTATCGTCTATTGTCTTTTGGCTCGACCCGAAACATCACCCATTCCTTCGCTCCAGAGATGCTTCCTGGCCCGCCGAGTTACTCCAGCATTTTGTGTCTATCTTCAGTTTAAACCAGCATCTGCAGTTCCTTCTTACACATTACTCTACTGGTAGCTATCTTAAATGAACCCAATAAGTGATGCAGCTGGGGTGGAGGTGAGTTTTTTTTCAGTGAATATGATGAAGCGCTGTCTTTTATCTCATTGCATAATAGCGTCACACAGACCTTCTAAACCCTCCTTGCTCCTATTGTGCACGCTTGTTGTGAGGCATAAAAGAAATCGCACGGATAATATTGAATGGTAGAGGTTTTTTTGTTAAACAAATAAATGGAAGAATGTGGTTCTCATTAGAGAAATATTCCATTTATTTGATTGCAAAGGTTGCTGCTACGCATTTTGTCTTGAAGCTGGAACAAAATGTTAATCATCAAATACACTTTCATATGTGGGAATTATCATTTTTGCATTTCACACACATAAACTATTGCTTCAAGGGGTCAAGAATAGGCAATATTTTCCTGCACACTGCACTTAATTAAGTATTTGCAGTACTGAAATGCCCAATTAGGAATGTTGAGAATGCCAGTTAAAATGTCTCCAAGATTCTTTTAACGTCTCTCAACTACTCTTGTTCCATTGCAGCACATTCTTCATCCCCTCAGGTTGTGCAAATGACTTCTCCTCACCAGAAACGCTGATAACTAGAAGGAGCTGGTCATGGTTTGTATCTTTGTTTCAAATACAAAGGTTGGACTTTTCCATCGCAGAGGCTGAAATATTTAATTAGCCCATTGAACAGACTTATTTTTAATTTTAAAGAAAGACTCAAAGTGCTGGAGTAACTCAGCGGGCCAGACGGCATCTCTGAGGAACATGGGTAGGTAACGTTTTGGGTCGAAATCCCAACACAAAAACATAACCTATCCATGTTCTCCAGGGTTGTTGCCTGACCTGCTGAGTTGCTCCAGCACGTTCTGTCTTTTTTTAAACGGAGTTTCCCGATCTGAAACGTCACCGAACCGTGTTCTCCAGAGTTGCTGCCTGACTCGCTAAGTTGCTCCAGCACTTTGAGTCTTTAATTTTTGTAAACCAGCATTTGCAGTTCCTTGCCCCAATTCTCACATCTTTCATTCAGTTTATTTGAGGCCGACAAAGGACCACCGTTTTGTCTTCACTTATTAACTGTGAACTTCTCTCGTCGCCCTTCTGTGTACGAATTGCTGACAATGGCCAATGGATAGAAATCCCAAACAAATAACAGGCTGCCCCCATGACCCCAGCAAGAGGTGAAGTGTTGTTATGGTTCTTTTGACAATCTCACTCACTCTGTTCTGCCTTATTAACTCGTATAAGCTTCATTGCAGAAGACCAAGAACTCCTAGACAAACACACAGAAACTATCCACATGATGGAGCAAAACTTCTATAGGATCAGGTTCAGGTTTATTATTGTCATGTGTACCGAGGTACAGTGAACTGCTTTGTTTTGCATGCTATCCAATTAGTTTAGTTTAGAGGGTACACAGAAAGCTGGAGAAACTCAGCGGGTGCAGCAGCATCTAAGGAGCGAAGGAGATAGGCGACGTCTCGGGTCGAGACCCAGTTTAGAGTTTAGTTTAGTTTAGAGATACGGCCCTTCAGCCCATCGAGTCCACGTCGACCATTCATCACCCGTTTATACTAGTTATCGCTCTACTCACTACAATTAGCAATTTACTGAGGTCAATTAACTTACTGACCCACACGTACTTAAGCCCCTGTCTCACGGTGCGGGTCCACCCACAAGTGATCCCGAGTTTAAAACAAATCAAACTTGTGGTAATCACGTAGAATTAACGTAGCGGGAACGTCGGAACTCGTGGACGCAACTTAGCGACTCGTAACGCTAACAGCAGGTACTCGGGAAACTGAATCAGAATATACTTACTGTATGAGATGCTGTCCAGCGCCTCTATTTGATACTTAAAACAGACCTTCATTCACGGTTGGCTCAAGAGTAACTCGGGAGAGGAACTTGGTACATCGCAGAAATGAGAAGTAAACGGCAAACTTAGACATACACGTGGGAACTCGTTTAAACTCGTGAACATAAACTTGGAATCTCGTAGACAACCACGTGTTTGATTTTTTATTTCACTCGGGATCACTCGCACCGTGAGACAGGGCCATTAGGATGTGGGAGGAAACCGGAGCACCCGAAGGAAACCCACGTGGTCACGGAGAGAACGTGCAAACTCCATACAGGCAGTACTCAGATTAAATCAGGTAAAACCATACATAACGGGAGAGAGTTGTGGATGTAGCCCAGCCCACTAACTCCATCTACACTTCACGTTACTGTGCAAAAGCAGCCAACATAAACAAAACAAGGGAATTAAAACTGTAACAGCACCATAATTGTGACTTTATTGATTATTTAGGGTGGCTCAATGATACAGTTGTAGAGTTGCTATTTTACAGCGCCAGGGACCCGGGTTCGATCCTGACTACGGTGTTGTCTGCAGGGGTTTAACGTTCTCCCGGTGACCGCGTGGGTTTTCTCTGGGTCCTCCAGTTTCCTCCACACTCCAAAGATGTATAGGTTTGTAAGTTAATTGGCTCGAGTAAAAAAAATAAATAATTGTCCCTGGCATGTGGGATAGTGCTAGTGTATGGGGCGATCGCTGGTCGGCTCGGACTCGGTGGGCCGAAGGGCCTGTCTCCGTGCGGTATCTCGAAAGTTGAAAGTAAAGACTTGACTTGATTCTTGACTTTTTCCACCACACATCTATTGATAGGAATCAAGAATGAGACCCAGGTGTTTCATCTTGAAGCATTTGCGGAGAACATGGAGAGATGGTGTTTTGAGGTCAAGACACCTCTTCAGTGAAGAAGGGTCCCAACCCAAAACATCGCCTATCCATGTCCTCCATAGATGTTGCCTTATGCCCCTCTTCCACCTAGGAAACCTGAACGGAAACCTCTGGAGACTTTGCGCCCCGCCCAAGGTTTCCGTGCGGTTCCCGGAGGTTTTTGTCGGTCTCCCTAATGGTCAAAAGTGGTTTTCGCTTCTTCTACGTTCCAACGATTATTTCAAAAAGTCAGACATGGCCACGACTAAAAATAGGTTGCCATTTTAAAAATCGGTAATTTTTTAGTCGAAGCCGGTTGCGATGCTAGTTGAAGGCGGTTGCCGGAGGTTGCAGGTAGTGGAAGGTAAAGACCTTTTTTTCACCCAGTTTTATTCCACCAGGGAGGCCTTACAGAAGATTTTTGCTGAGTGGTATGCAAAAAAGAGGAAGTATATGGGACAATAAAGTAACATTCTGCTATTCGGGTGACTGAACCATCCTATGAACAACTAGAGAGTTGTCCTGAGCAACCATCTACCTCACTGAAGATCCTCGGACTATCTTTAATCAGACTTTATAGGACTTTATCTTGCACTAAAGGTTATTCACTTTATTGTGCATCTGTACACAGTGGACGGCTCGATTGTTATCAATGTATAGTCTTTCCACTAACTGGTTAGCACTGCACCTTAGCTCACGAGACAGGAGACTAAACTAAACTAAAAACTAAACTAAACGACGCAAAACTAAACTAAACGCAAGTAAGTAAGTAAGTTTATTGGCCAAGTATTCACATACAAGGAATTTGCCTTGGTGCTCCGCCCACAAGTAACAACATGACATACAGTGACAGTTACGAATGACTCAGAAAACACTAAACATTAATAATAATAATAACAATTAACTAACTGTTGAGTGATGACCATATAATAATAGAAGCCTTGCACCAGGCTAAAGATCCAAAAACGTTATTAACTATTTCGCAAGCAGGACTTCACACTTCCACGTTCCACTTACACTAAGGGTAACCAGCGAGCAGCGATTACTGAAAAGCTAGTGGGCGTAACTACAAAAGTATGACTCATGATATGAGTCACCAATCCACATCCCCCCTCTTAAAGAACCAACAACAATACAGATCCATAAACTACGCAAGGCGTGTATAACAATCGATGACAAACTGGAGGAAAGTCAAACATAGTCCAGATACTTCACAACCGGCCTGCAAACACCCAGCACGTGTACGATAGAGACTATCTCCGTTTTTTTTTTCCGGAGAGTGAGCAGGTGGTTTCACAGGCGGGGGAGATTACTGAAAAGTGATTACTGAAAAGCTAGTGGGCGTAACTACAAAAACATAACTCATAATATGAGTACACTAATCTACACTCAACTAAACTAAACTAGAACTAATCCCCCCTCCCATTCCCAATCTGAACCTCTCTGTCCTGGGCCTCCTCCATTGTCAGAGTGAGGCCCAGCGCAAATTGGAGGAACAGCACCTCATATTTTGCTTGGGTAGTTGGCACCCCAGCGGTATGAACATTGACTTCTCCAACTTCAGACAGCCCTTGCTTTATCTCTCCATCCCCTTCCCCTTCCCAGTTCTCCCACTAGTCTTACTGTCTCTGCCTACATTCTATCTTTGTCCCGCCCCCTCCCCTGACATCAGTCTGAAGGAGGGTCTCGACCCGAAACGTCGCCCATTCCTTCTCTCCAGAGATGCTGCCTCATCTGCTGAGTTACTCCAGCATTTTGTGTCTACCTAAAACTAACTTCATGTGCCCCCCTGCAAACCTTATCAAGGGTAGGAGCTGAGCATTCCTGGCAGTAAGTATACATATGATTTTCACACACAATAACACTATATGTACTTATCTGTCAAAAGATCTCCAAACATGGGAGCATAAAATTGATGCACATCGCTGTAGATAGACATCACCGATGTCATCACGCACCATGCTGGAGTCAAGGGCCTGTCCCACTTTGTCGTGACACGCACGTGATGCCCGCATGGTGCGCATTACGCGCGCATGGTGCGTGATGACATAGGCAGTGACGCGCAGCCATGATGTAAAAAATCTTCGCGCGCCATCTGCGTGACGCGCAAATGACGGCCAGGTGGGACAGGCACTTTACTCAGTGGGACAGGCAGCATCTCTGGAGAACATGGACAGGCTACTTTCCGTGGCAGAACCCTTCTTCAGACTGATTGTGGAGGAGTGGGAAAGAAAGCTGGACCTCTTTTCCAGCTTTCTTTCCCGCCTGACCTGCTGAGATACTCCGGCATTTTGCGTCTTTCTTTTGGTATGAACCAGCATCGGCAGTTCCTTGTTATTACTTGATCATAAGGTCATAAGTGATAGGAGTAGAATTAGGCCATTCTGCCCATCAAGTCTACTCCGCCATTCAATCATGCCTGATCTGCCTCTCCCTCCTAACCCCATTCTCCTGCCTTCTCCACATAACCTCTGACACCCGTACTAATCAAGAATCTATCTATCTCCGCCTCAAAAATATCCACTGACTTGGCCTCCACAGCCTCCTGTGGCAAAGAATTCCACAGATTCACCACCGACTAAAGACATTTCTCCTCATCTCCTTCCTAAAAGAACATCCTTTAATTCTGAGGCTGTGACCTCTAGTCCTAGACTCTCCCAACGATGTGGATGGGTCCAGCCTTGCGCCTGGAAGCATTTGGAATATGCTGCGGAAAATGCAGGCTGCGTTTTCATGGTTCAATCACTACAGTTTAAACTCGGTGCTCTTGCAAATTGCTTAATTGCCTCCGCAACTATGTTGAAGCCCATTGAATCCTCGTTATTCAGGAAGCTAGCCATTATTGCAAGAGCTGCCTTTGTCTGCAAGTCCCCAGCATTAAGATGACTGGGTCACAAACATAAATACAGTCCCACATCTCTGAGGTAATATACTTCCAGTAAACTTGTTTGCCTTTTGTCCTGTGTTCTCTCGAGCCTCGGCTTTCTTAGCCTATCTCCCGCCCCATCGCACTGAATGACTTCACTGATTCCTTTAAAAGAAATACCATTCAGAGTGCATTCAATATTCACTGCAATATTATTCACATCTTTTTAGCCAGAGCACTTAAAGTGGGTCATGTTTAACTTCAATCGGTTGCCATTTGCATTGCATCCTTCTTAACTTCACAAAAGTACACAATCTGAAACCCTCTTCTTGCAACAGGATGTGTACTTATGTTCAGCTCAGTTTAGTTCAGAGATACAGCGTAGAACTAGGCCCTTCGGCCCACCGGGTCTGTGCTGACCAGCAGTCACCTGCGCATTAGTTGTATCCTGCACAATAGGGACAATTTGCAGAAGCCAATTAACCTGCAAATCTTTGGAATATGGGAGGAAACTGGAGCACCTAGAAAAAAACCCATGTGGTCACAGGGAGAACGTACAAACTCCACACAGACAGCACCCCGTAGCCGGGATTGAACCTGGGGCTCTGGTGCTGTAAGGCAATAACTCTACAGCTGCACCACTATGCTGGCCAAACGGAAGTGTGAAACAATGACAACACACACCTCCAGATTCAGGAACCGTTTCCTCCCAGCTGTTATCAGGCAACTGAATCATCCCATCACGACTGGAGAGCAGTCCTCAACTACTATCTACCTCACTGGGGACACTTGGACTATCGGACTTTGCTGGCTTTACAAACAACAGGATTAACAAACTCATCAAGAAGGCTGGCTACGTCCTGGGGGCGGAGTTGGATTCACGGGGGGTTGGTCTTGGAGGGGAGGATGCTCCTCAAACTGCGGAGCATCTTGGACAATACAGCTCACCCCCTCCATGACACACTGGTCAACCTGAGGAGCACCTTCAGCAACAGACTGGTTCCACCAAGGTGCAGGACAGAACGCCACAGGAGATCCTTCTTCCCAGTGGCTATCAAACTGTGCAACTCCTCCCCCTTCTGTCGTGGGGTAGACTGACTGCCCCCCCCCCCCACCCCCTCTCCCTCCCCAATCTTTGCACTTCCCCAATCCTTTCCACATCATCACTTTAATTTCATGTTTCATATATTTTGTGTTTATATGACTGTTGGCAGATCAATTTCCCTCCTGCGATAAATAAAGTTCTATCGTATCGTATTGTTTCCCTCGCACTAAACGTTATTCCCTTATCCTGCATCCACACACTGTAAGTGGCTCGATTGTAATCATGTATTGTCTTTCCCCAAGCTGTATAGCACGCAACATAAAAGCTTTTCACTGACAATAAACTAAACTGAAACTGAACTAAACAATCTAGATAATAAGTTTAAGACGGAACTGCAGATGCTGGAAAATCGAAGGTGGACAAAAATGCTGGAGAAACTCAGCGGGTGAGGCAGCATCTACGGAGCGAAGGAAATAGGCGACGTTTCGGGTCGAGACCCTTCTTCAGACTCAATCTAGATAATAAGGTCTCTAGGTAATTTATCCAGCTGGTGCCTCCAGTGGAAAGAAAGCCAGGAAGTTGCTTTCATGACGAACAGACCCGCTCCCCCACCCCACGCATTGTCCTCTTATTTAAATTTCTGAAAATGACGTGACCTTCTAAAGTCTCGTTAATCAAGTTCCATGAGAACAGGCCATGACTCTCCAGCACAAAAGATCACAGGGGATTAGTGAAATTAGACAATAAATAGCAAGTACACTATAATGCCTGCAGGCACTTCCGGCTAAAGCACGCCTTGCCTTCGGCTTGTGGGCCAGTGAGGGATATTTCTTAATAAAAGATCTTTCGAGAAGTGCTAAATATTTCAGTCAGGCCATTGCACGGGTTTATACTTAACTGTGGATAGAACTGCATTCTGTGCATACTGCCAAAAAAAAAAAATCGCAAGGAATCAGATGAGTCTTCCACACTAATCAAATCATTCTGGAAGTTCAGACAATATAAATACTGTTACCATAGAGAAATTCAGTGATGCCAACACTGGCAACAAAATGCTGGGCATAATGGCAGGGAACGGACATCAGAACTCAATAAACATTTTTGGCTGTGCGTTCCGTCTGAAAAATAAATGCCATTTATATATATAGGCCCAGTGTAACTTAATGCTTTTCTTTTTAGTTTAGTTTGGTTTTGGTTTAGAGGCCCTTCGGCCCACTGTGTCCGTGCAGACCAGCGATCACCCCATGCGCCAACACTATCCTACACACTAGGGACGATTTATAATTTTACCGCAGCTAATTAACCTACAAACCTGTAGGTCTTTGGAGTGTGGGGGGAAACCGGAGCACCTGGAGAAAACCCACACAGGTCCACGGGGAGAGTGTACAAACTCCCTACAGACGGCACCCGCAGTCAGGAATGAACCTGGGCCTCTGGCGCTGTAAGGCAGCAACTCTACCGCTGCGCCACTATGCTGCCAGTTTTTCAGGGAAACTTGTTCGTACAAAGAACGTAGAGGGAAATGAACAGCACAAGAACAGACCCTTCGGCCCATAGTGCCTGGACCGAACACGCTGCCAAACTCAACTAATAGAGTCATGGAGTCATACAGTGGGTCAGGTAGCACCTCTGGGAACATCTAGGTAATGCTTCCGGTCGACAACCTTCTTCAGCCCTATTGACTTACTCCAGTACTTTGTGTCCTTTTTTTTGGTAAGCCAGCATCTGCAGTTCCTTGTGTCTCCAAAATGGATTGCTTTGGACAGAATCCCTCCAATCTCATGTACTTCATCTCTGGGTTATGGGGCGAAGGCAGGAGAATGGGGTGGAGAGGGAAAGATAGATCAGCCATGAAGGAATGGCGGCGTAGACATGATGGGCCGAACGGCCTTATTCTGCTCCTGAAATTTATGGACATGAAAATGATCTGTATCATTGACTTCACAACCTAGGCTAAACCTATTCATACCTCTGGTCAGTTCAACTGCTGAAGAACAGCAGGACGACCAGCTCCAATGTCCGATGACCCTGAGGATACATGACGACATGATACGATCGAACTTTTTTGATCCCAGGAAGGAAATTGGCCTGCCGATAATCATAAAACACAACAAGATACATGAAACATGAAATTGAAGTGACGAGTGGAAAGTCCAGGATTGGAGATGAGCAATGATTTGGTGGGGGGGTGGAGGGGGTGGGGGTGTGGAAGGGGGTGGGGGGGTGGGTGTCAGTCTCATTCTACCCCACGACAGAAGGGGGAGGAGTTGTACAGTTTGATCGCCACTGGGAAGAAGGATCTCCTGTGGCGTTCTGTGCTGCATCTTGGTGGAACCAGTCTGTTGCTGAAGGTGCTCCTCAGGTTGACCAGTGTGTCACGGAGGGGGTGAGCTGTATTGTCCAAGGTGCTTTGCAGTTTGAGGGGCATCCTCCCCTCCAAGACCTTGCACCTCCAGTGAATCCAACTCCAACCCCGCCACCCGGGACGGAGGCAGCCTTCCTGACGAGCCTGTTGATCCCGTTGCCGTCTGCAGCCTTCGCCACATGTCCAGGCTATTATGAAAAGTTCCTGTGCAGCTTTACGTATCCTGTGTACTTGTTGTAATCTAAATTTACCCCAAATAGTATGGACATATTAGATTCATGTCTGCAGCCCCATTCTCCCATTGTCAATTGTGAACAGTGTGTATTCCGCAAAACAATAAAACAATACTGTACTCCACAGGGAACTTGGGCTGCTAGGTGTTGATGGAACCTCGCAGTTTTATGTCAAGAGAATTGATGGGGGGCTGAAGTCAAGTCGTAGTATTGTCGGAGTATACATGAGTATTTGATGAAATAATACTCGACTTAAGTCTAACTCCGACTTAAGTCGAGTATTATTTCATCAAATACTCATGTTCATATGTGATAGGAGCAGAATTAGGCCATTCGGCCCATCAACTCTACTCCACCATTCAATCGTGGCTGATCTATCTTTCCCTCTCAGCCCCATTCTCCTGCCTTCTCCCTGTAACCCCTGACACCCCGTACTAATCGAGAATCTATCTACCTCTGCCTTAAAAATATCCATTGACTTGGCCTCCACAGCCTTCCAGCCCCTCAGGATGAGATATCGCACGTGTATTTTCATGACAGCGCAGGTTATGATCGCATTTGGGCGGCACAATGGCGCAGCGGTGGAGTTGCTGCCTCACAGCTCCAGAGACCCGGGTTCGATCCTGACTACGGGCAGCTGCCTGTACGGAGTTTGTACGTTCTCCCCGTGACTGTGTGGGCTTTCCCCGGCTGCTCCGGTTTCCTCCCACACTCCAAAGATGTACAGCTCTGTAGGTAAATTGGCTTCTGTAAATGTTGCCTTGTGTGCAGGATAGGACTAGTGTACGGGTGAATGTTGGTCGGCACGGACTCTCTGCAAATCAGAGTAGAATCGAATTAATTGTATGCGTGTGTGCAATATTGTGTGTGTGTGAGCATTGCAGTGTTGTGTGTTTATTGTGTGTGTACACAGAGTGTGGTGAATCTGTGGAACTCTCTGCCACAGAAGGTAGTTGAGGCCAGTTCATTGGCCATATTTAAGAAGGAGTTAGATGTGGCCCTTGTGGCTAGAGGTATCAGGGGGTATGGAGAGAAGGCAGGTACAGGATACTGAGTTGGATGATCAGCCATGATCATATTGAATGGCGGTGCAGGTTTGAGAGGCCGAATGGCCTACTCCTGCACCTATTTTCTATGTTTCTATGTTTCTATGTTTCTATGTATGTTTAGTTTAGTGATACAGCGCGGAAACAGGCCCTTTGGTCCACGCCAACTAATGTTCCCTGACCGCTAACACACACTAGGGACAATTTACATTTATACCAATTAACCTACAAACCTGTACGTCTTTGGAGTGTGGGAGAACGTTTCAAACTCCGTGCAGACAACACCCGTGGTCGGGATCGAACCTGGGTCTCTGGCGCTGTGAGCGCTGTAAAGCAGCAACTCTACCGCTGCGCCACTGTGCCAAATTGGGTGGGAGGAAAGCAGAGGGCATTGATGACTAATGAAGGGAGAAAAGAAAGCTAATATTATTCACAGGCTCTCTCGGAATGTTTTTTTTTTAAATTGGAGCTTATCTCTCAGAACAAGCAGCCTCCCTCTCCAAAAAGGAAAGTAAAATGGTGCCAATAAAACAATGTCATTGCTTTAAACAACAGAATTTCACCCAAAAATTGTTAATGGGCAGGAAAGAAAATAAGTTATATTGTTTCAACTGCGAACCGTTTAGTCTCTGATAACACCTTTCTCCCATTTAAAAGTTGATAAACGTTAGGGTGGAGCAGCGGTAGAGTTGCTGCCTTACAGCACTTGCAGCGCCAGAGACCCGGGTTCGATCCTGACTACGGGTGCTGTCTGTACGGAGTTTGTACGTTCTCCCCGCGACTGTGTGGGTTTTCCTCCCACACTCCAAAGACATACAGGTTTGTAGGTTAATTGGCTTGATACAAAAATGTAAGTTGTCCCTAGTGTGTATTGGGTAGTGTTAAGGTGTGGGGATCGTCGGTCGGTGCAGGCTCGGTGGGCACTGTATCTCTAAACTAAACTAAAATTAAATAAAGCTGTCAAAAGAAATATAATTGAAAGTTGTAAAGATATTAAAAACTTGCGTTCTGGTGCCTTGCCACCTGTCATACCATGAGACCCTTCTGAAGAAGGGTCTCGACCCGAAACGTCACCCATTCCTTCGCTCCAGAGATGTTGACTGTCCCACTGAGTTACTCCAGCATTTTGTGTCCATTTCCGGTGTAAACCAGCTTCTGCAGTTCCTTCCTGGACACCCGTGAGGACGTTGCCAAGTCTCAAGGGCCTGAGCTACAGGGAGAGGTTGAGCAGGCTGGGACTCTTGGACCACCGGGAGGATGAGGGGTGATCTTATGGAATGCACAGCCATGAGAAGCATAGGTCGGGTAGACTCACAGAGTCTCTTTCCCATGGTCGGGGAATCGTGAACCAGAAGACATAGGTTTAAGGTGAGAGGGGAAAGATTGAATAGGAATCTGAGGGGTAACTTTTTCACAAAAGAGTGGTGGGTGCATAGAACGAGCTGCCGGAGGAGGTAGTTGAGGCAGGTACTATTTAAGAATTAAACATTTAGACAGGTATATGGATAGGACAGGTTTGAAGGTATCGGGGGCAAACGCAGGCAGGTGGGGCTAGTGTAGCTGGGACATGTTGGCCAGTGTGGGCAAGCTGGGCTGAAGGGCCTGTTTTCATGATGTGTGACTCGATTACTGTATGAGGGGTAGATTCAAGTCAGGGTCGTTTTATTGAAGGCATTTGTTCATTTCATGTTCGAACCAGGATGACATTTTTTTGGGGCTAAAAATACACTTTATTCCAGATAAAAATTCAGAAATATATTTATATACAAAACAAGTGTGACAGAACTCTAGGATGATCTGATGTGATGCTGACAGCTGCTGTGTGATTTGTATATCTTGTTTGTACGTGTACTTTGTCTTGCTAATAAAAGATGAGTAACAAAAAAACAAATAAAAACTGCAAAAAATTCCACAGACTCACCACTCTCTGTGCGAAAATGTGTTTCGTTCTTCTTCCGTTCTCAGTGTCTGAATGGGAGCAGTGGTAGAGTTGCTGCCTCACTGCGTCGGAGACCCGGGTTCGATCCTGGCTACGGGTGTCATCCCTGTGACCCTGTGGGTTTCCCTATCCACCCACTGTGTTGCTTCCATTTCCTCCCACGTTCCAAAGACGTGCAGGTTTGTAGGTTAGAAAAAAAAAAGAAGTGCAGATGCTGGTTTGTACCAAACATAGACGCAAAGTGCCGGAGTAACCCAGCATGCCGTGCAGCGTCCCTGGGGAAAATGGATGGGGGGCGTTTCAGCTCGGGGGCCTTTCTTCAGACTCGATCTGAATTCAGTCCGAAGAAGGGTCCCGACCTGAAACGTCACCTAATCCTTTTCCCCACCGATGCAGCGTCCCGCTGAGTTACTCCAGCACTTTGCGTCTATCTATTTTAGGTTTTTAGGTTAGTTGGTTTCTGTGAATTGCCCCTAGTGTGTAGGCCGTAGAACTGGTGTACGGGTGATCCTTGGCCGACATGGTCTTGGTGGGTCGAAGGGCCTGTTTCCACACTGTATCACTAAACTAAACTAAACTAAACTAAATATTAATCTAATCTAAACAAAATTAAATTAAAAACTAAACTAAACTAGACTAAAGTAAACTAGTTATAGCTCTAACGAGTCAAGTCAGCCTCTCTAACAAAGTCCACCTGTTGTAGAAGCAGCCACATTTCGAAGTTTGAATCTCAAGAGGGTGCAGATGTTTTTGAATCTCTGCTCTGGGGATAATAGAATTAATCAGGGAGAATATTAGAAAAGGAAAGATAATGCCCCTGGTTTTGGCGCCAAAACCCTGTGAAAGTTTTTGATGGAATTCAGAACAGAGGGGGATAACATCAATCACTCACTGCCCGCTGTCCAATGTACATGCAGCCAATCAAAGCGCAGACAATATGCCCGCTAATTCAGCTGCATCACCAGGCCTTCATATGCTAATGACGTCTGTCCCCACATACACGCTCTCTGCAGTAGGTCCACTCTTTGTTCGCCTTTAGTAACGTAAATAGAAGGACCCTTGCTTACAGAAGCAAAAAGTTATTTTTATTATTATTATTATACATCCCTCCTCTCCACCTTCCCTCCTTCACCCCCCCCTCCCTCCCCACACACCTATCCATCCTCTCCCTCTCTCTCCTTTTCCCCTTCCTCTCCTTGCATCCCCATCCCCACCCCTTCCCACATCCCCTCTTCCTCTCCCACCCTCGCCCCTCCCATTTCTCATCCACCTGCCTCTCCCTGCCGCCTCCCTCCTCCTCCCTCCTCCCTCCCCTCCCCATCCATCCATCCCCCTCCACCACTCTCTCCCCACTCTCACTCCCCCTCCCTTTCCCTCTCCCCCTCCCCGTCGTCCCTTTCACCCCTCTCATGCCCCTCTCCCTCCACCTCCCATCACCTACTCCCCATCCTCTCCCACCCTGTGCAATGAGGCATTTCCAAGGTACTTTCTAGGGCTCCGGAAGTTCTACTACACGATGCAACACCTTTACATGCTGAGCAACAGTAATTTGTCAGGACTTGATTACCAGATGCATACTTTGGACACTTGTAATTCATCGTAATGTTTACAATCCAGCCCCCACCTCCCCTCTTGTGAATGCACTTTGGAAGACTTGGACATGTTTCGTTCAGTGTAGAGATACGGCACAGAAACTGGCCCTTCGGTCCTCCAAGTCCGCAAAGACCAGCTATCACCTGTACACCAGCATCCTACACGCTGGGGGCGATTTACAGAAGCTAATTCTGTAAGAGAGACTGAAGAAGGGTCCAGACTCGAAACGACACCCATCCTTTTTCTCCAGAGACGCTGCCTGACCCGTTGAGTTACTCCAGCACTTTGTGTCTACCTTTGGTATAAACCAGCATCTGCAGTTCTTTGTCTCTACAGGTTTGCAGGTTAATCGGCTTCTGTGAACTCTGCCTCGTGTGTGGGGTAGAACTACTGTACGGGCGATCATTGGCTGGCATGGAATCAGTGGGTGGAAGAGCTTGATTTCCACACTGTATCTCTAACTCCAACTCTAAGCCACTGGCTCACAGCACCAGAGACCCGGCCTAGGGTCTGTGTATGCGGGGTTTGTACATTCTCCCCGTGACCGCGTGGGTTTCCTCCGTGGGCTCCCATTTTCTAAAGACGTGCGGGTTTGTAGGTTAATTGGTCTCCACAAATTGCCTCCAGTGTGTAGGGAGTAGGATGTGAAAGTGGGCAATCGATGGTTGCCGTTGGCATGGGCTCAGTGGGCCGACTGCCTGTTTCCATGGTGTGTCTCTAAACTAAACTAAACTAAACTAAACTAAACTAAACTAAACTAAACTAAACTAAACTAAACTAAACTAAACTAAACTAAAGGGTGGCACGGTGGCACAGCGGTGAGTTGCTGCCTTACACCGCTAGCAGCGCCCAAGACCCGGGTTCGATCCCAACTACGAGTGCTGTCTGTGCAGAGTTTGTACGTTCTCCCCGTGACCGCGTTGGTTTTCTCCAAGATCTTCGGGTTTCCTCCCGCACTCCAATGACGTACAGGTTTGTAGGTCAATCGGCTTGGGTTTGTAAACTTGCTCTAAGTGTAAACTGTCCCTAGTGTGTGTCGGCTTTTGTTAATGTATCGCTGATCGGTCTGGACTCGGTGGGCCGAAGGGCCTGTTTCCGCGCTGTATCTCTAAACTAAAACTAAACTAAATCCGTGAAACTATTGCTTTGCATTGCAGTGACAATAATACAATTTTGAACTGCTGCAAATAGCCAGCTCACTGTGAGGTGCAGAATTCCATTGCATGTACAAGGCAAGGCATCAATGTTCCCCAATGGATAATGGGCCCTTCAAATAGGCTGAAAGGAAATTGTAAAGACAAGTCAAACTCTGACTAACTAATGGTGGGGCCAGCTGTCTTCCCACCTGTAGAGCACACTGACTATTCATTCTGAAGTACTGTAGGAGTTCCGGTGTGACTGTGCACACTCGATAACTTCTTATGGTCACAAATCCCCTTCTGCACACTGCTACTCCTAAACACGGTGCCATTATGAAGTATATCTCTCTTATACACGTGATAAGCTACTTCCCACATTGGGTGTGTGTTTTCTTTAACAAACCTTATTTTTTTAAATAGGACCACATGCTATCAGTGGCCAAATTGTTTGAATATTAAAAAGTTTGTATGCGCAGCGATGGAGTTGCTGCCTCACTGGCCCGGGTTCGATCGTGAAGAAGAGGTGTGAAGAAGGGTCTCGACCCGAATCGTCACCAGAAGAGATGAATTTTCTCCAGAGATGCGGTCCGACCCGCTGAGTTACTCCAGCTTTTTGTGTTTATCACAAATAATTTTAGTTCCGTTTATTGTCACGTGCACAGTGGAAAGCTTTTTGTTGCGCGCTAACCAGTCAGCAGAAAGACTGCACACGATTGCAATCGAGCTGTCCGCAGTGTACAGATGCGTGATAAAGGGATAACGTTTAGTGCACGATAGCGGTAGAGTTGCTGCCTTAAAGCGCCAGAGACCCGGATTCGATCCTGACTACGTGTGGTGTCGGTACGGAGTTTGTACCTTCTCCCCGTGACCTGCGGGGATTTTCTCTGGGATCTCCGGTTTCCTCCCACACGCCAACGACGTACTTGGTAAAATTGTAACTGGTGCCCAGTGGGTGTAGGAGAGCGTTAATATGTGGGGATCGCTGGTCGGCGCGGACTCCGGTGGGACGGAGGGCCTGTTTCCGCGCGATAGCTCTAAGCTAAACCAAACAAAAATAAAGAGTAATTTCACCAGTTCTGAAGTAAAGAATTAATTGTACTTTAAATATTCTCTGCCAAGTGCTATCTTGACAGAGAAATTCATCAATTCAACATTCACACTAATTTAGTTTATGCAATGCTTAGTCATGTTGTAAAATCTATTAATTATCTCTCGTGCCCGGTTATATTTGAGCAATGGTTTTTCTACACATTTATGGATAATCAATTATCCTGATTGTTCACTTTGTTCCAGACTTGTGAAGCCGAAAGAAATGGAAGTCAATGTAACTTTCTAATTTAAGAAGCACATTGTACACAGTCACCGATTGTTGTCTCCAAGCTCTCTCACCCTTCAATCCAGCTTTGCAATGGCTAAAAAGGTCCCAGATGGACACGCAGTGGGAGGCTGCAAACTGACGTTCAGCCCTGCACAAGTATGCCACAGGCATAGTCTAGAGAGAGACAAGAGAGACAAGAGAGTCAAGAGTGTTTTCTTCTCGTGTGTCCCAGGTAGAACAATGAAATTCTTACTTGCCGCAGCACAACAGAATAGGTAAACACAGTACACTGTAAACAATATAATAGACAAGGGGAAAAATGTTCAGTGTGTATGCACACACATACTCACAAATACACACACATATAGATCATATATGTATATACACACACGCGCACATAAAAAAAACAAACAATAATAGTGCGATAATAACAATAATACAATAGTACAATAATAAAAATAATTTGTGGAATTCCCTGCCACCGGGGGCAGCAGAGGCCAAATCACGGGATGGATTTAAGAGAGAGTTAGATAGAGCTCTAGGGGCTAGTGGAGTCAATAGACAATAGACAATAGACAATAGACAGTAGGTGCAAGAGTAGGCCATTTGGCTCTTCGAGCCAGCACCGCCATTCAATGTGATCATGGCTGATCATCCCAAATCAGTACCCCGTTCCTGCTTTCTCCCCATATCCCCTGACTCCGCTATTTTTAAGAGCCATATCTAGTTCTCCCTTGAAAGCATCCAGAGAACCTGCCTCCACCGCCCTCTGAGGCAGAGAATTCCACACTCACCACTCTCTGTGAGAAAAAGTGTTTCCTCGTCTCTGTTCTAAATGTCCTTATTCTTAAATATGGGGAGTCAAGGGATATGGGGAGAAGGCAGGCACGGGTTATTGATTGGGGACGATCAGCCATGTTACAATGAATGGCGGTGCTGGCTCGAAGGGCCGAATGGCCTCCTCCTGCACCTATTTTCTATGTAATAATAGTCTATTGTAGTTCAGAGTTTATTTGGAGGTTTTAGTGTTTGATAGCCGATGGTCGTAGGGAAGTAGCTGTTCCTGAACCTGGATATTAAGAGTTTTCAGGCTCATGTAACATCTTCCTGATGGCAGAGGTGAAAGGGGTGTGTGGCCAGGGTGGTGTGGGTCGCTGATGAAGTCGGCTGCCTTTTTGAGGTAAATCCCTTTGATGGTGGGGAGGTTGGAGGTTCAAGAGAATCCTCTCTGACATTTAAAAATCTCTGTCATCTTAAGTCTACGAGCCATGCATCAGGGAAACAGGTCCCATCACCCCACTGAGTCAACACTGGCAGTAAGCACCAATTTACACTCATTCCACCCTCATCTTATGTAGGCCACTTGGTTCTTGCCTGTCTGCACTTAAACTCTCACGTAGGTAAGATCTGCCCCTGATGGGAAAGAGTGTGAAACGATATGTAGTCATTCGTAAACCAAAGCACTATCCAATTGAAATTATCTTTTAGAATCAAGGACATGCAGATGCTGGTTTATACTCAAGGTAGACACAAAGTGCTGGAGTAACTCAACGGGTCTGGCAGCATCTCTGGAGAAAAAGGATAGATGACGTTTCGGGTCGAGACCCTTCTTCAGACTGTCAGCATTCAGTCGGCTCAGCGTTGCAACTGTTTCACAAGTAGCATGGCAGACCTGAAAATTAGTCTTTGCAAAAAATCAGAACAAGAGTGGCGGCAGGTACAGAAACAGCAAGTACAGAAACAAAGCGAGCAAGAACGGGAGGAGAAAACAAAATGGAAAGTAAGAATAAGGGTCCTGACCAGGAACGTTGTCTACCCATGAGAGTTTGAAGAAGGGTCCTGATCTTAAATGTCACCTACACACTAGGGACAATTTACAATTTTACTGAAGCCAATGAACTCACAAACCTGTAGGTCTTTGGAATGTGGGAGCAATTTGGAGCCCCCCCCCCCCCCCAGAGCAAACCCAGGCGGTCACAGAATGTACAAACTCCGTACAGACAGCACCCGCAGCCAGGATCGAACCCGGGTCTCTGGCGCTGTGAGGCAGCAACTCTACCGCTGCGCCAGTGTAGCAGAACTAGAAATTTGACCTGCGTTTGTCTGTGGAATTCCTGGGTAATTGTGGGTTAATTAACAGGTACTTATCCTCAACATTGCTTAAAGATCCCCATTTGTGGCATTTCGAATGCTGTAGATTCCAAATGAGTCTATTTAATTATTCAGCAATTAGTGACGGAAGCTTTGCTTAAAAACATCGTGGAACGAGGCCAATGACCAGCACTGGAGTGGCTGAAACATCTGTGCACCAGAGTAGAAAATTGGAAGTCAGCAAAAAATATATGCTTTTTTAATACTCTTGGAGGTAGAGTGCTTCCTTACAGCACTTACAGCACCAGAGACCTCGGTTCGATCCTGGTGACGGGTGCTGTCCATACGGAGTTTGTACGTTCTCCCTGTGACCCACACGGGCATTTTCCAAGAACGCGACGTTTCCTCCCACAGCTCCACTCTTCCTCCACCCTGCTTCCTGTAAGGACTCCATCCCCTAAATTCCTCCTGTCTACGCCGCATCTGCTCCCAGGATGAGACACCAGGTCATTGGCCTGGATTTGAGGCTGAGGGTCTCCCTCCATTGCCCTCGCTCACCATTCCCCCCACGCTCCCCCTGGTCCTCACCTTTCACCCCACCAGCCGGCAAATGTAGTTTCGCCACCTCCAAACGTGACCCCTCCACCCGCCAACATTTCCATTTCCCCCCCTGGTAATTCAATGTGCAACACTTGTCCCTTCACCTCCCCCCTCCACTATCCTTCCAGGTCCGACAAGAGGTCACCTGCACCTCCTCCAACCTCATCTACTGCATAGATGGATGAATCTATAAGACAAGCGGAGGGCTTGGCGATCGGCCGAACACCTATAACAACCCGACCTCCCGGTGCTCAGCACTTCTCACTCCGCGGGTAGGAACAGCACCTCATATTCCGCGGGCTGAACGTTGAATTTTCTCAATTCTGTCCTAACCCTTTGCTGTCTCCTCCCCTTCCCACCTCTCCTCAGTCGGCCTGGCATTCCTCTCTCTCTATCTCCCTCCCCCACCCCAGGCACCAGCTTCTCATTTTCACACCACAAACAGCTTACAATGGCTTGTTCCCTTTATCATCGATACTTTTTTGCATATCTTTCATTCATTGTTCCTTATCTCTCCACATCACCGTCTATATCTCTCGTTTCCCTGATCCCTGACCAGTCTGAAGAAGGGTCTCGACCCGAAACGTCGCCTATCTCCTTCGCTCCTTAGATGCTGCTGCACCCGCTGAGTTTCTCCAGCTTTTTGTGCACCCCAGGTTTGTAGGTTAATTGGCTTGGTATCAATGTACACATTGTCCCTAATATGGGTAGATAGCATTAAGGTGCAGGGATCTCGGGTCGGTGTGGACTCGATGGGCTGAAGGGCCTGTTTCCGCACTGTATCTCTCCAAAAAAAAACCTCATCATTATTCTGTGGCTACAATTCTATGATCGAGGAAGACCAAATATTAAACTGCCATAGAAACTCACCCTGGTGGTTAGCACGCGGCAAAAGCTGTACCTCGGTACATGTGACAATAAACTAAACTCAACTAAATTAAAATATTCCTGCACGTTTCTTTAAAATCTGACAGGCAATTAATTCGAGAAAATAGATAGAAAACGCTGGAGTGACTCAGCGGGTCTGGCAGCATCTCTGGAGAAAAAGGACAGATGACGTTTCAGGTCGAGACCCTTCTTCACATTGTGAAAGTCGTCAGCATTGCAACTGGTTCAGAAGTACCATGGAAGACCAGAAAATTAGTCTTTGCATGAAAATCGGAACAAGAGAGGCAACAGGTATAGAAACAGCAAGTACAGAAACAAAGCGAGCAAGAAGGGGAGGAGAAAACAAAATGGAAAGTAAGAATAAGGGTCCTGACGAGAAACATTGTCTATCCATGTGAGTTTGAAGAAGGGTCCTGATCTTAAATGCCATCTATCCCTGTTTTCCAGAGATGCTGTCTAACCGGCTTAGTTACTCCAGCAATTTGCATCTTTTTGTAAACCAGCATCTGAAGTTCTTGATTTTTTGATTTGTAGGAAGTGCAGCTTGTGTCCAGGGAAAGTACACGATTGGGGCGGAAGGCAGGAGCATTAAGGAGAGAAAGGATTTAAAGGTGGTAGAAAGAAGGAACTGCAGATGCCGGTTTACCAAAGAAGGTGCAGAGTGCTGGAGTAACTCAGCGGGTCGGGGGACACAAAAAGCTGGAGCAAATCAGCGGGACAGGCAGCATCTCTGGAGAGAAGGAATGGGTGACGTTTCAGGATAAGGGAAACGAAAGATATAGACGGTGATGTGGAGAGATAAATAACAATGAATGAAAGATATGCAAAAAAGTATCGATGATAAAGTAAACAGGCCATTGTTCGCGGTTTGTTGGGTGAAAACGAGAAGCTGGTGCGACTTGCGTGGGGGAGGGATGGAGGGAGAGGGAATGTCTGGGTTACTTGAAGTTACTTGAGTCATCAATATTCCTACCACTGGACTGTAAGCTGCCCAAGTGAAATATGAGATGCTGTTCCTCCAATTTGCCTTTAGCCTCACCCTGACAATGGAGGAGACCGAGGACTGAAAGGTCACTACTCTCATTGTGAAGAGGGGTCCTGAGCCCAAATGTCACCGCTCCATGTCCTCCTGAGATGCGGCCCCACCTGCTGGCCACTCTTTGTCAATTTTATGCTGTTATTGTCCCGTGCGCCAAGGTACGGTGAAAAGCTTTTGTTGCGTGCTACGCCATTAGAGAAACGACTATCCATCATTACAATCGAGCCGTCCACACAGTGCAGATTCAGGGTAAAGGGCACAACATTTAGCCCCGTACAATCCTACACACTAGGGACAATTTACAATGTTACTGAAGCCAATGAACCCACCAACCTGTAGGTCTTTGGAGTGTGGGAGGAAACTGGAGCCCCCCCCCGGAGCAAACCCAGGCGGTCACAGAACGTACAAACTCCGTACAGACAGCGCCCGCAGCCAGGATCGAACCCGGGTCTCTGGCGCTGTGAGGCAGCAACTCTACCGCTGCGCCAGTGTAGTGGAACTAGAAATTTGACCTGCGTTTGTCTGTGGAATTCCTGGGTAATTGTGGGTTAATTAACAGGTACTTGGCTTAAAAGATCCCCATTTGTGGCATTTCGAATGCTGTAGATTCCAAATGAGTCTATTTAATTATTCAGCAATTAGTGACGGAAGCTTTGCTTAAATACATCGTGGAACGAGGCCAATGACCAGCACTGGAGTGGCTGAAACATCTGTGCGCCAGAGTAGAAAATTGGAAGTCATTCAAAAAATATATGCTTTTTTAATACTCTTGGAGGTAGAGTTGCTTCCTTACAGCACTTACAGCACCAGAGACCTCGGTTCGATCCTGGCGACGGGTGCTGTCCATACGGAGTTTGTACATTCTCCCTGTGACCCACGTGGGCTTTTTCCAAGAATTTCGCTTTCGTCCCACACTCCAGACGTACAGGTTTGTAGGTTAATTGGCTTGGCATCAATGTAAAATTTGTCCCTAATGTGGGTAGATATCATTAATGTGCAGGGATTGCTGGTCTTGGAATCATAGAATCATAGAAAATAGGTGCAGGAGTAGGCCATTCGGCCCTTCGAGCCTGCACCGCCATTCAATATGATCATGGCTGATCATCCAACTCAGTATCCCGTACCTGCCTTCTTTCCATACCCCCAGATCCCTTTAGCCACAATGGCCACATCTAACTCCCTTTTAAATATAGCCAATAAACTGGCCTCAACTACCTTCTGTGGCAGAGAATTCCACAGACTCACCACTCTCTGTGTGAAAAATGATCTTCTCATCTCGGTCCTAAAAGACTTCCCCCTTATCCTTAAACTGTGACCCCTTGTTCTGGAGTTCCCCAACATCGGGAACAATCTTCCTGCATCTAGCCTGTGCAACCCCTTAAGAATTTTGTAAGTTTCTATAAGATCCCCCCTCAATCTCCTAAATTCCAGCGAGTACAAGCCGAGTCTATCCAGTCTTTCTTCATATGCAAGTCCTGCCATCCCAGGAATCAGTCTGGTGAACCTTCTCTGTACCTCCCTCTATGGCAAGAATGTCTTTCCTCAGATTAGGAGACCAAAACTGTACGCAATACTCCAGGTGTGGCCTCACCAAGACCCTGTACAACTGCAGTAGAACCTCCCTGCTCTTGTACTCAAATCCTTTTACTATGAATGGTCGGTGTGGCCAAAGGGCCTGTTTCCGCGCTGTATCTCTCCAAAAAAAAACTCATCATTATTCTGTGGCTACAATTTTATGATCGAGGAAGAACAATTATTAAACTACATAGAAACTCACCCTGGTGGTTAGCGGCAAAAGCTGTACCTCGGTACACGTGACAATATACTAAACTCAACTAAACTAAAATATTCCTGCACGTTTCTTTAAAGTCTGCCAGGCAATTAATTCGAGAAGAAAGACAGAAAATGCTGGAGTAACTCAGCGGGTCAGGCAGCATCTCGGAAGAGAAGGGATGGGTGACCTTTTGGGTCGAGACCCTTCTTCACACTTAATTATCCTGCTAAAGGGCCAAAATTAAGACTTAAAATTTCGAGCTAACGATAGCAATTCACTTCAATTTCCTTTTGAACTTGGTCAAATATTTAGTGCGGCACAGTGGCGCAGCGGTAGAGTTGCTACTTTACAGAGCTTACAGCGCCAGAGACCCCGGTTCGATCCCGGCCACAGGTGCTGTCTGTACGGAGTTTGTACGCTCTCCACGTGACCGCGTGGGGCTTTCTCCCAGATCTTCGCTTTCCTCCCACACTCCAAAGATGTACAGGTTTGTAGGCTAATTGGCTTGGTGTAAATGTACTACTGTCCCTAGTGTGTTAGTGTGCGGGGATCGCTGGTCGGCACGGACCCGGTGGGCCGAAGGGCCTGTGTCCGCCCTGTATCTCTAAACTAAATGGGTCATGTGGGGGAAAGATGGATTTATGAACAGCTTTGAGAGAATTGGTAATGTAGAATTCTTCTGTGGGAGACAGATAAACGCTAGTCCTTTACTGAGCGCCGATTATTCCTGGATATTTGTTACACTCCGTGCGGCAGTTCCAGTGAAGGATTACAATCCCAAACACAGCAGCTGTGGGAAACATCTTTGAAAGTATTCATGGGGTGAAATGGGAAGGATATTGTCTGTGCAGCTGTGGGTTCAAAGCTGAAGGAAGATATTCTCTCGCCAGCCTTCTTCTAGCCAATCTCATTCCCCCGCTTTCGCCGTCTCTGCCACATCTGTTCCCGAGATGTGCCTTGCCTCTCCAGGATTTCTGAAAATTTTTTTCCTCCTCCCGTTATGTACCATGTTTACTTATTCTGTTATGCTGCAGCCAGTAAGAATTTCATTGTCCTATCTGGGACATATGACAATAAAACACTCTTGACTCTTGACTCTTGAAAGGTCCTTTATCAGGAAGTGTCTTTGAATTCTAAATTACCAATTCTCTCAAAGCTGTTCATAAATCAATTTTTCATGACCCATTCAGTTTAGTTTAGAGGTACTGCACGGAAACAAGCCTTTCAGGCCCACCGGGTCCTCGCCGACCAGCGCTCCGCACACATTAACACCATCCGGCACACACTAGGGACAATTTTAGTTTGAAGAAGGGTCTTGGCCCGAAACGTCACCCATTCCTTCTCTCCAGAGATGTTGCCTGTCCCGCTGAGTTACTCCGGCTTTTTGTGTCTATCTTTGGTTTAAACCAGCATCTGCAGTTCCTTGTGTTAAAGAAGAAACTGCAGATGCTGGAAAATCGAGGGCACACAAAATGCTGGAGAAACTCAGCGGGTGCAGCAGCATCTATGGAGCGAAGGAGATTAGGCAACGTTTCGGGCCGAAACCCTTCTTCAGTCTGCAGTTCCTTCCTACACGATGTCTTAGTTTAGTTCAGTTTGGAGATACAGCGTGGAAACAGGTCCTTCGGCCCAGCGAGACCGCACTGACCAGCAACACCCGCACACTAACACGATCCTACACACACTAGGGACAATTTTACATTTATACCAAGCCAATTAACCTACAAACCTGTTCGTCCTTGGAGTGTGGGAGGAAACTGAAGATCTCGGCGAAAATCCCATGCGGTCATGGGGAGAGCGTACAAACATGCAACATACAACGTCCGTACAGACGGCACCCGTAGTCAGGATCGAACCCAAGTCTCTGCCGCTGTGACCCTGCTGCTGTACAGGCCCACCCTCTTCTGCGGTTGATGGGACCCTCACCCACAACTCCCCCATTGCCAACACTTTCTCATCCCACTTCCTCCCAGAGGGAACAATGACAGGGAAAAGATGCAGTAACTCAACGGGTCAGTCGGCATCTGTAGGGAAGGGTCTTGACCTTAAACATCACCTATCCATTTTCTCTGGAGATGCTGTCTTATCTGCTGACTTACTTCAGCACTTTGTGTCATTTTGCGTGTTAACTAGGCGACCCTACGTGTACTAGTCACGGGAGTGGATCTGCAATAACGCATCACAGTCACTCCACTCTTTTAAATCCCTACTCCGAACTTACATGTTATTCCCTTTATCATGTATGTAGCACTGTGAATGGCTCGATTGTAATCATGTGTAGTCTTCTTCTTCTTGCGTGTGGCGTGCACAGCCTAACGTTGTAGGACAACTTGTTCTATTTGATCTTCTGTTTGTGCACGTCGAGTTGATTGCATTAGTCGAAACAGGGCGGACCTCGTGAAGGTTGCAATCTTCCACCCCTTGTATAATCTTCAGGTCCAGACCTAAATGACACCGATCCATGTTCTGCACATATTCTGTGGTGCTGCAGCAAGTAAGAATTTCATTGTTTTATCTGGGACATATGACAATAAAACTCTCTTGACTCGTGACTTGACTTTTTCCCAGGAGATGGTACCTAACCCTCTGAGTAACTCCAGCACTTTGTGCCTTTTTTTAGTTTAGTTTAGTTTAGTTCTATTGTCACGTGTGCCGAGGTACAGTGAAAAGCTTTTGTTGTGTGCTGTCCAGTCAGCGAGCAGAAAGACGATGCACGATTACAATCGAGCCAGTTACAGCGCATACTTGCATGATAAGGGAACAACGTTTTGTACAAGGTAAAGCCAGCAAAGTCCGATCATGGATAGTCCGAGGGTCACCAGAGATGTAGATAGCAGTTCAGCACTGCTCTCTGTTTGTGATAGGTTTTTGTAAACCAGCAACTGCAGTTCCTTGTGTCTAGACTCAATACCCCGACTGATGAAGGCTAATGTACCAAGAACCTTTATGTACCTGCACTCCTAGATCCTTCTGATCTACAACACTCCCCAGGGCCCCGCTATTCACTATGAAAGCCCTGTGTTGGTGACAAAATACCAAGGTCGAGTCTCACCCCATCACTCCCTCTTCTCCCCTCTCCCATCAGGCAAGAGGTACAGAAGTGTGAAAACGCACACCTCCAGATTCAGGGACAGTTTCTTCCCAGCTGTTATCAGCCAACTGAACCATCCTATCAACATCTAATGTGCGGTCCAGAGCTACTATCTACCACACTGGAGACCATTGGACTATCATTAATCGGACTTTACTGGACTTTATCTTGCACTGAACGTTATTCCCTTAATCTTGTCTCTGTATACCGTGGATGGCTCGATTATAATTATGTGTAGTCTTTCTGCTGCTGGTTAGCACGCAACAAAAGAGCTTTTCACTGCACCTCAGTACACGGGACACTAAACTAAACATAACATTGCGATAAATACTGAGAAAATCAAAAATAAAGAAAGATCTTTAAGTTGTAAACATTGGCAGCACATTGAACCACGTGCTGCAAGGTGGCGCATCGGTAGAGTTGCTGCCTTTCAGCGCTTGCAGCGCCGGAGATCTGGGTTCGATCCCGACTACGGGTGCAGTCGGTACGGAGTTTGTACGTTCTCCCCGTGACCAGCGTGGGTTATCTCCGAGATCCTCGGTTTCCTCCCACACTCCAAAGATGTACATGTTTGTAGGTTAATTGGTTTGGGTTTGAATACTTGGTGTAGGTGTAAATGGTCCCTAGGCCTGTGTAAATAATAATAATAATAATAATAATAATAATAATAATAATAACAATAATAATAATAATAATAATTATTATTATTATTATTATTATTATTATTATTATATATTTTATTGTCATTACACATAAGTGCAACGAGATTTGGTTTGCACTTTCCATCTGGTCATAAATAAAATTTAGGTTTAGATAGATACCCCGAGAACAAGGTTTGTAAAAACGAACATTAGACCAGTAAAATCAACACAGACTAGAGTGCGAGGCCGGGGGAGACAGTCCATGGGGGTGGGGGGCACTCAGCAGGGCCGGTTCAGAGCCGCTATAGCTCTGGGAATTAAGCTGTTCCTGAGTCTGGAGGTGCGGGCGTAGAAGGCCTTGTAACGTCTGCCGGAAGGGAGTAGATCGAACAGTCCATTACAAGGGTGAGAGGAGTCTTTATGTATGCTGACGGCCTTCCTGAGGCACCGTGTGTGGTAGACGCCCTCCAAGGCTGGTAGCGGTGTCCCAATAATCTTTTGCGCTCTGTGGACGATGCGCTGAAGAGCTCTCCTCGATATGTGCAGCGATCGCTGGTCGGCGTGAACTCGGTGGGCCGAAGGTCCTGTTTCCGTGCTGTATCTCTAAACTAAACTCAACTAAAACTGAAACTAAATTGGCAAGGACGACTGGAGTGGTGCATGCAGGCGGAGGGGGCTGATGGTTCATCCTGAGCCCCCCCAGCTGTAGAATCTCCTTCCTCAACAGTCTGAGCCAGCAGCAGGTGCAATAAACAAAACACCACTCACTCGCTGCGCTTCAGAGCTGGCTTTCAGCAGCTCCGACCCTCTCATAACAAACCCCCATCTGAAATAAACATTCCCATATGTGATGGGATGCAAGTTGCGAAGCCAGCATCATTTAGGAGTTCAACGAACAAGTAAACATATCTCAGCTATGAGCAGAAGAATTTCCCACGAAAACCTACAATTAATCCAACGGCCTGCTCTTTAGGGGAGAAATAGGCCGGGAGGCACGGTGGCATACCGAGCGGTAGAGTTGCTGCCTTACAGCGCCTGAGACCCAGGTTCATTCCTGACTACAGGTGCTGTCTGTACGGAGTTTGTACGTTCTCCCTGTGAGTTTCCACCGAGATCTTCAGTTTCCTCCCACATTCCTAAGACGTACAGGTTTTTAGGTTAACTGACTTGGGATAATTGTAAATTATACCTAGTGTGTGTGTAGGATAGTGACAGGATGCGGGGATCGCTGGTCAGCACGGACTCAGTGGGCCGAAGGGTTTGTTTCCGCGCTGTATCTCTAAACTAAATTAATCTAATGTTAGAAACAAGGGACTGTAGATGCTAGTTAATACACAAAAGGACACAGATTTATGCTTAATCAAAAAAGACACCAAGTGCTGGAGTAACTCAGTGGGTCAGGCAGGATCTCTGGAGACTATGGGTAGGTGGGTGACGTTTGGGACGGAGACTTCAGACTCCCTACAATCCCAGCATTGTCATTAAACCCGCTCAGTGTCGTTTACTGTCACGTGTGCCGAGGTACAGTGGTGGGAGGTGCTGCTGTTACCTGGTGCCTGACCTCTACTGTGCTGAGGGCAGGCGCCAGCTCATTCACTGCAGCTTTTTCACTGTACCTCTGCACACGTGACAATGCACTCAACTGAAACTGAAACTGAGAGTGGACACCGGCTCAGTCTGAAGAAGGGTCTCGACCTGAAACGTCACCTAGCCGCTGCCTGACCTGCTGAGTTACTCCAGTACGTTGTGCGATCTGCGGTCGATGAGAGCGTGGAGAACCGCCGTGAGGGGGGGAGGGGAAGAACAACGGAAAACCCGGTGTGGGGGGGACCGGCGTGGGGGGGGACCGACGTGAGGGGGGCCACCATGAGGGAAGTACAATGGACAACGGACAATGGGGTCCCGGCGTGGGGGAGCTGCTGTGGTGGGGGGGGGGGGGAGAGGGGACTAAAGGGGGAGGCGGCATGCTTTGTAACTTTGTCAGTGCCGTAGGTGGCTGCTATTTGTATACAATGTGTTTGCAAGCAAAGAATCTCACTGTGCCTACTCTAATAAAGTTTTCCTATTCCTATTCCCATTCATAGAATCATAGAAAATAGGTGCAGGAGTAGGCCATTCGGCCCTTCAAGCCTGCACCGCCATTCAATATGATCATGGCTGATCATCCAACTCAGTATCCTGTACCTGCCTTCTCTCCATACCCCCTGATCCCATTAGCCACAAGGACCACATCTAACTCCCTCTTAAATATAGCCATTGAAATGGCGTCAACTACCTTCTGTGGCAGAGAATTCCACAAGACTCACCACTCTCTGTATGAAAAAAGATCTTCTCATCTCGGTCCTAAAGGAATTCCCCCTTATCCTTAAACTGTGACCCCTTGTTCTGGAGTTCCCCAACATCGGGAACAATCTTCCTGCATCTAGCCTGTCCAACCCCTTAAGAATTTTGTAAGTCTCTATAAGATCCCCCCTCAATCTCCTAAATTCCAGCGAGTACAAGCCGAGTCTATCCAGTCTTTCTTCATATGGAAGTCCTGCCATCCCAGGAATCCGTCTGGTGAACCTTCTCTGTACTCCCTCTATGGCAAGAATGTCTTTCCTCAGATTAGGAGACCAAAACTCCTTGCCGGTCCCCCCATGCCGGTCCCCCCCACGCCGGTTCCTCCATTGTTCTTCCATTAGGATTCCTATTCCTACGGGATAAATTTTCTTTGCACGTTGCATTCCTTCAATGGGATGTCACTTCCCTTTGTGTAGGGAGGAACTGCAGATGCTGATTTACACCGAAAGTAGACACAAAATGCTGGAGTACCTCAACGGGACAGGCAACATCTCTGGAGAGAAGGAATGGGTGACATTTTGGGTGGAGACCCCTTCTTCAGACTGGGTCCTCTGTTTTCTGTCCCTGAAGACTCTTCACAAAGATAGCCACAATGGGACTTTCAAATTCCCAGCAGTCTAGCCTTCGGCTCAGCGCTCATCAAGGGATTAGGGGCATGCTGGCACAACGGTTATGTTACCGGGTTAGTAATCTGGACGTCTGGAGAAATGATCCGGAGACATGTGTTCAAAACCCACAGCGGCAGCTGAGGAATTAAAATTCTGCTAATTAAATAAAACTGGAATAAAAGTCTACTGACGATGAAGCCAAAGGCTTGTTACAAAGTCAATGTCGTTGTCTGTTTGGGAAAGGAAGTCAGTCTGAGCCTGACCTGTATGTGACTTCAGAATCTTTACAAGTTCATGTAATAAACGACCTTGATTCCATCTACAAGTTGGCCTGGCAAACTACTCTAACAGAGCTACTGTGCTGACACAAATGTTTGAAACGCAGGCTGGAGGGTTGTGGTAGATTGCAGACATTTTTAGTTTAGTCTTAGTTTGGTTTTTTTCGGAGATACAGCGCGGAAACAGGCCCTGCGGCCCATCGAGTCCGCACCGACCAGCGATCCCCACTCACTAACACTAGCACTAACACTACACGCTCTCAGGACATTTTTTTTACATCTGTACATACAAGCACCCATAGTCAGGATCGAACCCGTGTCTCTGGCGTCGTGAGGCAGCAACTCTACCGCTGCGCCACCGTGCCGCCCTTTAACAGCTTGTTAAAAGAGGCAGCTATGGGGCACATGTAATGTTAATTATAGAATATAGAAACAAGAGCCCTGAATATGGGTCTCTTTTTTCTTCGGCAACTGTTTAGGATCAGCATAAGTTTAGTTTATTATTGTCACGTGTACAGTGAAAAGCCCTTTTTGGTGCTTGCTATCCAGTCATTGAAAAGACGATGTTCATAAGCTCATAAGCTCATAGGTCAAGAACCGAACTGGAGCAGAATTAGGCCATTCGGCCCATCGAGGCCACTCCACCAATCAATCATGGCTGATCTATCTTTCTCCCTCAACCCCATTCTCCTGCCTTCTCCCCCATAACCATTGAGACACTAACTAATCAAGAAAGGGTTAATTTCGCCTCAAGAATTAAAATACATGATTACATGATTGCACTCAAGTTGTCCACATTACATAGATGCAGGATAAAGGGAATATCATTTAATGCAAGACAAAGCAATAAAGTCCAATTAAAAATCGTTCAAAGGTCTTCAATGAGATATATGGGATAACTTGGGGGTGGAAGATTGCAACCTTCACGTGGACCGCCCTGTTTCGACTAATGCAATCAACTCGACGTGCACAAACAGAAGATCAAATAGAACAAGTTGTCCTACAACGTTAGGCTGTGCACGCCACACGCAAGAAGAATAAGATGGGATAACTTGCATGCACTTTATTTGTTTGAAGTTCTATCAGAGTGGCTGTACAAATTGAGAAGGATGTTCAAAACACATAGGTTTTATTAAAAGAGGAAAAGAGTTTGAAGATTTAAAAATACACTGGTTTGGCCTCAGCTAGGGTATGTGCTCTGATCTAGGCTCCATACTCTTGGGAGAATGTTGGGGCATTCAAAGGCTTGCAGGTGAGATTTGGAAGGAGTTTTCCAGTGGTGAGGATTTTCAGTTACGGGGAGAGTTCGGAAAGATCTCCTCAGTGAAGGTTACAAGCTGCTCATCATTTTGTTTTGTCAGAGATAGAGCATGGAAACAGGCCCTTCCGCCCACCAAGTCTGCGCCCACCAGCGATCACCGCACATTAACACTACCCTACACACACACACACACGCTAAAGACAATTTTTACATTTATACCAAGCCAATCAACCTACAAACCTGTGCGTCTTGGGAGTGTGGGAGGAAACCGAACATCTCGGAGAAAACCCACGCCGGTCACGGGGAGAACGTACACACTCCGTACAGACAGCACCCGAAGTCAGGATCGAACCGGGGTCTCTGGCGCTGCAAGGCATGAAGGGTTTCAACTGAGTCAACGAGGGGGAAAGCGTTTCCACAGCAAAACGATTTATAAACCATATACTTAAGGTGATTTTTCTTGGGCAGTCCCTCGGGAGGTCAAGAAGAACTTGCTTGCACCCGAGCTCTGTGGGTCCTGAGGTGGTTGATGAGGCCAGTATGGGATCTGCAGACTTGGACACCAGCAGTGCACGGTGGCGCAGCGGTAGAGTCGCTGCCTGACAGCACTAGAGACTCAAGTTCGATCCTGACCACGGGTGCTGCCTGTACGGAATTTGTACATCCTCTCTGTGACCACCTGGGTTTTCTCCGGGATCTCCGGTTTCCTCCCACACGCCAAAGACGTAGAGGTTTGCAGAACAATTGGCTTTGGTAAAATCGTAAATTGTCCGTCAGTGTGTAGGATAGTGCTAGTGCTCGGACTGATCGGTGGGCTGAAGGGCCTGTTTCCATGCTGCATCTCTATAGTCTAAAGACCAGGAGGACCTGTGATCAAATAGTTATCATTCTGCGTGGCAGGTTTTTTGTGAGGTATTCTCTTTGAGAAAGATCACTCTTTTGCTGCTACATTCTTCAACTCGCTGTATAACTGCTCAAACGATTAACATGTTGGAGAAAAGGGCTCGATTGATCCCACGTACAGGCTGATGAGCAGAGTCTTTTTGAAGGTAACGTCCTCTCTCCTTGAAAAGAATAGTCTGCTTTTTAAAGTAATGAAAATAACTTGCACAAAGTGCTGTCGGAGAGGGGCTCTTTTCTTCTGAGGAAGTATTCAGTGAATAGAGATTACTAAAACTAATTAGACAAGAAGGAATTGAGTGGGGCATATGCTCTCCCATGAATAATTTCATAAGATTGGGAAACAAATGTGTTTTGGAAAGTTCCCATGATTGTTCCTCTCTCTTAATGAATCCCAGGAGAGTTAGTAGATGCCACAGGGCCGAGATTAATTAAACAAATTAACTAATGGAGGACATTTCTTGCACACATTTCCAAAGTTGGCTGTATTGTTATGGGAAAGTAAAGCAGTTGCCCGGCTTTGAACAGTCCACCTGTTGTTGAGAATCTGAGCTCAGCATTTTCAACTCTTGTGCTGCTATTTCAGCTGGATTCCAGCCTTAATTAAAACTGATTTGTGGATAAGTCCAAGTGTGGGAAATGACGGCTGGGAATCTGTGGGCCCGTCAACATATCCAGGCCGACATTGAGTTAGCGATGATGAAAAAAAAAAATGCAACTGTTTAAAGGGATGGAAGCGAAAACGGAGGGTTTTCTTCAAGAACAATGGAGAGTGAGTTATGTCAAAAATGTTCAGTAATTCGCCTCAGCTTCATGAAGACCAAGAGCTCCTTTGTTTATTGTAAGCACTGTGGGAACCAAAAACATTGTTATTGCTAATCAGAATTTACTGTGAGTTTTACTAGTTTGGCACAAGGCGGTTAATTGGCACGCTGCTCCTACCATCGCTGCCTTTCAAGTACATCGCAGCAGAGATACCACTGCTGGCCAGGCGCTAGGCAAATCAAACAGTTGGCTTGTGCAGGGAGGAACTGCAGATGCTGGTTTAAATCGAAGACAGACGCAAAATGCTGGAGTAATTCGGCGGGTCAGGCAGCATCTCTGGAGAGAAGGAATGGGTGACGTTTCGTGTCGAGACCCTTCTTCGGGTCGAGACACTGCTGAGTGTCAACACGATTGAATGTATAGCATTGAGCATTGAGAACGTATGAAGAATTTACTGACCCACATGCAAAAAAAGAATTTCACTGTATGCTTCTACATTTAGTTTTTTCGGTTTAGTTTTAGAGATACGGCGCAGAAACAGGGCGCTGTCGGAGTCCACACCGTCCAGCGCTCACCCACCCCGTACACTAACACTATCTTGCACACATTAGGGACAATTTACAATTAGCCTACAAACCTGTACGTCTTTGGAATGTGGGAGGAAACCGGAGATCCTGGAGGAAACCCACGCAGGTCACGGGGGGAACGTGCAAACTCCATATAGACAGCGCCCGTGGTCAGGATGGAGGCCGGGTCTCTGGCGCTGCGCTTCCATGTCGCCCATGATAATAAAGAATCATTAAACCGTGCGTTTTTTATTCTAAATAAAGTTTATTTTTCAAATCAAAAGAAAACATTTACATGCAGTCTTGTGCTGGTGTCATTTCTTTTTTTTTAAACTTAAATTCACTAGGGGTTCTTTTAGTTTCCTGATGTGGTCTTGGGTTGCCCTCGGAATCAAGGATTTTTTTTAAATTTAATTTCAAAATATACTTTATTCAAATGATAAATATATACGATACATGAACCTTGCGGAAAATCCATCCGACATTTTCGGGGCTGTACAAATTGATGAATACAGTTTAGACATTTGTTTTCCCCAAATTTCCACAAATCAGTCCCCCACTCGTGCCACAGTGGCGTGGGATTCCTTCCCTTATTTTGAGGGGCGTCTCCACCATACCGTGCCCCCCATGTCCAGCAGCGGAAGGGCCTTAGACTGTGGCCCTCCCCCACCGAGCCTTGGCGTTGGCTGCACCGAGCTTCAGCGCGTCCCTCAGCACGTACTCCTGCAGTCTGCAGCGGGCCAGTCAGCAACATTCCCTGACGGACATCTCGCTCTGCTGGGTGGTGAACAATGCTCGGGCAGACCAAAGGGCGTCTTTTACCGAGTTGATGACCCTCCAGCAGCACTCGATGTCAGCCCCTGAATGTGTCCCTGGGATCAGTCCGTAAATCACCGAGGCCTCTTTGACGGAGCTGTCCGGGATAAAGCGTACCAGGGACCCTTGCATTTATCTCCAGACTCTTTTAGCAAAACCACACTCTGTAAAGAGGTGGGCAACCGTCTCCTCGCCATAGCAGCCGTCCCGAGGGCAGCGTGCGCTGGCAGTGAGGTTCCGACGGTGCAGGAAGGATCTGACAGGGAGGGCTCCCCTCACCGCCAGCCAAGCCAGGTCTTGGTGCTTGTTGGTGAGTTCTGGCGATGAGGCATTTTGCCAGACAAGCTGGGCAGTCTGCTCAGGGAACCACGCCACCGGGTCTATAGAGTCCTTTCCCTGCAGTGCCTGCAGGGACATTCTGTGCTGACCACTGCCCAATGGACATGTGGTCAAAGGTGTTGGTCCGGAAGAACCCTTCCACCGACGACAGATGGGCCGGCAATGTCCAGCTGACTGGCACATTGCGTGGCACCTGCGCCAGGCCCATCCTTCTCAACACCGGGGACAGGTAGAACCTCAGCAGGTAGTGACACTTGGTGCCCACGTGCCTTGGCTCTACACTCCGCCTGATGCAGCCACACACGAAGGTGGCCATCAGAATGAGGGCGACGTTGGGCACGCTTTTACCCCCGTTGTCTGCTGACGTACATTGTGGCCCGTCGCACCCGGTCCATCCTCGACCCCCAGATGAACTGGAAGATGGCCCGGGTGATCCCTGTGGCATGAGGGAGAGACAGGCCACACTTGTGCCAAGTACAGCAGCCCCGAGAGCACCTCACACCTGATGACCAAATTCTTTCCCGTTATGGAGAGGGAGCGTTGCCTCCACAGCTCCAGCTTCCTCCCCACCCTGGCTATCCGCTCCAGCCAATTTTTGTTACATGCCTCAGCCCCCCCTGAACCAGATCCCCAGCACCTTCAAGAAGTCAGGCTTGAAGGTGAAGGGGATGGAAGATCTGTCGGGCCAGTTGCCAAAGAGCATGGCCTCGCTCTTCCTGCGGTTCACCCTGGCTCCTGTGGCCGACTCAAACTGGTCGCAGATACTAATCAGTCTGCGAACCGACCCTGGATCCGAGCAGAAGACAGCGACATCGTCCATGTACAGGGAGGTCTTTACTTGAATGCCCCCACTGCCTGGCAATGTCACTCCTCTTATGCTCGCATCCTTCCTGATGGATTCGGCAAAGGGTTCAATACAGCAGACAAACAAGACAGGAGAGAGAGGGCAACCCTGCCTAACTCCAGACCTTACAGGGAAACTGTCTGATTCCCACCCATTGATTTGGACTGCACTACGGATGTTGGTGTAGAGCAGTTTGATAGAATTCCTGATTCCCTCCCCAAAACCCATTTTGGAGAGCACGTCCCTCATGTACGTGTGCGAAATCCTGTCGAAGGCCTTCTCCTGGTCCAAGCTGACTAGGCAGGCATCCACCCGTCTGTCCTGCACGTAGGCGATGGTATCTCTCAGCAGCGCTAGGCTGTCTGAGATTTTCCTGCCAGGTACAGCACAGGTTTGGGACAGGTGGATCACCTGTCCCAGAGCAGACTTGACCTGGTTGGCGATGGCCTTAGACAGGATCTTGTAGTCTACATTCAAGAGTGTTATGGGTCTCCAATTCTTTATGTCCTTCATCTCCCCCTTCTGCTTGTAGATTAGGGTGATGTTGCCCTTCCTCATGGAGTCTGACATGCTACCAGCTAGAAGCATGTCGTTGTACACTTCTAGCAGGTCCAGGCCCATCCAGTCCCACAGAGCCAAATACAACTCGGCCGGTAAGCCATCGCTTCCGGGAGTTTTATTCGAGTCAAAGGAACGGATGGAGCCAGTCAGCTCCTCTAGGGTCAGTGGTTGGTCCAGACTCTCCCGTTTGCTGTGCTCCAAGACCTCCGTGATCGAGGACAGGAAGTTCTGGGAGGAGGTACTGTCTGTGGTCTTTTGGTCATACAAATCTGTGTAAAAGGATTTGCAGATCCTCAGCACGTCTGTCTGTGAGGATGCTACCGTGCCGTCCTCCTCCCTAAGGCTGTTCATCACAGAGCTCCCCCTGTGAACCTTATGGAAGAAGAAACGTGAGCACGTCTCATCCTGCTCCACATGGCGGACCCTGGATCAGAAGATGATCTTGGAGGATTCAGAGGTAAAGAGCCGAGCTTGCCGGTCCTTCAACTCTCTAAGTTCCTCCCTCACATCCACCCAGCTCGACTGCAGAAGGAGCAGTTGTTGCAGTTTTAAAGAAGGAACTGCAGATGCTGGAGAATCGAGGGTACACAAAAAGCTGGAGAAACTCAGCGGGTGCAGCAGCATCTAAGGAGCGAAGGAGATAGGCGACGTTTCGGGTCGAGACCCTTCTTCAGTTGTTGCAAATCTGTCTGGAAGTTGGCACCATTCCCTCTGACTGTCTTGCTCTCTGAACCCCTTTAATTATGAAGAACCTCTTAATGTTCTCCTTGGTTGCTTCCCACCAGAGTGTGGGGGAGTCAAAGAGGGGCCTCACCGTTCTCCAACATGCGTAGTCCCTCTTTAGCTCCTCGACATTCTCTGGGGTCAACAGCTTCATGTTTAACTTCCACGTCCCTCTGCCTACCTTCCGGTCCTCCTGTAGGTGACAGGAAGCCTGAAGGAGGCAGTGGTCGGAGAAGAACACTGGCGTGAGGTCACCGTGACGGCCTTCGTCGTGAAGACAAAGTCTATCCGATCTCGTCCGACCAGGTGAACCGCGGCTGGGACCCGCCTGCAGGGTCGCTGAAGGCGTCGCGCAGCTTTGCGTCTTTTACCATCTCCATCAGGAACTTGGACGTGCTGTCCAGTCTGCTGTCGGCACTGCCGGATCGTCCAGCCGCATCAATGATGCAGTTGAAGTCACCGGCCAGAACGAGCTGCCGGGACGTGGCCAGCAGCACTGGGAGCTGCTGGAGAACGGCCAGCCGCTCGCTCTGCGTGGGTGAGGCATACACATTTATCAGCCGGAGCGGAGAGCCACGGTACATAACGTCCACCACGAGGAGACGCCCTCCAACCACTTCCTTGACCTCAGTGATGGTGAAGTTCCCTCCCCGAAGCAAAATCCCCAGGCCGGAAGCACGACAGTCATTTCCCCCCGACCACACAGACAGTCCGTGGGGCCACCATCGCGACCACCTCCGATAGCAGCGGAGGTGTGGCAGCCCGCACTCCTGAAGAAAAGTCACATCTGCCTTGACCTTGGCCAGGTACTGTAAGGCATTAACACATCGCGCAGTGCTCTTTATACTGCGCACGTTTAAAGATGCCAGTTTGAGCTCCATTGTCTTTAGAGTCACTGACCATTTCCATGTCCCCTCATTCCCACCGCTTCGGTGAATTGCCTCAGCTTTCCTGGGCTCAGGAATCCAGCGGTGAGGTGGGTTTCAGGTGGCGTAACCAAAGGTGTCGTTGGGGGGGGGCCTTCTCGTTCCACCCCCTTTTGGGCATGCCGCTTCCTCTGTCTCCTGTAGCTGGGGCCCAATGGCCTCTGCGCTGCTCCCGGTCGCCCGGAGCTGGGGCCCACTGGCCGCTGTGATGATCCCTGTCTCCAGGGGCTGGAGCCCCTTGACCGCTGCACTGCTCCCGATGTCCTGGGGCTGGAGCCCCTCGACCGCTGCACTGCTCCCGATGTCCTGGGGCTGGTGCTCCTCGACTGCTGCACTGCTCCCGATGTCCTGGGGCCCCTCGGCCGCTTCTTGCTCTCGGTCTCCTGAGGCTGGGAGGTGATCGTCGCGGCCTCTCTCTTTTCTGCCCCCGTTTTCTTCCTCTGCCTCCCTCGTTGGGACTGCCCGGTTTGCCTCATCCTCCGACGAGGAGGAGATGTTGCTGCCTTCTGTAAGAGAAAGACACCTTTTTTGTGATTTACTTTTTGACTTACCACTCCTTTCCGGCCTTGGCTCTTTGGGCTGACCCCTCTTCTTGTACTTCACCGTTGTCCATTTCTCCTGCTGTTCCCCCTCCTCCATCGACTCTCCCTCCTGGGCAGGATGCTGGGCGTCTCCTTCTGGCACTTGGGGCCTCGAGGTGGTCGGGCTGTCCTCATCCGTGTTCCCTCTTTCTGCTGGGGTCTTGGCAGTGGTGGGGGGTGCCTCGCCCCCCTTTGGGGTGCTGGCAGCAGCCCCTCTTGTTGCCTGTGCGTAGGTGCAGGCTCTTTTAGGGCAAGTCCTGTAAAGGTGGCCTGCCTCCCCGCACAGGTTGCAGTTCTTGCTGGCCTGACAGTCCTTTGTCTCATGGCCCTCCGTCTTGCAGTTTTTGCAGACAACTGCAGTGCATTGGGCCATCACGTGCCCAGGCTTGTTGCATTTCCTGCACAGCCTGGGTTGCGCTACATAGCTCAAGTATCCTCGGTTTCCTCCAATCACGAAAACCGAGGGGGGGGGGTGGACGATTTCTCCATCCTTGTCCACCCTCAGCTTTACCTTGACTTGCCGCTTGCTGGTCCAAATCCCGTGCATGTCCTTCACGTCCACACCGGTTCCTGTTCCCTCGACATAGCGAGCAAGGAAGGTGAGGACATCCACTACGGGCACATGTGGGTTGAACATGTGCACCGTGATGAACCTTTCCTTCTGGGTGGGGAGGGTGAAGAGCGGCTGCACTTTCAGCAGCGACAGCGGAGCTTCATTCCCCCTCTCCCGGAAGACTTCCATCACCTTCTGCCATCCCGTCGGATACTTGAAGGTAACATCAAAATTTCCGTTACCCGGGAAATCCTGGAGGCAGTAGATGTCCTTGGCCTCAAATTTACAGGCCTCTAGCAAGACCTTCACGAACAGGTCTCGTGAGAAGGGGGTCCCCTTGCTCAGGTCCTTGACGCTTATTCGCAGGGTATTCCGAATACCCTGCACTCCTGCTCCTGCTGACATTGTGGCTGAACAAGGTGTTAGGTTGGTTTCCCAACCAGCATGGATCCACCTCTAAGCCCGCAGCCGACCGACTCCTCAACGATTTCGCTCCGCAATCCACGGCCCTTGTCCCCAAGGGACCGCCAGAACTGTTCTGATAAGAACAGATAGTCTCTTTCACTCAGAACTCAGATACTACACTTGATCTTAGCCAAAAGGCCTCGGAATCAAGGATAACGTGCTTGCACTCCAGTTTGGCGAGTTTTTAAGTGGCTGTTGACACTGATGTGAGACCACCAGACTCTTCCATGGAGAGGGTGGGCCTGGGCAAAAGAGCAGGAGAGGGAGGGGGGGGGGGGGGGGGGGGGGGGGGGGGGGGGGGGGGGGGGGGGGGGGGGGGGGGGGGGAGGTTACACTGAGAGATGGGTTAAAAAAAAAACCTGTGGAATGACTCGTTTTGCGTAAATAAGGAGAAGTTGGACAAACTCAGATTGTTTTCTCCGCATTATGGAAAGTTAAAGGGGAAACCTGAGAGATGGTTTATAAAATACTGAGAGGCACAGACAGGATAGACAGTCAGAATGGAGAAACAGACAAGGCCAGAAGCATAATCAAGGCTCACCTCACTCACTCCCTCTTCTCCCCTCTCCCATCAGGCAAGAGGTGGTGGTGGCCCATCGATAACGAGGATGGCGGGTTGTGCAGTCACAATTCTGGTGAGTTCTGACATGGCTCACGAGTCTGCGTGGAGATGAGGGCTGCTCAGAAACCTGTGCGTGAGTGAGTTTAAGGTGGAGAAGCTGTAACAACCCCACCCTCTCGGCCACGGAGGTCAGAGTCCAGTGGTATGAAAGGTCATCACGGCTGGAGACATCTAGGCTGCAGTGGATGCCCATGTCGTCCCTAGTGCTCTGACCGGCCCTTCGCATTCCGCTGCGTCGCCTTTCCAGCCGTTGGTTCATCAAGATCTCGTCCGCCTGGTCCGTCAAAGTAGACTTTCCATGAAGGATGAGCACGTCCCACAGGTTGAACTGGACTACATGGTAGCAGTTGCAAGGCTACTCCTTGACCTGTCAGTAGTCAGGCAGGAGGTGCAGAAGTGTGAAAACGCACACCTCCTGATTCAGGGATAGCTTCTTCCCAGCTGTTATCAGGCAACTGAACCATCCTCTCACCAACTAGAGGGCGGTCCTGAACTAACATCTACCTCATTGGAGACCCTCAGCCTTTCTTTAAATTGGGCTTTACGGGACTTTATCTTGCACTAAACGTTATTCCTTTTATCCTGTACCTGTATCCTGACAATAAATTCAACCAAACTAAAACTAAGTGATGGAAGCTGGGAGGATTGGAATAGAATGTGAGGAGAAAACAAAATGGAATCAAGGTTGGACTGGTGTAAGTGGTCTTTCTGTACTGTATATCTCTCTCTATGAGTTTATCACATCCCTGATTTTGATGATTTTATTCTTATTTCAAAAATAAGCTTTAATATGAATGAAAAATATATACAACCCAAAACACTTTGTAAAAACTCTTCAACCAGTCTCAGTGTCTATTCGTTCAATGGCGTCATACTCAGTGGTGTTTGCACCCATCTTTAGACAAAACTCCCTAGTCATGATTTTGCTGAGATTGTTAAAGGTTAAGTCAGGACTCAGACAGGGTGGGAGATTGCAACCTTCACGTGGTCCGTGCACGCCATACGCAAGAAGAAAGAAGAAGGACTTGGACAGCCTTGGGTACTCGAGATGCAGGAGAGACTCAGCGGGTGCAGCAGCATCTATGGAGCGCAGGAGATGGGCAACGTTTCGGGCCGAAACCCTTCTTCAGGCTCGAAGGAGTCGGCCCGAAATGTTGCCTATCTCCTTCGCTCCATAGATGCTGCTGCATCTGATGAGTTTCTCCATCATTTTGTGTACCCGATGTTCCAGCATCTGCAGTTCCTTTTTTTAACACTTAGACAGCTTTACTTATTTCCAAACTTAAACTAGAGTAAACATTGTTCAGTCTGAAGAAGGGTCCTGACCCGAAACATCACCTATCCTTTCGGATGGTGCGGTGGTGCAGGGGTAGAGTTGTTGCCTCACAGCGCTGGAGACCCGGGTTTGATCCTGACTACAGGTGCTGTCTCTATGGAGTTTTTATGTTCTCCCTGTGGCCATGAGGGTTTTCTCGGGGTGCTCCGGTTTCCTCCCACATTCCAAAGACGTACAAGGTTTACAGGTCAATTGGCTTTGGTAAAATTGTAAATTGTCCCAGGTGTGTGTAGGAGAGCGCTCGTGTACAGGGTGATCGCTGGTCGGCCTGTGTTTCCGTGGTGTATCTCTAAACTCCAATGTCTATTTCTCCAGAGATGTTGCCTGACCTGTTCAGTTACTCACGCACTTTGGGTCAATCTTTACAGTTCAGTGCAATACCTGTTTCTGCTTGGCTATTGCCTTTGCCCTAAAGAATCTGACAATTTTTTTTTTCCAGCTGGATGAGATGACAGTGAAGCAATTAGTGTCAGAATGCATGACTGCATTGCTAAAAGTGCAATTGTATTGCTTACCTCCCTTGCATTCCCATCATTGCACTAATTATAAAGACAAATAGCTGGCAGGATATTTCACCACACCCTTGTATTCAAGTTTTCTAATTGTCATTCTACATATGGCCTCTGGTTAAGATGCAAAAACAAAGAGGGGTGAAGCAATGTGTGGTTTTGTCAGTATTTGAAGACTATCATTAACTAGCCTTCTGTTTCAAATGATGCTTTCTCTATCAACAGACTTTAACAAAACCATTAAAATGCAAGCTCGGGGTTCCTGATGAAACAGAATTCCGTTGTTAGGTTAGGCAGGTAGTGCAGGAGTCCCCTGCGGTCATCTCCCTCCTAAACAGGTATACCATTTTGGATACTGTTGAGGGAGATGGCTCATCAGGGGAAGGCAGCAGCAGCCAGGTTCATGGCACCATGGGTGGCTCTGCGGCACATGAGGGGGGAAAAAAGAGGGGAAGGGCAATAGTAATAGGGGATTCAATTGTCAGGGGAATAGATAGGCGTTTCTGCGGCCGCAAACGAGACTCCAGGATGGTATGTTGCCTCCCTGGTGCAAGGGTCAGGGATGTCACTGAACGGCTGCAGAACATTCGGAGGGGGGATGAGGTCCTACAAGGTGAATTTAGGGAGCTAGGAGATAAACTTAAAAGTAGGACCTCAAAGGTAATAATCTTGGATTACTACCAGTACCACGGGCAGTCAGAGTAGAAATAGGAGGATATTGCAGATGAATTACGTGGTTTGAAAAATGGTGGCAAGGGGGGAGGGATTCAAATTTTTTTAGGGCACTGGAACAGTTTTCTGGGGGAGGTGGGTCCAGTACAAAACAGGACGGTCTGCACTGGGCTGGAATGGAACCAATGTCCTTGGGGGAGTGTTTGCTAGTGCTGTCGGGGGGATTTAAAACTAATGTGCAGGGGGATGGGTACAAGAGCAGAGAGGCAGGTGGGTGTAAAATGAGGGTAGAAGCAAATAGGTAGCAGGGTGAAAAGTAAAAGTGGCCAGGCAGACAAAACCCAGGGCAAAAATCAAAAAGGGCCACTTTTCAACATAAATTGTAGAAGGGGTATAAGAGCGTTGTAAGACGAGCCTGAGGCTTTGTGTCTCAATGCAAGGAGTATTGTAATAAGGTGGGACGAGTTGAAACGTGCAGATTAGCTATTAATGATTATGATATAGATGGGATCACTCGGAGACATGGCTCCAGGGTGACGTAGGCTGGGACCTGAACATCCAGGGATATTCAATATTCAGGAGGGATAGAGAGAAAGGAAAAGGAGGTGGGGTAGTGTTTGTGGTTAGAGAGGAGATTAACGCAATGGAAAGGAAGGACATTAAGCTTGGAGGATGTGGAATCGGTATTGGGTAGAGCTGCAAAACACTAAAGGGCAGAAAAAGCTGGTGGGTGTTGTGTACAGGCCACCTAACAGTAGCAGTGAAGTTGGGGATGGTATCAAACAGGAAATTTAGAAATGCGTGCGACAAAGGCAAAACAGTTATAATGGGTGACTTCAATTCTACATATATATTGGGTGAATCAAATTGGCAGGGGTGCTGAGGAAGAGGATTTTTTGGAATGTATGCGGGATAGTTATCTCTAATCAACATGTAGAGGAAAACCAACGACGAGAGAGGCTATTTGAGACTGGGTTTGACTAATGAGGATGGGGTAATTAGCCGTCTTGATGTACGTGCCCCCTTGGGCAAGAGTGACCATAATATGGTTGAGTTCTTCATTTTAGGATGGAGAGTGACATTGTTATATTCAGAAACAATGGTTCAGAACTTAAAGAAAGGTAAAACTTTGAGGGTTATGAGACATGAATTGGCCAAGATTGACTGGCAATTAATTCTAAAAGGGTTGACGGTGGATATACAATGGAAGACATTTAAAGATGCATGGATGAACCATAAAAAATTGTTCATCCCAGTTTGGCAAAAGAACAAATCGGGGGAAGGTAGTGCATCCGTGGATAACAAGGGAAATCAGGGAAAGTATCAAAGCAAAGGACGATGCGTACAAAGTAGCCAGAAAAAGCAGGCATACCAGAGTACTGGGAGAAATTCAGAGACCAGCAGAGGAGGACAAAGGGCTTAATTAGGAAAGGAAAAATAGATTATGAAAGAAAACTGGCAGGGAACATAAAAACTGATGCAAAAGTTTTTATAGATATGTGAAGAGAAAGAGATTAGTTAAAACAAAATGTAGGTCCCTTGCAGTCAGAAACAGGTGAGTTGATCATGGGGAACAAGGATATGGGCGGACCCAATTGAATAACTACTTTGGTTCCGTCTTCACTAAGGAAGACATAAATAATCTGCCGGGAAATAGAAGTGGACCGCGGGTCAAAGGAGGAATTGAGTGAAATCCAGGTAAGTCAGGAAGTGGTGTTGGGGTAAATTGATAGATTAATGGCCGATAAATCCCCAGGGCCAGATAGGCTGCATCCCAGAGTACTTAAGGAAGTTGCTCAGGAAAATGGTGGATGCATTAGTGATATTCTTTTCAAAACTCTTTAGATTCTGGAGTAGTTCCTGAGGATTGGCGGGGGAGGTGGCAAACGTAACCCCTCTTTTTAAGAAGGGAGGGAGAGAGAAAACGGGGAATTACAGACCAGTTAGTCTAACATCGGTAATGGGGAAACTGCTAGAGTCAGTTGTTAAAGATGGGGATAGCAGCACATTTGGAAAGTGGTGAAAGCATTGGACAAAGTCAGCACGGATTTACGAAAGGTAAATCATGTCTGACGAATCTTGTGGAATTTCTCGAGAATGTAACTAGTAGCGTGGATAAGGTAGAACCAGTGGATGTGGTAAATCTGGACTTCCAGAAGGCTTTCGACAAGGTCCCACATAAGAGATTTAGTATAACAAACTTCTAAAGCATACGGCATTAGGGGTTCAGTATTGATGTGGATTAGAGAACTGGCTGGCAGACAGGAAGCAAAGGGTAGGAGTAAACGGGTCCTTTTCAGAATGGCAGGCAGTGATGAAGTGGGGTACCGCAAGGCTCAGTGCTGGGACCCCAGAGCTATTTACAATATTATTTTAAAGATCTGGATGAGGGAATTGAAGGCAACATCTCCATGTTTGCGGGATGACACTAAGCTGGGGGGCAGTGTGGTTCGCTTGGAGGAGGATGCTAGGAGACTGTAAGGTGACTTGGATCGGCTGGGTGAGTGGGCAAATGTTTGCAGATGCAGTATAATGTGGATAAATGTGAGGTTATCCACTTTGGTGGGAAAAACAGGAAAGCGACTATTATCTAAATGGTGGACGATTAGGAAAAAGGGAGTTGCAGCGAAGACATGGGTGTCATGGTACACCAGTCATTGAAAGTAGGCATGCAGGTGCAGCAGGCAGTGAATAAAAAAAAGCGAATGGTATGTTGGCGTTCACAGCAAAAGGATTTGAGTTACAGGAGCAGGGAGGTTCTACTTCAGTTGTACAAAGTTTTGGTGAGACCACACCTGGAGTATTGCGTACAGTTTTGGTCTCCAAATCTGAGGAAGGACATTATTGCCATAGAGGGAGTGCAGAGAAGGTTCACCAGACTGATTCCTGGGATGTCAGGACTGTCTTATGAAGAAAGACTGGATAGACTTGGTTTATACTCTCTAGAATTTAGGAGATTGAGAGGGGATCTTATAGAAACTTACAAAATTCTTAAGGGGTTGGACAGGCTAGATGCAGGAAGATTGTTCCCGATGTTGGGGAAGTCCAGGACAAGGGGTCACAGCTTAAGGATAAGGGAGAAATCCTTCCGAGATGAGGAAGACTTTTTTCACACAGAGAGTGGTGAGTCTCTGGAATTCTCTGCCACGAGGGTAGTTGAGGCCAGTTCATTGGCTATATTTAATAGGGAATTTGATGTGGCCCTTGTGGCTAAGGGGATCAGAGGGTATGGAGAGAAGGCAGGTACGGGATACAGAGTTGGATGATCAGCCATGATCGTATTGAATGGCGGTGCAGGCTCGAAGGGCCGAATGGCCTACTCCTGCACCTAATTTCTATGTCTATGTTTCTATGTCTATGTTTCTATGTTAAACCCTTAAGGGCCTGTCCCACTTGCCGATTTTTTTACAGCGACTGATGGCATCATTGACTGACGTATCAGGTCACCGAAAAAGTCGCGGCGTGATGCGGCGGTGACAACGTATTGACGCGCGGTGTTTCCTCAAGTGACGCAACATTTTGTTTGTCGCCCTGGAGTTTGAAATGTTCCGAATCTTTCGGCGACCCTGATATGTCAGACAATGACGCCGGCGGTCGCCGAAAAAATCGCCAATTGGGACAGGTCCTTTGCCCAAAAGAATCTGACAATTTTTTTTTCCCAGTTGGATGAGATGACATTGAAGCAATTAGTGTCAGAATGCACGACTGCATTGCTAAAAGTGCAATTGTGTTGCTTACCTCCCTTGCATTCCCATCATTGCACTAATTATAAAGACAAATAGCTGGCAGGATATTTCACCACACCCTTGTATTCAAGTTTTCTAATTGTCATTCTACATATGGCCTCTGGTTAAGATGCAAAAACAAAGAGGGGTGAAGCAATGTGTGGTTTTGTCAGTATTTGAAGACTATCATTAACTAGCCTTCTGTCTCTGTCAACAGACTTTAACAAAACCATTAAAATGCAAGCTCGGGGTTCCTGATGAAACAGAATTCCGTTGTTAGGTTAGGCAGGTAGTGCAGGAGTCCCCTGCGGTCATCTCCCTCCTAAACAGGTATACCATTTTGGATACTGTTGAGGGAGATGGCTCATCAGGGGAAGGCAGCAGCAGCCAGGTTCATGGCACCATGGGTGGCTCTGCGGCACATGAGGGGGGAAAAAAGAGGGGAAGGGCAATAGTAATAGGGGATTCAATTGTCAGGGGAATAGATAGGCGTTTCTGCGGCCACAAACGAGACTCCAGGATGGTATGTTGCCTCCCTGGTGCAAGGGTCAGGGATGTCACTGAACGGCTGCAGAACATTCTGGAGGGGGAGGGTGAACAGCCAGTTGTCGTGGTGCATATTGGCACCAAAGATATAGGTAAAAAAAAGGGATGAGGTCCTACAAGTTGAATTTAGGGAGCTAGGAGATAAACTTAAAAGTAGGGACCTCAAAGGTAATAATTTCTGGATTACTATCAGCAACACGGGCCAGTCAGAGTAGAAATAGAAGGATATTGCAGATGAATACGTGCTCAAAAATGGTGCAAGGGGGAGGGATTCAAATTTTTAGGGCACTGGGACCAGTTCTGGGGGAGGTGGGACCAGTACAAACATGGGCTGGAATGGAACCAATGTCCTTGGGGGAGTGTTTTGCTAGTGCTGTTGGGGAGGATTTAAACTAACGTGGCAAGGGGATGGGTACAAGAGCAGAGAGGCAGGTGGGTGTAAAATGAGGGTAGAAGCAATAGGGAAGCAAGGTGAAAAGTAAAAGTGGCAGGCAGACAAAAGCAGGGCAATAATCAAAAAGGGCCACTTTTTCAACATAAATTGTATAAGGGGTAAGAGCGTTGTAAATGCAAGCCTGAAGGCTTTGTGTCTCAATGCAAGGAATATTCGTAATAAGGTGGATGAGTTGAACGTGCAGATAGCTATTTAATGATTATGATATAGTTGGGATCATGGAGACATAGCTCCTAGGTGTCCAAGGCTGGGAGCTGAACATCCAGGGATATTCAATATTCAGGAGGGATAGAGAGAAAGGAAAAGGAGGTGGGGGTAGCGTTGCTGGTTAGAGAGGAGATTAACGCAATGGAAAGGAAGGACATTAGCTTGGAGGATGTGGAATCGGTATGGGTAGAGCTGCAAAACACTAAGGGGCAGAAAAACACTGGTGGGTGTTGTGTTACAGGCCACCTAACAGTAAGCAGTGAAGATTGGGGATGGTATCAAACAGGAAATTAGAAATGCGTGCGACAAAGGCAAAACAGTTATAAAGGGTTGACTTCAATCTACATATAGATTGGGTGAATCAAATTGGCTGGGGTGCTGAGGAAGAGGATTTTTTGGAATGCATGCTAGGATAGTTATCTAAATCAACATGTAGAGGAACCAATGAGAGAGCAGGCTATTTTAGACTGGGTTTTGAGTAAATGAGGAAGGGGTAGTTAGCCGTCTTGTTGTACATGCCCACTTGGTCAAGAGTGACCATAATATGGTTGAGTTCTTCATTAGGATGGAGAGTGACATTGTTAATTCAGAAACAATGGTTCTGAACTTAAAGAAAGGTAACTTTGAGGGTATGAGACGTGAATTGGCCAAGATTGACTGGCAATTAATTCTAAAAGGTTTGACGGTGGATATACAATGGAAGACATTTAAAGACTGCATGGATGAACTACAAAATTGTTCATCCCAGTTTGGCAAAAGAACAAATCGGGGAAGGTAGTGCATCCGTGGATAACAAGGGGAAATCAGGGATAGTATCAAAGCAAAAGGATGTTGCGTACAAAGTAGCCAGAAAAAGCAGCATACCAGAGGACTGGGAGAAATTCAGAGACCAGCAGAGGAGGACAAACGGCTTAATTAGGAAAGGAAAATAGATTATGAAAGAAAACTGGCAGGGAACATAAAAACTGACTGCAAAAGTTTTTATAGATATTGGATGTGAAAGAGATTAGTTAAAACAAATGTTGGTCCTTTGCAGTCAGAAGCAGGTGAGTTGATCATGGGGAACAAGGATATGGCGGACCAATTGAATAACTACTTTGGTTCCGTCTTCACTAAGGACGACATAAATAATCTGCCGGAAATAGAAGGGGACCACGGGTCAAAGGAAGAATTGAGTGAAATCCAGGTTAGTCGGGAAGTGGTGTTGGGTAAATTGAATAGATTAAAGGCCGATAAATCCCCAGGACCAGGTAGGCTGCATCCCAGAGTCCTTAAGGAAGTAGCTCAGGAAATAGTGGATGCATTAGTGATAATCTTTCAAAACTCTTTAGATTCTGGAGTAGTTGCTGAGGATTGGCGGGTATGGCAAACGTAACCCCTCTTTTAAGAAGGGAGGGAGAGAGAAAACGGGGAATTACAGACCAGTTAGTCTAACATCGGTAGTGGGGAAATTGCTAGAGTCAGTTATTAAAGATGGGGATAGCAGCACATTTGGAAAGTGGTGAAATCATTGGACAAAGTCAGCATGGATTTACAAAAGGTAAATCATGTCTGACGAATCTTGTGGAATTTTTCGAAGATGTAACTAGTAGGTGGATAAGGGAGAAACCAGTGGATGTGGTATATCTGGACTTCCAGTAGGCTTTTGACAAGGTCCCACAAAAGAGATTAGTATACAAACTTAAAGCATACGGCATTAGGGGTTCAGTATTGATGTGGATAGGGAACTGGCTGGCAAACAGGAAGCAAAGAGTAGGAGTAAATGGGTCCTTTTCACAATGGGAGGCAGTGACTAGTGGGTAACCACAGGGCTCAGTGCTGGGACCCCAGCTATTTACAATATATATTAATGATCTGGATGAGGGAATTGAAGGCAATATCTCCAAGTTTGCGGATGACACTAAGCTGGGGGGCAGTGTTAGCTGTGAGGAGGATGCTAGGAGACTGCAAGGTGACTTGGATTGGCTGGGTGAGTGGGGCAAATGTTTGGCAGATGCAGTATAATGTGGATAAATGTGAGGTTGTTCCACTTTGGTGGGAGAAAAAAACAGGAAAGCAGACTATTATCTAAAAGGGTGGCCGATTAGGAAAAGGGGAGATGCAGCGAGACCTGGGTGTCATGGTACACCAGTCATTAAAAGTAGGCATGCAGGTGCAGCAGGCAGTGAAAAAAGCGAATGGTATGTTGGCGTTCATAGCAAAAGGGTTTGAGTATAGGAGCAGGGAGGTTCTACTTCAGTTGTACAGGGTCTTGGTGAGACCACACCTGGAGTATTGCGTACAGTTTTTGGTCTCCAAATCTGAGGAAGGACATTATTGCCATAGAGGGAGTGCAGAGAAGGTTCACGAAACTGATTCCTGGGATGTCAGGACTGTCTTATGAAGAAAGACTGGATAAACCCGGTTTATACTCTCTAGAATTTAGGAGATTGAGAGGGGATCTTATAGAAACTTACAACATTCTTAAGGGGTTGGACAGGCTAGATGCAGGAAGATTGTTCCCGATGTTGGGTAGTCCAGGACAAGGGGTCACTGCTTAAGGATAAGGGGGAAATCCTTTAAGACCGAGATGAGGAAGACTTTTTTCACAATAGAGAGTGGTGAGTCTCTGGAAACTCTCTGCCACAGAGGGTAGTTGAGGCCAGTTCACTGGCTATATTTAAGAGGGAGTTAGATGTGGCCCTTGTGGCTAAGGGGATCAGAGGGTATGGAGAGAAGGCAGGTACGGATACTGAGTTGGATGATCAGCCATGATCGTATTAAATGGCGGTGCAGGCTCGAAGGGCCGAATGGCCTGCTCCTGCACCAAATTTCTATGTCTATGTTTCTATTTTAAACCCTTAAGGGCTATATGAATATGAATTTTTGGTTGGTAAATTTAGATCATGAACCAAGCTGCCTAAAGATGGAAATGGAAGACTGTTTGCCTTTTGATGTAGGTTTGATTCTTTTTGCACCAAGGGAAGTACAACAAAAAAATGTATGGTAACAACCCTATAATTTCATAGCAATAGACGTATTTGGAAACAAATAGTTAAGACCCTACATATGGATAATTTGTCACTTTGTTTGCCAATTATGAATAATCCTTTGTTTAAGCCCTCTGTATTGGACAAGGGGGTTTAAACACTGGAATGATTTAGGAATTAAAAGGATAGAACACCTTTATAAGGAAGGAAAATTTCTTTCATTTCAAGAGTTACAGGATATCTATGGATTGCAGTCAAATAACATATTTAGGTATTTACAAATTAGAAATTATATTGTCAAATACGCAAGACTATAAAAATAGAAAACCAGGATTATTAGATGAATTGTTTAATAAACACCCAAATAAAGACAAATTTATAGCGTATATATATAATACTATTTTGGATAAGGAAATCCCAACTTCGGAAATATATCGACAAACATGGGAAAATGAAATGGGTTTATCTATAACGAAGGAAACTTGGGAAGAAAAGCCTACAATGTATACATCGTTGCTCATTAAATGCTAGACATATATTGATACAATTTAAGGTATTACACAGATTACATTATTCAAAAACGAAATTAAATAGAATTTATTCTAACATTTCTCCTATTTGTGATAAATATCAGAACTTGGAAGCTTAATTTAACGCATAGTTTCGTAACATGTATAAAACTTAATTATTATTGGATAGAAATCTTTAGAGTTATTTCTGAAGTTCTTAAAATTAAACTAGACCCAGATCCAAAATTAATAGTATTAGGAGTTCCGGATTCAAATCTAACATTATTAGTAAACCAAAGAAATTTCTTGGATTACGGTTTGATAATAGGGAAAAAATTAATATTGAAATTTTGGAAGGGAACATTATCCCCCACAATTAAAATGTGGACAGTGGAAATGTTGGAGACGTTACATTTGGAAAGAATCAGATTTGTCCTAATGGACAAATACAAACTCTTTGAACAGATTTGTTCTCCATATACAGAATACTTGAAGAGGTAGCTGTTCTTGGCACCACAACTCAATGGGTACCCGGCTAGGATTAGATGAAAATAACTCTCTGTTTTTCTTTTTGATTTGTATACGTCTCCATTAATATCGCTATTTGAAATTGTGTTATTCACTATTAAGATGTATAGTATAATCTCTCTTTTTTTTCTATATAATACTTTATTTTAATTAAATACATATAACAAGAATATATACATATACATATATATTTTTTCTCCTCTCTTTTCTCTTTCTCTTTCTTTATAATCAAAATTATTATTTAATCACCATTCTTATTGATTAAAATCTATTCTTTTCTTTTTCTACTTTAAAAAAAAATAGAAGTTTATAAGAACTATTCGTAACATTCGTATACTTATTGAAATAAGTTGGTTGTGTATTTGAAAAGTTGTAATACCATTGTTATGATGGATTCCTTTTAATAAAAATATTATTACATAAACCCTTAAGGGCCTGTCCCACTTGCCGATTTTTTTACGGCGACTGATGGCATCATTGACTGACGTATCAGGTCACCGAAAAAGTCGCGGCGTGATGCGGCGGTGACAACGTATTGACGCGCGGTGTTTCCTCAAGTGACGCAACATTTTGTTTGTCGCCGCTGGAGTTTGAAATGTTCCGAATCTTTCGGCGACCCTGATATGTCAGACAATGACGCCGGCGGTCGCCGAAAAAATCACCAATTGGGACAGGTCCTTTGGAGGTCAGTGGCGAGTCCAGACACACAGTGTCCTTGGTATACATGAGTTTATTATCATGTGTTCCAAGGTACGGTGAAATTCTTTTTCTGCTTACAGAACATCATATAGAGGTGTATCATGAGACGAATAGATCGGTAAGATGAACAGAGTCTCAAGCCCAGAGTAGGGAAAATGAGGACCAGAGGACAAGGGGTTTTAAGGTGAAGGGGAAAAGGTTTCACAGTCCTGGCAACATCCTCGTAAATCCTCTCTGCACTCTTTCCAGCTTGACAACATCATTCCTGCTGAAAACTGAACAAAATACTCTAAATATGGCCTCACCAACTTCACAAACAGAGATCAAGTTTCAAGACTGCATCGTCACCTCTTCATCTCTTGCTCCCTTAGAGTCAAAGAGGCAGAAGGCTGTGCAGGTCGTCAATGGATTTTTTAAGGCAGAGATAGATAGATTCCTGATTAGTATGGGTGTAAGAGGTGATGGGGGAAGACAGGAGAATGGGTTTAGAAGGGAGAGATAGATCAGCCACGATTGAATGGTGGAGTAGATTTGATGGGCCTAATGGCCTAATTCTTCTCTTATCACTAAAATAAAGTTGGACACAAAATGTTGGAGTAACTCAATGGGTCAGGCAGCATCTCTGGAGAAAATGAATTGGTGACACTCCGGGTCGAGACCTTTCTTCAGACTGAGAGTCAGGGAGGGGGACACAAAAGATATGGGAAGGCCCTTCTGGTTCCTAACCTATGCCTTTTCTCCAGAGATGCTGCCTGACTCGCTGAGTTACTCCAGAATTGTCTGTCCATCTTCGGTGCAAACCAGCATCTGCAGTTTCTTCTCACACATAAGAGGCAACGTTGACGGGTACTGCTGCCAGATCAGACAACCAAAAAAAAAACACATTCTCCACGGGCTTTGTTTAAGCTGCTGGGCTTAATTTGAATCACAGTCGTTTGATTACTCACAAGCAGTTTTTCTAGTATTGTGTTACCGAATGTTCTGACCTTCTCATTAAACCCATATTGATTTATCCCCGATAGCTGGGCACCGCGCTGAGTTTCCTTACCACAGACATTTGTTAGTCTGAAAGTAAGAGTTGGGATGGACAAGTGGCTTGTGAAAGAGAGCAAATAATCATTTTGCAAGAAATGGACAAAACTGCAACGCATTGGGTTTGGCACCCCGCTGTATCTTCCAACAAGGAGTTGGACAAATAGAAGTGATGAGAGGGATAGATAGGGTAGACAGGATGTTTTTACCCAGTCTAGAGGGCATAGCTTAAAGGTGAGAAGGGCAAAGTTTAAAAACGGAGAGTGGCAAGGGGTAGCAAGAGAATGGGGTTGAGAGGGAAAAATAGATCAGCCACGATCAAATGGCGGAGCAGACTCGACAGGCCAAATGGCCTAATTTTGCTCAGTCTGACAAAGTGTTACAACTGGAAATGTCACCAATTCTTTTTCTCCAGAAATGCTGCCCGACTCGCTGAGTTACTCCAGCATTTAGTATCTATCTTCGGTATAAATCAGCGTCTGCAGTTCCTTTCTACACATTTTGTCTGCTCCTATGTCTTATATGATGTTAGGATCTGCAGTTCCTTGTTTAGTTTAGAGATACAGCGTGGAAACAGGCCCTTTGGCCCACCGAGTCCATGTCGACCAGCGATCTCGCACATTAACACAAGCCTACACACACTCGGGGCAGTTTACACTTATACCAAGTATACAAACCCAAGCCAATTAACTTATAAACCTGTATGTCTTTGGAGTGGAGGAGGAAACCGAAGATCTCAGAGAAAACCCACGCGGTCACGGGGAGAACGCACAAACTCCGTACAGACAAGCACCCGTGGTCGAGATCGGACCCGGGTCTCTTGCGCTGCAAGCGCTGTAAGGCAGCAACTCTACCGCTGCGCCACCGTGCCGCCCCACAGGCTCCAGCTATTTTGTTCCTCAAATTGAAAGTACTTTATCTATTTTAAATGATGGGGAGGAGAACCATTTATTTGTGCATTTTCTCAGACAGGGGCACCTCCTCACGGGAAGAGTTTTATCTCTCCTTTCCCAATGGTCCCTGACTAATACTGGTGTTGCATTAAGTACAGGTTGCAGCAATGGCGTCAGGTTGCGTAGCTCTGTAGCACCACACGCTGGTACTCCAGTGAACTACAACAGCCGCCATGTTGCTTAGCAAGTAGGGGTAACTAACCTCAACCTGGTAATGTGGAGGAACTGTGCAGGTGGGTGAGGGATGTGGTTGGCGTTGGGGAGGAGAGGCATGGGAATGGGGGTGACATTGAGGTGTATAAGCAGGAACTGCAGATGCTGGTTTGAACCAAAGATAGACACAAAATGCTATCACAAGACCAAGCGCAGGCTTGGCGATCTCTTCGCCCACCCACTCCGTACAATAACCAACCTGATCTCCCAGTGGCTCAGCACTTCAACTCCCCCTTCCTGTCCGAATCTGACCTTTCTGTCCTGGGCCTCCTCCATTGCCAGAGTGAGGCCCAGCGCAAATTGGAGGAGCAGCACCTCATATTTTGCTTGGGTAGTTTACACACCAGCGGTATGAACATTGACTTCTCCAATTTCAGGTAGTCCTTGCTTTCTCCCTCCTTCCCCTCCCCTTCCCAGCTCTACCACAGCCCACTGCCTCCACCTCTTCCTGTGTTTTTCCCGCCCCCCCCCCCCCACACCACATCAGTCTGAAGAAGGGTCTCGACCTGAAATGTTGCCTATTCCTTCGCTCTATCGATGCTGCCTCACCCGCTGAGTTTCTCCAGCATTTTTGTCTACCTTTGATTTTTCCAGCATATGCAGTTCTTTCTTAAATACAAAATGCTGGAGTAACTCAGCGGACTGAATAAAAAAAAAAACAAGCATCGTTACCCTGGGGAGGCGGTGAGAGTCGGCGGCAAAGGTCTAAAGAATGGTCTTGACCCAAAACGCCACCCATTCCTTCTCTCCAGAGATGCTGCCTGTCCTGCTGAGTTACTCCAGCATTTTGTGTCTCTCATCGAAACAGTGAGGTGATTTACAACGACCAATTAACCTACACGTCTTTGGGAGTTGGGACGGAGGCAGGGTATCTGGGGAATCCCATGCAGTCACAAGGAGAATGTACAAACTCCACACAGATGGAACAGGAGGTCAGAATTACCCAGGGACTCTGAAGCTGTGAGGCAGCAGTTCTCTAACAGTGGCTCAGCAGTCCTCCCATGTATAGTTAATAAAACAGCTTAGCCCCTCACCTCTGCTTTCCCATTGCAACCCACCTTCTACCCCCCCGACCCTAATTTGTTATCTACAATGCCATAAGTTCAGCATTATTTACCTTAATTTATTTTAGAGATACAGCATGAAATAGGCCCTTTGGCCCACCGAGCCCACGTCCGACCATCGACCACCTTATCCCCCTTTCTCATCCACTCCCTACACACAATGGACAACTTTACAGATGTCAAATAACCTACAAACCCGCCCGTCTTTGGGATGTGGGAGGACACCGGATCGCACGCGATCGCAGAAACGCCACCCACAGACAGCACCAGAGGTCAGGATCGAACCTGGGTCTCTGGCGCTGTGAGGCAGCAGCTCCACCTGCTGCACCGCTGTGCCACACTATTTAATAGAGGGAGTGTAGTTTAAACAGCTGTGCACTTTTATAATTAAATTTACTCTTGTGATCGTCCCCACTGAACACGCTGTGTTGAATGATTGAATGATCATTGAATGAATGCAGGCGATGCAGTTATGAAACGGTTTGATTTCTCACCCTCTCTCCATCTCTAGGAAGCAGCTTTCCGTTACAGTTTGAGGAAGTATTTTGCCGGGCGGGAGAGGAAAGACAGGACGCGGCTACTCCCTGCTTCATGTCAGTGCAGTGATTCAGGGAAAGCCCTGACATTAGACAGTCCCTTCTCCAATCCTTATCATTAAATGTCTGATTGCATTTTATGCGTGCGTTGAAACCACTTTGTTTTTGTTTCACGACAGCAGAGGGACTAATGCACTTGGACAGCAGGGTCGAGCCACTGCCTGACAGCACCAGAGACCCGGCTTCCATCCTGACCTCGGGTGCTGTCTGTGGTGAGTTTATACATTCCCCCCGTGACCGCGTGTGTTTCCTCCTGATGCTCCCATTTCCTAGAGACGTGCGCGTCTGTAGGTTAATTGGCCTCTCGTGTAAAGGGAGAGGATGTGAAAGTGGGATAACGCAGAACTAGTGTGAACGGGTGGTCGATGGTCGATGGTCGAGGTGGACTCGCTGGGTGAAGAGCCTGTTTCCATGCTGTATCACTAAACTAAGCAACTAAATTAAACTAAACTGAAGTAATTATAGACAATAGACAATAGGTGCAGGAGTAGGCCATTCGGCCCTTCGAACCAGCACCGCCATTCAATGTGATCATGGCTGATCATCCCCAATCAGTACCCCGTTCCTGCCTTCTCCCCATATCCCCTGACTCCGCTATTTTTAAGCCCTATCTGGCTCTCTCTCGAAAGCATCCAGAGAACCGGCCTCCACCGCCTTCTGAGGCAGAGAATTCCAGACTTACCACTCTCAGTGAGAAAAAGTGTTTCCTCGTCTCCGTTCTGAATGGCTTACTCCTTATTCTTAAACTGTGGCCCCTGGTTCTGGACTCCCCCAACATGGGGAACATGTTTCCTGCCTCTAGCGTGTCCAAACCCTTAACAATCTTATTTGTTTCAATGAGATCCCCTCTCAACCTTCTAAACTCCAGAGTGTGCAAGCCCAGCTGCTCCATTCCCTTAGAGTAACCTAAATGAAACTAAACTAAAGTAACTAAACTAAGAAAACCTGTGCCACTGACTCAGCAGTGAATGTTTTCATAATGTTGTCGACTGGCTTCTGGTGAAGGTTCGTGCCTGGAAATGAGCCGCACGGCAAACGAGTCTTTAAAGTCTGTGAAGGAAGCGTAATTCCTTCCGAAGTTTCGGAGTATTGCTCCCGGAGGCATCGTCAGGCAGGGCAGGGAGGAGGTCACGCACATGGCGCCTTCCACGCCCAACAGGCAGCCAGAGAAAACAAGCACACTTCGCCACACAAGTTCAGAGCAGTCTCATGGGAGAGACTGCCAAGTGGGGTCAAACATTAGGTCGGTCGAGGATTATGCAGCAAGAAAGAAAACAGTGGCAGCGACCATAACGTGCAATGCCTGCTTGGTTTAGTTTAGAGATACAGCGTGGAAACATTCTCTTCATCCCACTGAGTCCGCACCGACCACCAGACACCCGTACGTACACTAGTTCTATTCTACACCCGAGGGACAATTTACAGAAGCCAGTTAACCTGCACGTCTTTGGGATGTGGGAGAAAAGCCGGAGATCCTGGAGGAAACCAATGCAGGTCACGGGGAGAACGTACAAACTCCACACAGACAGCAGCCCTAGCCAGGATCGAACCCGGGTCTCTGGCGCTGTAAGGCAGCAACTCTACCGCTGCGCCATTCTGTTCTCTCGCTGTGAGACGTTGGATTGCTTCATTCTGATCTCGGGCGTGAATTATCGGCGGGTTAAGTAGGCCTACTCTTCCTCCCATCAGATGTGGTCGTTGTATAATCACCTAGTCAGATTCATCGAGTGTGAATTTCTCTCAGTTTTACCCTGTCCACTTTCTCCCACTCTGTGGCACTGTGTAGTGCAGCTGGTGGAGCTGCTGCCTCCCAGTGCCAGAGACCCGGGTCTGATCCTGACCTTGGCTGCTGCCTGTGTGGAGTTTGCACACTCTCCCCGTGACCACATGGGTTTCCTCCGGGTGCTCCGGCTTTCTCCCACATCCCTAAGCCGTGCGGGTTTGTGGGATAATTGGCTTCTGTAAAGTGAGTAGGGGGTGAATGAGAAAGTGGGATAGCATAGAACTAGTGTGAATAGGTGTTCGATGGTCAGTGTGGACTGGGAGGGCGGGAAGTCCTGTATCCATGCTGTGTCTCTAAATTAATCTCCAGGGCAGCGGCAGAGTTGCTGCCTTACATCACCAGAGACCCGGGTTCGATCTTGACTGCAGGCGCTGTCCGTATGGAGTTTGCACCTTCTCTACGTGACCTGCGTAGGTTTTCTCCGGGAGTTCCAGTTTCCTCCCCACACTCCGAAGACGTACAGGTTTGTGGGCTGAGTGGCTTTGTATAATTATAAATTGTCCCTTCCGTGAGTAGGATAGTGTCTGTGTGCGGGGATCGCAGGTGGGTGCGGACTCGGTGGGCCGAACGGCCTGTTTCTGTTCTGTATCACTAAACTAAATTGAACTAAACTAAACTAAACTAAACACTCCTTTAGTCTGAAGAAGGGTCTCGACCCGAAACGTCGCCCATCTCCTTCGCTCCTTAGATGCTGCTGCACCCGCTGAGTTTCTCCAGCTTTTTGTGTAACTCCCCACTCCTTTATAAAAACCTGCCTGTCTGGCATTCCGTTGAAATACATGGAATGACAATTAGTAGGTAACAGCAAACAGTGGGTGATTTACCCAGTTAGACTACTGCCCAGGCAGTAAAGACTAGTTTAATATAGTTTGGCTTAGTTTATTGTCACGTGTACCAAGGTCCAGTGAAAACCTTTTGTTGCATGCTAACCAGTCAGTGGAAAGACAATACATGATTCCAATTGAGAATGTCCACAGAATACAGATACAAGATCAAGGGGATAAGGTTTAGTAGAAGATAAAGTCCAGTAAAGTCCAATTAAAGATAGTCCGAGGGTCTCCAATGAGGTAGGTGGGAGCTCAGGACCACTCTCTAGTTGGTGATAGAATAGTTCAGTTGCCTGATAACTACTGGGAAGATACTGTCCCTGAATCTGGAGGTGTGCGTTTTCACACTACTGTACCTCTTGCCTGATGGAGAGGGGAGAAGAGGGAGTGACCGGGGTGAGACTGACTTGATTTGCTGCTGGCCTTGACGAGGCAGCGTGAGGTGCAGATGGATTCAATAGAAGGGAGGTTGGTTTGCGTGATAGTCTGGGCTACGTCCACAACTACCCAATGACTTGGATGGAGCTGTTCGCAAACCATGCTATGATGCATCCCGATAAAATACTCCCATGGCATATCTGTAGAAGTTATTAAAGGCATGTCAAACTTCCTAAGCCTTCTAAGGAAGTAGAGGCATTGGATAAGCTTTAAGGATCTGTGGATCGTCATTGAAACCACCAAAAGCCTATTGTTGAAACACACATGCATGGTGGCATAGTGCTAGAGCGACTGCCTCACAGCGCCAGAGACCCGGGTTCGATCCTGACTACGGGTGCTGTCTGTATGGAGTTGGTACGTTCTCCCCTTGACCTGCGTGGGTTTTCCTCGAGATTGTCAGTTTCCTCCCACACTCAAAAGATGTACAGTTTTGTAGGTTAATTGGCTTGGTATAAATGTAAAATGTTTCCTAGTGTGTGCAGGACCGTGTTAATGTACAGGGTTCACCGGCCGGCGCAGGCTCGGTGGGCCGAAGGGCCTGCATCTGCTCTGTATCTCTAAACTAAACATGACAAGAGGGATATCTGCGGGCAACAGTTAGCGCTTCAGTCTTCAAACTTCCAGTGAGTTTCATTCAACCCTGACCTCGGTGCTGTCTGTGGGGAGTTTGCATGTTCTCTCTCTGACTTTGTGGATTTCCTCCGGGTGCTCCGGTTTCCTCCCACGCTCTAAATAGGAGCGGGTTAGTAGGTTTATATCGGCCACTGAGGATAGTTTCTAGTGTGTAGGCAGGGGATAGACTCTGGAGGGAGTTGACGGGAATGTGCAGAGTATAAAATAGGGATGAGCGTAGGATTTGTGTAAACGAGTGCCTGATGGTCTTTGCGAACATAATTGCTCGAAATGCCGGCTTTTCTGCCATATGTCAGCAACCTCAAGTTCACTTTAAGTAAATCTAACTCTTAAGATTTGTAAAAGTAGCAACAATTTCCAAGTTTAACTCACCTACAATGCCACACTCACTGAAATATCCTCCCTCATGGAGAGGATAACATTTCTTGGCAACAGAAGACACATGCTTTGTTTCTAATTTTAAAAAGTATAAAATGTAATTACTCTCCAAAAATCCTTCTACAATTGTCGAGCTTTTGGAAAGCAGAAACAAGCAAGATATCTATCAGATATGAAGCAAGACATCCCTCCGCTCCCTTTCGCCAGAGTTACTGGTAAAATGAGACTTTCCACAAACTCAAGACACCTGGCCTGTATCATGGGTGCGTTAGAATCTTGGGAAAAGTAAACCTGGATGTGGACCAAATCCCACTGTTTAGTTTAGTTTACATTAGAGATACAGCCCGGAAACGGCCCCTGCGGCCCGCCGAGCAGCGATCCACGCACGCTAACACTATCCTACGCACACTAGGGACAATTTTACAAGCCAATTAACCCACAAACCTTTGGAGTGTGGGAGGAAGTCTCGAGGTCTCGGAGAGACCCTACGCGGTCACGGGGAGAGCGTACAAACTCCGTACAGACAGCGCCCGTAGTCGGGATTGAGCCCGGATCTCTGGGATTATTAAGCGTAGTAAGGCAGCAACTCTACCGCTGTGCCACCGTGGCAGCCCTTGGTAAATCTTGGTGAAATAAACTGGATTTGGAGCTAATCCCACTGTTATGTTCACAACATTATTCGTTCTGCACATTCCATCTCACCAAATGGTTGGCTCTGCATCCTGGCATCGATGCTGCTATGGATTATTTTGTAGCATGGATGTTAAGCTGGGAAGGGTGCAGAGAAGCTTTACAAGGATGTTGCCAGGGTGGCGCAGTGGTAGAGTTGCTGCCTTACAGCGAATGCAGCGCCGGTTCGATCCCGACTACGGGTGCTGTCTGTATGGAGTTTGCACGTTCTCCCCGTGACCTGCGTGGCTTTTCTCCGAGATCTTCAGTTTCCTCCCACACTCCAAAGACTTACAGGTTTGTAGGTTAGGTTAATTGGCTTGGTAAATGTAAAAATTTAATTGAAAAAAATGTTAAAATGTCCTTCAATTCTGAGGCTATGACCTCTGGTCCTGGACTCTCCCACTAGTGGAAACACCTCACCACACCCACTCTATCCAGCCCCTTTCTCGTGTTATATGCGACAAGAAGATGTTAATGTGTAGGAGGGAACAGCAGATGCTGGTTTAAACAAAGACACATCTGAAGATAGTCTGAAGAAGGGTCTCGAGCCGGTATGTCACCCGTTCCTTCTCTCCGGAGATGCTGCCTGTCCCGCTGAGTTACTCCAGTATTTTGTGTCTACCTTCTAGTAGACGTTAATTCTGGGCCCAAGACAATGCAGGATGACCCACTCCCTTCCTCGTGAAGCTGCAGGCAGCGATGCAGAGAATCAGGCTGTTCATTCATCAGATAGCGGAAGGACAGAGTGCCGGTCAGAGGGAGCTGTAGAGGCCAAGCTGTCAAACATGAAAAGAACATTGTAATCATAAGCATCAGAACGTACTCTGCTCATTTCCTCACATTAAGTGTCATTATATCCATTATCCTGCTGCACGCGCATTATCGCCAGGATATATTGTTCAAAACAAACATCATTTATAACTATAATATACACATGATATATGCATTCTTATTTGGAGAAGGGTCTTGAATCTCACCCTGAAACGTCACCCATTCCGTCTCTCCAGAGATGCTGCCTGTCCCGCTGAGCTACTCCAGCATTTTGTGTCTATCTTTCATTCCACAAACATAGAAAACTATTAGAAAGTAACCATATAGAACACAGAACAGTATACTCCCTTCCCCTCCACCCCCACCTCTCCCCCCCCAACCCCGACCCCCCCCCTCCTCTGTGCCCCACTGGACTGGCACCTATTTTCCCCTCCACCTCCATTCCTTCCTCTAGCTTCACAATACACAACTCTTCAGTCCTTTTGTCGCACGCCTTCTGTCTTTTCATCTCTGGCCTTTGTCCAACATTCTGCCAAACAGGAACAGGCCCTTCGGCCCTCATTCACTGTGATGCCAAATTAAACTATCTCTTCTGTCCACACGAGATCCATATCCTTCAATTCCTCCCCGTATCTGTGCTATGCGCCCTATCTTAAAGCTTCTTAAAAGCCACTATCATATCTGCTTCCACTAACCCCCCCCCCCCCCCCCCCCCCCCCCCGCCCCAGCAGTACATTCCAAGCACCCACTATTGTAAATAAACTTGCCCGGTTCGATCCTGACTACGGGTGCTGTCTGTACGGAGTTTGTACGTTCTCCCCGTGACCTGCGTGGGTTTTTCTCCGGGTGCTCCGGTTTCCTCCCACACTATAAGACGTACAGGTTTGTAGGTTAATTGGCTTTGGTAAATTGTCCCTCACGCGTAGGATAATGTTCGTGTGCGGGGTGATCGCTGGTCGGCGCCGACTCGTAGGCCCAAGGGCCTGTTTCCGCTCTGTATCTCTAAAGTCCAAAATCCAAAGAATACTTTCCCCTTACAAGGCGCAACACCTCACGCTTATGGATTAAACTCCACAACCTCTAAACCATCAACCCCTTTGGTTGCCTGACCTTAAACCTTTAGCGTATAGAAGTGTGAAGTGCTCCAGATTCAGGGACAGTTTCTTCCCAGCTGTTGTCAGGCAACTGAATCATCCTACCACAACCAGAGAGCAGCCCTGACCTACAATCTACCTCATTGTTGACCCTCAGACTATCAATAATCGGACCTTACTGGTTTTACCTTGCACGAAACGTTATTCCCTTATCAAATACCTGTGCACTGTGAATGGCTCGATTGTAATCACGTATAGTCTTTCCTTTGACTGGTTAGCACGCAACAAAAGTTTTTCACGTGACAATAAACTAAACTGTAACTTCACTGTTAATGAAGAAGTACACTCTTGTCTACAAAGCTCGATGTGAAAATGTGGAGGATTTTAGATCTTCGATCTGATCCGAGGCAAGCAACGATTGGTGCGTACGACAAGGGACAACTACTTTATGTATAATTTGTTTTTTAATATTTAATATTTCACAGAGTGAATTACATTTCACTCTACAAAAGGTTAACACTGATAAGCAGGAGAACAATGTATGAATAATGAATATCAAATATCTTCACTATGATGTCAAAGCTAACTCTCCTGAGGTTTAATAGATCAGCCTGGGCCAACATTTCCAACAATTTCTGTCTTTCTTTAAACCCACTGCCTTCAAGGACAATTCTTTTTCATTAAGTAGCTATTTTGGATGGAAAATGATTCCAAATATAGGCAGCTTGAAAAACTTGCCTTTGATTGTCTGGAAAATCGTTCCAAGCATAAAGATACAAAGCCCCAGAGGATGCTGATTCAGTGAAACTTTCACTGCAAGAGAGTAAAAATGATGTCAATGGTTAAACTGGGATTTAGTTCAGTTCAGTTCAGCTTAGTTTAGTTTAGAGATACAACATGAAAACAGGCCCCTCAGTCCACGCTGACCATCGATCACCCGTTCACACTAGTTCTACGTTATCCCACTTTGGCATCCACTCCCTACGCACTGATGGCAATTTCCAAGAGCAGGGAGGTTCTACTGCAGTTGTACAGGGTCTTGGCCACACCTGGAGTATTGCGTACAGTTTTGGTCTCCTAATCTGAGGAAAGACATTCTTGCCATAGAGGGAGTACAGAGAAGGTTCACCAGACTGATTCCTGGGATGGCACGACTTCCATATGAAGAAACACTGGATAAGGCTCGGCTTGTACTCGCTGGAATTTAGAAGATTGAGGGGTATCTCATAGAGACTTACAAATTCTTAAGGGGGTTGGACAGGCTAGATGCAGGAAGATTGCCCGATGTTGGGGAAGTCCAGGACAAGGGGGTCACAGCTTAAGGATAAGGGGGAAGTCTTTTAGGACCGAGATGAGAAAATCGTTTTTCACACAGAGAGTGGTGAATCTGTGGAATTCTCTGCCACAGAAGGTAGTTGAGGCCAGTTCGTTGGCTATATTTAAGAGTGAGTTGGATGTGGCCCTTGTGGCTGAAGGGATCAGGAGGTATGGAGAGAAGGCAGGTACGGGATACTGAGTTGGATGATCAGCCATGATCATATTGAATGGCGGTGCAAGCTCGAAGGGCCGAATGGCCTGCTCCTGCACCTAATTTCTAAGTTTCTATGTTTCTATGTTACAGAGGGCCTATTAACCCACAAAACGGAGCACCCGGACAAAATCCATGCAGCCATGGGGAGAACGTGCAAACTCCACACCGACCGCGCCTGAGCTCAGGATCGAACCCGGGACGCTGGCGCTGTGAGGCAGCAATTGTGCCACTGTGCTGCCTGTACAGCAGAACTCTGATAATCCATGACCCCTGTGTCTGAAAGTTCTGAAGGTTCGCCATCTGGCTCACCAGGTGCTGATACTGGGCGCGTACTTTGGGCGGCACGGTGGCGCAGCGGTAGGGTCGCTGTCTTACAGCTGCTGCAGCACCAGTGATCCAGGTTCAATCCCGACCACGGGCGCTGTCTGTATGGAGTTTGTAGGTTCTCCCCTTGACCGCGTGGGTTTTCTCCGAGATCTTCGGGTTTCCTCCCGCACTCCAAAGATGTACAGGTTTGTAGGTTAATTGGCTTGGTTTAAATGTAAGTTGTCCCCAGTGTGTGTAGGATAGTGTTAGTGTGTGTGGGTCGCTGGTTGGAGTGGACCTGGTGGGTCGAGGGCCTGTTTCCGCGCTGTATCTGTAAACTAATCTAAACCTGTGTCTGTCACACCAGTGACTGAGGGGCCTGTTTTCATGCTGTGTTTCTGAAGCTCTCTTTGACATACCACGGCCCTGAGCACTAAGTTGCTCCAGCATGTTGAGTATGTCTTTGTCAACGTTGTAGAAATGAGGAACTGCAGATGTTGGTTTACAAAGAAAGACACAAAGTGCTGGAGTAGCTCAGCAGGTTAGGCAGCATCTCTGGGGAATATGGGTAGATGGTTGGTTACATAGGTAGGACAGGTTTGGGACATGGATGGAGCAGGCTTGGAGGGGTATGGGCCAAACGCAGGCAGGTGGGATTCGTGTAGCTGGGACATGTTGGCTAGTGTGGGTAAGTTGGGCCGAAGGGTCTGTTTCCATGCTGTATCACTCTATGACTCTATGACATTTCAGCTCGGAACCCTTCTTCAGTCTGACATAAAATGCCACCTATCCTTGTTCTCCAGAGGCGTTGCCTGAACGGCTGAGTTACTCCAGCACTCTGTGCCCATCTTTGTCATCACCGTTATGGTCACCTGGGTAGTATACATGAATAACTGGAACAAATTAAGAATCATATCAATGTAAGGCAAGTTTTCCTCGCATATTTAGCAGTCGGCAGCTTTCGGAATGACTAATCTGAAATGATCATATTGTATTAGTTGTGTTAGTGACCTGATGTGAAAAGTTCATTACTTTCCAGAGCGATGGGGCCGGAGACCGAAAAAAGTTAAATACACAAACTTTCCAGGTGCCCTCGCTCCTCTGGAGCTTATTAAAAGCAGATTACTTCATTATCCTTTCCTGATTGCCTTTAGGATAAATACCATGCTTTAGCCTGGTCTTCAAACAGTAATGTTTCGTAAATAAATAGTGCCTGAAAGGGCTTGGCTACTCAGGGGGGCAGTGCGCTTATGAGAGTGTTTGTATGTGACTGTGGATGAGGGAGCTGAGCTTACTAGTCAGATCTATTGTTTCCATTGGTGATATCGGCTTAAGGCACTGAGGGAAATTCGGTGTCTCAATGACCTCTCCCTTATTTTAATTCTACCTTCTTTATACGGCAAAGTCCCTGTGGAATTTTGCTGATAAGTTTGCTCAGCTGAGGACTGAAGGGGATAATAGGAATTGAGGAACATGCATTGGTACTGGAGATTAATCAGAGTTTGCACTGTGTTATTATGCCAAGGGCAATGCGGTAGGGTTGCTGCCTTATAGCCCTGTCCCACGGTACGAGTTCATCCCAAGAGTTCTCCCGAGTTTGCCCTGATTCGAACTCGGAGATTTACGGTAATGGCCGCTCGTCGGTACTCGGGGCTCTCGTGGACATTTATCATCACGTTGAAAAATCTTCACGAGTTTTCCCGTGCTTACCTGCCGTTAGCGAGTCTTCCCGAGTACCTGTCGTTAGCGTTACGAGTTGCTAAGAGACGTCCCTGAGATCCGACGTGCCCGCTATGTTAATTCTCCGTGCTTACCACGAGTTTGATTTTTTTTTTAACTCAGGAGAGCTCTTGGAATGAACTCGTACTGTGGGACAGGGGTTTTACCGTGCCAGGAACCCCCGTTCAATGCTGACTATGGGAGCCGTCTGTTTGGAGTTTGTACGTTCTCCCTGTGAACTGTGTGAGTTTTCTCCGGGTGCTATGGTTTCCTCCCACACTCCAAAGACGTTTGGAAGAGTTTAGAAGGATGATGGGGGGGGGGGACCTCGTTGAAACTTACATGAATAGTGAAAGGCCCGGATAGAGTGGATGTGGGGGATGCCTCCATGAGTCGGAGAGTCCGGGACTTGAGGCCGTAGCTGCAGAATAAAAGGACGCACCTTTGGAAAGGAGATGGGCAGGAACTTCTGCAAACCTGAGGTAGACACAAAACGCTGGAGTAACTCAGCGGGTCAGGAAACTTCTTTGGAGAAAATGGATAGGTGATGTTTAGGGTCGGGACCATTCTTCAGATTGGAACTTCTTCGGAATTTCCGACCCAAAATGTCACCTATCCATTTTCTCCAGAGATGCTGCCTGACCCACTGAGTTACTCCAGCATGTTGTGTCTATCCTTGGTATGAACCAGCATCTGCAGCTATTCTTGTATCGCTTTTGAACCTGCAAACTGCACGTCTTTGGAACGTGGGAGGAAACCAGAGCAGCCACGAAGAAAACCCACGTTGGCACTGGGAGAATGTACAAACTGTACAGACAGCACTCGTGCTCAGGATCGAACCCGGGTCTTTGGAGCTCAGATGTAGCACTTTGGTCGGCATGGAGGCGTTGGGCCGAAGGGGCTGTTTCTAAATGACTGTCCACCCTGCCAAACACAACACAGGCCAGAAGCAGTGAGGGTGGGATGAATTTAAACCCCTACTGTCAAGAACCACAAGGACTGTCAAAAGAGAATCAGAATAAATCCCATATTTTAACACTAGATTTTTTAATCTAATCATTTTATATTTTAAGGTAGACAAAAATGCTGGAGAAAATCAGCGGGTGAGGCAGCATGTATGGAGCGAAGGAAATGGGTGACGTTTCGGGTCGAGACCCTTCTTCAGCGCCAGGGACTGAAGAAGGGTCTCGACCCGAAACGTCGCCCATTTCCATCGCTCCATACATGCTGCCTCACCCACTGAGTTTCTCCAGCATTTTTGTCTACCTTCGATTTTCCAGCATCTGCAGTTCCTTCTTAAACATTTTAGATTTTAAAGTAGGTTTTCATACCTACTTGTGAAGATCATTTGGATCTCATTAGCAATGCAGAATAAATTATCTACAAATCATTAAATAAATTAGATTTGTATTTCTTTAACTATCCAAAAGATTGAGCAATACCAAAGGAAATTAATTTTAAAAGGAAATTTTAAAAAAGTTGAGTATATGCAACACTTTTAGTTTTTAGTTTTCGTTTCAGAGATACAGCCCAGAAACAGGCCCTTCGGCCCATCAAGTCTGCGTCGACCAGCGTCCGGGTTGGCGCCAAGCTGTTGTCTCTGTTTGTTGTCGTTCGCCTGACTGAGGTCAGTTGACAGGGCTCACCGTGGGGAGGTCGACAACATGAGCCCTCCGTGCACATTAACACTACCCTGCACACTAGGGACAATTTTACATTTGCACCAAGCCAATTAACCGACAAACCTGTATATCTTTGGAGCGTGGGAGGAAACCGGAGCACCTGGAGAGAACCCACGCAGGTCACGGGGAGGATGTACAAACTCTATACAGACTGCACCCAGTAGTCAGGATCGAACCCGGGTTTCTGACACTGCGAGGCAGTAACTCTACCACTAAGCCACTGTGCCGCCTGATCTAAATATTTTAACCTGATCGTTTTAGATTGTAACCTACATTTTCATACCAATCTGAAAAAAATCATTTGGATTTCATTCGCAATACCAAATAAATTGTCGGCGATCATCAAACAAATTAGTTTTTTTCATTTTTAAGTATCAAAAAGATTGAACAATACTAAAGGCAGTTTTGAACAAAGTTGGCTGTACCCAACACCTCTTCCATTGCTGGATGAAAATTGAGAGTTAATTGGTTTTTACATTAACTGTTAAATCCAGCTGTAAGCTATGAGTAGTCTAAAGTCTGCTAATACTTAAATTGAATTCTGAAACTCAAATAATCACCTCCTGAATCTCTTCTGTATGGTATTAATTTAATTGGGTTAATTCAGTTTTCATCAATAACATAAGGTAAAGTCCAAAAGTAATTCTTTAAAGACCCGGAGGAATTATTGTGGAAGTATTTTTGCATTATATGGCTGTGTAACATGGAACAGACTTGCAATTTTCATCCATAATTTGTAGATATTAACGTCTTAGAATGTTTCAAAGGAGAAGGCACGGTGGCGCAGCGGTAGAGTTGCTGCCTCACAGCGCCGGGGACACAGGTTCGATTCTGATTACGGGTGCATGTCTGCACGGAGTTTGTACGTTCTCCCTGTGACCTGCGTGGGTTTTCTCCAAGATCCTCGGTTTCCTCCCACACCCCCAAAGACGTACAAGTTTGTAGGTCTTATTGCCTTGGTGTAAATGTAAAAAAATGTCCCTAGTGTGAATGTGTGGGGATCGCTGGTTAGTGCGGACCCAGGGCCTGTTTCCGCGCTGTATCTCAAAACTAAACTAAACTAAACTAAAAATAAAACTACTTCAAACAGTAAAATCAAATACAAATAATTGAAAAAAAATAAGGATCCTGTAACATTTACTAACACACAAGTAGAGAGTACTTACAGCACATAATCAGGTCCGTAAGGTATTTCTACTTTGTAGGAATTTCCTGCCACTTACTTTATCTCAACCTGATATTATTAGACTTTAGACTTAAAACAGTGTGGAAACAGGCCCTTCGGCCCACTTTGAGACCACACCGACCAGCGATCACCCCGTACACCGGTACTATCCTACACACTAGGGACAATTTTTACCGAAGCCAATTAACCCACAAACCGTCTTTGGAGTGTGGAAGGCAACCGGAGCACCCAGAGAAAACCCGCGCTATCACGGGGAGAATGTACAAACTCCGTACAGGCGGCGCCTGTGGTCAGGATCGAACCCGGGTCTCTGGTGCTGTGAGGCCGCAACTCTACCGCTGCGCCACTGGGCTGCACATTGTGCGTTTAATACCACTGGCCAGAAATGAACTTCTCTGCAGAGATTCACATATTTCATTTTTCCCATTTATTTAGCAGTTTTACTTAAATTCCTCCCTGCTTTTTGCCTCAACTAACTCGTATGATAATAAGTTCCACATTTTTGACTTTCTTGGAATAATTAAACCTGACGTTATTTGATGAAGTTTCCATCCTGCAACCTTTCCTTGCAGGCTTGAATTACACCATATTACTGGAGGTTATTTGGCCCGTAATGGCTGAACTGACTTTCTGGAAGAACTATCCATATGTTTTCATTCCTCTGTCCCATTTTAACTGTGCAATGTGTATCCATTTCCCTTTCAAAAAGTTGTTGGAAAGATAAACCAGTTTAAGAACTCTCCACAGAAAGACAATTCCATAGAATTGAATTGAAAGATACAGCCTGGAAACAGGCCCTTCAGCCCATCAAGTCTCATACTGACCACTGATCACCCGTTCACACTTAGATCATAAGATCATGTGATAGGAGCAGAATTAGGCCATTTGGCCCATCAAATCTACTCCACCATTCAATCATGGCTGATCTAGGGAAAGGACTTCTAGAGCAAGGGGAAGGACTTGGACTATATTCTGCCTTCCACCACAGTGAGGAGTGTGTAGGAGTCGCTGTGGTGGATGTTCAATGTTAAAAGATGTTTTGCTTGTTTTGTCTCCAAGATGGCTGCCGGAAGGGAGAGTGAACGCTAGCGCCTTTAGCTGCCGCTGCTCTCTCTGTGAATTGTGTCTTGTCCCTACTATTTTTGTTTTGTATTTTGTTTTATTCTGCTTATATGTTTTGTAATCTGCTTATGACATTTTGTAAGGCGTCCTTGAGAGTCTTTGAAAGGCACCCATAAGTATAATGTATAAATAAATAAATAAATCTATCTCTCCCTCCTAACCCAATTCTCCTGCCTTCTCCCCATAACCTCTGACACCCGTACTAATGAAGAATCTATCTATCTCTGCCTTAAAAATATCCACTGACCTGGCCTCCACAGCCTTCTGTGGCAAAGAATTCCTCAGATTCACCATCCTCTGACAAAAGAAATCCCTCCTCATCTCCTTCCTAAAAGAATGTCCTTTAATTCTGAGGCTATGACCTCTAATCCTACACTCTCCCACCAGTGGAAACATCCTCTCTTCATCCACTCTATCCAAGCCTTGTTCTATGTTATCCCACTATCATATCCACTTCCTACACACGAGGGACGATGTACAGACGCCGATTAACCTGCAAACCCGCTTAGAACGTCTTTAGGATTTGGGAGGAAACCGGAGCACCTGGAGGAAACCCACATGGTCACAGGGAGAATGTGCAAACTCCACATCAATATCTCACATAGACACAGGAATTAACCTGGGTCTTTGGTGCTGTGGGGCAACATTTTTACCAACCGTGCAACTGTGCCACCCCACATTTCCACGTAACTAACAATAGTCTTTAAAGTTAGCTTACCATACATACTTAGTGGAAATAGTCTTTATAATATGTAACTTGATAAATAAAGGATAATACTCCCTGCAAAAAAGAATGTTTGCCAAAATGTGAGCGGGATCATGAAAAATAAAAATAATGTATATATTTTTAAAGTGCTTGTCTTTAAAGTACTGTAAGATTTTATATCTACAGGCATTTGAATGTCCTATTTTTTCTCCTCGAGATTGTTAAAATGTATGTAATCTTTCTATTTTACGATGATTTGGTTTAAAAATAAACTCTAATGTTTAGCAAAGTTTGACAGCTTGAGTTGTCCAACTAAGTCAACTTGCACCAACTAAGTCATATTTGCATTACCATAGTTGATTTGAACTTTTAGAAGCAATTTAATTGATTTGCATGCTCTGTGAATAGTGGAGATCTGGGTCATTTCGCTGAGATTATGAGGATGTATTGAACAATTAGTGTTAATGTTTTCCATATGAAAGTGTTCTTTGGTCCACTTTTTCACTTTCTTCTTCACTGCTCTCCTTTTTATTTTGGGGTTGTTTGCAACAGTAACCTACAACGTTTGTATAGCAAAATTATAATGTCTTCACAAGTGCATTCAGGGACAATATTTATCAAATGGGATGGCATTTCTGTTTGCAAGGCAGAACAACTTAGTTATAGACAGTCACAGAGTCAGCAACGAAACAGGCCCTTCGGCCCAACTTGCCCATGCCGACCAAGGTGCCTCATCGACACTGACTGGATGGGAAAGTAGGTAGACAAAAATGCTGGAGAAACTCAGCGGGTGAGGCAGCATCTATGGAGCGAAGGAATAGGTGATGTTTCGGGTCGAGACTCTGCTTCAGACTGATGTGGGGGTTGGGGGGGGGGAGAAGAAAGGAAGAGGCAGAGAAATAGGCTGTGGAAAAGCTGGAAAGGTGAGGGGAAGGAGGTAGAAAGCAAGGACTACCTAAAATTGGAGATGTTCGTACCGCTGGGGTGTAAACAGCCCAAGCGAAATATGAGGTGCTGTTCCTCCAATTTGCGGTGGTGCTCACTCTGGCCATGGAGGAGGACCAGGACAGAAAGGTTGGATTCGGAATGGGAGGGGGAGTTGAAGTGCTGGGCCACCGGGAGATCAGGTTGGTTAATGTGAACCGAGCGGAGGTGTTGGGGGATGGGGAGTGAGAGCGGAGCTACAGGTTATAGAGGAGACCCTGGTGAGAGCCTCATCTATAGTCAAAGAGGGGAACCCCCGTTCCCTAAAGAATGAGGACATCTCCGATGCCCTAGTTTGGAACGAGAAAGTAGGATAATGTGGAACAAGTGTGAATGGGTGATCAATGGTCACCCACGGCTGATCAATGGAAGCAACCAAGAGAACGCTGGTGACAGCTGGATTCGGTACCATAAGGTCCTCAACTGTTGGCCTCGTCCTTGAACATAAAGAAGTTCATGAAGCTCACATCTGACCTTGATGAAGGATTGGAGCAGTAACAAGGACTATAAGTGTGCACAGTCTTCGAGCGGGATGATTTGGGCAAGAGGGATGAAGCTCAGCAATGTTAGTGATCATTGATCTGAGCGAGTCAAGGTTCAGTCCTCATCCTCAGAAATTGTTATCCATCTGTAAGCCTGCGCAACGGTTGGTTCAATTATAGGAAGCATCGTAATGGAGCACAACACTACTCTCGGCCGCGCATCGCTCACTCACTTCCTGCTGTGATTTATTTGTGGGGATAACGAGCGCAAAATTCTACTAATTATCAACAGGGACTAATGTTGAATCTCATAATCTTTCTGTACACTGTCGTGGAGTGATGCAGTGTGGAAACAAGCCCTTTTGCCCAACTTGCCCACACCGGCCAACATGTCCCAGGTACACCAGTCCCACCTGCCCGTGTTTGGTCCATATCCCTCCAAACCTGTCCCATCCTTCTACCTGTCTAATTGGTTTTTTTTTTTAATGCTGGCAAGTTCCTGCCTCAACTACCTCCTCTGGCAGCACGTTCAATACACCCACCACCAAAACGTTGGTTAAAAAGTGAAAAAGTTACCCCTCAGTTCCCTATTCAATCTATTCCCTTTCGCCTGCAATCTATGTCCTCTGGTCCTCCGTTCCCCTACTCTGGGAAAGAGACTCTGTGCATCCACCTGATCTATTCCTCTCATGGATTTTAATCACCTATATAAGAACCCCCCCCCCCCCCCCGGAACTGAATCGAACTGAAACGCGGTCTGACCAACAGAGGAACCCTGAGTCCTTCCGCTTGAAAATTCATTTCACATTGAATGATTTTTTCTGTCAGCATTTACGTTATAAATTTCCTTTGCAAAACCTGGATAGAGTGGATGTAGAGAGGATGTTTACACCATTGGGGGAGTCTAGGGCCAGGGGCCACAGCCTCAGAATAAAAGTACGCACCTTTAGAAAGAGATGAGGAGGAATTTCTTAAATCAGAGGGTGGTGAATCTGTGGAATTAATTGCCACAGACGTCTGTCAATGGATAATTTTTAAGGCGGAGATTGTCAGGTTCTTGATTAGAACGGGTGTCTGGGGAGAAGGCAGGAGAATGGGGTTGGGAGGGAAAGATAGATCAGCCATGATTGAATGGCAGAGTAGACCTGATGGGCCGAATGGCCTAATTCCTAGAACTTATGAACATCAATAAATTAACTTGTTTTAATTTCGTGGAGTGCCAATCAACGAAGACTTTAACTTAAAGACGTTTTGTTATCTGATTTTTTTAAATAAAAGTCTTGCTGAAATGTTAACGTTGGAAAAGAAATAGTTTGAAAATTGTACGATGACTGCCATGATCATGTCAATGCCACTTTCACCTTATCACCTGCCCTTTTCCAACGGAGCAGATCAAAGCTAAAACCGGTCCGTGCAGTGGGTTGCAATTGTAATCTGTCCACATCTGCGAACACTTACTAGGAAAACCATGAATCATTTCACCACACCAGTGCAGCTACAGACAGCTACATAGGAGCATCTGGCATTGTTTGCATTCAAACAAAAAGATAATTCCACGGCAAAATCAGAGTAAAGCTCCTAAATTAGGTCTGTAATTAAGAGTAGTCCATCTCAAGCACCATTAGAAGCAGGAAGAGATATAAGTAAGGACACAGAGTGCTGGAGGAACTCAGCAAAAGGATGGGTGACTTTTCGAGTGGAGACTTTTCAGTCTGAAGGGTCCTGACACGAAACACCCCCCATCCTTTTTCTCTGCAGATGCTGCCTTACCCATTGAGTTTGGAGAGTTTGAAAAAATGACATGTTGAAGACCTCCTTCGACTATGTAGAAGACTAACTTCGGGATAATAGTGGAGAGTGAAGATGGCCTCCTTTGACCTCCCTTCGACTATGATGAAGACTATCTACGACTACCTTCGACTGTCCTCGATTACCTACGACTAACATGCCGACCTACTACGACTAAACCTACGAGTAAAAAAAGTATCGATTTTTTTCCATGGCAACCTTTTTTTACTCGTTTGTTGAAAGATACGACTCGACCACGCTGAGGCCTCGAGTACACGGGGACCACTCTCGAGCATGAAGGAGAGTTACAAAGACCTCCTGGGACCTCGTGTCGACCATGCTGCGAGTATGGCCGAGGGCAAACTCGCCAGAACTCGCAGATTAGGTCGCCCAAGTGGGGCTGGCCCTTTACACCAGCATTTTGTGCCCATCTTTGGGATAAATCAGCATTTGCACATCCTTGTTTCTGACTTCTTTGTAAGCACACACTTTACTTGACTTTAGTTGATTATTGTCTCGGGTACTGAGGTCGAGTGAAAAGCTTTCTTGTTGCTTGCTATGCAGTCAGCAGCAATATTATAGATCAATTTCAAATTATATATGATTACAAACTAACCGTCCACAGTGTACAGATACAGGATAAAGGGAATCACATTTAGTGCAAGATGAAGTCCAGTAAAATCAGATTAAAGAATGTCTGATGGTCTACATCAAGGTGGGTGGCAGCTCAGGACCGCTCGCTCGTTGAGTTGCCTGATAACAGCTGGGTAGAAGCTGTCCCTGAATCTGGAGGTGTGCGATTTCACACTTCTGTACCTCTTGCATGGGAGAGGGAGGAAGAGGGAGTGACTGAGGAGAGACTCATCTTTGACATTGGCCCTTTGGCCCACATTCAAGTGCCCAGTTATACTAATCCCAATGTAAACCCACTTTTTATATTCTCTCCAACACTCTGCCGACACACAATAAGCATTTTACAATGGCACATTAACCTGCCAACCCACCCGTCTTTGGGGTGAGGGGACAAACCAAATAAAACCCACACGGCAGGCACCCCAGTGGCGCAGCGGTAGAGTTGCTGCCTTAAAGCACCAGAGACCCGGGTTCGATCCTGACTACGGGTGGTGTCCGCACGCAGTTTGTACGTTCTGCGGGCTTTCTCCAGGTGCTCCAGTTTGTCTCCCGTACTCCAAAGGCGTACAGGTTTGTAGGCTTATGGTCATCGGTAAAAATTGTTGAGAGGGAAAGATAGATCAGCCATGATTGGATGGCAGAATAGACTTGATGGGCCGAATGGCCTAATTCTGCTCCTAGAACAACAAAAAAATGCAGGGAATGGAGGTACGTAGAATATGTGCAGACAGATAAGAGTTAGTCTCAGCATCATGTCCAACACGGACATTGTGGGCCGAGGGCCTGTTCCTGTGCTGCACTGTTCTACATACTATGTCTTAACCGGCTACTACATTTAAAGTGTGCACAAATGTATAATAAGTACATAAGTGACAGGAGCAGAATTAGGCCATTCGGCCCATCAAGTCTGGGCTGCCATTCAATCATGGCTGATCTATCTTTCCCTCTCAACTGCATTCTCCAGCCTTCTCCCCATAATCCTTGAAACCCGTACCAATCAAGAATCTATCTATCTCTGCCTTAAAAATATACTTTGACTTGGCCTCCACAACAGTCTGTGGCAATAAATTCCACAGATTCACCACTTTCTGACTAAACAAATTCCTCCTCATCTCCTGACTAAAGGACCTGTCCCACGGTACGAGGTAATTCAAGAGCTCTCCCGAGTTTAAATAAAAAATCAAACTCGTGGTAAGTACGTAGAATGTACGGAGCGGGTACGTCGGAGCTCGTGACGTCTCTTAACGGCTCGTAACGCTAACGGCAGGTACTCGGGAAACGCGGTAAGCTCGTGAAGATTTTTCAACATGTTGAAAAATGTCCACGAGAGCCCCGAGTACCTACGAGCGGCGATTACCGTAATTTTCCGAGTTCGAATCGGGGGAAACTCGGCAGAACTCTTGAATTACCTCGTACAGTGGGACAGGCCCTTTAAGTAACGCCCTTTTATTCTGAGGCTGTGGCCTCTGGTCCTAGACTCTCCCACTAGTGAACACATCCTCTCCACATCCACTCTATCCAGGCCTTTCACTATTCTGTACATTCCTCCCACATTCTTCTAAACTCCAGCAAGTGCAGGCCCAATGCCGTGAAACGCTCATCATACGTTAACCCAATAATTCCTGGGATCGTTCGCATAAACTTCCTCTGGACCCTCTCCAACGCCAGCACATCCTTCCTCAGACGTGGGACCCAAAGCTGCTCACAAAGCTCCAAATACCCAACAAAAGCTTTTCACTGCACCTCGTACACGTGAGACAATAAACCAAACTAAACTGAACCGAACGGAAACGCGGTCTGACCAGCGCCATATAAAGCCTCGGCATTACACTGTCATTACTCGTCAGTCTGAAGAAGGGTTTCGGCCCGAAACGTTGCCCCAGTCTGAAGAAGGGTTTCGGCCTGAAACGTTGCCCCAGTCTGAAGAAGGGTTTCGGCCCGAAACGTTGCCTATTTCCTTCTCACCATAGATGCTGCTGCACCCGCTGAGTTTCTCCAGCATTTTGTGTGCCCTCGGCATTACACCGCTTTATTTGGGGATCGTTTAGCAAGGAGAGCGGAGGCACTTTGCGCATGTTCAGTCTTTTACCCTTTACAAGACATCGTCTTTTTAGTTTAGTTTGGAGATGCAGCGTGGAAACAGGCCCTTCGGCCCACCGGGTCCGCGCCGACCAGAGATCCCCGCACATTAACACTATCCTACACCCACTAGGGACAATTTTTACATTTACCAGACCAATTAACCTACAAACCTGTACGTCTTTGGAGTGCGGGTAGAAACCAAAGATCTTGGAGAACATCCAAACTCCGTACAGACAGCACCCGCAGTCTGGATCGAACCTGGGTCTCCGGCGCTGCATTCGCTGTAAAGGGCCGGCCCTACCAGCATCCGACTCCATGCGGTGAGCGCGACCAAACCGGCAGTGGGGGCCGCGCGGAGGTCGGGTGATCCCTGTACAGGGCCGTTCCCAACAGCATGCGCCTGCATGCGAAGAGCGCGACCAAACCGGCAGCGGAGGCCGTGCGGAGGTGGGGTGAGTGGCGCAACGCGGCAGGAAGTGAGGCGAAGTTTGCCAGGACAGAAAGGGACACACAGAGAGGGGCACGGAGCCACACAGTGGGGACCCTCACGGAGGCACCTACAGAGAGGGTCACGGAGGCACAACGTCGAGGCGGTGTGTAATGTGTCGAGGCGACTGCAAGCCGACAAGCCGTTGCCGCGCAGAATTTTTGAACATGGTCAGTTTTTCGGAGCCCCGTGCGATGTCGGGACGAACTCCGCACAATTCCGCACGGCTCCGGCGATCGAAGTGGGACCGGCCCCGCGACGCCGGACGGCTCAAGCGACCACGTTAGGTCGCGCTCATCGCATGGAGTTGCGTGCTGCTGGGACAGGCCCTTAAGGCAGTCTTGCTGGTGGCAACTGGGCTCTAGTCATTGTCCAACCATCCTGCCAACACACAATCAATAACTCACTGGCCCTTTGAGAAAAATGCAGCATGTCAGTGGCTGTAAAATTAAGTCGCTGAATGCCTTCATAGTGACGTGACATGGTGATTAATGTGTGGGCCTCACGCTGCTTTATGGGCTGGGATCGCAGCCACGTCTTGCTGATGCAGCACTTTGCTGAAACTTAGCCACGATCCTTCTGCGCTCATGAGACTTGGCGACTGCACGGTAATGCCCAAGAATTCCGCTTTAACTTCAGATTGGTCGTGGTGGTTGTACATGAACAATTGAACAAGAATGTCCAGGCTTTGCACAAAAAAAAAGCCGGGCAGTAAACACGAATAAATGGAAAAAAACAGAAAACAGTTTAAACAGTTCACGGTGAGGTCCTGCGTTATATTGAAGCAAGGCACAAAAAGCTGGAGTAACTCAGCGGGACAGGCAGCACCGCTGGAGATAAGGAATAGGTGGCGTTTCGTGTCGAGACCCTTCAAAGGTTTCAGTTTAGTTTTGAGATGCAGCCTGGAAACAGGCCCCTTCGGCCCAACGAGTCTGCGCCGACCAGTGAACCCCGCACGCTAATGCTGTCCTACACACACTACGGACAATTTATAATTTTACTAAGCCAATGAGCCTACAAACCTGTACGTCTTTGGGGTGTGGGAGGAAACCGAAGATCTCGGAGAAAACCCACGCGGTCACGGGGAGAACGTACAAAGTCCGCACAGACAGCACCCGCAGTCAGGTTCAAGCCAGGTGACTGGTGCTGTGAGGCAACAACTCTACCGCTGCACCAGCATGCCGATTGGCTCCATTTGAGAAAAAGAGTTAAGGCCTGTCCCACTTAGGCAACTTTTTAGGCGAGTGCAGGAGACTCTGCGCTCGCCTCATGGGTGCCACATGGTCGCCACATGTTCGCTGGTGGTCTCTGGTGAGTCTCCTTCATGGTCGCGAGGCGTTCCCCACTCTGGGAACTAGTCGCAGCCTCAGTATAGTCGACGCAAATTTTTCATTGTGTTGAAAAATTTTCTGCGACCAAAAATTGGTCGCCATGGAGATAATCGATAATTTTGTAGTTGAATGTGCAGTTGTAGTGGGGTCGCCATGTAGTTATAGGTAGTCGAGGTAGTCGCAGGTAGTTTTAGTTAATCGCCTTTGCTGACTGGGCATTTTCATTAGCTCATTGGGGGGAAAAAAACGTAAGCACGAGTTTTCTGAACCAAGGATAACCGACCGGTAGTGTTAAATGCCCGCCAAACTTCACAGCTGTGTATCTCTGGCTTATTAAAAGTCGTCTGGCTTCTTAAAAGTGTCTCCATTCCTTCTCCCCCCTTCCCTCTCCCCCCCCCCCCCCCACTTTTAAAGGACTTACCGTACACTGTGCTAACCATCTTAACCTACCTGTTCATCGCGGTCTGTGTCTGTGTCACCTTGGGTTTGCACCATGTGAATTTCAGACAGCGCTCCCCCGCTTCCCCTGGCCCCAGAGTTTGCGATGTGTTTGTGTGTGTGTGTGTGTGCGTGTGTTTGTGTGTGTGTGTGTGTGCGCGTGTTCCACTCTGAGAGTCCACGTTCCAGTTCCCGGTTTTTCAGGCGAGTGCCGCGAACTTGACAGTCACTGGCAGTCCGCTGAAAAATCACCAAAGTGGGACAGGCCCTAAGCTATGATCAGGGTAGAATAGAGGGCCAGATGTAAGGCTGGACTCAGGGTCAGGAATGAGAGAAGGTATGCAACTGGAGTCGGGGGTCAGGAGTAGTACCAGGTGTGCAGTGAGACCCAGGTTGGACAACATGGGCCAAGTGCTTGATTATAATCTGATTTCCATACATGAATACACTAAGATCATTCATGTTCTGCACCTGTTGATCAGAGCCTGGGCTCTACTGTGGAATGTAATTAGGAATGTAATTTAGTCTAACCTTATTCATTGCTAATCCAATTTAAAGCATATATATTGCATTCAAGTGTAACTTAAAAGACTACAGTATGCACCATATTACACAATTTCAAACTGAAAAATGCAAACGTTCCGTACCTCCCCCCCCCCTCCCGGTCGCTACGCTCCCTCGGGCTTGGTCTCTCGCAATTTCTCACTCCCAACTCTCACCCAATGTTGGCAGCCCTGTTTATGTATATAATTTACCGAACTGTATGCGACAAATGACTTTCACTGTACCTCGGTACACGCGGTAATAAAGAACCATCGAACCATTGAACCAAAGTTCCGATGGACAGTTGTGATATTGGCCAACTCCCAATTAACAATGTCTCCAGATTTTCTGGGAATCATTTTCCAAAGCTGCAGCAACCTTTTTAGTTTAGAGATACAGTGCGGAAGCAGGCCCTTCGGCCCACCGAGTCCGCGCCGACCAGCGATCCCCGCACGCTAACACTGCCCTGCACACACTAGGGACAATTTACACATACACCAAGCCAATTGGCCTACAAACCTCTACGTCTTTGGAGTGTGGGAGGAAGCCAGAGCACCTGGAGAAAACCCACGCAGGTCACGGGAAGAATGTACAAACTCCGTACAGACAGCAACCGTAGTCAGGATCGAACCTGGGTCTGTGGAGCAGTGAGGCAGCAACTCTCCCGCTGCGCCACCGTGCGGCCCATCGATCAGCATTTTACTTGCATTTCCCAAAGGAAACATTCTCATTCAAAATATAGAATAGTATTTCCACAGAGTAACCTTAAGGCAGTAGCGCGTTTCCCAAGCTCATGATAACTTTTGAATGCAGAAACAATGCTGCTTTGGCAAGTGGCATTTCAACCTATGGTGAATTGGGTGGAGTGTTATTTAAAGGAAATTTTGATTTCCATCCAGTTTGGAAAACACCCTAATGATAGAACAAAAGGAGTTGTCCTTTTGCAAGAAGTGATTAAAACATTTTAGTTTTATTTTCGTTGCACTCATAATTGCAGTCGATCATTGAAACCTGAAACCATAATCCAGTAAAAACATTAAAATCCATCAAGTACACGGTTTGGCTCAAAATGCTGGAGTAACAACACCTCTGGAGGAAAGGAATAGATGACGTTGCGGGTCGAGATCCTTCTTCGAGTCCGAAAAAGGGTCTTGACCCAAAACATCGCCTATTCCTTTCGCCAGAGGGGGTGTCACCGAGCCGCTGAGTTGCTCCAGTTTTTAATGTCTACCTTCAGTTTTAACTAGCATCTGCAGTTCCTTCTGACACCAGTACTTTGTTTAGATTGGTGTTGAGGCTGTGTAAATAGCAGGAGGTACACGCCTACTTCACAATACCTTATGAGCAATTATAGATCTTAACTGATGAGTATCTATTAACTGTTTTTGCAGAAGGGAGGGGGGGGGGGGGTGCAGAGAAGATTTACAAGGATGTTGCCAGGACTCAGGGGCCTGAGCTGCAGGGAGAGGTTGAGCCTTATTGGGACTCTATTCCCTGGAGCGCAAAAAGATGAGGGGTGATCTTATAGAGGTGTACAAAATATTGAGAGGAATAGATCGGGTAGACGCACAGAGTCTCTTGCCCGGAGTAGGGGAATTAGGAGAATCGAGAGCCAGAGGGCCTAGATTTAAGGTGTGGGGAAAAAGATTTAATAGAAACCCAAGGGCTCATTTTTTCACTCAAGGGTGGTGGGTGTATGGAACGAGCTACCGGAGGAGGTAGTTGAGGCAGGTACTATCACAACATTTAAGAAACATTTAGACAGGTAAATGGATAGGACAGGTTTAGAGGGATGTGAGCCAAACACAGGCAGGTGGAACTAGTGTAGATGGGGCATGTTGGCCATGTCAGGGAAGTTAGGCCGAAGGACCTGTTTCCACGGTGTATAATTCCATGACTAATGTCTGAGCAGTGAAATAAAAATGGTCGCACAGTTCATAAAATGGCAAAGTCATCTTTCGTGAAGAGAAGGCACAAATGTAACTCAGTGGGCCAAACAGCATCCCTGGAGAACACGGATAGGTGACGTTTCGGGTTGGGACCCTTCATCAGTCTGATGAACGTCACCTATCCATGTTGTCCAGGGATGCTGCCTGACCCGCTGAGTTACTCCAGCATTTTGTGTCTTCCCTTGGTAAACCAACATCTGCAGTTCATTGTTCCTTCATCTTTGATGACATGGACAGTCCCAGAGAGTAATCAGAAAGTCTTTTCATATCGTGAGGAGAATAATTGATGCTTGGGGAACATAAATCTCGATGTAAATATGCCTTTTGTTGCCCAAAATCAAGTTAGCACTTCAAAAAACCATTCATTCCATAATATATTGAATTATGTTATTAATTTATAACTTCACCACATTTATTTCATATATTCAATAAACAATTGGCACAATTTAATGCTCATGAAACATTGGTGTAATTTTTCTCTTCGTTCTCCAAAAGTCCACATGATATCTATTTGCCAAGGTTTTAAAATTTATATGGTTGGCTGCTTTGCATTCTTAAAGATATTTTCTCTTGCATTCCTCCCTTACAGGCCCCTCACTGCTAGATTCCTTTTGTCACGCTTCATTGTCTTGCAGGGAGATTGGGAATGAACTTGTCCACTGGGTGCTGTTCAACCTCTGTCTTCGTTTTGGTCAGTTTAGAGATACAACGTGGAAACAGGCCCAACGAGACCACACCAAGCAGCGATCCCCGCACACTAACACTATCCTACACACTAGGGACAATTTACAATTATATCAAAGCCAATTAACCTACAAACCTGTACGTTTTTGGAGTGTGGGAGGAAACTGGAGCTCCTGGAAAAAACCCACGCAGGTCAGGGGAGAACCTACAAACTCCGTCCAGACCGCACCCATAGTTGGGATCGAACCTACAGTTGGGATTGGCTCTGACCTCCCTTCCATCGAGGGGATTTACCACAGTCGCTGCCTCAAAAAAGCTGGCAGTATCATCAAAGACCCGCACCACCCTGGCCACACACTCATCTCCCCGCTACCTTCAGGTAGAAGGTACAGGAGCCTGAAGACTGCAACGACCAGGTTCAGGAATAGCTACTTCCCCACAGCCATCAGGCTATTAAACTTGGATCGGACAAAAATTTGAACATTAATAACCCTTTATCTGTTATTTGCACTTTATCAGTTTATTTATTCATGTGTGTATATATTTATATAATGGTATATGGACACACTGATCTGTTTTGTAGTCAATGCCTACTATGTTCTGTTGTGCTGAAGCAAAGCAAGAATGTCATTGTCCTATCAGGGACACACGACAATAAACTCTCTTGAATCTTGAACCCGGGTCTCTGGCGCTGTAAGGCCAGATGACTTCTGACATCTGTGATGCCTTCGCTAGAACAGTACTACAATCCATATTACATGGCTGTGCAGTGTACCGTCTAGCAAAGCGTGCAAAATCTCTTCAAATATGCATAATAAAACCACAGGATTCTCCAAATCAATCGAACTTGGGAATCTCAACTTGAAGTGAAAGATTTTGATGCAAACATTGCTAAGAGTTTTATTTCAGTCACAATTCTTATGTCAAATGCTGAGGCTGTGGAAATATTCAAAACATTGGCATAGTTTATATACTATAGAAATCAATTTGCTACGGTTTAGTGCATCCCAAAGGATCCCGGATCACACACACTCACACACTCCAGCTCAGATACCCATGGTTAAATAGTTTACCTAGCGTAAACTCCAGAATATCATAAAAAATGAAATTCCACACATTTCAGTCTGATTTCATCTGCAAAATATTCTTGCTCGGAAGCAGATGGGACTCACGACCTCATATAAAACGCCAGGATTTAATCTCAGCTCAGGTGGCACGGTGGCGCAGCGGTAGAGTTGCTGCCTTACAGAGCCCGGGACCCGGGTCCGATCCTGACGCCGGGTGCTGTCTGCGCGGAGTTTGTGCGTCCTCTCTGTGACCACGTGGTTTTTCTCCGGAATCTCCGGTTTCCTCCCACACTCCAAAGACGTACTCCAAAGACAAAGACCTTTGTAGGATAATTGGCTTCAGTAATTTGTGGGATAATTGTCCCCAGCGTGTGTGGGATCGTGTTAGTGTTTGGGGATCGCCAGCCAGCGCGGACTCAGTGGACCCAGGGCCTATCGCTGCGCTGTATCTCTAAATTAAACTAAAATGAGCCATATCAAACAAAATTTGACGATGGGCCAAATATGTAGATAACAAGTGTGTAGGAAGGAAATGCAGATGCTGGTTTAAACCGAAGCTTAGGATAGTGTCCGGGGGATCGCTGGTCCGAAGGGCCTGTTTCCACGCTGTATCTCTAAACTAATCTCCCTTCCCTCCTGAAGTTGCATTACTGGGTGCATGATGCTAGATAGCGGGAGGTCTCAGCCACATCGCATTATTTCTAGTGTAATCTGGCCAGCACTGGGATCAAAAGCAAAGGATTCCCCGGAGAAGGTCGAGGAAATGGGGAAACTAAAATCACAGCATGAAGGGCAGCACGGTGGCGGAACGGTAGAGTTGCTTCCGTACAGCGCCAGAGACCCGGGTTCGATACTGACCACGGGTGCTGCCTGATTGTACGTTCTCTCCATTACTTGTTTGTTAAGGTTTGTTAAGATTGTTATGGGTTTGGACACACTAGAGGCAGGAAACATGTTCCCGAGGCCACAGTTTAAGAATAAGGGGTAAGCGGAGACGAGGAAACACTTTTTCTCACAGAGAGTGGTGAGTGTGGAATTCTCTGCCACAGAGGGCGGTGGAGGCAGGTTCTCTGGATGCTTTCAAGAGAGAGCTAGATAGGACTCTTAATAATAGCGGAGTCAGGGGATATGGGGAGAAGGCAGGAACGGGGTACTGATTGGGGATGATCAGCCTTGATCACATTGAATGGCGGTGCTGGCTCGAAAGGCCAAATGGCCTACTCTTGCACCTATTGTCTATTGTCTATTGACCTGCGTGGCTGGGTTTGCACCGAGATCATCGGTTCCCCCCACCCCCACACTCCAAAGACGTACAGGTTTGTAGGTTAATTGGCTTGGTATAAATGTAAAATTGTCCCCAGTGCGTGTAGGCTAGTGTTGGTGTGCGGGGGGGGGATCGCTGGTTGGTGAGGACTCGGTGGGCCCAAGGGCCTGTCTCTGTGCTGTGTCTCTCAACTATACTAAACGAAGCATCAGTGGCATTGCCATGATCCAATGTAAAACACATGTTTTGAAGCAAAGGTTCTTTGCAGTGCACGTGAGAGATCGTCCTGCACGTGTGCCAGTTTTTTAGCCTTCTCCAATTTTTAAACATAACAAACTTTCCCGATGGATAAATATTATTTTCTCGCCTGAACCATGAATTTTCCTGGCCGGGGGGGGGGGGGGAACGTTCTTGTTCCTGGGCTTGCTGCAAAGCGATAAGCGATCCAGCATGAACTCAGATATATTTTGTGTTTAGTTTGGACTCCATTCTGCTGTTTTCTCTTCTGAAAAATAAAAGCCACTGAGTTGCGCATTCACACCAAAGAATGACTGATTTACTGTTTAAAACTCACTGACAGACGAGAATGCAACCACGTTAAAAAAAAAACGTATTAGGCCAGGACCAAGTTGCACATTTTATAATCAGAACACAAAAGTGCTGGAGGAACTCAGCGGGTCAGGCAGCACCTGTGGAGGGATTGGACGGCCGATGTTTTGGGCCGGGACCCTCCTGCCCCGACACGTCATCTGTCCACTCCCTCCATAGGTGCTGCCTGATACGCTGAGTTCCTCCAGCACTTTGTGTTTTCATCAAGATTCCAACATCTGCAGTTCCTTGTGTCTTTGTGCATTCTATTGTGCATTTTGATTTGAGAATGAAGGGACAAAGGTTTAGGGGTAACATGAGGGGGAACTTGTTTACTCAGAGAGTGGTAGCTGTGTGGAATGAGCTTCCAGTGGAAGTGGTGGAGGCAGGTTCGATTTTATCATTTAAAAATAAATTGGATAGGTATATGGACGGGAAAGGGATGGAGGGTTATGGTCTGAGTGCAGGTAGATGGGACTAGGTGAGAGTAAGTGTTCGGCACGGACTAGAAGGGCCGAGATGGCCTGTTTCCTTGCTGTAATTGTTATATGGTTATAATTCGATATTAAAGACTGTCTCTTGTTATATGCACATCTATATTTCCAAATACATAACAATTTTTCTTGTGATTACTCCATCTTAAATCTCTGTCGTGAACAACGATACAGTCTACTAATACTGCATTTCACTTATTCTGCAGAACGGACTGGGCTTTGCAAAAAGCCCAAGACATTTGTGACGTTTTTAATCAATACTTAACACATGGACACTGAAATTTGGGGGAAATGGCAGATATATTCTACTGCTGCCGATTGCGGTTTCTCGATTGCCTGGTTTCAGCATCCATAGTTACCCTGATTTTATTAAATGTGTAACATCAGGCAAAGAAGTGACACAGTGATGTGAAATCGTCTCCTGACCTCAGTCTTCTGAGGCTTTGAGAAGTATTTCATGTGACAGGACACAAGATATTCATTGATTAAATTACTTCTCCCTAATGTATGGAAAATTGGCAGAAGGAATGAGATCCGAGGATGCTGACAGACTTCTCCCTTGTCTGAAAATAGACAGGAATGTTGAAGTGCGGAGGGGATGTGCCATGAAAACAGACAGGATAGCTGATTTGTACATCGATCACTCATGTCATCACATAATGATATCATCTTTTTTCTGCTATTCAACACCACAATCTGTCCTCTCTTCAATATTTCATATCCAAATTGGACTTGACTGTTGCATTTTTGAAATTAACACTCACATTTTGCTCATTTTGTGTGTTTCTTTTTAAATTTGTTTTAAATTAGGGCGGCAGGGTGGCGCAGCGGTAGAGTTGCTGCCGCACGGCGCCCGAGACCCGGGTTCAATCCTGAATGTGGGTGCTTGCCTGTACGTTCTCCCTCGTGACCTGCGTGGGTTTTCTCCAGGGGCTCCGGTTTCCTCCCGCACTCCAAAAACGGGCAGGTTTGTCGGCTAATTGGCTTCGGTAAAATTGTACGGTGTGTGTCGGATAGAGTTAGTGCGCGGGGGATCGCTGATCACGGGGAGAACATACAACTCCATACAGAAGACAGCACCCATAGTCAGGATCGAACATGGTTCTCTGGCGCTGTGAGAACGCAGCAACTCTACCGCTACAGTCTGTGCCACGGGGACACTCAACTTTACTCATGGGAATTCCTTACTGTCTGACTGCATTAGGATGGTCTAAGTGTATCGATGAGCTCTGTGTTGTTGTCCACTTTCATGTGGTTATAATTTGCGGCCAGGTCATTCCTTGTCTCCAGCCGGGAGAGTTAAAGTCACCATGTGGGAAATGAATCCCTAAATGACATGAAGGGAATTATATACAATTTACAGCATTGAATCAGGCCATGCAGCCCAACTGGTTTAAGCCTCCATCCACCCCAATTGTTTCATCTATTATTTTTCTCGCACCCATCCATTTATTCTCACAACCCTCATGGTTCCTCAAAACTATCGATTTATCAACGTATTCCTTCCTCATCCAGTCCTTAATTGCTTCTATTCTACTTTCTGCAACAACGACTTTACCACATTGAGCTCAACATTTAGGTTCGGGTTTGGTTTAGTTTAGTGACACAGCACGGAAACAGGCCCTTCGGCCCAACGAGCCCGCACCGACCAGTGATCCCCACACATAAACACCACCCTAGGCACACAAAGGATAATTTTACATTGATAGCCAGCAAGCCAATTCACCTACAAACCAGTACGCCGTTGGAGTATGGGAGGAAGGCATGAACTGAGAATCCCAAGCACAGGGCCAGCTCTGTACTGCACGTTCCGGGGGAGTGGGGGAGTGGGGGGGAGAGGGAGAGGGGGGGGGAGGGGAGAGGGAGAGGAGGAGTGGAGAAAGGAGAGAGAAAGAGAGGGAGAGAAAAAGAGAGAAAAAAAGAGGAGAAGAGAGAAAAAAGAGAGAAAAAAGAGAGAAAAAGAGAGAAAAAAAAGAGAAAAAAGAGAAAAAGAGAGAAAAAAGAAGAGAGAAAAAAGAGAAAACAGAGAGAAAACAGAGAGAAAAAGAGAGAAAACAGAGAGAAACAGAGAAACAGAGAGAAAAACAGAGAGAAACAGAGAGAAACAGAGAGAAACAGAGAGAAAAAGAGAGAAAAAGAGAGAAAAAGAGAGAAAAAGAGAGAAAAAGAGAGGAGAGGGAAAGAGAGAGGGAAAGAGAGGGAAAGAGAGAGGGTGAGAGAGTGAGAGAGAGCTAAGAACTTGGCTACGTCTACAAAGCATGCCACTGAACTGAGATTTTAAACAAAGGTTCAGATCGAGAGTGCAGATCAGGGTGAAATCTGTAAGGTAAGTAAAGAGATTAAAGATTAGTAATTCAAGGCAAGAGTCAAGAGTGTTATATTGTCACGTCCCAAAAGAACAACAAAACTCTTACTTACAGCTGCACAACAGATATGTTAACATAGTGCCCTGTAGACACACACACACACACACACACACATATGATCGCTGGTTGGCATGGACTGGGTGGGCCGAAGGGCCTGTTTCCGCACTGTGTCTCTAGAGTCTAAAATCTCTTCGTAATTTATGCATGGTATTGATTCTGAGTGTGTTTATTTGGACAAAAATAAGCATTGAATGCCTTGCCCACGTTACTGTGTCAGGGTGAACTATCCTCTTGCACTTTAAAAGAATCGCCTCAGAAAATCCAGTCTTAATACAATTACTTCCCATCGAACCGAAACCTAGCTGTCGCTTGATGGCGACTTGTGCAGACAGTTAGTGGTGGGGGGGGGGGGGGGGGGGTCTTCCTTCAGCGACCTTCATTTGTCAAAACACCAGCGGGGAAAACGATAGGGAGAAAATGAAAATCGCATATTGAGCCAAGATTGAACAATGAGTGGTCACCATATGTGGCAGGTCTATGCGGTGGATGTGAACAATTCTGATTGCACACTTAGATTACTATAATCTATTCAGCCTGGGTAAACGAAAGTATCAGTTCATCAGAACGCCGCCAACAAACATGAAGATTGAGCTGAACAAAGGACTAATTTGGTAATGTAATCTGTTAATATCTTGATTGCAGTCCCCTGAGCAATGATGTCAGAAGCTAGACTTATTTTCTTTCTTCGCTGCTCCGGTCGAGAATATTACCAGTCCAAAAATAACTACCAGAAGAATCATCTTGTGATACTGCCTGCTGAGCTATTTTATCTCAGTTTGGTGGATGGGAAGATGGTATGTCTGAGCTTGGTTCTTGGTTTCTTGGTCCTCGAAAATATTCCAAATGGAATTTAAACTGGGGGTGGAGCTCAATAAAGCATCGAGGATTTAAAAAAAAACTAAGCAAATTATTTCACTAGGTCACCAGGTGATATATGCTGCATGTATAAGTGTTTAGGTTTATTATTGTCATTTGTACCGAGGTACAGTGAAAGGCTTTGTTTTTGCATGCTGTCAAAAACAGAAGAGATACACTATACATAAACTCACGCACGCACTCAAATTGCACGTATGCGTAGGAAGGAACTGCAGATGCTGGTTTAAACCACCGAAGATAGATACAAAAAACAGGAAAAGACACAAAGTGCTGGAGTGCTGGCAGCATCTCTGGAGGACAAGGACAGGTGACATTTTTGGTCGGGACCCTTCTTCAGTGATTTTCTAGCAGGGGATAGAAAGGTGGAAGAGAGGTTGGAGCAGGACAACGCCTGGCAAGTGATAAGGAACTGCAGGTGCTGGTTTACACCAAAGATAGACACAAAGTGCTGGAGTTACTCAGCGGGACAGGCAGCATCTCTGGAGAGAAGGAATGGGTGACGTTTCGGGTCGAGACCCTTCTTCAGGCTAGTCAGGGGAAAGGGAAATGTGAGATACAGACGATGATGCAGAAGATAAAGAACAGTAAATAAAATAAATATATGCAAAAAAGTAACTATGTTAAAGGAAACAGGCCATTTTTAGCAGTGGTTGGGTGAAAACAAGAAGATGGTGCGATTTAGAAACATAGAAACATAGAAAAGAGGTGCAGGAGGAGGCCATTCGACCCTTGGAGCCAGCACCGCCATTCATTGTGATCATGGCTGATCGTCCGCTATCAATAACCCGTGCCTGCCTTCTCCCCCTATCCCTCGACTCCACTAGCCCCTAGAGCTCTATCCAACTCTCTCTTAAATCCATCCAGTGATTTGGCCTCCACTGCCCTCTGGGGTAGGGAATTCCATAAATTCACAACTCTGGGTAAAAAAGTTTTTCTCATCTCAGTCTTAAATGACCTCCCCTTTATTCTAAGAATTTGGGTAGGGGAGGGATGGAGAGAGGGGAAATGCCGGGGTTATTTGAAGTTAGAAAAATTAATATTCATACCACCGGGCTGTAATCTGCTCAAGCAACATATGAGATGCTCGTCCTCCAATTTGCATTTAGTCTCACTCTGACAATGGAGGAGACCGAGGACAGAACTAGTTTAACACGAAGATAGATACAAAAAGCTGGAGAAACTCAGCAGGTCAGGCAGCAAGTCTGGAGAAAAGGAATGGGCGATGTTTCGGATCCGAAAAAGAGACTCAACCTGAAACATCACCCATTCCTTTTCTTCAGAGATGCTGCCTGTCCCGCTGAGCTCCTCCAGCACCTTGTGTCTATCTTCGCATTTTACATATGTTTTGTTTCTGCTCTTTTGACACGCATGTTCCTTTATTACCAAAGCTTGATTTACACACTTATATTTTTGGAAGAACGTGTTCAAATTTACTGCTTACGGTTTAGTCACGTACATGCTTAATTTATGTTTTTGAATTACGCGCCGTTTTTCACGCACATAACGCCCACATAAAATGCGAGGTGCCTGTGATCTTTGGACTTTACTGATTCTGCATGGAAACAATAGGCAATAGACAAAAGGTGCAGTAGTAGGCCATTTGTCTATTTGTCTATATTTGTCAGAATATAGTTCTCAGCATTGAAGCACATCAATTTCATAGACAAATTCCAATGTCTATAATGGGGTCGAGGTGAGTTGGACAGTACCCTAGTCTATAGATGGACTGTTTCGAAACCTTGTAACAGAGGGGAAGAAGCTGTTCCTGAGTCTGGTGGTGTGCGCTTTTAATGGGCTGTCCCACTGTACCAGCTAATTCAAGGGTTCTCTCGAGTTTCCCCCGATTCGAACTCGGAGAATTACGGTAATAGCCCGCTCGTAGGTACTCGGGCTCTCGTGGACATTTTTCAACATGTTGAAAAATCTTCACGAGTCTTCACGAGCTTACTGCGTATCCCGAGTAACTGCCGTTAGCGTTACGAGCCGCTAAGAGACATCCCAAGCTCCGACGTACCCGCTACGTACATTCTACGTGCTTACCACGAGTTTGATTTTTTTTTTTTAACTCGGGAGAGCTCTTGAATTAGCTCATACAGTGGGACAGCCCCTTTAAGCTTCTGGATCTTCTGCCAGATAGGAGCAGGGAGAAGAAGGAATGATCAGGGTGGGACAAGTCTTTGATTATGTTGGCTGCTTTTCCAATGTGATGTATAGATGGAGTCAATGGTGGGATGTTTTGGCCTGTGTGGTGGACTGTTATGTATGAGATGTCCTGCTCCAATTATAAAGGTCCCAGGCGAGAATCAACTGAAGTCTAGGTCTGGTCTTCTTACTTAAGAAAGGAGATACTTGTAATAGAGAGAGTCCAAAGAGGGCTCATAGGCAGAGCTGTGCCCAAGCCAAGCTATGACGCAACCCGACTGTATGCTTCTACAGTACATCAATAGAAATTAGTGAGTCATTGGAGACACGCAGAATTTCCTCAGTCTAGTCAGGAAGTAGAGGCATTGGTGTATCTTCTTGGCCGTTGCATCTGCTTATAGCTGACTGTGGAATTGTAAATTCACAGCCATCTTTCTGCTTAATTTGGGGTTTAGCCTGGATTTCCAGTGTTATTGTAGCAGTGGCTTATTTTTTGTTTTAGAGATACCGCCTGCAAAACAGGCCCTTCGGCCTACCGAGTCTGCGCCGACCAGTTCTATCTTACTCACCGGGGGCAATTCACAGACAAACCCGCACATCTTTGGAATGTGGGAGGAAACAGGAGCACCCAGAGAAAACTCATAGATTGCGCTGCCCCAGAAAACTACTTGCAGTGCCCTGCGCTTTCTGCAATCACGCTGCCAGACTATGTCTTCGTGGACTTTGTAAAAAAAAAATGCTGCAATCGTACAGTCCATTTGTTTGCAAATTCAATAAAGCGTGAAATTATAAAATTGCAGGGACTGGGACAGATCTTTCTGATAAATGCTGGAAGGTTAAAACACCTGTGTAAACATACACAAAGACTCAAATTTCTCATGAGGTTTTTTCCAGGGTATTACAGAATAAACTTCATCACCGCCCTCCGAATGTCGAAAAGCGAGAAAGATCGCAGAGAGGATTTACCATCCAGGATTCGAGGGCCTCAGCTATCGGGAGAAGTAGGACTTCATTCCCTGGAGCGCAGGAGGCTAAGGGGTGATGTTATAGAGGTGTATTAAATCATGAGGGGAATTGATGGGGTGAATGCAGAGTCTTTTACCCAGGGTAGGGGAATCAAAAACCAGAGGACATAGGTTTAAGGTGAAAGGGGAAAGGTTTAATAGGAATCTGAGGTGCAACTTTTTCACTCAAAAGGGTGGTGGGTAAATGGATGAGCTGCCAGAGGAACTAGTTGAGGCAGAAACAATAACAGCTTTTAAATGACACTTGGACAGGAGTATGGATGGGAAAGGTTTTGAGAAATATGGGCCAAAGGTAGTTAAATGGGACTAACTTGGATGGGACAACTTGTGTTGGCATGGCTGATGGGCTGAAGGGCCTGTTTCCATGCTGTACTTGGGAGGGAACTCTGATAGAGAAAGTGCATTCACAACAATGTACTGCAGGTGAATGGTTTGTAAGCCACAAGGTAGTAGACAATTTTAAAGTCTGAAGAAGGCTCTTGACGCAAAACGTCACCCATTCCTTCGCTCCATCGATGCTGCCTTACCCGTTGAGTTTCTCCAGCATTTTTGTCTACCTTCGATTGTTCCAGCATCTGCAGTTCCTTCTTAAACAGGTAGTAGACAATTAGCATTTTTTTTTAAATGGTTTTGATTTAAATTGTTTACGGTACCCAAGGTTAGGATTGAACGCGGGTCTGCGGGTCACAATTTAGAAACGTATCAGTCTTTCCTCGCTGTTGCTATTTTAAAATTCTTGAATTACAAAATTCTTGAATTACCACAGAAGGTCGTTGAGGCCAGTTCATTGGCTATATTCAAGAGGGAGTTGGATGTGGCTCTTGTGGCTAAACGGATCAGGGGGTATGGAGAGAAGGCAGGTACGGGATACTGAGTTGGATGATCAGCCATGATCATATTGAATGGCGGTGCAGGCTCGAAGGGCCGAATGGCCTACTCCTGCACCTATTTTTCTATGTTTCTTTCTATGTTTCTATCCAGCAATATTCTGGGATTACATCTGCAGCAGGAATGCAGCATTTCAAGAAAGTGACTCATCACCATTTTGAGGGCAATTAGCATCATTTTGAGACCAATAAATACTACCTTGGTCAGCAGTGCACACAAACTGAAAAAGGAACAACTTTACTTTCAATAGACACAAAATGCAAGAGTAACTAAGCAGGACAGGCAGCATTTCTTGAGAGAAGAAATGGGTGACGTTTCGGGTCGAGACCTTTTTTACTTTAAAAACAGTTTAGAGATAGTTTAATTTAGTTCAGAGACACAGCGCGGAAACAGGCCCTTCAGCCCGAGTCCGCACCAACCAGCGATCCCCGCACACTAACACTACCCCACACACACACACTCACACAACGGACAATTTTCAATTTCACAGAAGCCAATTGACCTACAAACCTGTATGTCTTTGGAGAGTGAGAGGAAATCGGAGCTCCCGAGGAAATCCCACGCAGTCATGGGGAGAACACACAAACTCCATACAGACAGCACAAACCCAGGAGCAAACCGAAATCTCTGGCGCTGTCTGGTTCCAGATTTATCATTGGACCTTATTGGAAAGCATGCAAAACAAAGCTTTTCAAACCTTTGTACCTCGGTACATGTGATAACACAAACTAGAACCTAAGCTTTATTAGTCTTTGTAAGTGTGTGAAAGTAGTACAACATTGAACTAGTGTGCACATATGAATGATTGTCAGTGTGGACTTTTGGGGCCTGTTTCCATGCTGCATCGTTCAATCAATCAATCCTCCCTGTTCACTCGCTGGTCTGAAGAAGGATCTTGACCCAAAACATCACCCATTCCTTCTCTCCAGAAATGCTGCCTGTTCCGCTGAGTTACACCAGCTTTATATGTCTATCTTTACTAAATGGTTTGTTGTTTAAGAAATTATGAATGGCACCAAACATTGACTATCCCTACTTTGGTTATTTTGGATCCATTGGTGCATACATTTAAGCACAGTAGCTTTCAATCACACTCTAGTCATACAGCACGGAAACAGGCCCTTCGGCCCGTCTAAACTATGCCGAACCAGATGCCCCATCCCCATATCCCTCGAAATCTTTCCTATCCGTGCTGTGCATTTCACTATACAAATGTTCTACACCACAGATATTTTTGATAAAAGTTGTCATTTAATGTAAGCTCCAGGTCTCAGCCAGAAAAGAGCTAGAGCTCCATCTAGTGGAATTCAAAATTCATTACTCTATAAGCAGAATGTTCCCCCTCACTTTGAGACCAGACACTGACTTCTAATTTCACTACAGATCATATTTCCCAGCCAGAGGTTCATTCATTGCAACTATCGAAAACTGAAATCAAGTTGCTTTTGTTAACCCCAAATAGGCCCCAGTCTGCATATCCTTTATAATTCTCCCTGGCACAGAGGCGCACAGTAGCACAGCTGGGTGCTGCTCACAATGACATTGACCCGGGATCGATCTTCATCTCAGGTGTTCCAGTGTTCTCCCACATTTTCAAAGACTTGCAGGTTTTTCGGCGTGTTTGTTATCAGGTTTCTGAACACTCCTTCCGTAAGTCTGATTGTCCAATGACCTCATTGCGGACATTGGAGCCAGTCTTGGAACTGGTGCGCTACAATGGTGAGAACTACTGTATAAGGACAACGATGTCAACATTTGAATCATGGAAGATGGACACGAAAGAAGAAGACTACTGTATATTCTGCACTCTATCTTTCCCTTCACTCTACCTACTGGACTTGAGTTTGGCTTGATTGCATTTATGTGTAGTATTATCTGATTTGATCGGAAAGCATGCAAAACAAAGCTTTTCAAAGCGTTGTACCTCGGGACATGCGATAATAACAAACCAAACCTCAGCCCTATTAGTCTGTGAATTGGCCCTAGTGTGCGAAAACATAGAACTAGTGTGAACAGATGAATGATGGCCAGTGTGGGCTTGTTGGTTCCGTTTCCATGCTGTATCGTTCAATCAATCAATTCTTCCCTGATTATTTCCATTCCTAAATCATTACCTGATACAACACTACCTCAGCTCATCTGATGTTCAAATCTTCATTTGTTCCCTTCCCTTTACTACTAAACCACTATAAATAGCCAATATTTTTCATTCTGCCTGCCACAGAGTTGGGTGATGTGAAATTCAGTTGTCTATGTCCTGACTTGCACCAGTCCAATGCACTTGTCAACCCAGTGCTTAGTGGCCTAGGCTGATCCCTAGTTAAATATCATGTTCATTTTCAGAGTTTCACTTCCTTCTATAGCCTTACCCCTCCCTAACGTAGGAGTCCTTTACTGGGCATCTAATTCATCAGTTTCAGATGAAATGTACAGGAAGGAACTGCAGATGTGGGTTTACACTGAAGAAAGACAGAAAATGCTGGTGTAACCCAGTCTGAAGAAGGGTCTCAACCCAAAATGTCACCCGTTCCTTCTATCCAGAATGCTGCCAGAGCTGCTGAGTTACTCCAGCATTTTGTGTCTATCATCAGAATCAGAGTTTAGCTGTACAAAATGAAATAGCAACCATTCTTCAAAAAGCAGCATGAATGGTTATACAATAGTATTTTTAAAACTCGCTGTTAATTCTAGCCGTAAATGTAGAGTACTTTAGATAAGGTATTGCAATATTTAAAACAAGTTGATGTAGTTTCAATTTTTTTTAAATCAGCTTGTATTGGAATAACAGGAATCAGGGGAATTATCTAGACTTTAACAAAAAATCGAACTTTAGTTTTGAGATACAGCGCGGAAATAAGCCTTTCGGTCCACTGAGTCAGCGCCAACCAGCGATCCCCACACACTAACACCATCCTTCACACTAGGGACAATTTACAATTTTACCAAGCCAATTAGCCTACAAACTTGTACGTCTTTGGAGTTTGGGAGGAAATTGGAGCAACTGGGAAAAACCCACGCAGGTAACCGGGAGAACATTCAAACTCCGTACAGACAGCCCCCGGAGTCAGGATAGAACCCGGGTCTCTGGCGCTGTAAGGAAACAAGTCTACCGTTTGCAGTAAGGCGCCACTGTGCTGCCCTTAACTGGTCTGCTTTTCTTTGCTTTACCCACAAAATGATGTGGAGATTGCCAGTAACTATCTGCTCTTATATTCGAGGCACGTGGTGTATGAGTGCAGGCTTCGTGAACCAGATGATCATCCCTGCCGTCATTGTCGTGCATTCCACCATGGATTTACATCTAGATACAAAAATTATCTTTATTAAATTGGCTCGCATGTCAGAAGCATCAAGAGAAGACCAGATTCACCTTTTTTGTCCAACAACATGCGAGTGCAATGCACCTCTATCACACTGCAGTCCCCTCAGCTTGTTTCTTCAAGTCTAGGTTTTTAAAGTAGTCCTTTGGAAAGTGGCGAATTCTTTCAAGGTCGATCATGGGCTCCTCTCCTGCAGGCTCCCCCATTTTCTCTCTCTCAGCCAGTATCATAGCACGGAGCAGAGGAGGATAAGGAACATAGCGGATATTCTCTTCAGGAACATGCGTGAAACTCATGAAATCTTCTTCCTCGTGTTTTGGCACCAGGCGCCAGTCATGGTACATGACCCTATCCATTTCTCTAACTGTGTCTTCGGTCTTCCCTGAGAATGAAACGAACAAAGATTTAGCAATCAAAGACACAAAATGGTGGAGTAACTCAGTAACTCAGTAAAGAATCTTTTAACTTCACTTAGCACAAGCATTTCACTGCCGCTTTGTATTCCTTCCATCGAACAAATAATCTCCAACCCCCAAAAAATTGATCTCGGGCAAATACCATCAGACATTGGAGCAGAATTAGGCCATTCGGCCCATTGAGACCGCTCTGCCATTCAATCGTTGAATTTAGAAGGATGAGAGGGAATCTTATAGAAATATTTAAAATTCTTAAGGGATTGGACAGGAAAAATGTTCCTGATGTTGGGGAGCCCAGAACCAGGGAGAATAAGGGATAGGAAAAAAAGGGTCACATAAGTCCTTTAAAAGAGGGGGGTAAGAGAATGGGGTGGGGGAGAAGGAGTGGAGACAACTTTTAAGAAGCCAGAGATCCACGACTGCGAAGCTCGGCGGACATTAACATTACTGGTCGGTTATCCTTGGTTCTGAAAACTTGTTTATGTTTTTTCCTCCAATGAGCCGGTCAGCACCGGCTACAACCTACGAGAACCTTCGACCTCCTGGCAACCCACTAGGATCTCCTAGTGACCCACCTACGGCACGTGAATTTTCGCTACTCTCCATAATGAGTAGCAATGTTACCAAATTTTGAGATTTAAAAAATCAAGTCTGCAATTTATCCCATCAGATAAAGCATAAAATGAAGTTTAATTTGACACCTAATTCACTTTCATATCTTCAGTATTAAAAATGTTATGGCCATTTGCATACTCGGAAGTTAGCATCTTGTTCCCCATTGCCTTTCCATTGACTTAACACAAAAGCTGTGTTCAAGGACAGTCAAAAGCCCATAACTCTTTTAAAAATTAAGAGAACTCAATGAAATTTTCAGTTATTATAGATTGAGGCATTCTGAAACAAATATGAAATAATCTTACTTGGATGACCTGAAATTAAAGCATATAATTAGTTAGTTATCTAATTGTAGCTAATTACAAAATTCAATTACTATATCTAAACATCTATCCATTTCTTAAGAAATGATAAACATTTTTTAATTGCCTAAGTGTCCAAATAACATTCACACAATAATCCACAATATAACATGATTTTAAAATCTAATTTTCATGAATTTATAGGCCAAATGGAAGGAATTTAGTGTTTAATGCCTGTAAACTAATGGCCGTTTAAATCAACTTGCGAGTGGGTTTTAGTGGAATGCGGTGGATTGGAACGTTGCGGTTTGCAGTGAAGTTGGCAGGGAAAATACAGCCGGTTCATACATTTTTTTTGTCCCCTTTTCGCAACATGAAAATTTGATAAAGGCTTCCTAAGAACCACGTTTTTATGTAAAAGTAAACTGTGTAGCTTACGTTAGGTCCGTTCTGCTGTCAGCGTTCAGAGCTTTAGAAGATGATTTTTAAACTACTCTAGTTAATAAATAATCTAGCGTAGTTTAAAAATAGCTTCATGAATGAAATGTCGGAGCAATTTCTCTTTAGCGACGAAATCGCCCGACATGGATCGATTTGGACTGTCTAGGGAAAAACGGCATTTTAAACCCGCCCCCCCCTCTGAAAGGCGCCAAAGTCACGCACACGGGGAGCGGCAGAATTGCAGCGCTGCTCAGGGTAAGTTTTGTAACATACCTATAATGAGGCCGCGACTAGTTCCCAGGCTGCCGGAACTCCTCACGACCACGAAGGCGACTACCCGGCAACCACCCGCGAACATGTGGCGACCGCATAGTCTCCTGCAGTCGCCTCAAAAGTCGCCTAAGTGGGACAGGCCCATAAGGCAATAGGACCAGCACATTGATTGTTATCTGTCTGCACCGTTGAAGAGTAATAGGTTTAGGATTGTAGATTAAAGAACATCAAGATTTTACCTTTGAAAGTTAGTATGCCCCAGGCTTTTCCATGGTCCAGATCCTGCAAGGAGAAACATACTGAAGTACAGCGACAATAACAGCTTTATTGCTTTATTTACTGAGACGTTTGAGGGAAGTGGCTACAAAAGTGATGAAAGTGGAAATGTTAAAAAACTAGGAGATAAAATCTGACAGGAAATGGAGAATATTTGTTGTGAATTATGTGGGCATGTGCTGTCAATTATCCTCTTACATTCAATAATCTGTGGAGTGATTTCAGTCGTATCTCCATGCTACATAGCTGCATGCACATGAGATGGAAAACTACATTTATTTATTTTTTAAATCACAGGAAAATGTAATTTATATTTTAGCAGAACCAACCGTATTATTGACAAAAGGATGTGGATGCCTATTAGATATCCTTGTGAAACCTTCCATTGACTCCATCTACACTTCACGCTGCCTCAGCAAGGTCACCAGCATAACCAGGGATGAGTCTCACTCCCTCTTCTTCCCTCTCCCATCACATAAGAGGTACAGAAGTGCAGGGGCAATTTCTTCCCAGCTGTTATCCTACCAACTAGAGACCAGTCCTGAGCTACTATCTACCTCATTGGAGACCCTCAGACTCTCTTTGATCGGACTTTGCTGGACTTTATTTTGCACTAAACATTATTCATATTATTCCCTTTATCATGTACCTGTACACCTTGGAATGGCTTGATTGTAATCATGTATTGCCTTTTCGCTGACTGGTTAGCAAGCAACATAAGCTTTTCACTGTACCTTGGTACACGTGACAATAAACTAAACTCGAGTTTACTGACCCAAGACATTTAACGGCTCTCACAGATATTGCCCTACCTACAAAATACATCTGCGGTATTTTGTTTTTGTTGTAATGCCTAATAGCTTCCTTTCATAAATAAAAGCAGATATGCTGGAAATACTTGGAAAGTTAGGCAGCATGTAGTGAGGGAGAAAACCAGAGAGAATGCTTTTAGGTCAATGGTCCTACATCAGAACTACATTGTCTGACACACGAGCGAACAAACGAGAACTTGCAGCATTTTTGTTTGAATAAGGTTACTTTTTTTGTTTAATTTAGAGATGGAAACAGGCCCTTCAGCCCATCGAGACCGCACCAACCAACGATCCCCGCATATTAACACTATCCTGCACACACCAGGGACAATTTACGTTTATATCAAGCCAATTAACCTACAAACCTGTACGTCTTTGGAATGTGGGGGGGAAACTGAAGATCTCAGAGAAAACCCACGCAGGTCACAGGGAGAACATACAAACTCTATACAGATAGCACCCGTAGTCGGGATCGAACCCGGGTCTCTGGCACTGTAAGACAGTAGATCTACCACTACGCCACCGTGCCACCCCTTATTTTAAATTAAAAATCGCGAGCAATATACTTTGCCAGTAAATTATTTTGTTTTATGTATACACCATTTTATATTCAGTTCAGTGCAAAACACTTTAGGGAGATCACCTCTGCAAAATCTTCACTCCATTACCATTGCTATTCACTGAACTAATGTGTGTTGATGGTATCCAAAACAAATATTTGATAACAAACACTGCGGGATAATGTTTCAAATAGAACGACAAGTCATTGGAAAAGGGGAAAGAACATGCAAGGGGAATGCATTATCATTTCTGCAATCTGTACCATTGATATTAACTATTATGTTACTGTACACTTCCTTTCAGGATAGGAGTGGACTGCGAAATGTTAATTCTTGGAAATATTGTAAAATAATCAATTTACAGTCAAGGCTTTTGTTTCATAACGTTGGCGTGCAAATACAAAATGGGGAATTTAGATGAAAATTAATCTGGGATAATTAAACCTGATAGTTTGACATCTGGTTCAACAGGTAACGCTCCCTTCGAATCTTTCCGCTGACTGGTTGCCATGCGACAAAAGCTTTTAACTGTACCTCGATACACGCAACACGAAACGCAACCGGACTCAACTATTGGCTTAATTCTATGATTTATTATTAACCTATGTAACCATATAACCATATAACAATTACAGCACGGAAACAGGCCCTCTCGGCCCTTCCAGTCCGTGCCGACCATTTGTTTTCGCCTAGTCCCATCTACCTGCACTCAGACCATACCCCTCCATTCCCTTCCCGTCCATATACCTATCTACTTTACTTTTAAATATTAAAATCGATCCTGCCTCCACCACTTCTGCTGGAGGTAACGCCTCAAAAAAGCAAATGAAAAATGTGTTGGGAAATATACTGGAATAAGATCCAACACTCAGGAAAATCTAATAAAAATGATCTGCAAATGCTAGTGTATACCAAAGATAGACACAATTTGCTAGAGTAACAGAGGGTCTGGCAGCACCTCTGAAGAGTTCAGGTTTGATGAAGGGTCCCGACCCCGAAACATTCAAGTTCTCCAGAGATTTCTGCCTGACCTGCTGAGTTACTCCAGTGTTTTGTGTGTTTAACTCCAGAAAATCTGCCAGTCGCATACCAGAGCACCGACCATGCAAGATGATCTGAGTTTTATTGTATACATAAAATGGCAAGCTGTCGGAAAGCCTTCCTGACTTACATATGCATTTTACACATTTCATCATCTGTCACATTCATTAGATTGGTTCAACAATTATGATAATATGCCAACATTGCTCCAAGCTCTGATTGTGACATCTCTAATTGAACACGAAAACAAACAGTCCAAAATAGAAACATCCAATCACATGCGGAAGGTATTAACAGGAAGGCTTAACAGAAGATAAAAGCCCAGCTGATTGTGCAGCGGACTTAGTAAGGTCGCCTGCAAGAAGCCGCTCCGGGGTGCCTCGCAACAAGATAACTGGCCTTGTGGTCAAGGAGGATAGTACAGGTGGACTGGTCAGCAGCTGAGGTAAGTCTGACAGCGAGTTAAGAGTTTGAGTGCACAAATCTTGGATGTTTGGCAGCACGAGTATCAATGGCAAAGCAAAAGATGCAGAGGCTGGCGTTGAGAAAGACACAGCCCATTGAGGGCATTATGGCTACAGAATAGAGGGGGGCATGGCCAGACACCACTTGAATATACATTGAGAATGTGTATTCAAGTGTATTTTTAGACTAGGAAGTCATTGAAACATGATGGAAACAGCTCTAGATCAAATAGTTAAGTCATGCAGCGAGGAAACAGGCACCTCCGCCCAACTTACTCACATTGGCCAACATGCCCACATCTACACTGGTCCCACTTATTTGGCCCGTCCCTCTAAACCTATCCGATCCATATCCCTGTCCAAATTTATTTTTAAATGTTGTGATAGTACCTGCCTCAACTGCCCCTTCTGGCAGCTCATTCCATATACCTACCACCTTTTGTGTAAAATATTGCCCCTTAGGTTCCTATTAAATCTTTCCCCCGTCACCTTATACCGACATGTCCTCTTGTTCTTGATTCTCCTACCCTGGGTAAAAGTGCTCTGTTGTTCTCATGATCTTATACATCTTTATAAGATCACCCCTCATCCTCCTGTGCTCCAAGGAATAAAGTCTTCGCCAGCTCAACCTCTCACTATAGCTCGGGCCGTGGAGTCCTGGCAACATCCTCGCAGAACTTCTCTGCGTGTTAATCAAGAATGTGAACCGTCTGATTCTGGAGATCATTGTCACATCAGCACAACAGAACATAGTAGGCATGACTACAGTGCAGGTAGATGGGACTAGGGGAAAACAAATGGTCGGCACGGACTGGAAGGGCCGAGAGGGCCTGTTTCCGTGCTGTAATTGTTATATGGTTATATGGTTATCATAAATGAGTGCATGAAGATGCAAAATGACGGGGACAGGTTAACAGGTCCTTGGCGAGATAAGCTATTTTACAAGATTCCGTGATGCCAGTCGCAAGGACAAGAATGAGAACAGCTGATGGTGGGAGCACTCCGCTGGGCAATGGAAGAGTGACAAGGGCGGCCAACACAATTGGAATGGTGGGGAGGCATGGTGCCAAAATTCAAGAGAGTTTATTCTCATGTGTCCCTGATAGGACAATGAAATCCTTGCTTTGCTTCAGCACAACAGAACATAGTAGGCATGACTACAGAACAGATCAGTGTGTCCATATATCATTATATAAATATATACACACATGAATTTAATCCAGACATCTGAAGTCACCTGGACATAAATGTTTCCACATTGTAGCGTGGATGGAAAACCTGTCAAGAATAACTGACAGTATTCTAGATATGAGAGGCGTAGATTTGAGGGGCAACAACATTACTTGCAGGTTCATCAGGTAAGGGACTGGGGTAGAGATGTTATGCTGGTTTTGTTGAGACGTTAGACAATGCCAACAAATTTGAAAGGTTCATCACCAAAGAAAAGTGGGTGGAGAGGGCAGGAGGTGTAAGGGCAGAGTGGTGCTGACCCAGGCCGTGTAGTGTCCAGCCTGACCTTGTTAGGGTTAGGCTTTGGGGGAGGGGGGGGGAGGTTGAAGATGGAGAGGAGGGGTGTGTATGTATGGGGAGGGGGTGTAGAGGGCAGAGTGGTGCTGACCCAGGCCATGTGGTGTCTACATTGACTTTGTGCAGGTGGCAGCAGCAGGGTGGGTGGTTAGGGTTAGGTAAAGGGGGGGGGGGGGGGTTAGGGTTTGGAGAGGGGAGCGTAGAGGGGAGGGAGGGGAGTGTAGAGGGGGGAGGGCCTGTGTAGTGTGGAGGGTAGAGCAAAGATCCTATATAGGATCTTTGGGGTAGAGTGGTGCTGACCTTGTACAGTAGCAGGAGGGGGTTTGGGTTCTCACTGGGTGTGGGCAGTGTAGAGGGTGAGTGTAGACTGACCTGGGCCGTGTAGTCCACCCTGACCTTGTACAGTAACAGGAGGGGGTCTGGGTTATCACTGTGTGTGGGCAGTGTAGGGGTGAGTGCAGACTGACCTGGGCCGTGTAGTCCACCCTGACCTTGTACAGTAACAGGAGGGGGTTTGGGTTCTCACTGGGTGTGGGCAGTGTAGAGGGGGGGTGAGTGTAGACTGACCTGGGCCGTGTAGTCCACCCTGACCTTGTGCAGCCGCCAGTAACAGGCCGGGCCGTGCTCCAGCAGCCACGACTTGGTGGTGACCAGGCGGCCGATGCCGAAGAGCGGCAGGCGGGCGAGCAGCGGGAAGAGGCGGCTCTCGGTGCGGACGTCGCGGTGGGCGAGGGCCGGGAGCCGCTTGCCGCTGGCCACCCGCCTCATGGTGCCGTAGTCGAGCTCCAGCCGCTGACTGTCCCGCCGCTGGCGCCGGTCCCGCTGCGCCCAGTATTCCCGCACCCGCCGGGCCAGCGCCGCGATGGCGCGCACCTTCTTCTTGCCCCCCATAGCAACCGCACCCGGACCCTAGAGCGGGGGCACCGCCGCCGCCCGCCGGCCGCCTCACCCTCACCCGTCCCCCGCTCCACCACATGTCCCGGGGAAAGGTTCCGCTTCCACCACCCTCCTCCTCCCGTGCGTGCAGTCCTGGCGCCCCCTGCAGGACTCACACTCGGCCACAGACGGCGCTGCAGCAGCAAAGTCAAGTGTTTTATTGTCAAAGAAGGAACTGCAGATGCTGGAGGATGGAGGGACACACAAGGCTGGAGAAACTCAGCGGGTGCAGCAGCATCCAAGGAGCGAAGGAGATAGGCGACGTTTCGGGTCGAGACCCTTCTTCAGACTGGTCAGGGATCAGGGAAACGAGAGATATAGCCGGTGATGTGGAGAGATAAAGAACAATGAATGAAAGATATGCAAAAAAGTGTCGATGATAAAGGGAACAAGCCATTGTAAGCTGTTTGTGGTATGAAAATGAGAAGCTAGTGCGACTAGGGAGGGGGAGGGAGATAGAGAGAGAGAGAGGGAATGCCAGGGCCCGAGGGCTGAGGAAGAGGTGGGAAGGGGAGGAAGACAGCAAGGGTTAACAGAATTGAGAAAATTCGATGTTCATGCCCAGAGGATGCAAACTCCCCAAGCGGAATATGAGGTGCTGTTCCTCCAACTTGCGGTGTTGCTCACTCTGGCCGTGGAGGAGGCCCAGGACCGAGAGGTCGGATACGGAATGGGAGAGGGAGTTGAAGTGCTGAGCCACCGGGAGGTCGGGTTGGTTAATGCGGACCGAGCGGAGGTGTTCGGCGAAACGATCTACAATTGTCCCTTGTAGATGTAGGTTTGTGTCAATGTGCGAGGATCGCTGGTCGGCGCAGACCCGGTGGGCCACAGGGCCTGTTTCCGCGCCGTATTTCTAAACTAAACAAAACTAAATTGATTGAACCATTGAATAGGCTAACTTAACCTACACTTCAGACTAAAGCCAATAAACGTTTGCACAACAATGGAAAAACAGTTCTCCAAAATCAGCCTGGTCCAGAATTGGGCAACATTATCCCAATACTTTGCATCTTAGCACTTGTTGGGAAGCGCAGCTGGGAAGTGTAGGGCAGAAATTTTGTTTATTGTTAACATATTTTCTCAGGCATAAAACTCTTCCCAACTGATCTCATAGAGGTGTATAAAATCATGAAGAATTGATCGGATAGATCAAGGGTTCCCGGCCTGGAGTAAATTTAGTGTAACTAGGACATGTTGGCTGGATTGGGCGAGTTGGGCCGAAGGGCCTGTTTCCACACTGTATCATTCAATGATTCTATGAGAGGTATGAAAAACGTACAGAACAATTAGAGCCGGGCATTGATGACCCAGGGAAAGGTGGAGCCCACGATGGTCCATTGTTGGCTGTGGAAGAGCTGTTAACGAAGGGATATTGGGATACGACAGTGGAACTGCAAGGATGACTAGAGTGGGAGAGGGGAGGAGAGAGAACAAAATCAAAATCTGAGTGAAAGACCTGGGTAGAGTGAATGTAGAGAGAGTGGGGAAGTCTAGGACCAGAGGACACAGCCTCAGAATAACAGGACATACCGTTAGAAAGGAGATGAGGAGGAGTTTCTTTCGTGAGAGAGTGGTGAATCCATGGAATTCATTGCCAATTCATTGGGTTGTAAGCTGCCCAAGCAAAATACGGCACTCAAAAACATGTTTATAAAGAATGTAATCCTGGACTCATTCTAAATGAGTTATTCTATCCGGCACACACACATCCTTTCTGCAATCTGAAACTAACAACTTTCTCAAGGAAATAATGTTTCCTTTTCCACCCTGAAACATAAACTCTCTTTCTGTCTTAGAGTTTGCCTGACCTGCTGTGTTTTTTGCATTTTCTAATTTCTCGTTGAAACTTGCCAAATAGTGAAAGGCCTGCATGGAGTGGATGTGGAGGGAGTGTTTCAACTAGTGGGAGAGCCTAGGGCCAGAGGGCACAGTCTCAGAATAAAAGGACGTACCTTTAGAAAGGAGATGAGGAGGAATTTATTTTGTTAATCTGTGGAATTCTTTGCCACAGACGTCTGTGGTGGCCAAGTCAATGGATATTTTTTAGGCAGAAATTGACAGATTCTTGATTAGTACGGGTGTCAGGAGTTGTTGGGAGACGGCCGGAGAATGGGGATAGGAGGGAGAGATAGATCAGCCACGATTGAATGGCGGAGAAGACTTGATGGGCCAATTGGCCTAATACTATTCCTTATGACCTTATGAAGTTTCAACGAGAAAATAGAAAATGCTAAAAACACAGCAGGAATATAGGATTGTGGATTATGTGCAGGTAGATAAGATGTGGTCTTGGAACCCATAGTGGGTCACAGGGAGAAGGTGCAAACTCCACGCAGGCAGCACCCGAGGTCGAGATCGAACATAGGTCTCTGGCGCTGTGAGGCAGCAGCTCTACCAGTTCCGCCAGTCTGCCACCCTGGAAGGATATTTGTAGCATTGTTACGTGATGCTGTGTTACTTTTAATATTATTTTAATCCTGCTCCTATCAATTATGAACTTTTGAACTAATGAACTCTAAGGGCACGATATTCGGCTGGAACATATGCAATAGCTAGGTTGTAGTAATAAATAAGAACCCGCAAGAACGTTTGTGTGTGGAGAGTTCACACTGACCTTTCCCCCTCATTTATGATATTGTTTACTGGGTACCAAGTTTACGTGTCCTGCTGTGCTGCAGCAAGGAACAATTTTATTGTTCTATCGGGGACATGTGACAATAAAACACTCTTGACTCTACTTTACCGAGTAACCAGTGTGTTTAATCATTAAGGAGCATCTCCTCTCGACCCCATTCTCCTGCCTTCTCCCCTTAACCTTTGAAACCCGTACTAATCAAGAACCTTTCAATCTCTGCTTGAAAATACCCAATGACGGGGCCTCCGCAGTCGTCTGTGGCAACAGATTCCACTGATTCACCACCCTCTGATCAAATAAAATGTCTCCTCGTCTCCTTTCGAAAGATAAAGCATCAGAATTTGCAGTATTGCTGATTGCAATATTTTTGACAATGATAAATATTAAATTAATTTAGATAATTTCCCAGAAGATGTAGCCCACAGGATTAAACCTCCTCTACTCAGGCAAGTGATAGGTGGATACAGCACTTTGTGTATATGACTCAAGATTCCAGCATTTGCAGTACTTTATGTCTAGGAATTAGGCACAGAGCATTTGCAGCATGTTTTATTTTTCATCTTGCTGACACAATGTGGCTGATATTCCACCCAAAATCTTCCGCTCTCGTGGTAAAAAATTCAGACTGATTATAATTATCACTATAATCATCAGTTACACCAGCCTTAATGGCCGTTAATGCAGGAAAGTGTTAAGTCAGGTGGCACAGCAGTAGAGTTGCTGCCTCACGGTGCCAGAGACCTGATCATGACCTCGGATGCTGTCTGTGTGGAGTTTGCACGTGACCGCGGGGGTTTTCTCCGGGTGATCCGGTTTCCTCCCACATCCCAAAGACGTGCAGGTTTGAAGGTTTATGGACCTTTGTGTTTATTGTGTTTAGTGTGTACGACAAACTAGTGTACGGGGATCACTGGTCGGCGTGGGCTGAAGGGCCTGTTTTCATGCTGTATCTCTAAACTAGAAATCTTTAGACTGTACACTAGCATTATCCCACATCAGTCAAAGTCAAATTTATTCATCACATGCACCCGAGGGTGCAGTGAATGAATTTGCCAGCAGCGATACACTTAAAAAAAGAACACACAATACACAATAGAATTTAACACAAACATCCACCACAGATTCTTCACTGTGGTGCAAGGCAACAAAGTTCAGTCAGTGTTTAAGAAGGAACTGCAGATGCTGGAAAATCGAAGGTAGACAAAAATGCTGGAGAAACTCAGCGGGTGCAGCAGCATCTATGGAGTGAAGGAAATAGGCAACGTTTCGGGCTGAAACCCTTCTTCATACAATTTATATGGCTCTTCACGAGAACCTTCACGAGAAATGGCTAAAACTATTCAGTGAGTTGTGCCATTGCCAGAGCGTCTCTCTGTGGAATTGGAAGATATGACTTGAACAGAGCTGATACTATATGCTTGCTTTCAGGAAATGATGTCCCTGGAGGGTTGAAGGAGCTGGCATTAGTTCAAGAACACTTGAGAAAACCAGAGGTCCGGCAGCTCCTTATCCTCAGTGTGAACCCAGAGCTGCCTGTGTTCACATGGATTCCCCACTCTTCTGGCTGCTTGTAGCACTATCAGGTAAAGCAAATTTACATGACTCTTTGTGTAGGAAGAAACTGCAGATGCTGGTTTAAACCAAAGATAGACACAAAATGCTGGAGTAACTCAGCGGGACAGGCAGCGTCTTTGGAGAGAAGGAATGGGTGACATTTCGGGTCGAGACCTTTCTTCAGACTAGTTAGGGATAAGGGAAATGAGAGATATATTAATGATGATGTCGAGAGATAAAGAACAATGAATTAAAGGTATGGAAAAGTAACAGGTTTGTAGGTGAATTGGTGTGGTATCAATGTAAATTGTCCCTAGTGTGTGTAGGATAGATAGCGTTAATGTGTGGTGATTGCTGGTCGGCGTGGACTCCGTGGGCCGAAGGGCCTGTTTCCGCGCAGCATCTCTAAACTAAACTCAACTAAACTTGTGTTTTGATCTTGATCCAGTGCCTACCACATCCACGGACCCACATGGCAAGGTGCCACCACGAAGCCTCATCGACCTGGCCGGTATGCTGCGATGTAGCACAGGGCGAATATTCTCCTACTTGGTGTACGGTTGTTATTGTGGACTCGGAGGGAAAGGCTGGCCACGGGACCGCACAGATTGGTGAGGAAGATTATCAAACTTTCCTTTTATATATAATTGCAGCAGTAGAGTGGCTGCCTCACAGCGTCACAGACCCGTTCAATCCTGACTACGGGTGCTGTCTGTACAGAGTTTGCACGTTCCCCCTGTGACCGCGTGGGTTTTCTCTGGGTGCTCCGGTTTCCTCCAACATTCCAAGGGAGTACAGGTTTGTAGGTTCATTGGCTTCTGTAAATTCTCCCCAATGTGTAGGATCGTGCTAGTGTATGGGGTGATCGCTGGTCATCGCAGACTTGGTGGGCCGAGGGGCCTGTTTCAGTGCTCTACCTCTAAACTAAATTAGTGCACAAGTACTTTCAAAGATACAACGTGGAAACAGGACCACCGAGTCCACAAATTATTCGGTGGACCGAGCGGCCTGAATGGTGGAATAGACTTGATGGGCCGAATGGCCTAATTCTACTCCTATCACTTATGATATTCTGTTTTTGAAATTATCTCGCTCTATCTAACTGCATCCATATTTCCTTAAACTTGTATGATGATGCTTTCTGCCACAATGGCTGATACAGGAAAAGACACAAAGTGCTGGAGTAATTCAGCGGGTCAGGCAGCATCCCTGGAGGACATGGATAGGTGAAGTTTTTAGTCAGGACCCTTTTTCAGAGCGATTTTGTATTAGGAGATAAGAAGCCGGATGAGGTGGGAGCAGGACAAAGCCTGGCAAGTGATAAGGAACTGCAGATGCTGGTTTACACCAAATATTCACACAAACTGCTGGAGTAACTCAGCGGGTCAGGCGGTATCTATGGAGGACACGGATAGGTGATGTTTTTTTGTCAGGACCCTTCTTAAGTCTGATTTTAGAGTAGGGGGGAGAAATTTGGAAGAAAGGTGGGGTCAGGACAAAGCCAGGCACGGGATAGACGTGTAAAAGGAACTGCAGATGTTGGTCTACAAAAAAAATGACACAAAATGCTGGAGTAACTCAGCGGGTTCGGCAGCATCTCTGAAAATCTTCATGAAACAGAGAGTAATGGACATAAAGATCGCTTCCCAATTGTTTCTCTGGACTTGCATTTTAATTAAAGAAATGGACAAATTGTTGAGTTGAGTTTAGTTTACTGTCACGTGTACTGAGGTACAGTAAAATACTTCTGTTGCGTGCTAACCAGTCAGCAGAAAGACAACACATGATTAAAGTCAAACCATGCACAGTGCACAGATACATGATAAAGGGAATAACGTAAATAACGTTTAGTGCAAGATTACTGTCCCTGAATCTGGAGGTGTGCGTTTTCACACTTCTATACCTTTGGCCCAATGGCAATCATCTACTGCTGAGCCGGTTAACAATTTGTTTTGTCCCTCGTCATTGTCACGTTAAACAAAGCGCCCAGTCAATTATTTACTGACTCCTTCATCTCTTCCTTCTTTGCTCCTTAAGGTGCTGCTTTAATCATGACTGCTGTTATGGGAGAGTGGAGTCTGCTGGTTGTCACCCCAAGTTTGATAGCTACAGCTGGTCCTGCCACAGAAGTACACCGAGCTGTGGTGAGTATTTGACAAGGTAACTCTGAAAGGAGGCATCGCACTTTGGGAAACAATCATCGGGAGGTGGGAGTGCGAGAGGCTTGAAGTGTGCAGTGTATCCAGAGATGCCAAGTGTCCCGGATTCGCCGTATTTTATCCCGGCGAAATAACTTTTTTACGGTGTTCCGGCAGCCAAACATGCTGTTACGGAACACCGCCGCGCCGGTGTTCCTCCCGTGAGAACGCCGGCGCCATGTGTCCCCGGTTTGCCAGCCCGCGCGATCAGCGGCATTTTGCCGGGCCCTAGTGACCGCGCGTGCGCAGTGGGGGAGGGTTGCCGGGCCCTAGTGACCGCGCCTGCGCAGTGGGGGAGGGTTGCCGGGCCACAGTGGCCGCGCGTGCGCAGTGGGGGAGGGTTGCCGGGCCTGGCGCGATTTCGAGCCACGCCACGACCGGCCCAGAGCCCGGGCGGCGCCGGCCCGCGCGATCAGCGGCACTTTCTTGCCGCTAGCCGGCCGCTCGCGGCAGCCCCATCACCGGGCCTCCCACCCAGTGCGCAGGTGCAGACCCGCCGGCAACCATGCCAAGTGCGCATGTGCCGCACCCGCCCGCCGGCAGCCCGCTGATCTGCACCAGTGCGCAGGGCGCATAGCCGCCGGCAACAACCCCAGGTGAGTGTTACGGAGAGAAATGCATTTAACCCCATTTGTTACGGACAAATGGGTTAAATGTTACTGTGAACTAAATTTAGGGTTGGCATCTGCAGTGTATCTGGAAACTAGCAAATAGGCCAGGCCCAGCAAATATCAGAAGCCAGTATTACATGCGTGCATGTATGTCTATTGTCTATTTCCTCTGGATGCTTTCAAGAGAGCATTAGATAGAGCTCTTAAAGAAAGCGGAGTCAGGGGCTATGGCGAGAAGGCAGGAACGGGGTACTGATTGTGGATATCATATTGTCATATTGAATGACGGTGCTGGCTCAAAGGGCCAAATGGCCTACTCCTGCACATATTGTCTATTGCATCATTGCCTTCCAATTGAACTCAACACTTAATAGTTGGTGAGTTCATATGTGTGGTAGCTATCATTGACCTTTTTGTCCATCATTGACCAGTCCTGGTACCTGATTGATAGTGTGTGAGGTCCCTGGTTCAACTCTGATGTTTCAGCATCAATTTGTAAATTTAGGGTGGCACAGTGGTAGAGTTGCTGCTTTACAGCACCCGAGCCGCGGGTTCGATCCTGACTACAGGTGCTTGTCTGTACGGAGTTTACCTGTTCTGCCTGTGACCTGCGTGGGTTTTCTCAGGGTGCTCCGGTTTCCTCCCACAATCCAAAGATGTGCGGGTTTGTAGGTTAATTGGCTTCAGCAAAATTTTCTCCTGTATGTAGGATAGAACTGGTGTAAGTGTGATCGCTGGTCGGCACGGACTAGGTGGGCCGAAGGTCCTGTTTCATGCTGAATCTCTTTTTAAAGTCCAAGATAGGGAATAGTAATGGGTACTTGCTAAAAACTGCAGGGGTCACACGACACACCCAGGTAATGAAAGTCATATCTTACTGTGTCAGAAGGAACTACAGATGCTGGTTTACAACGAAGATAGACACAAAATGCCGAACTAACTCAGCGGGACAGCATCTCTGGAAAGATGGAATGGGTGATGTTTCAGGTCGAGACCCTTGTTCAAATTGTCTGGCTGTATGCCTGTCATATCGTACTGACCTGCTACTGGCCCTTGATTCAGTAACAACCCCCTTCCCCCGTCTCTTTATGCTGTGCCCCTCCTCCACTCTGGTGCATATTCATTTCTCCCACAATTCTGCCCCTCTTTCCCCCTCGATACACCCCTGTCGACATCCCACCTTCTGACTTTACATTTCACTCCCATTCTCTCCTTATGAATGAATGAATGAATAAGTTTATTGGCCAAGTATTCACATACAAGGAATTTCCCTTGATGTTCCACCTGCAAGTGACAACATAACATACAGTGACAGTTAGAAATGACACATAAAATATTAAACATTAATCATTAAATATCTGACACCCTTTTGTCTCCTTTCAATCTCTATCCTTGGCCCACCCATCTGCTAATCAAACATAGGGTGAAGTTGCCTGATCAGTAGGGAGAGGTTGAGCAGGCAGGTTGGAGCGCAGGAAGATGAAGGGTGATCTTATTGAAGTGCATAAGATAGTGAGATGAATAGATTGGGAGACCTGAACTAAATGTGTTTCAAAATAACCTATTTGATTACGGGTTAATAACTGGAAAAAGGCTTATTTAAACATTTTGGAAAAACGCTCCTATACCAACAATAAACATGTGGATTTCAATGATGTTTGAAACACTACACCTGGAAGATATGAGACTCCTCCTGGCAGGCAAATCAGATCACTTTTGTAGGTCATTTATAGACTTACATCGGTGTCAAGACTTGGTAAAGGGGGATGAAAAGTGTCAAGTTGGTATATCCTTTTTGTGTGATGGTCATAATAGAGCAACTGTCTTTTTTCTTTTCTAGGGTCTATCTCTTAAATTATTTTCTCTAATTCCTGGTCTAAAGGGTCTTTCTTCTTTCCTTTCGTCACGCTTCTACACTATCACTATTCTCTTTCACTTTCTCTATTTTCTCAATTTCTATCCTTTCCTAATAGTAGCAATGTTACAAAATATTGAGATTTTAAAAATCAAGTCTGCAATTTATTCCATCAGATACGCATACAAAGAAGTTTAATTTGACACCTAATTCACTTTCATATCTTCAGTATTAAAAAAGTTATGGCCATTTGCATACTTGGAAATTAGCATTTTGTTCCCCATTGCCTTTCCATTGACTTAACACAAAAGCTGTGATCTAGGACAGTCAAACATAGAAACATAGAAACATAGAAATTAGGTGCAGGAGTAGGCCATTCAGCCCTTCGAGCCTGCACCGCCATTCAATATGATCATGGCTGATCATCCAACTCAGTATCCCGTACCTGCCTTCTCTCCATACCCTCTGATCCCCTTAGCCACAAGGGCCACATCCAACTCACTCTTAAATATAGAAAAGCCCATCAAAAGCCCATAACTTTCTTAAAAATTAAGAGAACTGAAAGAAATTTTCAGTTATTATAGATTGAAGCATTCTGAAACTAATATGAAACAATCTTACTTGGATGACCTGAAATTAAAGCATATAATTAGTTAGTTATCCAATTGTAGCTATTTACAAAATTCAATTACTAGATCTAAACATCTATCCATTTCTAAAGAAAATATTAACATTTTTTTTAATGCCTAAGTGTCCAAATAACATTCACACAAGAATTCACAATATAACATGATTTTTAAATCTAATTGTTATGAATTTATAGGCCAAATTGAAGGAATTTAGTGTTTATTGCCCATTAATTAATGGGCATTTTAAACAGCTTGCGAGTGGGATTTTATGGAACGCGATGGATTGGAACGTTGCGGTTGCCGTGAATTTAAACCCCATGTCGGCAGGAAAAATTCTGCCTGTTCCTATGGGGAATAAATGACCGTTTCACAACATGAAATATTGATTAAAGTCACCTAAAGAAGCAAGTGTATATGTAAAAATAAACAGCTTTCACTTACTTGTCCCCTACGTAAAATCCGTCCCCGTTGTCGGCATTCACGTAATTAAGAGCTAATTTTTACTTTACTGCAGCGCAGAAATAGTCGGGCGATTAAAAAAAAAAAAAATTAACATACCGGCTGTCGGAACGAATCTCCAGAAATAGCTCGCACTCCGACAAAATATTAAGTCGGCAAGGGAAAAAACGCATTTTAACCCCCCCCCCCCCAAAGGCGCCAAAGTTGCGCACACGGCCAGCGGCAGAACTGCAGCACCGCTGAAAGTAAGTTTTGTAACATACCTACTAATAGCTTTAAAAAATGAAGGGGTACAATAAATGCAATATATACGTGGCGTGTATTAATGTAATCTACTGTACTTCTAATAAATTAAAAAGAATAAAAAAGAATAGATTGGGTAAATAGTCTTTTGCCCAGAGTAGATGAATCAAGAACCAGAGGACATTGGTTTAAAGTGAGGGGGGAAAGATTTAATAGGAACCTGAGGGGCAACTTTTTTTACGCAGAGCGTGGTATGTATATGAAATGAGCTGCCGGAGGAGGTAGCTGAGGCAGGTACTATTACAAAGTTTAAAAAACATTTGGACTAGTACATGGTTTGGAGGGATATGGGCCAAATGCGGGCAGGTGGGACTAGTGTTGATGGAGCATGTTGGTCGGTGTGGGCAAGTTGGGCCTGTTTCCACACTATGACTATGACTTTATTAGTATGCTTTGTTAGTAATGGGCTTGCATCAATGTGCTGGAAGAGGCGGGATGATGGAAACGCTTGCAATCTAATGTCCAATGGAATTTGATCCCCTTATTAGTCCTTGAGACTGATCTTATAACATGGATGCTATGAATGAACGAGTTGTATGGAGGCACAATTAGAACATTAAGATAATACCGCGTACAACATTCACAATTGTTTTGGTTCATTGAGTTTATTGTGGAGAACATGGTGAGTAGTGAAAAGGGCATTCAGTACCCAAGAGAAAGAACTGTAATCATATCCAAACTGGGCATGGGCACTCCAAAAGAGCATAAACATGCAGACTGTTTGGATGAACTGGTTGCTGTTTCAACAATGTAATTCAAAAATCAAAGATAGACCCAAAAGGCTCGAGTGACTCAGCAGGTCAAACAGCATCCCTGGAGAAAAGGAATGGGTGACGTTTCGGGTCGAGACCCTTCTTCAAACCCTGATGAGTCTATTTTGGGTCTATCTTTGGTTTAAACCAGCATCTGCACATTATTCAAAAATCACATCTTTTCACACTTCTACAGCAAGCTGTCCGAGGCAGCTAACCATAAAAGGGCTTCTTCTAAACCTTCAATTGCAAACATTCTTACTAACATATTTTTTTTCTTAATTAGTCTGCTTTTGCTAAATTTCTGATTATTGTTGAACATGAAGTACGAATGATATCAAATATTTTGTTTGAAGAAGTAACTTGACCCAACAGTTAAATTAATATTACAGATATGGTCATTGACCCAAAATTCTCCAGCACGACTTGATCTTGGCTGCGTATTTTAAGTTTTATTTCTGCAACCCAGGTTACCGTGGTTTATTAAGCTTGTGCTGTATCTCTTAATAATCTACTCAGAACTCACTATTTATTTCTTGTGCAAGTATTTCAAACAGTGCAGAGATATATGGACTTATTATAATATTGGTAACCTCTTAAAAGGTAAAATGGATATTGTTTGACATTCTGTAAACAGGAACACATGCTGACCTGTAAAACATGTGTAAAAGTAAAAGTATCGTCTTGTGTGCCAAATACATGTCCTGCAGATGAATTGATATTCGTAAATGTTGAAGTGAATGTCATAAAGTAAAAATGTTCTATGAGAATAGGCAGAGATATTGATGGGATTTCGCCATATTGAGGAAAATGGGGCCCAATACATTGGAATCCAAACTCTTGTGGGGCACAAAACTGGTGCTTTGTAAACTATCAAGTACCTGGTTAAAAATCATTAAAGAAAGACACAAAGTGCTGGAGTAACTCAGTTGCAGTACTTCAGTCCGAAGAAGGGTCCGAAGAAAAACATGAACTATTTCAGGAAAGGCGCCAACAATCACGGGTGCACACTTTGACAAAATAATGCAGAATACAAATCTGTGCGTTGCTGAGTCTGTAGAACTGTTGGGGGCAAAACCACTGCCTTTGGTCTAGAGCTAGTCCTCAATAGGGTATCCTGGTCCACATAGGCAAGTTGAGCTGAAGTGCCTGTTTCCGTGCTGTCTGACTCTACGACTCCATGTGTTCAAAGTCCTGGGAATAGGACCCGTGGTCAGGATTGAACCTGGTTCTCTGGCGCTGTGAGGCAGTAGTACTGCCAGTTGCGTCACTGTGCGGCTCTGTTGCTGTTGTGGAGTGAGGGAGTGGAGGTGGCATTAAGGATGACACCTCCAACAAGCGATAGATGGTGTTAGGTTTAGGTTAGGTACAACAGAAGTCTAGAACATAAACTATGCAGCAACGAGTGCTTTAAGGTGAGGGGGGGGGGGGGGGGGGGGGAGATTGAATAGGAACCCGAGGGGAAAGTCTTTTACACAAAGGGTGGTGGGTGTATGGAACGAGCTGCCGGAAGAGGGAGTTGAGGCAAATACTGTCATATTGTTTAAGTTGCATTTGGACAGGTACGTGAATAGGATAGGTTTGGAGGGATATGGGCCAAGGTGGGACTAGTGTAGAAGGGGCCACGTTGTATGACTCTATGATCCTGTAAGTAATGATATTTTATTTTATTACAGGGGTACACAATACCAGATGTGAAAAGATGATTTGTGAATGTGATGTGGTGCTATCAAAATGCTTAAAGAGCGCGAACTACCAGAACAGATATGCGTTATGGCCCAATTTCCTTTGTGGCAATTCAAGGCCAAGGTGTTAAGGCCTTGGGAGAGAAAAATCAGTGCCTATTGCGAATTGTTAATTATGTCTGAGCATGAAACTAGCTTTGATTTAACTCCGTATAAGAAGTCGGCAACAAAAGCTTTTCACTGTACCTCGGTACACATGACAATAAACTGAATTAAAACCAAAAAAATATTGTACAGAAAAATACGTTCACTTTGCATCCTGCGAACCAAGGATCACAGGAAATTAGACAATAGGTGCAGGAGTAGGCCATTCGACCCTTCGAGCCAGCACCACCATTCAATGTGATCATGGCTGATCATCCCAAATCAGTACCCCGTTCCTGCCTTATCCCCATATCCCCTGACTCTGCTATTTTTAAGAGCTCTATCTAGCTCTCTCTTGAAAGCATCCAGAGAACCTGCCTCCTCCGCCCTCTGAGGCAGAGAATTCCACAGACTCACCACTCTCCGTGAGAAAAAGTGTTTCCTTGTCTCCGTTCTAAATGGCTTACTCCTTATTCTTAAACTGTGGCCCCTGGTTCTGGACTCCCCCAACATCAGGGGCACGTTTCCTGCCTCTAACGTGCCCAAGCCCTTAACAATCTTATATGTTTCAATGAGATCCCCTCTCATCCTTCTAACCTGCAGAGAGTACAAGCACAGCTGCTCCATTCTCTCAGCATATGACAGTCCCACCATTCCAGGAATTAACCTTGTAAACCTACGCCGCACTCCCTCAATAGCAAGAATGTCCTTCCTCAAATTAGGGGATCAAAACTGCACACAACACTCCAGGTGTGGTCTCACTAGGGCTCTGTACAACTGCAGAAGGACCTCTTTGCTCTTATATTTGATTCCTCTAGTTATAAAGGCCAACATGTCATTAGCTTTCTTCACTGCCTGCTGTACCTGCATGCTTACTTTCATAGCCTGATGTACAAGGACCCCCAGATCCCATTGTACTTCCCCTTCTCCCAACTGGACGCCATTTAGATAGTAATCAGCCTTCCTGTTTTTGCTACCAATTAGTGGAGTAACCTCACATTCATTCGCAATAAATTTCATCTGCCATGCATTGCCCACTCCCCCAACCTGTCCAAGTCACCCTGCATTCCATAGCATTCCTCTCACAGTTCACACTGCCACCCAGCGTTGTGTCATCTGCAAATTTGCTAATGTTACTTTGAATTCCCTTCACCCAAACCATTGATGTTATTGTAAATAGCTGCAGTCCTCTGAACCGAGCCTTTTGCGGTACCCCACTAGATCAAAATTGTAGTCACGCTACCTACTAATGATCTAAAAATTAACTTTAATGAAGGCCCCCTGATCCTTTAGCCATGTAGGACCTTTCCACATCTAACTCCCTCTTAAATATAGCCAATGAACTGGACTCAACTACCTTCTGTGGCAGAGAATTCCAGAGACTCACCACTCTCTGTGTGAAAAATGTTTTCCTCATCTCAGTCCTAAAAGAATTCCCCCTTATCCTTAAAACTGTGACGCCTTTGATTCTGGACCTCCCCAACATCGGGAAACAATCTTCCTGCATCTAGCCTGTCCAACCCCTTAAGAATTTTTGTAAGTTTTCTATAAGATCCCCGCTCAATCTTCTAAATTCTAGCGAGTACAAGCCGAGTCTATCCAGCCTTTCCTCATATGAAAGTCCTGACATCCCAGGAATCAGTCTGGTGAACCTTCTCTGTACCCCCTCTATGGCAAGAATGTCTTTCCTCAGATTTGGAGACCAAAACTGTACGCAATACTCCAGGTGTGGTCTCACCAAAACCCTGTACAACTGCAGTAGAATCTCCCTGCTCCTATACTCAAAGAACAAAGATGATTTACAAACATTTTTCCAGGATTCGAGGGCCTCAGCAGCTATCAGAAGCAGTAGGGCAAGCCAGGACTACATTCCCTGAAGCGCAGGAGGCGAAAAGGTGTATTAAATCATGAGGGTATTGATGGGGTGAATGCAGAGTCTTTTACCCAGGGGGGGAATCGAAAACCAAGGGACATGGGTTTAAGGGGAAAAGTTTAAAAAATAGGAACCCGAGGGGCAACCTTTTCACTCAGAGGGATGGATGAGCTGCCAGAGGAACTAGTTAAGTCAAGACAGGTAGACTGACCTGGGCCCTGTAGTCCACCCTGACCTTTGTACAGTAACAGGAGGGGTTTGGGTTCTCACTGGGTGTGGGCAGTGTAGAGGGGGGGTAGTGCAGACTAATTATTAGACCTGGGCCATGTAGTTTCCAATCCACGTGAACTTGTGCCAGCTGCCAGTATCACTTCAATTCCATCCAGTCCTGCAAAGTCCAGTTTATTCAGCCACGACTTGGTGGTGAGGCGGCCGATGCCTTAATCTCTGAGCGTCCAATGCGGATTGCGAGCAGAAATGTTTCGGCTTCTTGTTGTGCGGACTCTTAGCGGTGGCTGCTCAGACCATATGGGTCCATTAAATGGGAGACCGCTTGCCGCTGGCCACTGATCCCCTTCAAATGGATGCCGTAGTCTTGAGTTTTTTGCTCCTCCAAGACCGTACTGTACTGTCCCGCCCTGGCGCTCATCCTCTATGTGCTCGGCTAGTAAAGGCCCAGAGATAAAACCTTTTGCAGTAAATTTGCAGTGAATTATCGGGCTTGATCAGCGGAATAACCCGCGATGGTTCGTCTTCTCTGCGACCTTCCAATTCTACATTTCTCGATTATTTTGCCCATAGCAACACCCGTAGAGCGGGCACCGCCGCCGGCCGGCCTCACAGTCCCCCGCTCCACCACATAAGTCCATTTAGGAACGGACGAAAACCGCTTTTTCTCACGGAGAGTGCGTGCAGTCCTGGCGAATTCCCTCTGCAGGACTCACACTCGGCCACAGAGAGGCTAGCTGCAAAAATAGCAGCAAAGTCAAGTGGGGAGAAGCAGGAGGGGTGACACCAGCCTTTTATTGTCAAAGAATGAACTGCAGATGCTGGAGAATCGAGGGCACACAATTGTCTAATTTCCTGGCCTTGGTTGTGACACCTCCTGCACCCACACACACAACTGACTGACTTCATTCCATTTCATCACTAACTTCCATCCGGCACTCAAAATACACTTGGACCATTTCCGACATTTCCCTACCATTCCTTGACCTCACCATCTCTATTGCAGGTGATACACTCCTGACCGACATCCACTACAAACCAACTGACTCCCACAGCTACCTGGACTACTCTTCCTCCTCGACCCGAAACGTCGCCTGCTCCTTAGATGCTGCTGCACCCGCTGAGTTTCTCCAGACCCCTAGGACTCCATCCCCTATTCCCAATTCTGCCTCCCAGGATGAGGTGTTTCCGCAACAAATCCCTTCAGAGAACGGGGATCCCCTCCCCCACTATATCGCACCATCTCCTCCATACCCGAACACTGCCGCTCACCTTTCACCCCACCAGCCGCAAATTAGTCTCCGCATGTTTCGACTTCTTCCCATCTCCCCCCTGTCCCTTGACCGCTCTCTCCGCAACTCGTCAAGCAAAAATGCTACACTTGTCCCTTCACCTCCCCCCTCCACTCCTTTCAGGGACCCAAGCAGTCCTTCCAGGACTGACAGAGGTTCACCTGCACCTCCTCCAACCTCATCTACTGTATCCGCTGCTCCAGATGCCAGATGATCTATATCGGTTGAGACCAAGCGCAGAGGCTTGGCGATCGTTTCGCCGAACACCTCCGCTCGGTCCGCAATAACCAACCCGACCTCCCGATGGCTCAGCACTTCAACTCCCCCTCCCACTCCGTATCCGACCTCTATCGTTCCTGGGCCTCCTCCACGGCCAGAGTGAGCAACACCGCAAGTTGGAGGAACAGCACCTCATATTCCGCTTGGGGAGTCTGCATCCTTGAGCTTGAACATTGAATTTTCTCAATTCTGTTAAACCCTTGCTGTCTCCTCCCCTTCCCACCTCTCCCTCAGCCCTCGGGCCCTGGCATTCCCTCTCTCTCTATCTCCCTCCCCCACCCTAGTCGCACTAGCTTCTCATTTTCACACCACAAACAGCTTACAATGGCTTGTTCCCTTTATCATCGATACTTTTTTGCATATCTTTCATTCATTGTTCTTTATCTCTCCACATCACCGTCTATATCTCTCGTTTCCCTGATCCCTGACCAGTCTGAAGAAGGGTCTCGACCCGAAACGTCGCCTATCTCCTTCGCTCCTTAGATGCTGCTGCACCCGCTGAGTTTCTCCAGCCTTCCGTGCAGTCCTGGCGCCCCCTGCAGGACTCACACTCGGCCACAGACGGCGCTGCAGCAGCAAAGTCAAGTGTTTTAATGTCATCTGTCTGTAACCGAGCATTCACAGTGTTGCTTGCAGCAGCACAGCAGATGGTGCAATGCAAACAATAGGATAAACAACAGAAAAGCCCATTGTGTATACGTGTGTATACATATTAATAATAATAATAACTTTATTACGGACTCAAGGTCCAGACAAGGGGCAACATTACATTAAAAATGCATATTAAAAAGTTCAGTATATAATTGAATATATATTTATATATATACTAGACTAAGTTGGACCGGTTGGATCCCAGCATCACATGGGAGGCTGGTCCCCCAACACAATATTCCACCTCTCCACTAATTCCAATATCGGTGGCCAGTGGGAAAGGGGGCTTTCTGGAGTGCTCGTATGGGTGTTGTGGACTGAAGGGACTGGTTTCCAGAGGGCTAGTATGCACATTGCGGTCCAAATGGATCCTTGGGCTGGCTGCCCAGTCACTCAAGCCTGTTGTGCTGGCAGCACACTCACGGCTGGTGGGCTGGCAGTTGCCTCACGACTATTCCTTGAAATTCCATTTCAAGCAGGGTGCAAGGCCACCAAATTCAAGTGCAGTTTCTTACCATTTCAAGCAGGGTGCAAGGCCACTAAAGACAACATAGAAAATAGGTGCAGGAGTAGGCCATTTCGGCCCTTTGAGCCTGCACTGCCATTCAATATGATCATGGCTGATCATTCAACTCAGTATCCTGTACCTGCCTTCTCTCCATACCCACTGATCCCTTTAGCCACAAGGGCCACATCTAACTCCCTCTTAAATATAGCCAATGAACTGGCCTCAACTACCTTCTGTGGCAGAGTCATGGCCTCTCCCTCCTCCATCTTGCAAAGACTGAGCCACGCCCACATTTCTGGGTTTATAGCAAAGATCCTATAGCGCTCCGCTATAGGATCTTTGGTTTATATTCCCCCCCCCCACCAGAAGGAGCGTGGCCTTCATGGCGTGATTGACAGGAGAGAGATTCTCAACATTTTTTAAACACTAATAACACTTTTATTTTTCATTGATGGGAAGAATCCTCTGCACCTGATGAGCGGAGGGGGACTGAGTAAGATGGCCAAAAATCACAGCCGTAAGTGGTAGTGTTTTATCTAAAATCAATATAGTGCAAACGGGAAGTTGTCAAGTTTAGACAAACAACCCTTTGCAGTGCCTTTTTACTTCAACAAACCCCTCAAACAACCATTTGCAGTGCCTTTTTTCTTCAAACCAACCATATTTTCATTTTCAAACCTCCCCCTCTCCTGGCACTTTCCTTCGCAACCGCAGGAAATGCTACACTTGTCGCTTTACCTCCCCAGTTGACTCCATTCAAGGACCCAAACAGTCTTTCCAGGCGCGGCAGAGGTTCACCTGCACTTCCTCCAACCTCATCTATTGCATCCGCTGCTCTAGATGTCAGCTGCTCTACATCGGTGAGACCAAGCGTAGGCTTGGCGATCGCTTCGCCCAACACCTCCGCTTGGTTCGCAATAACCAACCTGATCTCCCGGTGGCTCAGCACTTCAATTGCCCCTCCCATTCCGAATCCGACCTTTCTGTCCTTGGCCTCCTCCATGGCCAGAGTGAGGCCCACCGTAAATTGGAGGAGCAGCACCTCATATTTTGCTTGGGCAGTTTACACCCCAGCGGTATGAACATTGACTTCTTCAATTTCAGGCAGTCCCTACTTTCTCCTCCCCTTCTCAGCTCTCCCTCAGCCCGCTGTCTCCATCTCTTCCTTTCTTCCCCCCCCCCCCCCACCCTCTCATCAGTCTGAAGAAGGGTCTCGACCTGAAACGTCGCCTATTTCCTTCGCTCCATAGATGCTGCCTCACCCGCTGAGTTTCTTCAGCATTTTTGTCTACCTTCGATTTTCCAGCAGTTCCTTCTTAAACAGCAGTAGAGCTGCTGCTTTACAGCTGGCGTCCCAGATTCGATCCTGATGACAGACTTAAGACGTTCTCCCTGTGACCGCGTGGGCTTTGTCATTGTGCTCGGGTTTCCTCCCACACTCCAAAGACATGCAGGTTTGTATGTTAATTGGCTAGTGTAATAAATTGTAAATTGTCGCCAGTGTGTAGGTTAGTGCTAGTGTAAGGAGTGATCGCTGGTCCGCAGACTCTGTGGGCTGAAGGGCCTGTTTACACGCTGTATCTCTAAAGTAAAAAAGTCTAGTCTAAATCCGCAGCAAGGCACAAAAAAATTAGGATTAGGGTACGAGAAATCAGCAGGGAGACGAAAGAAATTAGGAGCAGGGCACAAAAATATCTCCTTTGGGAAGGGAAGTTGGTATTGAGGGGATTGTGAAGGAGTCATTATCATGAAGGGTACATTCTCCTCAGGATTAAGGAAAAGTTGGGGAAGAAATTGTGGAGTGAAGTAAAAGAAAAGTTGTGGAGTGCCTCCTTGATGGATTCTTAGAGCAGCTTGTATTGGGGCCTACTAGGGAGAAGGCAATTCTGGATTTAGTGTTGTGTAACGAACCAGATTTGAAAAGGGAACTTGAGGTTAAGGAGCCATTAGGAGGTAGTGACCATAATATGGTAAGTTTTAATCTACAATTTGAGAGGGAGAAGGGTAGATCGGAGGTGTCAGTGTAACAGTTGAACAAAGGGGACTATGGAGCCTTGAGGGAGGAGCTGGCTAAAGTTGACTGGAAAGATTCCCTAGCAGGGTTGACAGTGGAACAACAATGGCAGGTATTTCTGAGAATAATACAGAAGGTGCAGGATCAGTTCATTCCAAAGAGGAAGAAAGATTCCAAGGAGAGAAAGAGATGACCGTGGCTGACAAAGAACGTCAGGGAGATTTGGACTGGTTGGATGAGTGGGCAGATGCATGGCAGATTCAGTTTAATGTGGATAAATGTGTGGTTATCCACTTTGGTAGCAAAAACAGGAATGCAGATTATTATCTAAATTGTGTCAAGTTGGGAAAATGGGAAGTACAACAGGATTGAGGGTCCTTGTTCATCAGTCAATGAAAGTAAGCTTGCAGGTACAGCAGGCAATGAAGAAAGTGAATGGCATGTTGGCCTAAATAATAGGAGGAGTTGAGTAAAGGAGCAAAGAGGCCCTTCTGCAGATGTACAGGGCCCTAGTGAGACCACACCTGGAGCATTGGGTGCAGTTTTGGTCCCTTAATTTGAGGTAGGACATTCTTGCTATTGAGGGAGTTCAGGGTAGGTTTACAAGGTTAATTCCCGGGATGGCAGGACTGTCATATGCTAAGAGAATGGAACGGCTGGGCTTGTACACTCTAGAATTTAGAAGGATGAGAGGCGATCTTATTAAAACATATAAGATTATAAAGGGTTTGGACACGCTAGAGGCAGGAAATATGTTCCCGATGTTGGGCGAGTCCAGAACCAGGGGCCACAGTTTAAGAATAAAGCGTAAGCCATTTAGAATGGAGACGAGGAAACACTTTTTCAAAGAGAGTTGTGAGTCTGTGGAATTCTGTGCCTCAGTAGGCAGTTGGAGGCCGGTTCTCTGGATGTTTTCAAAAGAAAGCTAGATAGGGCTCTTGAAGACAGCGGAGTCAGGGGATATGGGGAGAAGGGAGGAAAGGGGTACTGATTGGGGATGACCAGCCATGATCACATTAAATGGCAGTGCTGGCTCGAAGGGCCGAATGGCCTACTCCTGCACCTATTGTCTATTGTCTGTTGAAATGTATTGCAGTGGCATCACGGACTGTGTTCAAAGGAAATAGTGCATTAGTATCTATTGAGTGTGGAGATGGATGAGGTGGAAGGTGAGAACACTGTTGTGGGTTTGGGAAAATGGCACGTCATTAAGAAGAGGCCAAAATAAATTAGGTGCAGCACACAAGAAATCTAAGAGCAAAAGGATCAGCCCCTGTCTCTCCCCAGCCAGCCCTGCCCTTCAATATGATCATGGCTGATCTACACTCACCACAGCACCTCCTCCCCATAGCACTACATGCCCCATATGTTAAAAATGTTAGTACGCTAAATATTTCTTATGATCCAGTGCCCACCTCCCACTGAGAACATAAACTAAACTCTACAGTAAACAAAATAAACTATGCAATAAAAAGGAACTACAGATGCAACGCCAGCATTTATTTCGAGAGGGCTTGTATACAGGGATGTAATGTTGAGGCTCTATAATGCACTGGTAAGGCCACATTTGGAATATTTTGAGCAATTTTAGGCACCATATCTGAGGAAGGATGTGCTGGCTCTGGAGTGGGTCCAGAAGAGGTTTACAAGAATGATCCCAGAAATTAGTAGATTAACCTATGATGAGAGTTTGACGTCACTGGGCCTGTTCTCGCTGGAGTTTAGAAGAATGAGGGAGGGGGGGGGGGTGGGGGGGCTCATTGAAATGTACAGAATAGTGAAAGGCTTGGATAGAGTGGTTGTAGAGAGGATGTTTCCACTAGTGGGATAGTCTAGGACTAGAGATCATAGCCTCAGAATTAAAGGGCGCTCTTTTAGGAAGGAGATGAGGAGGAATTTCTTTAGTCAGAGTGTGGTGAATCTGTGGAATTCTTTGTCGCAGAAGGTTGTGGAGGCCAAGTCAGTGGATATATTTAAGGCAGAGATCGATAGATTCTTGATTAGTACAGGTGACAGAGGTTATGGGGAGAAGGCAGGAGAATGGGGTTAGAAAGGAGAGTTAGATCAGCCATGATTGAATGGCGGAGTAGACGATGGGCCAAATGGCCTAATTCTGTTCCTATCACTTATGATGCTTGGTTTAAGAATCTTTTAGAGAGGCACATGGAAATGCAGGGAATGAAGGTTTATAGATCATGTGCTGGCAGAAAGGATTGGTTTAATTTGTCAAAAAAAGACACACAATGCTGGAATAACTCAACAGGTCAGGCAGCATCTCTAGAGAAAATAGATAGGGGATATTTTGGGTCGGGACCCTTTGGACTAATTGTCAGTGGGGTGGGTGCATAGCAAGGCTAACCAACTCATAGCTGGGATTAGCGTAGGATTCATATCAAATGGGTCTTAGAGGGGCAAAGTAGACCACAAGCAGGTAGCGGAGGTTCATTTAATTTGGCATCATATTCAGCATGGACATTGTGACGCCTGTGCAGTAATGTTCTATACCGAAGATAGACCCAAAATGCTGGAGTAACTCAGCGGGACTGGCAGCATCTCTGGAGAGAAGGAATGGGTGACACTAACGGGAGTTCTGCAACACCCTCTCCCGCTGTTGGTCATTGGTGTCGGCTCTGATTTGCTCTGCACCTTTTCATACCTCTAGCTTCCCTCTCCCCGACTCTCAGTCTGACAAAGTTTGGACAAACATGCTCCAGATGTTGAGGGAGTCCAGAACCAGGGGCGACAGTGTAAGAATAGGGGGTAAGCCATTTAGAGAGTTGTGAGTCTGTGGGATTCTCCGCCTCAGAATGCGGTGGAGGCCGGTTCTCTGGATGATTTCAGGAAAGAGCTAGACACTCTTAAAGATAGCGGAGTCAAGGAATATGGGGAGAAGGCAGGAATGGGGTACTGATTGTGGATGATCAGCCATGATCACATTGAGTGGCAGTGCTGGATCGAAGGACTGAATGGCCTACTCCTGCACCTATTGTCTATTGTCTAAAGTTTCACGGCCCAAAACGTCACCCATACCTTCCCTCCTGCAGTTCCTTCCTATACATTCTGTAAGGTTCTATGTTTGCTGATGACCAGGCCTTTGAGGTCACAGCTGCCTTGCTAAGTGCCAGCATGCGAGATCTTATGAGAGATGAGTAAAATAACATTTGCTGACACTGGCACAGCACAACGTTATACACGGGTGTTTCACTCGAGACAATTGGGATCTTTAAATGTGCAGTTTTTATGAAGCATTAGGTTGACAAACAGCATTGTTTTGACCTCGTTAACAATTGGCAAACGAGCTTCTCGGCTGTCCTATTCATTGTTTACAAAAGTGCCCTTAACTGGTAAAGTACGCTCCCAATACTTGCCATTTCACAAAGTTCTTGTTCAGTTGGATGGAATTTAGTGGGAGTGCAGTGATAACCTATGGGATTATTTGTGCTGAAAATCTCCTTCAATCTCCATTCTATTTTTGTTCGGCTATTCCTCCTCTTTCATCAGAATGATTTTTGAAGTATACTGCTTTGGATGTCCTTTGTTACTTCAGGAAGGAGATGAGGAAGAATTTATTTAGTCAGAAGGTGGTGAGTGTGTGGAATTCATTGCCACAGAAGGCTGTGTAGGCTGTCAATTGATATTTTTAAGGCAGTGATAGATAGATTCTCGATTAGAATGCATGTCGGGGGTTATGGGGAGAAGGGGTTGAAGGGAAAGATAGATCAGCCATGATTGAATGGCGGTGTCGACTCGATGGGCCAAATGGCCTAATTCTGTTCCTATCTCCTACGAATTTATGGATAAGGCATTTGAGAAGGTTTTTCAAGGAAGACAGATCAAGCAGATTAAAATCCATGGTGACTTGGTAGTTTGGATTCAGAGCCAGTTTTCCCCTGGAAGTGAGAGTGTAGCGGAAGAACGCAGGAGATCTTTGAATTGTGTTTTTTCTCATCGATCAGTGCCGGGGACCTCCAGTGTTTGTGATACCTATAAATGACTTGGGGAAAAATTGTAGATGGGTTGATTAGTAAGTTAGCAGACAACTCAACATTTGATGGATCAGCCATGAATGAATGGCGGAGTAGACTCCATTGGCCAAATGGCCTAATTCTACTCCTATGACTTATGAACATGAACCTTAAATTGGGGAGCGCCATCTTCTTCTTGCGTTTGAGGCAGCAGAAGTCTCCAGCAGGGTGATGCCATCCAGTTCGACATCTGTGTTGGTGCCCGCCCTAAAAAGAGCGCATGCTCCGGGTTGGCGCCAAGCTGCGGCGCTGCTGCTGTCCCTGTTTGTTGTCGTTCGCCTGACTGAGGTCAGTTGACAGGGCTCACCATGGGGAGGTCGACAACATGAGCCCCGGGGATTGCCTTATGGCCTGTGGAGTCAATGTATCTCTCTTAGAGTCGAAGACACTCTTTATTTGCTCAAGGTTGCCAGATCACCAGTTCCTTGTAAACACTATTGAGCATCCTTATTTCCCACTTGACAATGAAATGAAGGCCATTGTTAAACTGGGTTAGCACCTGCCAACAGGAACTCCAATGACCCCAGTGTTATTGCTCCAACAATCATCAGTCATAGCCGTAACACAGACAGATGGAGAAGCTTTATTCAATCAAGCATTGAACGGTTGACAATCTACCTGAGAAGATTAGGGAGTGTAACAAGTTTGGGAGTTGAGTATTGCAAAATAAATTCAATGCATAAATCTTAATGTTAACGATGCATTAGGTCATGCTATAAAATTAATGAGCTATCATGCACCAGTGGTGAAGCGGTGTATAAATTGTCGGGATTAGCACAGATACTGTGACCAGTCAAGTTTTCTGGACTTGGAACCTTAGCAGAGCCTCATTGCACAGGAGTTTGTAAGTTCTGCTGTTAAATCTTTGTTTGATTATTACCACTAATAGCTATCATTGTATGCTTTATAAATCTGTGACATTCTACAACCAATGTTCAATGATTCTGAGGAGGAATTATTCAGTAAAGGGCCTGTCCCACTGTACAAGGTAATTCAAGAGCTCTCCCGAGTTTAAAAAAAAATCAAACTCGTGGTAAGCACGTAGAATGTACGTAGCGGGTACGTCGGAGCTCGGGACGTCTCTTAACGGCTCGTAACGCTAACGGCAGGTACTCGGGTAACGCGGTAAGCTCCTGAAGACTCGTGAAGATTTTTCAACATGTTGAAAAATGTCCACGAGAGCCCCGAGTACCTACGAGCAGCTGTTACCGTAATTCTCCGAGTTCGAATCAGGGGAAACTCGGGAGAACTCTTGAATTGGCTCGTACAGTGGGACAGGCCCTTAAGGATATTTGTTAAAGAGTTGCTACTCATGAAGGCTGTATTTCTGCTACCTTCCTGGACTTTGAAATTATGATGTGTTTTAATGGAGTAGTGACAGACAGACCATAAGGAATAGGAGTAGAATTTGGCCATTCGGCCCATCAAGTCTATGCCATTTAATGATCCCTATCCATCTCTCCCTCCTAACCCAATTTTACTTCGGAGTCACGTGAGTGACTACGTGAAGAACCCGCCTGGCGCTGGCAAACGGCATTACGTCGACGCTGACGGCAAGAAGCAGGAGCTGCAGTAGCGCAGCTCCTCGCAGCGGTCGGAACGGACCCGCAGGTAAGTGTGGCAAAGTCGGGACGTTCTAAAGTGCACGCTGGGTGGGACCAGCTGTATTTGAAAGTAAAAGTAAAAGTAAAATCAGAGTCACGTTAACGTGCTGATTTAGCACAGATTAATGAAAAAAGAAAATGGAGAAATCGGTAAAGAAAAATTCGCGGGTAAAAAGATCTTCCCGGGGTGAAAAATAAAAATACGGACAAGAAGCTAGTGCGGATCCGGTTCCGATACCGGTGGCCGCTGATTTACCCGTTAGCGAGCTTCCAGATTCTCCAGAAGTTATAACCACGGAGGGAAATGCTCCTAAAAAATGTAAAAAGAAATTTGAGAGGCCCGTTGTTTCTGATGACTCTGATACTGAAAGTCCTCCAGATAATAAAACTATGTGGCTAAAAATGGGGCATATGGAGAAAGTTCTCCAAAAAATCATGAGACAAGGGTCACAGTACCCAGAAGTTTCCCAAAAAAGCCCTGAGGGGTTTGATTATTCAGAATATGGCTGTGTGCCAAATTGGGAGTTTGAAACTCCGGACCCAGGATTTGGGGCGGAGGAAGTCTCATGGGATTTATTTCCAATTGATTTAGGGCTGCAGAAGGCAGACCCTGCTGGTGGTGATTTGGATTTTGAATGCACACCACAAAATAAAAAGAAAAGGCCTAATGTGCCTGGGATAGCAAAAGAATTTGCTATACCTGAAGAAAGTGGTGAGACTATGGAAGAGAACCTAGCTGCCAACGTAAACTATATGGTATCTCACCAACTTCAAGATTCTGTGATGATTGAAACATCAGAATTATATAAAACGCCAGGAAATTGTGCCTCATTGGAAGTGCCTACGGTTAATCCGTCGATATGGGCATCCATGACCCCAAGCATGAGAGCTCAAGAAATGAGATTTCAAAAAATCCTCAAATTAATTTCTGCTGCCATTACGGCTTATGGAAGACAAATTGAGAGGTTGGAGATGGATAAGATTCAAAAAGATACTTTGGGCTTATTGTGCAATTCTTTCTATGAAATAAATTGTATGAGGAAAATTGCTATTCGGCCCATATTTCACCCAAGGTTTGCAAGCCTGTGTCGAGCAAGTGGTGTTCAAGCTCCTGGTTATCTGTTTGGAGAGAACCTGCCTAAACAATTAAAAGATATGGATGAAGAAGCTAAATCTTTTAGCTACATGAGACCTTTCGTCTTCGGACAAAAAAGGTATTTTTCGTCCAGAAGGGGATTTGATTTCGGAAATAGAGGCAGGAATATGTCAAGGAAATATTATCGTCCTACACAGCCTAATGCTTACCCGTATTCGGGGAGAAGGAGACCACCACGCTCATATGGAGAGGTATTAAAGACTTATTCTATCCTTAAAGAAACTGTGGATAAATCTCCAGTTGGAGGGAGATTACAAAGTTTTATAAAGACTGGCTTACTATTACTTCTGATCGATTTATTTTACAAACAGTTTCAGGAGCCACTATTACATTTAAAGAAGGGGTTAACTCTCCAGTACAGAATAAACCTGCCTATGCTTTCGTGTTTTCTGCAATAGAAAAAAGCAGAGATTAATGTGGAAATTGACAAATTATCTGAAAAAGGTGTTATTGAAAAAACCAATGAACACGAGCATCAATTTGTGTCTAATATATTTCGAAGAAATAAAAAAGATGGTGGTTGCAGAATTATTCTGGACCTTACAGATCTAGAAACATAGATAAGTTTCAGTAGAATTCAATATGATCAAATTTTAAAATCCCCTGGAAAACTCATTTAATACGGCAAGAGAGAGTAGAGACTCACCACTTAATATCAGCAGGTTGTTATATGGCTACTATTGATTTGAAAGACGCTTATTATTCTGTACCAATACATCAGTTCTTCCGGAGGTACTTAAAATTTAATTGGCTGGGACAATTATGGCAGTTTAAACAGCTTTACCAAATGGATTGAGTTCAGCTCCCAGGCTCTTTACTAAACTGTTAAAACCAGTTTTAGCTCAATTAAGAGCACAAAAACACATCGTTATGGCTTATCTTGATGACATTCTAATCATTAATGACAATCAAGAATCAGCTGAGAATTCAGTTTCAGTAACTAAAGCTTTGTTTGAAAAGCTAGGGTTCTTGATTCATCCAATTAAATCCCAGCTGCAGCCAGCACAATCAATTAACTATTTGGGGTTTGTAATTAACTCAGTTACAATGTTAATAACTTTACCAACAGATAAAGTTGAGGATATTTTGGTGACTTGTAATAATCTCATTCACAAACCTTATCCTTCCATCCGAGAAGTAGCAAAAACTATTGGTAAGCTAGTAGCAGCATTTCCTGCAGTAGAATTTGGTCCATTACATTATCAAAACCTTCAAAGGGACAAAATAAGAGCTCTTAAAAAGAGGGCAGGCCATTTTGATAGGCCTATGCAATTAACAAAAGAAGCTTTGTTGGAATTACAATGGTGGGTTGAAAATGTCCCACAAGCTGCTAAAAACATTCTGATTCAACAGCCTGAAATTGTTTTACAAACAGATGCTAGCGCTCTCGGATGGGGGGCAACAGATTCATCCTCCAGTTGTGGAGGTAGATGGAAAGTCCAAGAAGAAGCGTTTCTTCAAACATATGGTATTAACTATTTAGAGTTATTGGGTGCTTTCTATGGACTAAAAGCATATTGTTGTTCAAAAAAAGGGTCTACATGTATTAATACAGTTAGACAATAAAACAGCTGTTGCATATATTAATCACATGGGGGGAGTCAGATCAGTATCATGTGATTGTCTGGTCAATGAGATATGGCAATGGTGTATTGATCGCCAAATTTGGATCTCAGCAAACTACATTCCAGGTAAAGACAATGTGGTGGCAGATAAAAGATCAAGGATATTTAAAGATAACACAGAATGGATGCTTAATCCAGTAATATTTAAAGATATTGTAACTCAATATGGGTGACCAGAAATTGATTTGTTTGCATCAAGGCTAAATCATCAATTGCCTAAATATGTGTCTTGGGAACACGATCCAGATGCAGTAGCAGTAGATGCTTTTTCATTAAACTGGGGGAATATGTTCTTTTATGCTTTTCCACCATTTGCTTTGGTTCAGCAATGTCTGAAGAAAATAGAACAAGATTCTGCCACAGGATTGTTGGTAGTTCCAAATTGGCCGACACAACCTTGGTTCCCATTAATGTTGAATATGATTAAAGAACCATATATGTCAATTCCTAACTGTAGTGATATATTGATTAATCCAGTAACCAAAGAAATTTATCCATTATATGCATATATGAATTTATTAATCTGCAGGTTTTGACCAGACCACTACAGGAGCTGGGATTGTCGGACAAAACTATGGAAGTTATAGTCGCATCATGGCGAGATAACACACAAAAACAATATATGACACATATAAAGAAATGGGAAGAATTTTGCACACAGTCAAATATATCTTATGATACTGTGAATATTGCAAATGTATTGGAGTTCCTTGCTAAATTGCATTTTGAGCAACATTTAAGTTACAGTGCCATCAATACTGCACGCAGTGCCTTATCATCTTATTTAGGACTAATGTCTGACCAGAAATCAATTGGATCACATCCACTAATATCCAGATTCATGAAAGGAATCTTTAACATAAATCCACCCAAACAAAGATACATAGAGATTTGGGATGTGAGCATTGTACTTGCCTTACTTAGACAATGGACTCCAATTGAAGGATTGTCATTGGAAAGATTAACATTCAAATTAATAATGTTAATGTCATTGGTCTCAGCTCAAAGAGTGCAAACTTTACAAATGTTGCGTTTAGACTGTATGCATGTGACTGCAGATAACATTGTGTTCTATGTTTACGATCTGATCAAACAAAGCAGACCAGGAAGAACTGGAGCAAAGGTAACCTTTCAAGCTTATCCTATTGATCCAACTTTGTGTGTGGTTAGACATTTGAACCAATATATAAAAGTTACCAAAACTCTTCGAGGAAATGAAAAAACGTTAATGATTACGCATAAAAAACCACACACAAAAGCTTCAGTTCAAACTATCTCAAAGTGGTTGAAACAGGTGTTACTTTTAGCAGGAGTAGACACTGATGTGTTCAAATCTCACTCCACCAGGGCTGCAGCTACGTCCGCGGCGAAGGTGCAGGACGTACCGCTCGAGCATATTTTAAAAATCGCAGGGTGGAGTAAAGAAGAAACTTTTTCAAAGTTCTACAATAAACCTGTTCACACAATGACAGGCTTTGGCCACGCGGTGTTGGGATCACTATAGTCACCTGCTTTGTTTACTATTGATTGCTATGATCAGTTATGTAATCACTTATATCTTTTATCACTTGTAATGGTTCCCTCGGATATAAGGAGGGTTATTATATGTTCTTTAACCATTAAAAATTTATTATGGAAAGAACTAAAACTAGTCTGGTTTCTCATGTATGTATTTACTTAGCGGACTGTCGTATTGATTAATTCTACGACATAAAAAACACAGAAAGCTTTAAAATCTTCACGTAGTCACTCACGTGACTCCGAAGTAAAATAGTAAGATTAAACGAGAACTTACCAGTTCGAAGTTTGATCGTTATTTTATGAGGAGTTTACAATGAGGGATTACGTGCCCTCCACTCCCCACCCTCATAAAATAAATGATCATCTGGTAGTTCTAAGTCTATTATGAGCCTTACTATGTTACTTCGGCTATTTTTGTGTTCTGTGTTTTTCATGCCGCTGCTTTGAAGTATGCCGTTTGCCAGCGCCAGGCGGGTTCTTCACGTAATCCCTCATCGTAACTCCTCATAAAATAACGATCAAACTTCGAACTGGTAAGTTCTCGTTTAATCTTACTATTCTCCTGCCTTCTCCCCATAACTTCTCTGAATCCTAGATCCAAAACTTGTCATCACTGGTGTAAGATAGCCACTAATAAATACAACAAGGGATTGAAGAGAGCTATCTTCCCCATTTGAATGGTTAGATTGTGGGACTGGTTACCATTTGAGGCAATTGAGACAAATCTCGAGAGACACAAGAAACTGCAGCTGCTTGAATCGCGGGCAAAACAAGCAAAGTTCTGGAGGAACTCGACGGGTCAGGCAGCTTCTGGGGAGGGAATGGACAGATGACGTTTTGGGTCGGGACCCTTCTTCATGCTCCGTGAGTAAGTTTAGAACACAGTCAAACAAAAGGAAAGCAGCAGGAATCACAGAAGGGGAGCAGCAAGTGTGGGTCTCACTTGACTCCCGTCGGAACAAGGTGAATTCTTCAAAGTGAACAAACACACTATGAGCAGATTTTTCCGTGACGTGGTAAATTGGAGACACAAGAAGCTGCAGATGCTGTAATCTTGAGCAAAACACAGTGGGGCAGCGGTAGAGTTGCTGCCTTACAGCGCTTGCAGCACCGGAGACCCGGGTTCGATCCCAACTCTGGGTGCAGTCTGTATGGAGTTGGTACGTTCACCTGCTCCCCCTGTCTGGCGTGGGTTTTTTCCGAGATCTTCAGTTTCCTCCCACACTCCAAAGACGTACAGGTTTGAGGGTTACTTGGCTTGGTAAATGTACCAAAAAAAATTGTCCCTATCGTGTGCAGGATAGTGTTAATAGCAGGTCAGTGTGAGGCAAAGGGCCTGTTTCCGCGCTGTATCTTTAAACTAAACTAAAAAACTAAACACAAAGTGCCAGCATTTTCTGTTTTTCTAAATTCAAGTTTCAACGATTCGAGTTGGAAATAACAAACACATAGGTGTCGTTGAATAAACTAAGTCATGAGGTCTTGGAGTTAAAGGAGCTTGATGGTACAAACATTATAGAAAGATACAGTGTGCAGGAAAGAACTGCAGATGCTGGTTTAAATCGAAGGTAGACACAAAATGCTGGAGTAACTCAGCGGGACAGGCAGCATCTCTGGGGAGAAGGTATGGGTGGCGTTTTGGGTCGAGACCCTTCTTCGGATATACACAGCATGGAAACAGGCCATTCGGGCCACTGGCTCCTTGCCAACCATCAACCATCCATCCATTTACATGAATCCTATGCTAATCCTACCTATCTTATTCTTCCTTACCTACTCCTTACTGATTCTATTTCTCCTCTGCAGACTAAGGATAATTCAGTGTAACATAACGAGCTCCTATGTGTTTTGGACGGAAGGAAACTAGAGTACGAGGTGAAAAACCGCATAATGACTGGGAGAGCGTGCAAACTCCACACAGATAGCACTTGAGTTCATAAGTTCATTGGTGATAGGAACAGAATCAGGCTATTCCGCCCATCAAGTCTACTCTGCCATTCAATCAAGGCTGGTCTATCTTTCCCTCACAACCCCATTCTCCTGCCTTCTCCCCACAAGCCCTGACACTCGTACCAATCAAGAATCTATCTCTGCCTTAAAAATATCTATTGACTTGGCCTCCACAGTCTTCAGTGGCAATTAATTCCAGATTCACCACCTTCTGACTAAAGAAATTCCTCCTCATCTTCCAAAAGGAACGTCCTTTAACCCTGAGGCTATGACTCCCCCACTAGTGGAAACATCCTCACCACATCAACTCTGTCCAGGCCTTTCACTGTTCGGTAAGTTTAAATGAGATCCCCCCTCATCCTTCTAAATTCAGGTCCGGATTAAACCCAGATCTCTGGCGCTGTGAAGCAGTGGCACGACAGCTAAGCCACGGCGTTGCATTATATTCAGATCTTGCATGTACATGAATTTTCCACACTGCAGTTAATAAAGGTATTTGAGGAGTGTAGGTGTAATGTAAGGAATGTGGAGGAATGGTTGGTGTGGAATGAGTCCAGCAATGAGAAAGACCTAGGATAAATTGGATTTTCCACAGGAACGCCTGTGCTCTGAACCCTCCCGTTTTCATCATAACTCTTCCTCCTTTGTCCACAGATAGAATGAAAAAGAGAGCCATTAAAAGCTCACTGAAGATATCACATATTAAACTGCTGCAAGAAAAAATAGCCAACGTTAATGGAAATGGTTGCATCATTTTGTTTTCTTTGCACAACAGGATCTAAAATGTCTGTGGAGTATTCATTTCGAGTCATGTTGGTCGGTGTGGGCAAGTGCCTGTTTCCACTCTGTAAGAGTGGAAACAGGCACTTGCCCACACCGACCAACATGCCCCATCTACACTAGTCCTACCTGCCTGTGTTTAGCCCACATCCCTCTAAACCTGTCCTATCCATGTATCTGTCTAAATGTTTCTTAAAAGTTGCGAAAGTACCTGCCTGAACTACCTCCTCCGGCAGCTCGTTCCACACATTCACCACCCTTAGCTCATATCTATGCTTCCAACTATATTCCAAACCCATCCAACAGCAGTTGGATGCAGCAAACAGCAGCAAACTCATACATCCAACAGGGTGGCATGGTGGCACAGCGGTAAAGTTGCTGCCTTACAGCCAATGCAGCGCCAGAGACCCGGGTTCGATCCCGACTACGGGTGCTGTCTGTATGGAGTTTGTACGTTCTACCCGTGACCTGCGTGGGTTTTCTCCGTGAACTTCGGTTTCCTCCCACACTCAAAAGACGTACAGGTTTGTCGGTTAATTGGCTTGGTAAATGTAAAAATTGTCCCTTGTAGATGTAGGTTTGTGTCAATGTGCGAGGATCGCTGGTCGGCGCAGACCCGGTGGGCCACAGGGCCCGTTTCCGCGCCGTATTTCTAAACTAAACAAAACTAAATTGATTGAACCATTGAATAGGCTAACTTAACCTACGCTTCAGACTAAAGCCAATAAACGTTTGCACAACAATGGAAAAACAAAACAGTTCTCCAAAATCAGCTTGGTCCAGAATTGGGCAATATTATCCCAATACTTTGCATCTTAGCACTTGTTGGGAAGCGCAGCTGGGAAGTGTAGGGCAGGAATTTTGTTTATTGTTAACATATTTTCTCAGGCATAAAACTCTTCCCAACTGATCTCATAGAGGTGTACAAAATCATGAGGAATTGATCGGATAGATCAAGGGTTCCCGGCCTGGGGTAAATTTAGTGTAACTAGGACATGTTGGCTGGATTGGGCGAGTTGGGCCGAAGGGCCTGTTTCCACACTGTATCATTCAATGATTCTATGAGAGGTATGAAAACGTACAGAACAAATTAGAGCCGGCATTGATGACCCAGGAAAGGTGGAGCCCACGATGGTCCATTGTTGGCTGTGGAAGAGCTGTTAACGAAGGGATATTGGGATACGACAGTGGAACTGCAAGGATGACTAGAGTGGGAGAGGGGAGGAGAGAGAACAAAATCAAAATCTGAGTGAAAGACCTGGGTAGAGTGAATGTAGAGAGAGTGGGGAAGTCTAGGACCAGAGGACACAGCCTCCGAATAACAGGACATACCGTTAGAAAGGAGACGAGGAGGAGTTTCTTTCGTGAGAGAGTGGCGAATCCGTGGATTTCATTGCCAATTCATTGGGTTGTAAGCTGCCCAAGCAAAATACGGCACTCAAAAACATGTTTATAAAGAATGTAATCCTGGACTCATTCTAAATGAGTTATTCTATCCGGCACACACACATCCTTTCTGCAATCTGAAACTAACAACTTTCTCAAGGAAATAATGTTTCCTTTTCCACCCTGAAACATAAACTCTCCTTCTGTCTTAGAGTTTGCCTGACCTGCTGTGTTTGTTGCATTTTCTAATTTCTCGTTGAAACTTGCCAAATAGTGAAAGGCCTGCATGGAGTGGATGTGGAGGGAGTGTTTCAACTAGTGGGAGAGCCTAGGGCCAGAGGGCACAGTCTCAGAATAAAAGGACGTACCTTTAGAAAGGAGATGAGGAGGAATTTATTTTGTCAATCTGTGGAATTCTTTGCCACAAACGGCTGTGGTGGCCAAGTCAATGGATATTTTTTAGGCAGAAATTGACAGATTCTTGATTAGTACGGGTGTCAGGAGTTGTTGGGAGACAGCCGGAGAATGGGGATAGGAGGGAGAGATAGATCACCCACGATTGAATGGCGGAGTAGACTTGATGGGCCAAATGGCCTAATACTATTCCTTATGACCTTATGAAGTTTTAACGAGAAAATAAAAAATGCTAAAAACACAGCAGGAATATAGGATTGTGGATTATGTGCAGATAGATAAGATGTGGTCTTGGAATCATGTTTGCAAAGTCATTGTGTGTCAAGGGGTCTGTTCTTGTGCTGCACTTTCCTACGTTCTATGTTCTCATATATGTGTTGGTTCAAAATTGATGCTGAAGTGTGAAATGTTCGGTTCATTTTTCAACGTTAAAGGTGCTGTAGATTTTGAAATGAATTGATAGATCCAGCATGGAAACAGGCCCTTCGGCCCACTGAATACATGCCTTCCATCAATCACCCATCCACACAAGCTCTATGTTCACAAGAACTATAGAAGCAAAATTAGGCCATTCGGCCCATCAAGTCTACTCCGCCATTCAATCATGGCTGATCTATCTTTCCCTCTCAACCCCATTCTCCTGCCTTCTCCCCATTAATCCCTGATGCTTGTAGCAATCAATGTTATGCCACTTTCTCTTCCCCTCCTTACACACTGAGGGCAATGCTACGTAGGCCAAATTACATGCAAACCTGCACATCTTTGGGACGTGGGAGGAAACCGGTGCATCCGGAGGGAACCCATAGTGGGTCACAGGGAGAAGGTGCAAACTCCACACAGGCAGCACCCGAGGTCGAGATCGAACATAGGTCTCTGGCGCTGTGAGGCAGCAGCTCTACCAGTTCCGCCAGTCTGCCACCCTGGAAGGATATTTGTAGCATTGTTACGTGATGCTGTGTTACTTTTAATATTATTTTAATCCTGCTCCTATCAAAATTATGAACTTTTGAACTAATGAACTCTAAGGGCATGATATTCGGCTGGAACATATGCAATAGCTAGTTGTGGTAATAAATAAGAACCCGCAAGAACGTTTGTGTGTGGAGAGTTCACACTGACCTTTTCCCCCTCATTTATGTTTACTGGGTACCAAGTTTACGTGTCCTGCTGTGCTGCAGCAAGGAACAATTTTATTGTTCTATCGGGGACATGTGACAATAAAACACTCTTGACTCTACTTTACCGAGTAACCAGTGTGTTTAATCATTAAGGAGTTAATTTATAAGTTCATAAGACATAGGAGCAAAATTAAACCATTTGGCCAATCAAGTTTACTCCGCCATTCAACCATGGCTGATCTCTCTTTCCCTCTCGACCCCATTCTCCTGCCTTCTCCCCTTAACCTTTGAAACCCGTACTAATCAAGAACCTTTCAATCTCTGCTTGAAAATACCCAATGACGGGGCCTCCGCAGTCGTCTGTGGCAACAGATTCCACTGATTCACCACCATCTGATCAAATAAAATGCCTCCTCGTCTCCTTTCGAAAGCATCAGAATTTGCAGTATTGTTGATTGCAATATTTTTGACAATGATAAATATTAAATGAATTTAGATAATTTCCCAGAAGATATAGCCCACAGAATTAACCCTCCTTTACTCAGGCAAGTGATAGGTGGATACAGCACTTTGTGTATATGACTCAAGATTCCAGCATTTGCAGTATTTTATGTCTAAGAATTAGACAAATTAGGCACAGAGCATTTGCAGCATGTTTTATTTTTCATCTTGCTGACACAACGCGGCTGATATTTCACCCAAAATCTTCCGCTCTTGTGGTAAAAAATTCAGACTGATTATAATTATCACTATAATTATCAGTTACACCAGACTTAATGACCGTTAATGCAGGAAAGTGTTTAAGTTCAGGAGGCACAGCAGTAGAGTTGCTGCCTCACAGCACCAGAGACCTGATCATGACCCTCGGATGCTGTCTGTGTGGAGTTTGAGCACGTTCTCCCCTGCGACCGCGGGGTTTTCTCCGTGATCCGGTTTCCTCCCACATCCCAAAGACGTGCAGGTTTGAAAGTTTTTATTGTGTTTAGTGTGTACGAATCAAACAAGTGTACAGGGATCACTGGTCGGCGTGGGCTGAAGGGCCTGTTTTCAAGCTGTATCTCTAAACTAGAAATCTTTAGACTGTACACTAGCATTTACCCACATCAATCAAAGTCAAAATGTATTGCATCACATGCACCAGAGGGTGCAGTGAATGAATATTGCCAGCAGCGATACACTTAAAAAAAACCACACAATACACAATAGAATTTAACACAAACATCCACCACAGATTCTTCACTGTGGCGCGCAAGGCAACAAAGTTCAGTCGGTGTTTTAAGAAGGAACGGCAGATGCTGGAAAATCGAAGGTAGATAAAAATGCTGGAGAAACTCAGCGGGTGCAGCAGTATCTATGGAGCGAAGGAAATAGGCAACGTTTCGGGCTGAAACCCTTCTCATACAATTTATATCTCTTCACCAGAATCTTTGCGGCTAAAACTATTCTGTGAGTTGTGCCATTTACAGAGCGTCTCTCTGTGGAATTGGAAGAAATGACTTGAACAGAGAGCTGATACTATATGCTTGCTTCAGGAAATGGCGACGTTTCCCCCTGGAGGGATCAGGAAACGATGAGGTGAGCTGGCATTAGTTTTTTGCAAGAACACTTGAGAAAACCTTAGGAACAGTAGGGTCCGGCATCTCCTTCGCTCCTTATATCCTCAGTGTGGAACCCAGAGCTGCCTGTGTTATAGATGGCACGATGGGAATTCCCCGCTCTTCTGGCCAGAGCTGCTTAATAGCACTATCAGGTAAAGCAAATTTACTTGACTTTAAAATGTGTTGGAAGAAACTGCAGATGCTGGTTTAAACCAAAGATAGACACAAAATGCTGGAGTAGCTCAGCGGGACAGGCAGCGTCTTTGGAGAGAAGGAATGGGTGACATTTCGGGTCGAGACCTTTCTTCAGACTAGTTAGGGATAAGGGAAACGAGAGATATATTAATGATGATGTAGAACGATAAAGAACAATGAATGAAAGTTATGGAAAAGTAAGTAACGGTGATAAAGAAAACAGGCCATTGTTAGCTGTTTGGGGGTGAAAACGAGAAGCTGGTACGACTTGGGAGGGGGCGGGATGGGGAGAGAGAGGAAATGTCGGGGTTACTTGAAGTTAGAGAAATCAATATTCATACGACTTGTACTTGACTCTTTGTCCATTTTGATTTCAATTTATTGATTTACCTTGATAGAGGCCTGGATAGAATGGATGTGGGGAGGATGTTTCCACTAGGGCCAGAATAAAAGGACACACCTTTAGAAAGGAGAAGAGGAGGAATTTCTTTAGTCAGAGGGTGGTGAATCTGTGGAATTCATTGGCACAGAAAACTGTGGAGGCCAAGTCAGTGGTTATTTTTTAAGGTGGAGAATGATAGATTCTTGATTAGTACAGGTGTCCAGGGTTATGGGGAGAAGGGCAGGCAAATGCAGTTGAGAGGGAAATATAGATCAGCCATGTTTGAATGGCGGAGTAGACTTGATGGGCCGAATGACCTAAGTTTGCTCCTACAACTGATTAACTTATGTATCTGGTGAGAATTGATAACTAAGACTGCTACGAGATACAATACTTCTAAGTGATGCTGCGTTTAAAGTTCTAACAGAAAAAGGAAGTTGATAACTAAGAAAAAGAGGATGCATTTTGTAGATGCATAATCTGGGCAGGAGTTTAACCAGAGTTGTCAACAATAATGGAGAAATTCTCAAATGGATAACATAACTGGTTGATAACTGAGCGTTCCCAAATTTTGATTTTAAAACTGGGAATGAAGACTAACATAAGCTGAACTTGATTTTCACAGCAATAAAACACAGTGCGCTGGAGTAACTGTGCATGTCGGGCAGCATCTGTGGAGGAAATGGACGGGAGACATTTTGGGTTGCAACCCCCCCCCCCCCCCCCCCCCCCCCCCCCCCCCCCCCCCCCCCCCCCACCACCAAAACGTTCCTATCCATTCCCTCCACAGATGCTGCCTGACCTGCTGTTAGTTATTGGAAATTTGAACACGTCTATTACCTGTTGAATGAAGATTTTCCTGACTTCTCGCCTATTTTTAAGGTTATATCCGTTACCCTAAACCATTGATAAATACTGCCAGTCAGAGTGAGGCCATACGCAAATTGGAGGAACAGCACCTCATATCTCATCTGGGCAGTTTACAACCCAGTGGACTCGGTGAGCCGAAGTGCCTGTTTCAGCACTATATCTCTGAACTAAAATCTATTTTAGTATCTCTAAACACAGCGGCGCAGGGGTAGAGTTGCTGCCTTACAATGCTCTCAGCGCCAGAGACCTGGGTTCGAAGCCGACTACGGAGGCTGTCTATGCGGAGTTGGTACGTTCTCCCCGTGACCAGCTTGAGTTTTCTCAAGAGATCTTCGGTTTCCTCCCACACGCCAAAGACGTACAGGTTTGTAGGTGAATTGGTGTGGTATCAATGTAAATTGTCCCTAGTGTGTGTAGGATAGATAGCGTTAATGTGTGGCGATTGCTGGTCGGCGTGGACTCCGTGGGCCGAAGGGCCTGTTTCCGCGCAGCATCTCTAAACTAAACTCAACTAAACTTGTGTTTTGATCTTGATCCAGTGCCTACCACATCCACGGACCCACATGGCAAGGTGCAGCCACGAAGCATCATCGACCTGGCCGGTATGCTGCGATGTAGCACAGGGCGAATATTCTCCTACTTGGTGTACGGCTGTTATTGTGGACTCGGAGGGAAAGGCTGGCCACGGGACCGCACAGATTGGTGAGGAAGATTATCAAACTTTCCTTTTATATATAATTGCAGCAGTAGAGTGGCTGCCTCACAGCGTCACAGACCCGTTCGATCCTGACTACGGTTGCTGTCTGTACAGAGTTTGCACGTTCCCCCTGTGACCGCGTGGGTTTTCTCCGGGTGCTCCGGTTTCCTCCAACATTCCAAGGGAGTACAGGTTTGTGGGTTCGTTGGCATCTGTAAATTGTCCCCAGTGTGTAGGATCGTGCTAGTGTATGGGGTGATCGCTGGTCATCGCAGACTTGGTGGGCCGAGGGGCCTGTTTCAGTGCTCTACCTCTAAACTAAATTAGTGCACAAGTACTTTCAAAGATACAACGTGGAAACAGGTCCACCGAGTCCACAAATTATTCGGTGGACCGAGCGGCCTGTTTCTCCGCTGTCTCTCTAAAGTCTAAAGTAAAGTCTAACTGCAGTCACTTAGAATCAGGGTTTGTTGGCCTTGGGCTGATGTATCTGAATTATTTGTGGAACCAAAACCAACCCCTTATGCTGACAGCTTGAGTGAGCTGACAGAAACAGCATTGTACACGAACATCCTGCCTCCCAGATCAGTGAATACTTGCCACATACCTGCCTACCACATACCTCCTTACTGATGGTACACACCTCCAAAATCAATAGTGCACACAAACATATCACTGTGAGCTCTGGCACTGTTGGTATCGGTCCCACCACCCAGCCAGCAGGACCTGGGATGAAGCTACTCCAGGGCCTTAGGCCCAACACAAGGTCGTATCTGCTCTCTGTGTGTGAGGTTTCATGTTCTCCCTGTGCCACGGTGTTTCCTCCGAGTGGTTGAATGGTTCAATGCGTCTTTATTGCCACATGTACCGAAGCACAGTGAAGTGCATTTTTGCATTTCTGTACAAGTCCTACTATACATAAGCATATCTTAGATTTAGTTCAGTTTAGAGATATAGCGCAGAAACAGGCCCTCCGGCCCGCTGGGTCCGCGCCAACCAGCGATCCCCGCACATTAACACCACCCTACACCCACTAGGGACAATTGTAACATTTACGAAGCCAATTAACCAACAAACCTGTACGTCTTTGGAGAGTGGGGGAAACAGAAGATCTCAGAGAAAACCCACGCAGATCACGGGGAGAACGTACAAACTCCGCATAGAGAGCACCCGTAATCGGCGTACAGAAATAGTATAAGGAGACAGTGTACAAGAGTCGGCCAGATTTAGCGAAATCTTCAAGTCCCTGTTGCTGTAAGTGCAGTTTCCTAACCGGGCCGTGAAGGCCCATTGTCATGGCAGCGTTGTAGGGTCACTCTGGCCAAGTGCAGCCGTTGGAGTCCTCCACCGCTCCGTGCCGCTGCAGGCTGTGTACGGTCCACACGGGATGCTCCAGTCTCCTACCGTATCCCCCACAGGTCAGTAGATTAATGCCCCCTGCTTTACTCACTCTATACTCATGACTGCGTAGCCGGTCATAGTGCGAACTCCATCATCTAGTTCGCTGACGACACCACTGTTGTGGGACGTATCACTGATGGAGATGAGTCAGGGTATAGAAGTGAGATCGACCGTTTGACCAAATGGTGCCAGCACAATAACCTGGCTCTCAACACCAGCAAAACCAAGGAACTGATTGTGGACTTTGGAAGGGGTAGGATGGGGACACATAGTCCCATTTATATCAACGGGTCGATGGTGGAGAGGGTCAAGAGCTTCAAAATCCTGGGCGTGCATATCTCTGGGGATCTTTCCTGTTCCGAGAACATGGATCCAATTATAAAGAAAGCACATCAGCACCTCTACTTCCTGAGAAGATTACGGAGAGTCGGTATATCAAGGAGGACTCTCTCAAACTTCTACAGGTGCACAGTAGAGACCATGCTGACCGGTTGCATCGTGGCTTGGTTCAGCAATTTGAGCTTAGGGGAGAGGAAAAGACTGCAAAAAGTTGTAAGCACTGCCCAGTCCATCATCGGCTCTGACCTCCCTAGTATAGAGGGGATCTATCGCAGACGCTGCCTCAAAAAGGCTGCCACCATCATCAAAGACCCACACCATCCTGGCCACTCACTCATCTTCCCACTGCCTTCAGGTAGAAGGTACACTAGCCTGAAATATGCCACTTCTGATACTAATTTGGTTTAAATTTAGAAGCAATTATGACAGAATATGAATTCTTACCTCTTAATCAGTGCTCTGGGCCTCTGGACTATTAGTTCTGCAATGTTATCTCTATCCTACACTGTTTTTCAGAGATTAGTGTTGTATTTGTATGTAGTTATGTAAACAAGTCATCTGGTCTGCAAATGTTGGCATATACGCACGTATACCACCTACATACCACCAGGGGGTGCCGCACAATTGGCAGCCCCGCCAACAGTCTGTCTGTTTTTTTCGTCTTTTGTTGTTATTTTTAGCGTGTTTAAGAAGCTTATGTAAATGTTCTCCGGTTTGTTTTATGTGGGGATAGTGGGATGGGGTTGGGGGAAACATTTGATAAAATCTCTTACCTTGCCGGAGATCCCCTCGATGGCCTAACATCATGGAGCTGGAGATTTGGAGCCCCACTGCGAAGCGTGGACCTACCATCGGGGTCGATCCCTTGCCTGGGATCGCTCTCCAATCGCGGCCTGCGGACTTTACCATCAAGATCTCGTAGTCTCGGTGTAGGCCAAGGATGTCGGGAGCTCCAACGACGCAGCAGGTTTGAGCAGCCCCGACCTGGGGTCCGATCGTTCAGTGCGGGGAGCTGACAATTCCCCCCGATGCGGGAGCTTGATCGGGGGGAATTGTCCTTTGAGCCAGCACCGCCATTCATTGTGATCATGGCTGATCGTCCACAATCAATAACCCGTGCGTGCCAGCTCCCCATATCCCTTGACTCCACTAGCCCCAAGAGCTCTATCTAACTCTCTTAAATCCATCCAGTGATTTGGCCTCCACTGCCCTCTGTGGCAGGGAATTCCACAAATTCACAACTCTCTGGGTGAAAACGTTTTTTCTCACCTCAGTCTTAAAGGGAAGAGATTGAACTTTTTTTTTAACTTCCATCACAGTGAGGAATGTGGAAGCGTCACTATGGTGGATGTTTATGTTAAAGCCTCTCTAAAAAAATTAAACAAGGTATTGATACGCTGATGGGGAAAATTGATGACTTAACCAAACGTGTGGTCGAAGTTGAGGAGGATATAAACAAAAAAATTAAGCAGGTTGATAAGGATTGTAATAAAAAACTGGATGTAATGCTAAAATCTACTGAGGCGGCTATGGAAGGAATGGATAATACGATAACTGAGATGGCTAAGGAGATAAAGAGACTAAAAAAGGAACAAGAAAGTACTGGGAGGGAGCTTGCTAAAATGAAGCATAAATGTACAGACTTGGAAGCAAGATTAAGGAGACAAAATTTGAGGATAATTGGAGTAATAGAGGGAAAGGAGACTGGACAAAACTTTCAGGAGTTTGCTGCCAATTTACTCAAACAACTGCTGCCTGAAGCCCCGAGAATAGATATGGCTCACTGGGTCTGACGTAAGGCTCAAGCAAGCTTAACTGCCCCCCCCCCCCCCCCCCAAGACAGATTATTCTGAAATTCTATGACATTTCAACCCTGGAAGGAATTATGAAAAAGATTCCATATGGTGTGAATCTGATGTTTGGAGAAGACAAACTACAATTCTTCCGTGATTTTCCAGCTGAAGTCATGGAAAAGAGGGTCAAGTTTACAAAAACGAGAAGGCTACTGAAAGAGGTCTCGGGAGTAAGATATGGGATAGTATTTCCTGCGAAATTGAGAATTACTTATAACTCTGTTGAACGTGCATTCACGGATCCAGAAGAGGCATTTAAATATGCACAAAGTATCACAAAGGAGGACTACTTATCATTAGGAGTTGATCTCCTACAATAACCGAGGAGAAACGACAAAGAAATTGTGTGTCTTTTTTTTTAACATACAAAAAAGACAGCTCTTGTTAAAATGGCGAATCTTCGAGACGTTGTCTAGACATTTTATCTTTGGAATGTTAATTCAAGGTCGGATTTTATGTTTTATTTTAACAAATGATAGACAAAGATGAGAAATTGTGGCGGGAAAAATAAATTGAGAATATAGTGTAATATAGAATATTATTAGTGGACTTGTATACAGAAAATTATGCTTTAAGAAACATAATTACATACTAACATAAAATATAATTAATAATACTGTGTAATATTAAGGCATAGCTTAACTATAGCTGATGTTTATTTCATGATGTTAATTACTTGCTAATAAGAATAACGAGTTAAATATGATTGATAAGTATTAATAACATACTAACATATTTTATGGATATAGTAGACTTAGTCTAGATTGCGCGTAAAGGGGGGGGAGGAGACTCAGATACTTGGAAGTCTTCCAAGGGTCTGAATCTGGTTAACCCCTTGGAACCTGTTGTTGTCTGATACAAAAGTTTGAGACTTAATTGTAATAAATCTAGGCATATTGATAGATATTGATATATAATTAACATAATTACTGTTATATCTAAGTATATACTTAATGTTGGAAATTATTTTTTATTTTGTTTTTCCTCTTTGAAGTTACATTCTAATCTAGCTATTGGAGTGCGTTTTATTTTATATATGTATTTTTGAACTTTGTATCGCTCTCTCTTCCAATTAATAATAATTGGTCAAGGGGGCAGAGCGAAACATATAAAAACATCTACGGAAGTCAATAAGAATTTTTCTACCACCTGTTGGTGGTTTGTTTTTAATTATAATATCTTTATTTTTGGATATTATAATATCACTTTTTGTTTGTTAATTATATTTTCACGACACTACACTTTCTGGTCTTTTTCAAGGTTTATTCTGAAGGGTAGATGCCAACAAAACGTAACAGCTGGGAATGGCCATCCTTCATCTGGAGTTATAAGGTTTTTGGTTGCACCATATGAAGTAAAGGTATTAACATGATCCATAATGCAAGACGATAAACAAAAGAAAACTGGAGGAATCACATTTTCTAGTTGGAATATAAGGGGCGCTAATGAACCAATTAAAAGGGGTAAGATCTTTGCCCAATTAAAAGCCTTAAACAGTGACATCATTTTTTTACAAGAGACGCATCTGAAATATCAAACACAGATAAGACTGAAGGCAAATTGGATTGGGCAAACATACTACTCTTCATTTACTTCTAAATCTAGAGGCACGGCTATTATAATTCGCAAAGGTATACCATTTAAATTAAAGAATACAATAGCAGATAAAGAGGGGAGATACGTCATAGTCACGGGAGAAATTTATTCTACTCCACTTACTTTGATAAATATTTATGCTCCAAACTTTGACAACCCCAAATTTTTTAGTAACATTTTGGATATAATTTCAGAACTTAACCATCAAAATGTGATAATAGGGGGAGATTTGAATTGTGTTTTAGATCCATATTTGGATAAATCAGCAAAACAAAAAAGGACTAACATAAAATCTAAAACTAGTGAACTCCTAAATACATACATGAAAAATACTAATATAACAGATGTATGGACGATCGCTAACCCAGTAGGTAGGGAATATTCATTTTATTCAACAGTACATAAAACATATTCACATATAGATTATTTCTTAGTGGACACAAAACTAATTCCATATACATATAATTCTAAATATCATAATAGTATTATTTCTGATCATTCCCCGTTAACTTTTTCTTTAAAATTAGAAGGAATGCCTGATGAAAATTTGTTTTGGAGGTTTAACCCCCAAATCTTAAACAACTCACAAGGCTGTATATATTTAAAAGAGCAGATGGTATTCTTCTTTGAGACAAATGATACACCAGATATTTCATCCTCTTTATTATGGGAATTTTTAAGGCATTTATTAGAGGAACTATAATCTCATATCAAGCTTTCCAAAATAAAAAGAATAATACTGAACAATTGCAGTTAGAACAAGAAATTAGACAATTAGATTTAGAAAATGCCAAAGAACCAACTATAGATAAACATAATAAGATAACAATACTAAAATATAAATTAAATAAAATGTTATCGGCCAGAATAATAAGATTATTTCAAATTACAAAACAAGAAAATTTTGAATTTAGTGATAAACCTCATAAACTCCTAGCACGCCAACTGAAAAAACGGGAAACAGAAAATACAATTACTAAAGTTAAATCAGAGGGGAATTACTAACACTACCTAAAGATATTAATAAAAGATTTGCTCAATTTTATCAAAACTTATATACATCGAAAACCTCTGCAAATAATACTCAAATTTCAAATTTCTTAGACAATTGTAATCTTCCGAAATTAAATATGGTGGAACAAGAGGGATTAGGAGCTCAGATTACACTACAGGAAATAGAAGAAACAATAAGTTTGTTGAAGAAAGGCAAAACGCCAGGACCAGATGGCTTTAGTAATGAATTCTAAGGCTAAAAGAATTCTACGAAAGCAATTTTTTTTCTGCATGATGGCAAGATAATTTCTTAACACGGTTGCAAGACTTATATATATATTTTCATATATATATAGCTTTTAAATAAAATAAAAGCTACCAGAAACACTGAGTCAACCCCTGGATTAAGTGACACTTATGATTGGCCAAAAGGGATAAAGATCTAGACAGACCCAGGCCTCATATACAGCTGGGGATGAGAGAGGGGGGAGAGTGCACTCGAGAGAGCTAAAACAGACAGGGGCTAAAGGCAAATATGACCAGCCCATAGCAAAGACCCTAGCGAATAAGATTGAGTAAATAATAGTAAAAAAATAAATCCGGGGACCAACAGGATTTATACCCGCTGAAAGAGATACTCATTTAACTTGGAATTTGAGACGGCTGTCTAATTATAATGTACTCACATAATCCGTTAAGAAGAAGAACTAGTACAATTACCCCCCCCATTTCATTGGAAGCAGAAAATGAGCTTTCGATCAAGTAGGATGCAATATTTATTCAAAGTATTGAAAAAATTTAACACGGGAGATAATTTTATTTCATGGGTGAAATTATTATATGATAAGCCGACGGCTAGAATACTGACTAATAATATTATCCCCGAAATTCCAATTAGCAAGGGGCAATAGGCAGGGGTGCGCGTTATCGCCCCTGCTATTTGCACTAGTGATAGAGCCTTTAGCTGAAAGTATAAGAAGTCATCCGAATATATTCATGGATATAATACCAAACACTCAAATAATAAAATGTCATTATATGCAGACAACATATTATTATATATTACAAAGTCGCAAATTAGCATACCAAATATACTAAATTTAATAGAGGAATTTGGCTCTTTTTCAGGATTTAGAATAAATTGGAACAAAAGCGAAATTATGACGATAAAACCTCAAGAGTCGACACATTTGTTGAAATTCCCTTTTAGAATTACAACAGAAAAATTTAAGTATTTGGCAATTCAAATTACTAGGAACAATAAATCATTACTTAACGCAAACTATATGCCTTTATTAACTAAATTAAATGGGTTGATTAATTTTTGGAAAACACTGCCGATGTTTTTAATAGGCAGAATAAATGCAATAAAAATGATCTTCTTACCACAAATATTGTACCTATATCAATACCAATACCACTTACCTAAAAAATTCTTTAAAAAACTAGATTCTGATATTATAAATTTCATTTCGGATTATAAATCACACAGAATTTAAAAAAAAAACACTTGTGTAAATCTAAAGAATCAGGGGGACTGACACTCCCATACTTATTGTATTATTATTGGGCAGTGAAACTGGACAGTTCTGCCCAACAGGTAGATTGGATAAGAATGGAGAAAGAGGATTGTTCCCCTTGTAATATAGGAGCGATCCTTCTTTCCCCGATAAAACTGAACAATATAATATATAAGAAGAATCCAATTATTCATAGTATAATACGAATTTGGAAACAAATAAAACTAACTTTAAAATTAAGAAAATTATCGCTTCTTTCTCCAATAGCTAATAATCCTTCATTCAAACCATCCATTATTGATAAAACGTTTATCCATTGGGAAAGAATAGGAATCAAAATGATGGGAGATATGTATGAAATGGGAAATTTTTTATCATTCCAACAATTACAACTAAAATATAATTTGAAAAGTAATCAATATTTCAAATTCAAGATTATTTGAAAAAGTATATACAAGGATATCAAACTTCAACCCCAGATTTATTGGAGGAAGGAATGAATAGAAAGGCAGAATCAAGCAATTTAAAATCTTACTTATATAATATATTTCTAAATATAGAAACTTCAACGACAGAGGCAATTAGTAGGGACTGGGAACAAGAATTATTGATACAAATTCCGAACGATAGATGGGATAAGAATTTATTATATGTAAACAAATGTTCAATGAATGTAAGACACAACCTAATTCAATTTAAAATTTTACATAGATTATATTATTCGAAAACTAGACTGAATAAAATATTTTCAAATGTTTCCCCCATCTGCGACAAATGTTTAACTCAAAATGCCACTATATAGCACATTCCTTTGTCTCTTGTACAAAACTGTATAAATTTTGGAATGAAATATTTGGAATTTTTCCAAAACTATTTAACACAAAATTGAACCCCAAAACAGAACTGATTATCTTTGGATCAATGGAAGAGGGAAGTAAACTAGCTATATTCCAAGAAGCTTTTCTTATTTACAGTCTAATAACAGCAAAAAAACTTATACTCAAATTTTGGAAAAACGCACCTACGCTAACATTCAAAATGTGGATTTCAAGTAAGTCTGAAACGCTACATCTTGAAGAAATGAGATTCCTCTTACTAGGCAAAGTAGACCTATTCTTGAAGATTTGGTCTCTTTTTATCAACTTTTTACAAGCATGGTGCAACATAACATAACCTTAGAAATTGAATAGTTTAGAACCGGATGACGGGTGGGCAAAAAAAAAAATACGATATAGGTAGATCTCTCCTAATCTCTCTTTTCTTTACTTTCTCCTTTTCTTTCAATCTTTTAACTTCTCATCTCTATCCTTTATTTCTTTTGTTTTCTGTTTCTACTCGCTTGACTATCTATTCCGACACTCTTTATTTATTTTTTCTCTCACTGTTCTTTTATTATTAAATCAAAAGTATGAAGTTGTACAAGAATGGAAATATGTATGTATGTATTAGGTACTCAAGTAAGGGGTTGGACAGGCTAGATGCAGGAAGATTGTTCCCGATGTTGGGGAAGTCCAGGACAAGGGGTCACAGCTTAAGGATAAGGGGGAAATCCTTTAAGACCGAGATGAGAAAGACTTTTTTCACACAGAGAGTGGTGAGTCTCTGGAACTCTCTGCCACAGAGGGTAGTTGAGGCCAGTTCATTGGCTATATTTAAGAGTGAGTTGGATGTGGCCCTTGTGGCTAAGGGGATCAGAGGGTATGGAGAGAAGGCAGGTACGGGATACTGAGTTGGATGATCAGCCATGATCATATTGAATGGCGGTGCAGGCTCGAAGGGCTGAATGGCCTACTCCTGCACCTAATTTCTATGTTTCTATGTTACCACACTATTGTACTTACTTCTAACAAAAATAACCAAACAAAAAAAAAGTGTATTTTGTGTGTTCCATTGCTTTTTATTTGTTTGACTGACTTGGCAAATGAAATTCCTCGTATGTTGCAAATCATACTTGGCTAATAAAGTATTATTGTATTGTATGTAGACGAATTCGCTGCATTGGAATAAACAGCCTTGTTTGAAATTCCTGTGTCCTCTAAATGCAAGTAAACTGCAAACAAAACTCACCAGCTATATCGAAAGGTTCATCTTAAGATACCATACGGTGAAACCTTTACTTTTAGAGTAAAGGTTTCCGAGTAGGAATCAGTCTTTGAAAAATGTGATCATCAGCTCCAAGACAATGATATCCATCCTTGGATAGGATATACTCGTCCACTAGTGGGAGAGTCTAGGGTTAGAGGTCATAGCCTCAGAATTAAAGGACGTTCTTTTAGGAAGGAGATGAGGAGAAATTTATTTGGTCAGAGGGTGGTGAATCTGTGGAATTCTTTGCCACAGAGGGCTGTAGAGGACAAGTCAGTGGATATTTTTAAGGCAGAGATAGATAGATTCTTGATTAGTACGGGTGTCAGAGGTTGTGGGGAGAAGGCAGGAAAATGGGGTTAGGAGGGATAGATACATCAGCCATGATTGAATGATGGAGTGGACTTGATTGGGCCGAATGGCCTAATTCTACTCCTATCACTTATGATATTCTGTTTTTGAAATGATCTCGCTCTATCTAACTAAACCAAGTAAGTTAAGGGGGTGCTTAGAGACACAAGGTTCTGCATCGGTGACAACCTAATACCAACAGTGTCTGAGCAGCCAGTAAAAAGCCTGGGCAGATGGTACAACGCAAGTCTCAAGGACAAAGAGCAGGTGCAACAACTAAGGCAAGAAATTGTCAACGGCCTGGAGATTATCAATCAGACCCTACTGCCTGGGAAACTGAAGCTCTGGTGCCTACAGTTTGGACTCCTTCCTCGGACAATGTGGCCACTGACCGTTAATGAAGCTCCAATAACAACTGTGGAGAAGATGGAGCGAACCATAACTTCATACGCGAAGAAATGGCTCGGTGTCCCACGATGTCTAACTAACATCGGCCTCTATGGCAAAGGGGTCCTGGAACTACCTCTCACTAGTCTAAACAGAGGAATACAAGTGTTCCAAAGTAAGACTCCAGATGACACTGAGGGACTCTAGAGACAAGACCATCAGTGCTGTTGCGCCGCCCCTAGTAACGGGCCGGAAGTGGACACCATCCGATGCAGTACAGCAAGCTTCATCAGCCCTGAGGCACAAAGACGTCGTGGGGCAAGTGCAGCAGGGAAGAGGAGGCTTTGGCCTTACGACAAGTAAACCAACTTGGCGAAAGGCCACAACATCAGAGCGGAGGACATTGGTGGTTGAGGAGGTGCGGCGACAGGAGGAGGCCGCAAGAAGTGCAAAGGGGGTCTCTCTTGCCAAACAGGGGCAATGGATGCAGTGGGAAGGTGTGGAGCGGAGGAAGATCAGCTGGAAAGAACAATGGGAAATGGAATCAAGCAAGATCAGCTTCATCATCAGAGCGACATACGACGTCCTTCCATCACCAAAGAACCTCAATCAGTGGTACGGCGAGGATCCAACCTGTGCCCTCTGCCCAACTCCAGCGACCCTCAAACACATCATGGTAGGCTGCAAGACCAGTCTCACGCAAGGGAGATACACGTGGCGGCATAATCAGGTATTAAAAAGCCTGGCAACAGCCCTTGAGAACAGGCTGTGTGCGACCAACTCCTTGCCTCCGAGAGCAAGCAACCCCTCCCACTTAAGGGCGACAACCTTTGTCCGAGAAGGACAGAAAACACCTAAACATCCTTCCACTAGATCAGAAGAAGGAAACCTATGCAGGGCCCGTGACTGGAGGATGCTGGCGGACATCGGCCGACAACTAATCTTTCCACCTGAAATTGCTTCAACCAACCTCAGGCCACATTTGGTGTTCTGGTCCCTTTCACAGAAGACTGCTTATCATAGAGCTCACAGTTCCATGGGAGAACTCTGTTGTGGAGGCCTATGAGCGTAAGAAGCTGCGCTACACAGAGCTTGCAGCAGAGGCAATGCAGCGTGGCTGGAACATCAACGTTTATCCAGTTGAAGTGGGATGCAGAGGATTTGTTGCGTCATCTACCATCAGACTGCAGAAGGAGCTTGAAATCCAAGGTCAGGCTCTGCGGAAGACCATAAGATCACTCTCAGACGCGGCTGAAAGAAGCAGCTGTTGGATTTGGCTCAAGCGGAAAGACCCATGCTGGGCCCCAAGTACCTCATGGTGAATCTTTGAGGCAGTTTGACACGGGACACGCGCTGAGGGCTGATCATCCTGCAGCGGGCCGCCCTTGTGGAGGGTGTATAGTGTTAAAAGGCCGAAACACCAGTGATGCAAGGGTACACTACTGATGATGTGTCCTGTGCCCAACTGTCCTGAAGGTTACCCAGGCCAAGATATACGTATACGTACCCCCCCACCCCCCCGATGTTGAGCGTCGACCACTCTCAGCAATCAATGAATGTCGTGAAATGCTCCCCACCTACTGGCACAAGGGACTTCTTAACATCTAGTCCTGTGTATTTGATTCTACTGCATCCATATTTCCTTAAACTTGTATGATGATGCTTTCTGCCACAATGGCTGATACAGGGAAAGACACAAAGTGCTGGAGTAACTCAGCGGGTCAGGCAACATCTCTGGAGGACATGGATAGGTGAAGGGTTTGGTCAGGACCCTTCTTCAGAGCGATTTTGTATTAGGAGATAAGAAGCCGGATGAGAGGTGGGAGCAGGACAAAGCCTGGCAAGTGATAAGGAACTGCAGATGCTGGTTTACACCAAATATTCACACAAAATGCAGGAGTAACTCAGCGGGTCAGGCGGTATCTATGGAGGACACGGATAGGTGATGTTTTTTGTCGGGACCCGTCCTAAGTCTGATTTTAGAGTAGGGGGGAGAAATTTGGAAGAAAGGTGGGGTCAGGACAATGCCAGGCAAGAGATAGACGTGTAAAAGGAACTGCAGATTTCTACAAAAAAGACACAAAATGCTGGAGTAACTCAGCGGGTTCGGCAGCATCTCTGAAATTCTTCATGAAACAGAGAGTAATGGACATAAAGATCGCTTGCATTTTAATTAAAGAAATGGACAAATTGTTGAGTTGAGTTTAGTTTACTGTCATGTGTACTGAGGTACAGTAAAATACTTCTGTTGCATGTTAACCAGTCAGCAGAAAGACAACACATGAAGTCGAACCATTCACAGTGCACAGATATATGATAAAGGGAATAACATAAATAACGTTTAGTGCAAGATTACTGTCCCTGGAGGTGTGCGTTTTCACACTTCTATACCTTTGGCCCAATGGCAATCATCTACTGCTGAGCCGGTTAACAATTTTTTTTGACCCTCATCATTGTCACGTTAAACAAAGCGCCCAGTCAATTATTTACTGACTCCTTCATCTTTTCCTTCTTTGCTCCTTAAGGTGCTGCTTTAATCATGACTGCTGTTATGGGAGAGTGGAGTCTGCTGGTTGTCACCCCAAGTCTGATAGCTACAGCTGGTCCTGCCACAGAGGTACACCGAGCTGTGGTGAGTATTTGACAAGGTAACTCTGAAAGGAGGCATCGCACTTTGGGAAACAATCATCGGGAGGTGGGAGTGCGAGAGGCTTGAAGTGTGCAGTGTATCTGGAAACTAGCAAATAGGCCAGGCCCAGCAAATATCAGAAGCCAGTATTACATGCGTGCATGTATGTCTATTGTCTATTTTCTCTGGATGCTTTCAAGAGAGCATTAGATAGAGCTCTTAAAGAAAGCGGAGTCAGGGGATATGGGGAGAAAGCAGGAGCGGGGTACTGATTGTGGATGATCAGCCATGACATTTTGAATTGCGATACTGGCTCGAAGGGCCAAATGGCCTACTCCTGCAAGTATTGTCTATTGCATCATTGTCTTCCAATTGAACCCAACACTTAATAGTTGGTGAGTTCATGTGTGTGGTAGCTATCATTGACCTTTTTGTCCATCATTGACCAGTCCTGGTACCTGATTGATAGTGTGTGAGGTCCCTGGTTCAACTCTGATGTTTCAGCATCAATTTGTAAATTTAGGGTGGCAGTGGTAGAGTTGCTGCTTTACAGCACCCGAGACCCGGGTTCGATCCTGACTACAGGTGCTTGTCTGGACGGAGTTTACCTGTCCTGCCTGTGACCTGCGTGGGTTTTCTCAGGGAGTTCCGGTTTCCTCCCACAATCCAAAGATGTGCGGGTTTGTAGGTTAATTGGTTTCAGCAAAATTATCTACAGTATGTAGGATAGAACTGGCGTATGTGTGATCGCTGGTCGGCACGGACTAGGTGGGCCGAAGGGCCTGTTTCATGCTGAATCTCTTCTTAAAGTCCAAGATATCGAATAGTAATGGGTACTTGCTAAAAACTGCAGGGGTCACATGACACACCCAGGTAACGAAATGTCATATCTTACTGTGTCAGTAAGAACTACAGATGCTGGTTTACAACGAAGATAGACACAAAATGCCGAACTAACTCAGCGGGACAGGCAGCATCTCTGGAAAGATAGAATGGGTGATGTTTCAGGTCGAGACCCTTCTTCAAACTGTCTGTCTGTATGCCTGTCATATCGTACTGACTTGCTACTGGCCCTCGATTCAGTAACAACCCCCTTCCCCCGTCTCTTTATGCTGTGCCCCTCCTCCACTCTGGTGCATATTAATTTCTCCCACAATTCTGCCCCTCTTTCCCCCTCGATACACCCCTGTCGACATCCCACCTTCTGATTATACATTTCACTCCCCTTCTCTCCTTATGAATGAATAAATGAATAAGTTTATTGGCCAAGTATTCACATACAAGGAATTTCCCTTGGTGCTCCACCTGCTAGTGACAACATAACATAGTGACAGTTAGGAATGACACATAAAATATTAACCATTAATCATTAAATATCTGACACCCTTTTGTCTCCTTTCAATCTCTATCCTTGGCCCACCCATCTGCTAATCAAACATAGGGTGAAGTTGCCTGATCAGTAGGGAGAGGTTGAGCAGGTAGGTTGGAGCGCAGGAAGATGAAGGGTGAAGAGCATAAGATAGTGAGATGAATAGATTGGGAGACCTGAACTAAATGTGTTTCAAAAGAAGCTATTTGATTACGGGTTAATAACTGGAAAAAAACTTATTTAAACATTTTGGAAAAATGCTCCTATACCACCAATAAACATGGGGATTTCAACAATGTTTGAAACACTACACCTGGAAGATATTCCTGGCAGGCAAATCAGGTAACTTTTGTAGGTCATTTATAGACTTACTACATGTATAATGGTACTACATTGGTACTTTAATAAGGCATCGGTGTCAGGACTTCGTAAAGGGGGATAAAAAGTGTCAAGTTGGTATATCCTTTTTGTGTGATGGTCATAATAGAGCAACTGTCTTTTTTCTCTTTTTTCTTTTCTAGGGTCTATCTCTTAATTTGTTTTCTCTAATTCCTGGTCTAAAGGGTCTTTCTTCTTTCCTTTCGTCACGCTTCTACACTATCACTATTCTCTTTCACTTTCTCTATTTTCTCAATTTCTATCCTTTCCTAATAGTAGCAATGTTACAACATTTTGAGATTTTAAAAATCAAGTCTGCAATTTATCCCATCAGATAAAGCATACAAAGAAGTTTAATTTGACACCTAATTCACTTTCATATCTTCAGTACTAAAAATGTTATGGCCATTTTCATACTCGGAAATTAGCATCTTGTTCCCCATTGCCTTTCCATTGACTTAACTCAAAAGTTGTGATCGCGGACAGTCAAAAACTTTCTTAAAAATTAAGAGAACTGAAAGAAATTTTCAGTTATTATAGATTGAAGCATTCTGAAACTAATATGAAAATCTTACTTGGATGATCTGAAATTAAAGCATATAATTAGTTAGTTACCCAATTGTGGCTAATTACAAAATTCAATTACTAGATCTAAACATCTATCCATTTCTAAATAAAATATTAACTTTTTTTTAAAAACCTAAGTGTCCAAATAACATTCACACAATAATTCACAATATAACATGATTTTTAAATCTAATTGTTATGAATTTATAGGCCAAATTGAAGGAATTTAGTGTTTAATGCCCATAAATTAATGGGCATTTTAAACAGCTTGCGAGTGGGATTTTCTGGAACGCGATGGATTAGAACGTTGCGGTTACCGTGAATTTAAACCCCATATCGGCAGGAAAAATTCTGCCGGTTCCTATGGGGAATAAATGACCGTTTCACAACATGAAATATTGATTAAAGTCACCTAAACAAGCAAGTGTGTATGTAAAAATAAACAGCTTTCACTTACCTGTCCCCTACGTAAAATCGGTCCCCGTTGTCGGCATTCACGGCATTAAGAGCTAATTTTTATTTTACTGCAGCGGAGAAATAGTCGGGCGATTAAAAATTTTTTTTTTAACATACCGGATGTCGCAACGAATCTCCAGAAATAGCTCGCACTCCGACAAAATATTATTCCGGTGGCAAGGGAAAAAACGCATTTTAACCCCGCCCCCCCCCTAAAGGCGCCAAAGTCGCGCACAAGGCCAGCGGCAGAACTGCAGCACCGCTGAAAGTAAGTTTTGTAACATACCTACTAATAGCTTTAAAAAATGAAGGGGTACAATAAATGTAATATATACGTGGCGTGTATTAATGTAATCTACTGTACTTCTAATAAATTAAAAAGAATAAAAAAGAATAGATTGGGTAAATAGTCTTTTGCCCAGAGCAGATGAATCAAGAACCAGAGGACATTGGTTTAAAGTGAGGGGGGAAAGATTTAATAGGAACCTGAGGGGCAACTTTTTTTACGCAGAGCGTGGTATGTATATGAAATGAGCTGCCGGAGGAGGTAGTTGAGGCAGGTACTATTACAAAGTTTAAAAAACATTTGGACTAGTACATGGTTTGGAGGGATATGGGCCAAATGCGGGCAGGTGGGACTAGTGTTGATGGAGCATGTTGGTCGGTGTGGCAAGTTGGGCCCGTTTCTACACTATGAATCTATGACTTTATTAGTATGCTTTGTTAGTAATGGGCTTGCATCAATGTACTGGAAGAGGCGGGAAGATGGAAATGCTTGCAATCTCCTTATTAGTCCTTGAGACTGATCTTATAACATGGATGCTATGAATGAATGAGTTGTATGGAGGCACAATTAGAACATTAAGATAATACCACGTACAACATTCACAATTGTTTTGGTTCATTGAGTTTATTGTTTATAGTGAAAAGGGCATTCAGTACCCAAGAGAAAGAACTATAATCATATCCAAGCTGGGCGTGGGCACTCCAAAAGAGCATAAACATGCAGACTGTTTGGATGAACTGGTTGCTGTTTCAACAATGTAATTCAAAAATCAAAGATAGACCCAAAAGGCTCGAGTGATTCAGCAGGTCAACAGCATTCCTGGAGAAAAGGAATGGGTGACGTTTCGGGTCGAGACCCTTCTTCAAATCCTGAAGAGTCGATTTTGGGTCTATCTTTGGTTTACACCAGCATCTGCACATTATTCAAAAATCACATCTTTTCACACTTCTACAGCAAGCTGTCTGAGGCATCTAACCATAAAAGGGCTTCTTCTAAACCTTCAATTGCAAACATTCTTACTAACATATTTTTTTTCTTAATTAGTCTGCATTTGCTAAATTTCTGATTGTTGTTGAACATGAAGTACGAATGATATCAAATTTTTTGTTTGAAGAAGTAACTCGACCCCACAGTTAAATTAATATTAAAGATATGGTCATTGACCCAAAATTCTCCAGCACGACTTGATCTTGGCTGCGTATTTTAAGTTTATTTCTGCAACCCAGGTTACCGTGGTTTATTAAGCTTGTACTGGATCTCTTAATAATCTACTCAGAACTCACTTTTATTTCTTGTGCAAGTATTTCAAACAGTGCAGAGATATATGGACTTATTATAATATCAGTAACCTCTTAAAAGGTAAAATGGATATTGATTGACCTTCTGTAAACAGGAACACATGCTGACCTTTAAAACATGTGTAAAAGTAAAAGTATTGTCTTGTGTGCCAAATACATGTCCTGCAGATGAATTGATATTCGTAAATGTTGAAGTGAATGTCATAAAGTAAAAATGTTCTATGAGAATAGGCAGAGATATTGATGGGATTTCGCCATATTGAGGAAAATGGGGCCCAATACATTGGAATCCAAACTCTTGTGGGGCACAAAAGTGGTGCTTTGTAAAACTATCCTGGTTAAAAATCATTAAAGAAAGACACAAAGTGCTGGAGTAACTCAGTTGCAGTACTTCAGTCCGAAGAAGGGTCCGAAGAAAAACATGAACTATTTCAGCAAAGGCGCCAACAATCACGGGTGCACACTTTGACAAAATAATGCAGAATACAAATCTGTGCGTTACTGAGTCTGTAGAACTGTTGGGGGCAAAACCACTGCCTTTGGTCTAGAGCTAGTCCTCAATAGGGTATCCTGGTCCACATAGGCAAGTTGAGCTGAAGTGCCTGTTTCCGTGCTGTCTGACTCTACGACTCCATGTGTTCAAAGTCCTGGGAATAGGACCCGAGGTCAGGATTGAACCTGGTTCTCTGGCGCTGTGAGGCAGTAGTACTGCCAGTTGCGTCACTGTGCGGCTCTGTTGCTGTTGTGGAGTGAGGGAGTGGAGGTGGCATTAAGGATGACACCTCCAACAAGCGATAGATGGTGTGAGGTTTGATTGTACAACACAAGTCTAGAACACAAACTATGCAGCAACAAGTACTTTAAGGTGAGGTGGGGGGGGGGGGGGGGGAGATTGAATAGGAACCTGAGGGGAAACTCTTTTACACAAAGGGTGGTGGGTGTATGGAACGAGCTGCCGGAAGAGGGAGTTGAGGCACATACTACCATATCGTTTAAGATGCATTTGGACAGGTACGTGAATAGGATAGGTTTGGAGGGATATGGGCCAAGGTGGGACTAGTGTAGAAGGGGCCACGTTGTATGACTATGATCCTGTAAGTAATGATATTTTATTTTATTACAGGGGTACGCAATACCAGATGTGAAAAGATGATTTGTGAATGTGATGTGGTGCTATCAAAATGCTTAAAGAGGGCGAACTACCAGAACAGATATGCGTTATGGCCCAATTTCCTTTGTGGCAATTCAAGGCCAAGGTGTTAAGGCCTTGGGAGAAAAAAAATCAATGCCTATTGTGAATTGTTAATTATGTCTGAGCATGAAACTAGCTTTGATTTAACTCCGTATAAGAAGTCAGCAACAAAAGCTTTTCACTGTACCTCGGTACACATGACAATAAACTGAATTAAAACCAAAAAAATATTGTACAGAAAAATACGTTCACTTTGCATCCTGCGAATCAAGGATCACAGGAAATTAGACATAGGTGCAGGAGTAGGCCATTCGACCCTTCGAGCCAGCACCGCCATTCAATGTGATCACGGCTGATCATCCCCAATCAGTACCCCGTTCCTGCCTTCTCCCCATATCCCCTGACTCTGCTATTTTTAAGAGCCCTATCTAGCTCTCTCTTGAAAGCATCCAGAGAACCTGCCTCCTCCGCCCTCTGAGGCAGAGAATTCCACAGACTCACCACTCTCCGTGAGAAAAAGTGTTTCCTCGTCTCCGTTCTGAATGGCTTACTCCTTATTCTTAAACTGTGGCCCCTGGTTCTGGACTCCCCCAACATTGGGAACACGTTTCCTGCCTCTAATGTGTCTAAGCCCTTAACAATCTTATATGTTTCAATGAGATCCCCTCTCATCCTTCTAAACCGCAGAGAGTACAAGCACATCTGCTCCATTCTCTCAGCATATGACAGTCCCACCATCCCAGGAATTAACCTTGTAAACCTTCGCCGCACTCCCTCAATAGCAAGAATGTCCTTCCTCAAATTAGGGGACCAAAACTGCATACAATACTCCAGGTGTGGTCTTACTAGGGCTCTGTACAACTGCAGAAGGACCTCTTTGCTCTTATATTCGATTCTTCTAGTTATAAAGGCCAACATGTCATTCACTTTCTTCACTGCCTGCTGTACCTGCATGCTTACTTTCATAGACTGATGTACAAGGACCCCCAGATCCCGTTGTACTTCTCCTTTTCCCAACTGGACGCCATTTAGATAGTAATCTGCCTTCTTGTTTTTGCTACCAAAGTGAATAACCTCACATTTATCTGCATTAAACTTCATCTGGCATGCATCTGCCCACTCCCCCAACCTGTCCAAGTCACCCTGTATTCACATAGCATCCTCCTCACAGTTCACACTGCCACCCAGCTTTGTGTCATCTGCAAATTTGCTAATGTTACTTTGAATCCCTTCACCCAAATCATTGATGTATATTGTAAATAGCTGCAGTCCCTGAACCGAGCCTTGTGGTACCCCACTAGTCACAAATTGTAGTCACGCTACCTACTAATGATCTAAAAATTAACTTTAATGAAGGCCCCCTGATCCCTTTAGCCACAAGGGCCACATCTAACTCCCTCTTAAGTATAGCCAATGAACTGGCCTCGACTACCTTCTGTGGCAGAGAATTCCAGAGACTCACCACTCTCTGTGTGAATTTGTTATAATAGTATGACAGTAAAATAGGTTTGTTTGAAAGCGATCATAGTGAAGGGCCTGTCTCACTATACGAGGTAATTCAAGAGCTCACCCGAGTTTTAAAAAAACAAACTCGTGGCAAGTACGTGGAATGTACATAGCGGCTACGTCAGAGCTCGTGGACGTCTCGTGACGCTAGCATAGAAATATAGAAAATAGGTGCAGGAGTAGGCCATTCGGCCCTTCGAGCCTGCACCGCCATTCAATATGATGCTGATCATCCAACTCTGTATCCCGTACCTGCCTTCTCTCCATACCCCCTGATCCCCTTAGCCACAAGGGCCACATCTAACTCCTTCTTAAATATAGCCAATGAACTGGCTTCAACTACTTCTGTGGCAGAGAATTCCACAGATTCACCACTCTCTGTGTGAAAAATGTTTTTCTCATCTCGATCCTAAAAGACTTCTCCCTTATCCTTAAACTGTGACCCCTTGTTCTGGACTTCCCCAACATCGGGAACAATCTTCCTGCATCTAGCCTGTCCAACCCCTTAAGAATTTAGTAAGTTTCTATAAGATCCCCGCTCAATCTTCTAAATTCCAGCGAGTACAAGCCAAGTCTATCCAGCCTTTCTTCATATGAAAGTCCTGACATCCCAGGAATCAGTCTGGTGAACCTTCTCTGTACCCCCTCTATGGCAAGAATGTCTTTCCTCAGATTTGGAGACCAAAACTGTATGCAATACTCCAGATGTGGTCTCACCAAAACCCTGTACAACTGCAGTGGAACCTTCCTGCTCCTATACTCAAAGAGCGCAAAGATGATTTACAAGCATTTTTCCAGGATTCGGGGGCCTCAGCAGCTATCAGGAGCAGTAGGGCAAGCCAGGACTACAGTCCCTGAAGCGCAGGAGGCGAAAAGGTGCATTAAATCAAGAGGGGTATTGATGGGGTGAATGCAGTCTTTTACCCAGGGTGGGGGAATCGAAAACCAGAGGATATGGGTTTAAGGGGAAAAGTTTAATTAGGAACGCGAGGGGCAACTTTTTCACTCAGGGATGGATGAGCTGCCAGAGGAACTAGTTGAGTCAGAGACAGGTAGACTGACCTGGGCCGTGTAGTCCACCCTGACCTTGTGCAGTAGCAGGAGGGGGTTTGGGTTCTCACTGGGTGTGGGCAGTGTAGGGGTGAGTGCAGACTGACCTGGGCCATGTAGTCCACCCTGACCTTGTACAGTAGCAGGTGGGGGTTTGGGTTCTCACTGGGTGTGGGCAGTGTAGAGGGGGGGTGAGTGCAGACTGACCTGGGCCGTGTAGTCCACCCTGACCTTGTACAGTAGCAGGAGGGGGTTTGGGTTCTCACTGGGTGTGGGCAGTGTAGAGGTGGGTGTAGACTGACCTGGGCCGTGTAGTCCACCTGACCTTGTACAGTAACAGGAGGGGGTTTGGGTTCTCACTGGGTGTGTGTGAGGGGTGTGATGTCCACTGACCTGGGCCCTGTAGTCCACCCTGACCTTGTGCAGTAACAGGAGGGGGTTTGGGTTCTCACTGGGTGTGGGCAGTGTAGAGGGGGGGTGAGTGCAGACTGGACCTGGGCCGTGTAGTCCACCCTGACCTTGTGCAGCCGCCAGTAACAGGCCGGGCCGTGCTCCAGCAAGCCACGACTTGGTGGTGACCAGGCGGCCGATGCCGAAGAGCGGCAGGCGGGCGAGCAGCGGGAAGAGGCGGCTCTCGGTGCGGACGTCGCGGTGGGCGAGGGCCGGGAGCCGCTTGCCGCTGGCCACCCCGCCTCATGGTGCCGTAGTCGAGCTCCACAGCCGCTGACTGTCCCGCCGCTGGCGCCGGTCCCGCTGCGCCCAGTATTCCCGCACCCGCCGGGCCAGCGCCGCGATGGCGCGCACCTTCTTCTTGCCCCCCATAGCAACCGCACCCGGACCCTAGAGCGGGGGCACCGCCGCCGCCCGCCGGCCGCCTCACCCTAACCCGTCCCCCGCTCCACCACATGTCCCGGGGAAAGGTTCCGCTTCCACCACCCTCCTCCTCCCGTGCGTGCAGTCCTGGCGCCCCCTGCAGGACTCACACTCGGCCACAGACGGCGCTGCAGCAGCAAAGTCAAGTGTTTTATTGTCATCTGTCTGTAACCGAGCAGCAGCAGAGCAAATGGTGCAATGCAAACAATATGATAAACAACTGAAAAGCCCATTGTGTATACGTGTGTATATATACTCAATATATACATATTAAAAAGTACAGTATATATTTGTGTGTGTATACCCACACAAAAATATATACTGAACTTTGTTTATAGAAACATAGATAATAGGTGCAGTGTTAGGCCATTCGGCCCTTCGAGCCTGCGCCGCTGGTCAGCCTGGCGTCTAGAGCGGGTCTGCTGCCGGCCGGGCCCACAATTCCGCCGGCCCACGGCTTCCTCACTCCCGGCCACGGGCCCTTCAATGCTGCGTGGGAGGGAGAGAGAGATAGAGAGAAAAAATGGGAATGTGAGAGAGAATGGGAAATGTGAGAGAAAGGGGGGAGAATGTGAGAGGGGGGAGAGAGCGGTGGTGGGGGGGGAGAAGAGAAGGGGGGAAGAGGTGGAGGGAGAGACAGAGGGAGGGGAGCTTGGGATCACTCGGGTGCAGGGCCTGACTTGCTCGTTCTTTCTGCGTCTTCTGCTCCCGCGAGCGTGCATCGACCAGAGCTCTTGGGAGTTCGTGGGAACTCTCGGGCACGGGGCCCCGAGCCGAGGTGCGAACGTCGCACAAAGGCCGCTGCAGTCTTCGGCTGAGATCTTTGGTCCTCAGTTGATACGCCGACCATTGAATCACAAAAAGGTACTTTGAAACTTTGTCGTAAACCACAACTAAAGCCTTCCTACTTTTTTTGAAGTTGTGTGACTCTGTTCTTGTAAGCCATGAAGGTCGCCGTCTCAAAAGGGAGGGGTGGGGGGGTGACGTCATCAGCCAAAACAGGCTTTTTTGATTTCAAAATGTTATCGGATGTGTCAACATTTTGATTAATAACTAGGGAACGAGAATTAATGATAAAAATTACGAAAGAAACATGGGAAAAGTATTTGATATATATACACAAATGTTCGATTAATGTAAGACATAATTTAATTCAATTAAAAATTTTACGTAGATTATATTACTCAAAAACTAGATTGAATAAATTCTATCCAAATACTTCCCCCATTTGTGATAAATGTCTATCCCAAAATGCAACTATAACACTCTTTTGGCTCCTGCATAAATTCTGGAGTGATATTTTTGAAATATTTACAAAATTATTTAAGATAAAAATGGAACCTAATACTGAAATGATTATATTTGGAGTCATGTAAGATGGGAATAAATTGAACTTATCTCAAAATTTATTTTTTAATTATGGGATAATAACAGCAAAAAAACATAACTTTTGGAAAAATACAGCCATACCAACACTTAAAATATGGATTTCAAACATGTTGGACACTGCACATCTTGAGGAAATGCGATTCCTCCTAATAGATGAATCAGACCAATTTTTAATGAGTTGGTCTCCATTTGTCAATTTTTTGGAAGCATATGGTGCAACAAAACCGTAGAAGCTAACTGTTTCAGGATTGGGTGAGGGATGGTCAAGAATATAGATAACGATCTCCTTAATCTCTTACTTTCTACTTTTTCTTTTTTTTCTTTCTCATCTTTCTTCTTTCACACTTTTTTTCTTTCTCACACACTATATATCAATGTTTCTCTATCTTTTATTATCTATTCTCTCTTTTTCTTTTTCATTATTTAAAAAAAAAATAAGAAGCTGTACATAAAATGTAATATGTCAATATATATTAGGCACCTTGGTGCCATATTCCTGTACTAATAAAATAAATACCTCGAGAAATAATGCATTAATTTTTCTGATAATGCGATTTTTGACCACGGGATAAATCTCTACCAGAATATGTAAAACTTTTGCCGTTTTCGCGCCTTTTTTCTGAGAAGATGTGATCGCACATAAACAAATAAATATATATATACACACACACACACACACACACACACACACACACACATCAACATACAAGATCAGAGCTTTATAGTTATATACTAGACCGTGTGACCCGTTGGGTCCCATCCCCTCAACGGACGGTTGCGGGGGGGGGGGTACTGGGGCATCACGCACACACTGACCACCCCCACACACACACTATCTACCCCACACACACACACTAATGCCCCCCCCCTTATATTATATTAATATTATTCATTGGCTACTTTTACCTCATACCCACCCAATCCATTGACACATAGCCCCCAACTCACAGGCACGTCTAGAAAAGGAGGGGAAGTAGAGCGTTAAGGCAATGAGAGAGGGGCAGAGACAGAGGGGGGGAGAGGGAGGGGGAGAGAGGGGGGGAGAGGGAGGGGGAGAAGAGAGGGGGGGTAGGAGGAGAGGGGGGGGCGGGGGGGAGAGAGAGGAGGGGGGAGAAAGGAGAGCTGGCGGGAGGTCGGCAAACCTGGAGATGTTTGCCCCCATTTCTATATATATTGTAAATAGTGCAGCTGCCTGCCATTCTGAAAAGGACCCGTTTACTCCTATTCTTTGTTTCCTGTCTGCCAGCCAGCACAATACTGTGTGCTTTAAGTTTGCATACTAATCTCTTATGTGGGACCTTGTCGAAAGCCTTCTGAAAGGTAGGCACTCAGGAAAGGCAGTAAACCCGTGAAGTTTTTTCAACAGTGTGAAAAATGTCCACGAGAGCTCCGAGTACCTACGAACGGCTATTACCGTAATTCTCCGAGTTCGAATCAGGGGGAACTCAGGAGAACTCTTGAATTACCTCGTACAGTGGGACAGACCCTAAAGTGATCAAGTGAGGCCCACCGTAAGTTGGAGGAGCAGTACCTCATATTTCGCATGGGCAGTTTACACCCCAGCTGTATGAACATTGACCTCCAATTTCAGATAGTCCCTGCTTTCTCCTCCCCTTCCCAGTTCTTCTTCAGCCCACTGTCTCCACCTCTTTCTTTCTTCTTCCCGACCCCCCCCCCCCCCAACCCTCACATCAGTCTGAAGAAGGGTCTCAAGCTGAAACGTCGCATATTTCCTTACTCCATAGATGCTGCCTCACCGGTTGAGTTTTTTTGTCAGCCTTCCATTTTCCAGCATATGAAATATGAAATTGGTCGAACTAAATATTGTATTCACATCACTATTCCATGTTGAAATTGATATGATGTGAAGTTGTTAGGTCAGGAGGACCATTAAAGGCCCATTCGCGGTGCACGGTTGAGCCGCGAGACTTACTTACCATCACCCAGTGGGGTCACAACATCGAAGGCCTGGATCACCTCAGCGCAGAGGGAGAACAAGGAGGGAAGAGACAAAGACCTTAAGACTTTTGTCTTCCATCACAGTGAGGAGGTGCCTGGTGAACTCACAGTGGTGGATGCTAAATTTGTGTTTATTGTGTGTTTTTTGTTATTTTTATTATATGTATGACCGCAAGGCAACAAAATTTCGTTCAGACCGAAAGGGGAGATACTTTGACTTTGAGGTACATTGCACACACTAACACAGTCTAACAGTAACAGGCAATCAAATCAACACATGAAATATTTTCTAAAAAAATGATTTATTTACTGCAAAAACTTACAGTATTTTATTTGCAGTTTTTTGCATGTTCCTTTATAACATTTTACATAACATTTTACAACAGTATAACAATTCTTGATTTAAAAAAAATGTATACAACAATGATCCCAATCATCCCATTCCACCCACTCATTACTCTTGACTCAACCAAAATTATTTCTGAAATATTGGTATAAATTTGGTGCAAAAATGCTCCAAAATAATGCTCAGAATGCACCAGAGAGCATCTAAAACCCCAAGCATTAGGTTGACACACAGCATTGTTTTGACCTCATTAACAATTGGCAAACGAGCTTCTTGGCTGTCCTATTCATTGTTTACAAAAGTGCCCTTAACTGGTAAAGTACACTCCCAATACTTGCCATTTCACAAGGTTCTTGTTCAGTTGAATGGAATTTAATGGGAGTACAGTGATAACCTATGGGATTATTTGTGCTGAAAATCTCCCTCAGTTTCCAATCTATTTTTGTTCAGCTGTTCCTCCTCTTTCATCAGAATGATTTTAAAGTATACTGTTTTGGACAGTCTCAAAGGACGTTAATTTGAGGAAGGAGATGAGGAGGAATTTCTTTAGTCAGAAGGTGGTGAGTGTGGAATTCATTCCCACAGAAGGCTGTAGAGGCCAAGTCAATTAATATTTTTAATGCAGAGATAGATAGATTCTTGATTAGTAAGGGTGTCGGGGGTTATGGTGAGAAGGAGTTCAAGGGTTCAAGGTCAAGTTCAAGTGAGTTTATTGTCATGTGTCCCTGATAGGACAATGACATTCTTGCTTTGCTTCAGCACAACAGAACATAGTAGGCAGTGACTACAAAAACAGATCAGTGTGTTCATATACCATTATATAAATATATACACACATGAATAAATAAACTGATAAAGTGCAAATAACAGATAATGGGTTATTAATGTTCAGAGTTTTGTCTGAGCCAGGTTTAATAGCCTGATGACTGTGGGTAAGTAGCTATTCCTGAACCTGGTCGTTGCAGTCTTCAGGCTCCTGTACCTTCTACCTGAAGGTAGCAGGGAGATGGGAGTGTGGCCAGGATGGTGTGGGTCTTTGACGATACTGCCAGCCTTTTTGAGGCAGCGACTGCGGTAAATCCCCTCGATGGAAGGAAGGTCAAAGCCGATGATGGACTGGGCAGTGCTTACTACTTTTTGTAGTCTTTTCCTCTCCAGGGCGCTCAAGTTGCCGAACCAAGCCACGATGCAACCGGTCAGCAAGCTCTCTACTGTGCACCTGTAGAAGTTAGAGAGAGTCCTCCTTGACAAACCGACTCTCCGTAATCTTCTCAGGAAGTAGAGGCGCTGATGAGCTTTCTTGATAATTGATCAGTGTTCTCGGACTAGGAACGATCTTCAGAGATGTGCACGCCCAGGAATTTGAAGCTCTTGACCCTTTCAATCATCGACCCGTTGATATAAACGGGACTGTGTGTCCCCATCCTACTCCTTCCAAAGTCCACAATCAGTTCCTTGGTTTTGCTGGTGTTGAGGGCCAGGTTATTGTGCTGGCACCATATGGACAGTTGCTCGATCCCTCTTCTGTACTCCGCCTCATCCCCATCAGTGATACGTCCCACAACAGTGGTGTCGTCAGCGAACTTGATGATGGAGTTCGCACTGTGACCGGCTACGCAGTCATGAGTATAGAGAGAGGACATCAGGGGGCTGAGCACGCAGCCTTGAGGTGCTCCTGTGCTGATTGTTATCGAGTCTGACACATTTCCACCAATACGAACAGACTGTGGTCTGTGAATGAGGAAGTCGAGGACCCAATTGCAGAGGGATGCGCAGAGACCCAGTTCTGCGAGTTTGGTAACCAGCTTGGAGGGGATGATTGTGTTAAATGCCGAGCTGTAATCGATAAATAACAGCCTGACATATGAGATTTTGTTGTCCAAGTGGTCCAGAGCGGAGTGGAGGGCCAGCGAGATCGCGTCCACCGTTGATCTGTTGTGTCGGTAAGCGAACTGCAGTGGGTCCAGGTTTTTGTCGAGGTAGGAGTTGATTTGCGCCATGATCAACCACTCGAAGCACTTCATTACCACAGACGTTAGTGCCACAGGTCGATAGTCATTGAGGCACGTCACCTTGCTCTTCTTGGGCACTGGTATAATTGATGCCCTTTTGAAGCAGGTGAGAACCTCAGACCTCAGAAGTGAGAGGTTGAAAATGTCCGTAAAAACTCCAGCCAGTTGGTCCGCACAGGTTTTTAGCTCATCAGGGAGTGATGTTTCACCGATATTCTAGCTGCCTCCTGATTTTGCTTTGTAGGAGGTGATTGCATTCAGGCCCCGCCACAGCTGCCGAGCATCTGTCTCATCCTCCAGCTTGGAGCAGAACTCCCTTTTGGCCTCCTTGATGGCCTTACCAAGGTCATATCTGGACTTCTTATAGACTACTGTATCATCAGACATGAATGCCCGGTGTCTGGTCTTCAGAAGAGTACGGATCTCAAAGTTGATCCAAGGTTTCTGATTGGGAAACACTCGGAAGGTTTTTGTAGGGATGCAGTCCACCACACATTTCTTATTGAAGTCTGTAACGACTGTGGCGTATTCATTCAAGTCCGTTGCCGAGTCCTTGAACATTGCCCAGTCGACAGACTCCAAACAGTCCTGTAGTTGTTCCTCTGCCCTCCCCCCCGACCAGCTCTGTACTGTCCTCACCTCTGGGGGTGCGCTCTTCAATTGCTGCCTGAAGGGAAAGATAGATCAGCCATGGTTGAATGGCGGTGTCGACTTGATGGGCCAAATGGCCTAATTCTATCACCAATGGCTCCTATCACCACTTAACTTATGGATAAGGCATTTGAGAAGGTTTTTCATGGAAGGAAGACAGAACAAGCAGATTAAAATCCATGGTGACTTGGTAGTTGGATTCAGAACCAGTTTTCCCCAGGAAGAGGGAGTGTTGCGGAAGAACGCAGGAGATCTTTGAATTGTGTTTTTTCTCATCGATCAGTGCTGGGGACCTCCAGTGTTTGTGATACCTATAAATGACTTGGGGAAAAATTGTAGATGGGTTGATTAGTAAGTTAGCAGACAACTCAACATTTGATGGATCAGCCATGATTGAATGGCGGAAATGACCCAATTGGCCAAATGGCCTAATTCTACTCCTATGACTAATGAACCTGAACTTTACATTGGGGAGTGCCATCTTCTTCTTGCGTTTGAGGCAGCAGACATCTGCAGCAGGGTGATGCCATCCGGTTCGACATCCGTGTTGGTGCCCGCCCTAAAAAGAGCGCATGCTCCGGGTTGGCGCCAAGCGGTGCCGCTGCTGCTGACGTCTCTGTTTGTTGTCGTTCGCCTGACTGAGGTCAGTTGACAGGGCTCACCATGGGGAGGTCGACAACATGAGCCCTGGGGAGTGCCTTATGGCCTGTGGAGTCAATGTATCTCTCCTAGTGTCGAAGAGACTCTTTATTTGCTCAAGATTCCCAGATTACCAGCTCCTTGTAAACAATATTGAGCATCCTTTCAATGCAATAAATTCAATGCAATAAATCTTAATGTTGACGATGCATTAGGTCATGCTATAAAATATTTGAATTATCGCGCACCAGTGGTGAAGCAGTGTATACATTGTAGGGATTAGCACAGATACTCTGGCCAGTCAAGTATTCAGGACTTGGAACCTTAGCAGAGCCTCATCGCACAGGATTTTGTACGTTCTGCTGTTAAATCTTTGTTTGATTATTACCAATAATAGATATAATTGTATGCTTTATAAATCTGTGACATTCTACAACCAATGTTCAGTGATTCGGTAAGGATATTTGTTAAAGAGTTGCTACTCATGACGGCTATGTTTCTGCTAGCTTCCTAGACTTTGAAATTATTATGTGTTTTAATGGAGTAGTGACAGGCAGATCATAAGGTCATAAGGAATAGTGGAATTTGGCCATTCGGCCCATCAGGTCTACCCCGCCATTCAATCATGTCTGATTTATCTCTCCCTCCTAACCCCATTCTCCTGTCTTCTCCCCAATCCAAGATCCAAAACTTGACATCATTAGTGTAAGATAGCAACTAATAAATACAACATGGGATTAAGAAGAGCTATCTTTGCCATTTGAATGGTTAGACTGTGGGACTGGTTACCATTTGAGGCAATTGAGACAAATCTCGAGAGACACAAGAAACTGCAGATGCTTGAATCGCGGGAAAACGAGCAACGTTCTGGGGAACTCGACGGGCCAGGCAGCTTCTGGGGAGGGAATGGACAGACGACGTTTCGGGCCAAGACCTTCTTCATGCACCGTGAATAAGTTCAGAGCACGGTCAAACAAAAGGAAAGCAGCATGAATCACAGAGGGGGAGCAGCGAGTGTGTGTTTCCCTTGACTCAGTTGAGATCGGCCCCATGGTTTGCTCACATTACAACGTGTGGGAGATCAGGGATATGGTCGATGTCCCTGGTGACTACGTTTGCAGGAAATGTGTCCAGCTGCAGCTCCTGGCAGACTGCATTGAACGATTGGAGCTGTGGTTGGATTCATACTGGAGCATCCACAATGCTGAGAAACTCGTGAATAGCACGTACAGCGAGTTGGTACAAAATCAGCATGGTTTATAAAGGTAAATCATGTCTGACGAATCTTATAGAATTTTTTGAGGCCATGTAACTAGCATAGCAGTAAGGCAGAATTAGTGGATGTGTTACATCTGGACCCCTTTAGAAGGCTTTTGACAAGGTCCCACAGAGATTAGTATACAACTTAAAGCACACGGTATTGGAGTATATGATGTGGAGAGAACTGGCTGGCCAACAGGGTAAGGCAAAGCAGTAGGAGTAACAGGGTCCTTCAGAATCAGGCAGTAGACATAGTGGGGTACCATTCGGCCTGATGGGAACCCAGCTATTTACAATATATATTAATGATCATGGCTGAGGGAATTGAATGCAACATCTCTAAGTTTGCAGGATGACACGAAGCTGGCAGGCAGTGTTAGATGTGAGGAGGATGCTAGGAGGCTGCAAGGTGACTTGCATAGGTTGGGTGAGTGGGCAAATGCATGGCAGATGCAGTCTGTGAGATAAATGTGATAGGTTTCCACTTTGGTGGCAAAAACAGGAAAAATAGACTCCCATTATCTGAAACTGGTGGCCAATTAGGACTTCCCCAAAGGGGAGATGCAACGAGACCTGGGTGTCATGGTAACATCAGCCCATTGAAAGGAGACATGCAGCTGCTGCAGCAGGCAGTGAATAAATCGACTTGTAATGTTGGCATTCCATAGCAAAAGGATTTGAGTACAAGGCCACCGTTCAGGGGGTTCTACTTCAGTTGTACAGGGTCTTGGTGAGGCCACACCTGGATATTGCGTACAGTTTTGGTCGCGTAATCTAAGGAAAGACATTTTTGCCATAGAGGGAGTACAGAGAAGGTTCACCAGACTGATCCAAGTCCTGGGATGGCAGGACTTCCATATGAAGAAAGACTGGATAGACTCGTTGCTTGTACTTCGCTGGAATTTAGAAGATTGAGGGGGTGGGGGGGCGGATCTTCATAGAGACTTACAAAATTTCTTAAGGGGTTGGACAGGCTAATGCATGAAGATTGTTCCCGATGTTGGGGAAGTCCAGGACAGGGGGTCACAGTTAAGGATAACGGGGAGGTCTTTTAGGACCGAGATGAGAAAATCATTTTTCACACAGAGAGTGGTGAATAATCTCTTATGTGGCGGAATTCTCTGCCACAGAAGGTAGTTGAGGAGGCCAATTCATTGGTTCTATCCACCTATATTAAGAGGAGTTAGATGTGGCCCTTGTGGCTAAAGGGATCAGGGGGTATGGAGAGAAGGCAGGACGGGATACTTTCAGTTGGATCCTGATCAGTCCATGATCATTTGCATGGCGTGGCAGGCTCGAAGGGCCGAATGGCCTATCCCTCTTTAATAACTGCACCTATTTTCCCCACTATGTTTCTTTTTTTTCTTTTTTCTTCTCTCCCCCTTCCTCTCCTCCTTTTTTAAAAAGTGGGGTTACATTAGCTACCCTCCAATCCTCAGGAACTACTCCAGAATCTAAAGAGTTTTGAAAAATTATCACTAATGCATCCACTATTTCTGGGGCTACTTCCTTAAGTACTCTGGGATGCAGCCTATCTGGCCCTGGGGATTTATCGGCCTTTAATCCATTCAATTTACCTAACACCACTTCCGGCTAACCTGGATTTCACTCAGTTCCTCCATCTCATTTGACCCCCGGTCCCCTGCTATTTCCGGCAGATTATTTATGTCTTCGCTAGTGAAGACAGAACCAAAGTAGTTATTCAATTGGTCTGCCATGTTCTTGTTTCCTGTGATCATTTCACCAGTTTCTGACTGCATGGGACCTAGCGTTACTACAGCAACACTACTCCACCCCTTTTCCTTTCTGTCTATCCCTCTTGAATAGAATATCCCTGGATGTTCATCTCCCAAGCCTACGTCACCCTGGCCCCATGTCTCCGTTGATCCCAACTATATTGTATTGATTAATAACTATCTGCAACTAACTCATCCACCTTATTACAAATGCTCCTTGCATTGAGACACAAAGCCTTCAGGCTTGTTTTTACAACACTCTTACCCCTTATACAAATTATGTTGAAAAGTGGCCCTTTTTGATTTTTGCCCTGGATTTTTCTGCTGCCACTTTTACTTTTCACCTTGCTACCTATTGCTTCTACCCTCATTTTGCACCCCTCTGTCTCTCTGCTCATGCTCCCATCACCCTGCCACATAGTTTAAATCCTCCCCGACAGCACTAGCAAATACTCCCCCAAGGACATTGGTTCCATTCCAGCTCAGGTGCAGACCGTCCTGTTTGTACTGGTCCCACCTCCCCAGAACTGGGTTCCAATTGACCGAGAAATTTGAATCCCTCCCCCTTGCACCATTTTCACGCCACGTATTCATCTGCATTATCCTCCTATTTCTACTCTGACCAGCACGTAGCACTGGTAGTAATCCAGAGATTATTACCTTTGAGGTCCTACTTTTAAGTTTATCTCCTAGCTCCCTAAATTTGCCTTGTCGGACCTCATCCCGTTTTTTACCTATATCGTTCGTGCCAATGTGCACCATGACAGCTGGCTGTTCACGCTCCGTCTCCAAAATGTTCTGCAGCCGTTCAGTGACATCCCTGACCCTTGCACCAGGGAGGCAACATACCATCCTGGAGTCTCATTTGCGGCCGCAGAAATGCCTATCTATTCCCCATTCAATTGAATCCCCTATTTGTATAGCCCTTCCACTCTTTTTTCTCCCCTCCCGTGCCACAGAGCCATCCATTGTGCCATGAAATGTAGGTCCCTTGCAGTCAGAAACTAGTGAATTGATCATGGGGAACAAGGACATGGCAGACCAATTGAATAACTACTTTGGTTCTGTCTTCACTAAGGAAGACATAAATAATCTGCTGGAAATAGCAGGGGAACAGGGATCAAATGAGATGGAGGAACTGAGTGAAATCCAGGTTAGCCGAGAAGTGGTGTTAGGTAAATTGAATGGATTAAAGGCCAATAAATCCCCAGGGCCAGATAGGCTGCATCCCAGAGTACTTAAGGAAGTAGCCCCAGAAATAGTGGATGTATTAGTGATAATTTTTCAAAACTCTTTAGATTCTGGAGTAGTTCCTGAGGATTGGAGGATAGCTAATTTAACCCCACTTCTTAAAAAGGGAGGGAAATAGAAAACTGGGAATTACAGACCAGTTAGTCTAACATCGGTAGTGGGGAAAATGATAGAGTCAGTTATTAAAGATGGGATAGCAGCACATTTGTAAAGTGGTGAAATCATTGGACAAAGTCAGGATGGATTTATGAAAGGTAAATCATGTCTGACGAATCTTATAGAATTTTTTGAGGATGTAACTAATAGAGTGGATAAGGGAGAACCAATGAATGTGTTATATCTGTACTTTCAGAAGGCTTTCGACAAGGTCCCACATAAGAGATTAGTATACAAACTTAAAGCACATGGTATTGGGGGTTCAGTATTGATGTGGATAGAGAACTGGCTGGCAAACAGGAAGTAAACGGGTCCTTTTCACAATGGCAGGCAGTGACTAGTGGGGTACCGCAAGGCTTAGTGCTGGGAACCCAGCTATTTACAATATATATTAATGATCTGGATGAGGGAATTGAATGCAACATCTCCATGTTTGCGGATGACACGAAGCTGGGGGGCAGTGTTAGCTGTGAGGAGGATGCTAGGAGGCTGCAAGGTGACTTGGATAGGTTGGGTGAGTGGGCAAATGCATGGCAGATGCAGTATAATGTGGATAAATGTGAGGTTATCCACTTTGGTGGCAAAAACAGGAAAATAGACTATTATCTGAATGGTGGCCAATTAGGAAAAGGGGAGATGCAACGAGACCTGGGTGTCATGGTACACCAGTCATTGAAAGTAGACATGCAGGTGCAGCAGGCAGTGAATAAATCGACTTGTATGTTGGCATTCATAGCAAAAGGATTTGAGTACAAGAGCAGGGAGGTTCTACTGCAGTTGTACAGGGTCTTGGTGAGGCCACACCTGGAGTATTGCGTACAGTTTTGGTCTCGTAATCTAAGGAAAGACATTTTTGCCATAGAGGGAGTACAGAGAAGGTTCACCAGACTGATTCCTGGGATGGCAGGACTTCCATATGAAGAAAGACTGGATAGACTCGGCTTGTACTCGCTGGAATTTAGAAGATTGAGGGGGATCTTATAGAGACTTACAAAATTCTTAAGGGGTTGGACAGGCTAGATGCATGAAGATTGTTCCCGATGTTGGGGAAGTCCAGGACAGGGGGTCACAGTTTAAGGATAACGGGGAGGTCTTTTAGGACCGAGATGAGAAAATCATTTTTCACACAGAGAGTGGTGAATCTGTGGAATTCTCTGCCACAGAAGGTAGTTGAGGCCAGTTCATTGGCTATATTTAAGAGGGAGTTAGATGTGGCCCTTGTGGCTAAAGGGATCAGGGGGTATGGAGAGAAGGCAGGTACGGGATACTGAGTTGGATGATCAGCCATGATCATATTGCATGGCGGTGCAGGCTCGAAGGGCCGAATGGCCTACTCCTGCACCTATTTTCTATGTTTCTTTTTTTTCTTTTTTCTTTTTCTTTTTTAAATTTTATAATACAACTTAGGAGATAGGTCCGTAGGTAAGAAAACAAAACTATTCGTCTAGTCCTGGGTTCAAGCTTCCATCGAGCCTCAGCGCTGGCCCATTCTACCCCTTCAAATAATCTATGAACAGGGACCATATTCTAATAAATAATTCAGGTTTGTCAATTAAGACAAATCAAATTTTTTCCAGATTTAAGGTCTCCGGCATCTCCATAATCCACATTTTAATTGTAGGGGATGCAAGGTTTTTCCAAAATTTTAATATTAGTTTTTTCCCAGTTATTATACTATAATCCAGGAAATTTCTTTGGTTTATTGTCAGTTTTAGGTATTGTTCAGATATGCCCAATATTATTAATTTAGGATCGGGATCCAGTTGAATATTAACCACTATGGAAATAATTTTAAAAATATCCACCCAAAATGTTTTAATTTTTATGCAATTTACAAAGGTATGGGTTAAATTAGCCTCAGAGTATTGACATTTATCGCAGATAGGAGAGATATTAGGAAAAATTCTGTTTAATTTTGTTTTAGAATAATACAATCTGTGTAATATTTTAAATTGTATTAAAGAATGTCTAGCGTTTAACGAACATTGATGTATATGTTGTAGGCTTTCATCCCAAATATCTTTCGTTATGGGTTGAACTAATTCATTTTCCCATGCTTGTCTATGTAATTCCGTCGACGGATTCTCACTATCTAACAGAATATTGTAAATATATGATATTAATTTAACTGTGTTGGGATGTTTATTCAAACATTCATCTAGAATCTCTGGCTCTCTAATTCTGTGTTCTTGTGTATGTGATTTAACATAATCTTTCAATTGTAAATATCTAAAAAAATTATTTGAATGTAATCCATAATTCTGTTGTCCTCCAGAAACGAGAGGAACATACCATTCTATAAAGATGTCCCATCTTTTTAATTCCATAGTTTTTCCATTGTGTGAAGCCTTTATCCAATACCGGAGGCTTAAATGAAGGGTTTTTTTGCAATAGGGAGCAAAAGTGATAAATTATCCAGTTTTAATGTCTTTTTTATTTGTTTCCAAATTCGAATACCGCTATGTATTATTGGATTTTCACTGTAGATCTTTTGGTTCAATTTTGTAGGGGATAGGAGAATCGGACCAATTTCAAATGGCAGACAGTCCTCCTTTTCCATCTTTAACCAGTCTGGTTGTTGATCCATATCTTCCAACCAGAAATTTAAGTTTTTGACATTGACTGCCCAGAAATAAAATAAGAAATTTGGTAAGACTAATCCTCCATTCGTCTTAGACTTACATTAGTGTTTTTTACTTATTCTGTGATTCCTATAATTCCAAATAAAACTTGTTACAATAGAGTCAATTTTTTTAAAGACATTTTTAGGGAGGTATATTGGAATTGCTTGGAAGAGGTATAGGAGTTGAGGAAGGAAAATCATTTTAATTGCATTAATTTTACCGTGCATTGAAATAGGAAGCGTTTTCCAGTATTGAATATTCTTATGCAATTTATTAAGTAAAGGTACGAAATTTGATTTAAATAAAGAAGTATATTTCTTGGTCACATAGATTCCTAAGTATTTAAATTTTACATTCACTATTTTAAAAGGTGATTGTTGCAAAATGTATACATTAGGTTCCATTATTGGCATAATCTCACTATTTTCTATGTTTCTATGACTCCCGTCGGAGCAAGGAGAATTCTTCAAAGCGGACGAACTTTCAGGAGATTTTTCCGTGACGCGGTAAAATGGAGACACAAGAAGCTGCAGATTCTGGAATCTTGAGCAAAACACGGTGGCACAGCGGTAGAGTTGCTGCCTTACAGCGCTTGCAGCACCGGAAACTCGGGTTCGATCCCGTGACCTTTGTGGGTTTTCTCCAATATCCTCGGTTTCCTCCCACATTCCAAAGACGTACAGGTTTGTAGGTTAATTGGCTTGGCAAATGTAACAAAAAATATTGTCCCTAGCGTGTGTAGGATAGGTTAATATGTGAGGATCGCTGGTCGGTGTGGGTCAAAGGGCCTGTTTCTGTGGTGTATCTGTAAACTAAAAAACTAAACACAAGTTGCCAGCATTACTCAGCGGGTCAAGCAGCATCCATTTAGGGAAAGGACCGAGGTTGTTTCGGCTCAAGACACTTCTTCGGAGACAAATCACTGTTCTATAATGCACAGGATGTCCAGCTCTACAGCAAACCATGGTCAATGGGCCGGATCCAGCCCGTAACCCGAAATCACCCGGCCCGCAGGCGTATTTTCTTTAGTCCGATGCGGTACTGCCGTCGCTGGAAGACGTGGTTTTGAGGGTGGGGGAGACCCAGCTGTGAGGTTTCCCACAGGTAGGCCTGTGGGCAGGATGGTGCCTTGGGCAGGCTGTCCCGGGACGAGAAGCCTATGCAGCAGTTGATGGCCTTGTTGGAGTTGAGCGTGTTGTCCTTGCCGTTGCGACTGGCCTAGCCTGGGGGGGTTGGGCCTCTGCCTCGTCGTAGCCCAGCTGCTGGCCCAGTGAGCCCCGCACAGACTGGTCCACCGAGCTGTCGCAGGGCGGCTCGATGGTGAGCAGTGGCAGGTGAGCGGCGCGACGCCAGTAGTCCCCCACCCCCACAGCAACCCTTCCCCACACCCCCTCCCCAGAGTAGTGGAACATTGCTTTGGGGGAACGGGTTGCGTTTGGGGAACAGGTGTGTGGTGGAATATTGTGTTGTGGAATGGGTTGCGTTGGGGGGGAGGGGGGGGATCCGTTGTGTCCCCGTGTGACAGGAACCCAACGGGTCCCACTTAGTCTAGTTTCAGATAAAACTGTTCAATGAACTTGTTGAAACGTTGTCGGCACCAGCAACTCTTGGCGACTCTCGTGTACAGCCCAGATGAGGTTGGCTGTATGGTTTTTACATGGTTGTATGTAGACAAAGCATTTCACTGCACCTGGGTCCATGGACAATAAAGTATCAATGAACTGATTGAACCATTGAATGGATTAACTTAACCTACGCTGCAGACTAAAGCCAATAAACGTTTGCTCAACAATGGAAAAACAAAACAGCACTCCAAAATCAGCTTAGTCCAGAATTGAGCAATATTAGCCCAATACGTGGCATCTTAGCACTTAGAAACATAGAAAATAGGTGCAGGAGGAGGCCATTCGGCCCTTCCAGCCAGCACCGCCATTCATTGTGATCATGGCTGATCGTCCCCTATCAATAACCCGTGCCTGCCTTCTCCCCATATCCCTTGACTCCACTAGCCCCTAGAGCTCTATCCAACTCTCTCTTAAATCCATCCAGTGACTTGGCCTCCACTACTCTCTGTGGCAGGGAATTCCATAAATTCACAACTCTCTGGGTGAGAAGGTTTTTTCTCAGCTCAGTCTTCAATGACCTCCCCTTTATTCTAAGACTGTGGCCCGTGGTTCTGGACTCACCCAACATTGGGAACATTTTTCCTGCAACTGGCTTGGCCAGTCCTTTTATAATTTTATATGTTTCTATAAGATCCCCCCCTCATCCTTCTAAACTCCAGTGAATACAAGCCTAGTCTTTTCAATCTTTCCTCATATGACAGTCCCGCCATCCCAGGGATCAATCTCGTGAACCTACGCTGCACTGCCTCAATCACAAGGATGTCCTTCCTCAAATTAGGAGACCAAATCTGTACACAATACTCCAGATGTGGTCTCACCAGAGCCCGAAACAGCTGCAGAAGAACCTCTTTACTCCTGTACTGAAATACTCTTGTTATGAAGGCCAACATTCCATTAGCTTTCTTCACTGCCTGCTGTACCTGCACGCCAACTTTCAGTGACTGGTGTACAAGGACACCCAGGTCTCGCTGTATCTCCCCCTTACCTAACCTAACCCCATTGAGATAATAATCTGCCCCCTTGTTTTTGCCGCCAAAGTGGATAACCTCATATTTATCTATATTATACTGCATCTGCCACGCATCTGCCCACTCACTCCTGTCCAGCTCCCCCTGCAACCTCCTAACATCCTCTTCACAGTTCACACTGCCACCCAGCTTTGTGTCATCCGCAAACTTGCTAGTGTTGCTCCTAATTCCCTCTTCCAAATCATTAATATATATGGTAAACAATTGCGGCCCCAACACCGAGCCTTGCGGCACTCCACTCGCCACTGCCTGCCATTCTGAAAAGGACCCATTCACTCCTACTCTTTGCTTCCGGTCTGCCAAACAATTTTCTATCCATGTCAACACCTAACCCCCAATACCATGTGCTCTAATTTTAGTCACCAATCTCCCGTGCGGGACCTTTCTGAAAGTCTAGGTGCACTACATCCACTGGCACCCCTTCATCCAATTTACTTGTCACATCCTCAAAAAATTCCAGAAGATTAGTCAAGCATGATTTCCCTTTCATAAATCCATGTTGACTTGGACTAATCCTTTTACTGCTAACCAAATGCTCCATTATTACCTCTTTAATAGGTTAACTGGCTCACTTGTTGTTGCAATGTTACAAAATTTTGAGATTTAAAAAACCAAGTCTGTAATTTATCCTATCAGATAAAGCATGAAAATAAGTTTAATTTGACACCTAATTTACTTTCATATCTTCAGTATTAAAAAAGTTATGGTCATTTTCATACTCGGAAATTAGCATCTTGTTCCCTATTGCTTTTCCATTGACTTAACACAAAAGCTGTGATCGAGGACAGTCAAAAGCCCATAATTTTGTTAAAAATTAAGAGAACTGAAAGAAATTTTCAGTTATTATAGATTTAAGTATTCTGAAACAAATATGAAACAATGTTACTTGGATGACCTGAAATTAAAGCATATAATTAGTTAGTTACCCATTTGTAGCTAATTACAAAATTAAATTACTAGATCTAAACATCTATCAATTTCTTAAAAGATGAATATTTTTAAATAGCCTAAGTGTCCAAATAACATTCACACAAGAATTCACAATATAACATGATTTTTAAATCTCATTGTCATTAATTTATAGGCCAAATGGAAGGAATTTAGTGTTTAATTCCCGCAAATGAATGGCCATTTTAATCATCTTCTGAGTGGGATTTTCTGGAACGCGATCGATTGGAACGTTGCAGTTGCGGTGAATTTAAACCCCATATCGGCAGGAAAAATACTGCCGGTTCGTATGGGGAATAAATCACCTTCTCGCAACGTGAAATTTTGATTAAAGGTATCCTAAGAAGCACTTTTTAATGAAAAAAGAAACTGTGTACCTTGCCTTGTCCCCTACGTGAGGTCCGTCCCGTTGTCGGCGTTCACGGCTTTAGAAGATGATTTTAAATTTACTACAGCAATTAAATTAGCAAGCGCAGTTTAAAAATCACTTCAGTGAACGGCAGTCAAAGCGATTTGTCTTCATCAACCGAAATACCGCATTTCAAACCCGCCCCCCTCTCAAAGGCGCCAAAGTCGTGCACACGGGCAGTGACAGAACTGCAGCGCCGCTGAAGGTAAGTATTGTAACATACCTACTTGTTGGGAAGCGCAGCTTGCAAGTGCAGAGCTGGATTTTCTTTTATTGGTAACAGATTTCCTCAGGCAAAAAACTCTTCCCAACTGATCTCATCGAGGTGTATAAAATCACGAGAGGAATAGATCGGGTAGATGCACAGAGTTTCTTGCCCAGAGTAGGAGAATCGAGGCCCGGAGGACATGGGTTTAGGTGAAGGTAGAAAGATTTTAAAGGGGTAACATTTTCACACAAAGGGTGGTGGGTGTATGGAACGAGCTGCCAGAAGAGGTGGATGAGGCAGGGACTATCGCAATGTTTAGAAACATTTGGACAGGTACCTGGGTGGGACAGGTTTAGAGAGATATGGGCAAAATGCGAGCAGGTGGAACTACGCTGTATGACTCAATAATTCTATATCGATGCACAGCAGCCAATACCATTTGTGAATTGTTATGTGTGTGTATTGGCATCTTTCTGTCTACATATAAAACACTGGTGTAAACACATTAAAAATAGTAAGAATGACCTGCCATTAAATTCAGCAGGTTGTGCCGAGGAACTGTAAGATGCTTATCTTCCACCACAACCTTGCCTCGATCTCTTCTATCTCTTCCTAGATTAAACTGAGGTGCCCTTTGCACTTGAATCCAACATTCAGATCTGAACAAAGGGGGAACCCGGCAGGGGAAGGGAGTGGGGAGGGAGGCGCTGAGAAAAAAAAGGGGGGGGGGGCGCGGCCTCAGCGGGCGGCTGCCTAATGCGAGAAGAAAATACCAATTTTCGATGAACTCGTAACTTTTTCGGCGCCAGGAATGTGCTGACTCTTGTGTGCAGCCCAGGTGAGGACTGCTGTATGGTTTTACCCGGTTGTATGCAGAATAAAGCATCTGACTGTACCTGGGTACATGTGACAATAAAGTATCATTGAATAGCGCAGCGGTAGAGTTGCTGCCTTACAGTGAATGCAGCTCCAGAGACCCGAGTTCGATCCCGACTACGGTTGCTGTCTGTACAGAGTTTGTACGTCCTCCTCGTGACCTGCGTGGGTTTTCTCCGAGATCTTTGGTTTCCTCCCATATTCCAAAGACGTACGGGTTTGTAGGTTAATTGGCTTGATAAATGTAAAAATTGTCCCTTGTTGCTGTAGGTTGGTGCCAATGTGCGGGGATCGCTGGTCGGCGCGGACCCATTGGGCCGAAGTGCCTGTTTCCTCGCTGTATCTCTAAATTAAACTAAACTAAATTGATTGAACCATTGAATAGGTTAACTTAACCTACACTGCAGACTAAAGCCAATAAACATTTGCACAACAATGGAAAAACAAAACAATTCTCCAAAATCAGCTTGGTCCAGAATTGGGCAATTCCCAGCCTGGGGTAAATTTAATGTAACTGGGACATGTTAGCTGGTTTGGGCAGTTGGGCCAAAGGGCCTGTTTCCACACTGTATCACTCAATGACCTGTACAGAACAAATAGTAAGATTAAACGAGAACTTACCAAGTTTGAAGTTTGATCGTTATTTTATGAGGAGTTACGATGAGGGATTTCGTGCCCTCCACTCCCAACCCTCATAAAATAAATGATCATCTGGTAGTTCTAGTCTATGTTGAGCCTTGCTATCTTACTCCGGCTATTGGTTCTGTGTTTTTCATTGAAGTATGCTGATCATGCGCCAGGCGGGGCTTCTTCACGTAATCCCTCATCGTAACTCCACATAAAATAACGATCAAACTTCAAACTTGGTAAGTTCTCGTTTAATCTTACTATTTTACTTCGGAGTCACGTGAGTGACTACGTGAAGATTTTGTAGCTCTGTGTTTTTTATGTCGTAGATTCATTCCATACGACACTCTGGCTCAGTCAACACAGTAGTGAGTAAATAATACATCTTTTAAACATTGCTTCAGTTTATGTAATAAGTATTTTCATTATAAGAGAATGAAAGTAATAACCCTTCTATCGTAGGGGAAGATTTATAACCAAAGATATAAATCGATAATATAAAACAAAGCACAATCAAAGAGAACCCAACACTGCGTGTCTAACCCTGACACCGTGAGAACTGGTTTCTCGTAAACTTTGAAAAGTTTCCTTTACATCATCCTACGGCCTCTAATTTTTTGATCGAGTGGCCCATCCTGTGCCTTTGCCGTGGACATACCTACCTCCCTGGGGGAGTGAATTTTAACATCTCAATGTCTACTCCTGCTGAGTCCCAAAACTTGTTTTAACCATCTAGAATGTAACTATCTAGAACCATCAGTTTGTACTGATACTTTTATGTGTTTTTTGTGTGTAATAAATAGCGCTGTCTCACCACCACGGAGACTCTTGCCTACTTCACCATAATGAGTCAATGCTTAGCCACACACAATTTTTGGTCGACAGGATATGTCGACCAAAAAAGGTTGGACATGCAAATCTTTCATAGTAGAACAATAAGCTTTTAATCCATAAAAGCTCCTAACAACTCCAAATAATTAATACCAAATGTTTGGAGAAATAAGTTTCTTGGACAATCCATCTGCCACCCCCTGGTGTCATTGTCTGTGCACTTATTTTAGCCAAAAAAACCGAGAAGCTATCCACCATCCGAGAATACTTGCTTCAGTTTGCAATGACTGCTGGCTGCTGAGCTAATATGTTTTTAAGCAGCTTGTGGAACATTCTCAATCCACCACTGTAATTCTGATAAAGCTTCCTTTGGCAATTGCATAGGCCTGTCAAAATAGCCTGCACACTCTTCTAGTGCTTGTGTTTTTGCCCTTTGGAGCTTTTTTGGTAATGCAGTGGACCAACTCTACTGCAGAAATAGTGTTACTAATTTACCTAAGCTCCTTCTCGGATGGAGGGATAAGGCTTGTCACAAGGCAACGACACACATTTGTAATATTGACACTTTGTCTCTTGGTAAATTTACCGAACATGGTACTGAATCACTCACAAACCCCAAATAGTAAATTGTTGGAGATGGCTGAAGCTTAGATTTTGTTGGATGGATCAGGACCCTAGCCTTTCAACAGGCTTGTAGTTGCTGCACTAATTTTTTTCTCTTAGGATTCTGACGCTCCTGATCAGCATTGTCAATTAAAAATGTCATCAAGATAAACCATGACCACGTGTCCTTATGAGTGCAATTCAATTCAATTCAATTCAATCTTTAATTGTCATTGTGCAGGGTACAATACAGAGACAACGAAATGCAGTTGGTATCTTCGTGCAAGGGCTGGTTTCAACAATTGTGTGAGCAGCCTAGAAGCTGAGCTTAATCCATTAGATAATGCCTTAAATTGCCATAGCTGACCCATTTAATTAATTTTCAAGTACCTATGAACATGATGATAAATTGGTACTAAATCATACGCATCCTTCAAAACTATAGTAACCAATTACAACTTGTTGATAACAACTGCCTTGCAGTGTTGAAGGTGTCCATTTTGAAATGTTTTATACTGGACAAATGTATTAAAACGTGTGATGTCTAGAATGACACTACAGCCACCATCTTTCTTCTGCCTGGGGAATTATTTGATACAAATTGTTGTGGATGCTTACTCCGTTTTTTTCCCCATTACACTTTCCCTAAATAAATTTCTTACCTCTTCTTTATTTGAGATTTTTCAGGTGCAGAAACATAAAATAGGATTAGATTTATTCTGTACAGGTGGATCAACTCCTTTCTACAAATTTTATTGTAGATCCTTACATAGTATCTAATATAAACCGATCAGCTATTATGCAATACATTTATCATAACACACCTGTAATCTACCACCAATCGGAGGTTCAACAAAAGCTTCCTCTGTGATAGAATAAAGTTTTTGTACCTCTCCAAATGCACGTGATGGCCTTCTTCTCCCACAATATGGGTTAACATAAGGCTGTGCTGGATGAAAACACTTCCTCACCATACTCCTGCCTCTGTTTGATCCATATATCAAATCCCCTTCACATTGGACCAGCCAATTTTGCAAAAGTTTTATGAGGCTGATAGTCTTTGCCTCTTTATCAATGTCTTTGATTTATTTTAGGCAGGTTTACTCCGTAATAACCAGAAGTTTGAACATAGCTTGATCTGTATTGACCTGCAAATCTAAAGTTCAAAATGGTCCGAATGGCAATTTTCTCTCATACCATTGAGCTCAACATATGAGCTATAAAACAATGCCACTGGTCTTTTTTAAATTTTGGTCATTGCACAATCTTTCACTTGCTTCCCATAAGCAGTGATGCCACCTGCAAACTTGAAATTCTTTGGAATCGTATTCCCTGTGCCTCCACACTATTGAAGACATGGGTGTCTTAATCGGATTCACCGTTGGCACCCTAGTAAAGCACAAGTGTTTTCATATAAATCTGCTGTTTCAACCATAACAGCCTCCTGAAGCTGGTGAGAAACCAATTGATGTTGGCCACCGTGGTTACCTTCCATGGCCTCACCGCTTCCTTCAGGTATCGTACTTTGTATACATTAAGTACACCTGGATTTATACTTGTGCTGTGGTGGGTATTTATGACCAAAAACATCACTTTCAGGGTCAGTTTCTTTACTGCCCTGGTACTCCTGAGACTTGCTCAAGGAGACTACCTCCAGCCCAATCAGAGGTTCATATTCCCACAGTGGTAAAAGCACCATATACTTGTATATGGAAACCCCCCAGGGCCTGCCTGGGAATAGAGGGTACACAAAAAGCTGGAGAAACTCAGCGGGTGCAGCAGCATCTAAGGAGCGAAGGAGATAGGCGACGTTTCGGGACGAGACCCTTCTTCAGCCTGAAGAAGGGTCTCGACCCGAAACGTCGCCTATCTCCTTCGCTCCTTAGATGCTGCTGCACCCGCTGAGTTTCTCCAGCTTTTTGTGTACCCTCGATTCTCCAGCATCTGCAGTTCCTTCTTTAAAACCCTGCCTGGGAATATTCTGGGTTTTTTAGACCCTTGGTTGAAAAATAATCTGGAGTATTTCTCCATTTAATTTATTCTGAGCCATAAGGCTTTCTTGTCTGGAGGCCTTTCCTTATTAGAATCATCTAAACCCACGGCCTCTCCGACTTCTTTATTTTCCTCCCCACTGAAGATTCTTCCCGTGGCTTTTGGTTTGTGGAGCAACTAAATGCTCCCTACGGTTAATTTTTAACGACCACCGGTATCGGAACCGGCTCCGCACTAATCTGCCGTCCCGGTCGCTGAGCTTCTACCTGGGACGCTTTTTAACCTCCGTTTTTCCTCCGGAGTTTTTTCTCTTTTACTTTCAACTCCTGCTGGCTCTGCACGCCAGCACCACGGAGTTTGAAACACGCCCTGTAAATAATTCAATCTACTTACCTGCGGGCCTGTTCCTTACCGCTGGTGGAGCTGTGCTCTGCAGCTCTTTGCCTGCCGACAGCGTCGACATAATGCCGATCATGCGCCAGGTGGGACTTCTTCACGTAGTCACTCACGTGACTCCGAAAGTAAAATTAGAGCCGGCATTGATGACCCAGGAAAGGTGGAGCCCACAATGGTCCATTGTTGGCTGTGGAAGAGCTGATAACGAAGGGATAATGGGATATGACAGTGGAACTGCAAGGATGACTAGGGAGAGGGGAGGAGAGAATGCAAAAAAATCTGAGTGAAACGCCTGGGTAGAGTGAATGTAGAGAGAGTGGGGAAGTCTAGGACCAGAGGACACAGCCTCAGAATAACAGGACATACCATTAGAAAGGAGATGAGGAGGAGTTTCTTTAGTGAGAAAGTGGTGAACCTGTGGAATTCATTGCCAATTAATTGGGTTGTAAGTTGCCCAAGAGAAATACGGCACTCCAAAACATGTTTATAAAGAATGTAATCCTGGACTCATTCTAAATGAGGTCATTCCTGTGTTCTATCCGACACACGTCCATCCTTTCTGCAACCTGAAACTAACAAATAAGAAACTTAGCTTATCTTCCAACACAACCCTGCCTCGATCTCTCCTATCTCTTCCTGGATTAAACTAATGCGCCCTTGAATCCAGCTTTCTGGTCTGAACAAAGGGGCGACCTGCAGAAGGGGAGGGGGATGCTAAGAATGAAGAGGGGTGGGGAACCTGGCGGGCGGGCTGCCTACTACGAGAAGAAGATAAAACAGTTTGATGAACTTGTTACTTAGTCGGCACCACAAACATGCTGACACTTGTGCACAGCCCAGGTGAGGACTGGTGTATGGTTTTTACCCTGCATATGCAGAACAAAGCAATTCACTGCACCTGGGTACATGGACAATATAGTATCAATGAATTGATTGAACCATTGAATGGGTTAACTTAACCTACGCGGCAGACTAAAGCCAATAAACGTTTGCGCAATAATGGAAAACCAAAACAGTTCTCCAAAATCAGGTTAGTCCAGAATTGGGCAATATTACCCCAATACTTGGCAGCTTAGCACTTGTTGGGAAGCGCAGCTTGCAAGTGCAGAGGTGGAATTTTTTTTATTGGTAACATATTTTCTCAGGCAACTGATCTCGTTGAGATGTATAAAATCATGAGAGGAATAGATTGGGTAGATGCACAGTTTCTTGCCCAGAGTAGGGGAATCGAGAATGGAGGGCATGGGTTTAAGGTGAAGGGGGAAAGATTTTAAAGGGATCTGAGGGGTAACTTTTTCACACAAAGGGTGGTGGGTGTATGGAAAGAGCTGCCGGAGAAGATAGTTGAGCAGGGACTATCGCAATGTTTAAGAAACATTTAGACAGGTATATGGGTAGGACAGCCTTAGAGAGATATGGGCAAAATGCAAGCAGATGGGACTACGCTGTATGACTCAATAATTATATATAGATGTACAGCAGCCAATACCATTTGAGAATTGTTATATGTGTGTATTGGCATCTTTCTGTCTACTTATGATACACTGGTGTAAACACATTAAAAATAGCAAGAATGACCTGCCATTAAATTCAGCATGTTGTGGCGAGGAACTGTAAGATGCTTATCTTCCACCACAACCTTGCCTCAATCTCTTCTATCTCTTCCTAGATTAAACTAAGGTGTCCTTGGCCCTTGAATCCAGCATTCTGGTCTGAACAAAGGGGGAACCCGGCAGGGGAAGGGAGGTGGAGGGGGGGGAGCATCGAGAAAAAAAGGGTAGGATATTCAGCTGCCTACTGCGGAAGAAGGTAAAAAACATTGATAAATCCGTAACTTTTTCAGCACCAGAAACGTGCCGGCTCTTGTGTGCAGCCCAGGTGAGGACTGCTGTATGGTTTTTACCCGGTCTCTGCAAGATGGAGGAGGGAGAGGTCACGACTCGCTATCTTAAGTGGCCTTGCACCTTGCTTGAAATGGTATGAAACTGCACTTGAATTTGGTGGCATTACACCCTGCTTGAAGTGGTAAGAAACTACACTTGAATTTGGTGGGAATTTCAAGGAATAGCTGTGAGCCAATTGCCAGCCCACCAGCCGTGAGTGAGTGAGCTGCCAGCATAACTGGCTTGAGTGACTGAGCAGCCAGCCCACTAATCCATTTGATCCACAATGTCCGTACTAGTCCTCTGGAAACCAGTCCCTTCAGCCCATAACACGCATACTAGCGCTCCTGAAAGCCCCCCCCCCCTCCCACTTGCCACCAATATTGGAATTGGTGGAGAGGTGGAATATTGCGTTGGGGACCAGCCCTCCCGTGTGATGCTGGGATCCAACGGGTCCCACTTAGTCTAGTGTTCTTTTAATTGTATGGCTGCATGGTAACTCAAATATCACTGTACCTGAATTGGTGCATGTGACAATAAATGTGAATGTGAATGTGAATCTAACACATGTGCTGACACAAAGTTGGGTTTGTATCAGTTCAGGAAAGATAAATTTAAATAACCTTGTATTGCACAAGTTGGGATTTACAATTTATTTTCCCCAATATATGGCTCTTCACCAGAATCTTTGCGGCTAAAACTATTCTGTAAGTTGTGCTATTTCCAGTGTCTCTCTGTGGAATTGGAAGATATGACTGGAACAGAGCTGTTACAACATGCTTGCTTTCAGGAAATTATGTCGCTGGAGGGTTGAAGGAGCTGGCATTAGTTCAAAAACACTTGATAAAACCAGAGGTCCGACAGCTCCTTCTCAGTGTGAACCCAGAGCTGCCTGTGTTCACATGGGTTCCCCGCTCTTCTGGCTGCTTATAGCACTAACAGGTAAAGCAAATTTACTTGACTCTTTGTGTAGGAAGAAACTGCAGATGCTGGTTTAAACCGAAGATAGACACTAAATACTGGAGTAACTCAGCAGGATGGGCAGCATCTCTGGAGAGAAGGAATGGGTGACGTTTCAGTCCGAGACCCTTCTTCAAACTAGCTAGGGATAAGAGATATATTAACGATGATGTAGAGAGATAAAGAACAATGAATGAAAGTTATGGAAAAAAAGTAACGATGATAAAGGAAACAGGCCATTGTTAGCTGTTTGGGGGTGAAAACGAGAAGCTGGTGCGACTTGGGAGGGGGAGGGATGGAGAGAGTGGGAATGTCGGGGTTACTTGAAGTTAGAGAAATTAATATTCATACCACTGGGCTGTAAGCTGTCCAAGCGAAATATGAAATACTGTTACTTGGAGTTAGAGAAATCAATATTCATACGACTTGTACTTGACTCTTTGTCCATTTTGGTTTAAATTAATATATTTACCTTGAGAGAGGCCTGGATAGAATGGATGTGGGGAGGATGTTTCCACTAGTGGGAGAGTCTAGGCCAGAGCCTAGTGGGGAGTCTAGGCCACAGCCTCAGAATTAAAGGACACACCTGAAGAAAGGAGACGAGGTGAAATTTCTTGTCAGAGGGTGGCGAATCTGTGGAATTCGTTGGCACAGACAGCAGTGGAGGCCAAGTCAATTGATATTTTTTAAGGTGGAGATTTATAGATTAGTATGGGTGTCAGGGGCTATGGGGAGAAGGGCAGGCGAATGGGGTTATGAGGGAAAGATAGATCAGCCATGTTTGAATGGTGGAGCAGACTTGATCGGCCGAATGGATCTTAAAATGGGGAATGAAGACTAACATAAGCTGAACTTGATTTTCACAGCAATAAAACACAGTGCGCTGGAGTAACTGTGCAAGTCGGGCAGCATCCGTGGAAGGAATGGACGGGAGACTTTTCTCCCTTCACAGATGTTGGCTGCACTGCTGTGAATTCCCAGCAGTTTTCCATTCTTAATTACAAGAAGCTGGTTGTTCTGTGTACTGGCATTCAGAACAGTGAGAATGAAAGTGGAAGTGAATGTAACATCATTTAGTCACACAGTGTGGAAACAGGCACTTCAGCCCAACCTGCCCACGCTGACCAACATGTCCCATCTACACTATTCCCACTTGCCTGCTTTTGGCCCATATCCCTGTAAACCTGTCCTATCCATGTACCTGTCTAAATGTTTCTTAAACATTGCGATAGCACCAGCGTCAGCTACTTACTCCGGCAGCTCGTTCTGTGCACACACCACCCTTTGTGTGAAAAGGTTACCCCTCAGATTCCTATAAAATCTTTCCTCCTTCACCCATGTCCTCTGGTTCTCGATTCCCCTACTCTGGCAAGAGACTCTGTGCATTTACCCGATCTATTCCTCTCATGATTTTATACAGCTCCATGAGATCAATTGGGAAGAGTTTTGTGTCGGAGAAGATATGTTGACAATAAGAAAAACTCCAGCTCTGCACTTGCAAGCTGTATTTTCCAACAAGTTCTAGGATGCCAAGTATTGGGATAATATTGCCCAATTCTGGACTAAGCTGATTTTGGAGCACGGTTTTGTATTTCCATTGTTTGGCTTTAGTCTGCAGCGTAGGTTACGTTAATCTGTTCAATGGTTCAATCAACCTCACCTGGGCTGCACACAAGAGTCGCCAAGAGTTGCTGGTGCCCACTACGTTTCAACGAGTTCATTGAACAGTTTTATCTGAAACTAGACTGAGTGGGACCCGTTGGGTCCCCATCATACTAACGCAACCCATTCCCCAATGCAATGGGATTCCACCACACACTGTTCCCCCAACGCAACCCGTTCCCCAAAGCAATGTTCCACTACTCTGGGGAGGGGGTGTGGGTAAGGGGTGCTGTGGGGGAGGGGGAGGGGATGTTTGGGATGGGGGGGGGTGGGGGGGGTGTGGGGGAGGGGTACTGTGGGGGAGGGGGGTGGGGGGTTGGGGAGGGGGGATGTTGGGGGGGTGGGGTGTTGGGGGGGTGGGGGAGGGGGATGTTTTGGAGGTGATGTTTAGGAGGGGGAATGTGGGGGTGAAGGGAAGGGCTGGGGGAGGGGGTATGTTGTGAGTGGGTGGCGGGGAAGGGATGTTGAGAGGGGGGTGGAGGGTGGGGGTTGTTGGGGGTTGTGGGGAACCTTCAAAACCTTCATAACGTGTACTATTTCACAAAACCTTATTTGACTTGCAGCAGAGGAGAATGGTGGGTAAGGTGGCGAAAAATCGTGCTGTGAGAGATCGTTTTTGCGCAAATTTAATTACATGGAAATACATGACAGGAATTGGGTAAGATGAGAGTTTTAGTAATGTACTAGACCAATTGGGGCCCGTTTGGTCCCATGTTTACAGGGGAGGGCTGGTCCCCCAACGGAATATTCCACCTCTCCATTAATTCCATTATTGGTGGCCAGTGGGGGGGGCTTTCTGGAGCGCTAGTTTGGGAGTTGTGGGCTCTCACACAACATACATATGACAGTAAAACTCTCTTGAATCTACTCATGCGGTTGAGCACGGCCTCTCCCCTGGGCGGGACTTCCACAGTGACCGAGACTTCCGGAATGAGTGTGACCTTTAATTCAGTTCAAGCAGCACAGTGCAGACCAACCCTTCAGTTCAGTTCACTCACGGCGTAGACTCACACTTTTGGACTCAACTCTCACGGTCTTCGGGAGTGACAAATTCACGTCCGGCCTCCAGGGCTTTATTCTCCTTGGCCCCTGGATGGGCCGTTACCTTCTTCATGGTGACAGACAGGTGAGAAAACCAATCTGCTGCTCATGATTTTTTTAAACATTCATAACTTTTTTATTATTTCACCGATTGCAAAAAACCTTGGGGCGGTTGGAGGACAGGAGGACGGTGAGTAAGATGGGTAAAAAATCATAGTGATATTGGGTAACGTTTTTCTAAAATTTATTTACATCGTAGACAGGAGGTGGAGTGTAATGAGACTTTTAGTAATAGGAGATAGATAGATAGATAGATAGATAGAGTGACAGAGAGAGATAGATAGATAGATAGATAGAGAGATAGAGAGATAGATAGATAGATAGATAGATAGATAGATAGATAGATAGATAGATAGATAGATAGATAGATAGATAGATAGACAGACAGATAGATAATGCTGGAGTAACTCAGCGGGGCAGGCAGCATCTCTGGGGATAAGGAATGGGTGGCGTTTTGGGTCGAGACATTTCTTCAGTCTGAAGAGTCTCTACCCAAAATGTCACCTATTCCTTCTCTCCAGAGATGCTGCCTGCCCCGCTGCGTTACTCCCGCATTTTAAACCAGCATCTGCAGTTCATTCCTGAACAGTTTTATCTCCTTCTCGCAGCAGTTTCCCCCCCTCACCCCCGCCGGTTCGCCCACCTTCGTTTTCGGCCACACCCCCAACCTCCACCCCCCCTAAACTAAACTAAACCAAACTAAACTAAACTAAACTAATTGTCATCATGTGACGATGTAATTGTGTTTGTGATCTTGATCCAGTGCCTACGGCATCCATTGCCCATCATGGCAGTGTGAACCTACGAAGCAGCTGGAGCGAGCTGATCTTTATGCTTCGATGTACCACAGGGCGTTCGTTCTCCTACAATGGGTACGGCTGTTATTGTGGACTTGGAGGGAAAGGCCGGCCACTGGACACCACAGATTGGTGAGGAAGATTCCCAAACTTTCCTTTTATATATAATTGCAGCGGTAGAGTTGCTGCCTTACAGCGCCAGAGAACCCAGTTCCATCCAGACTACGGGTGCTGTCTGTACGGAGTTTGCACGTTCTCCCTGTGACCGCGTGGGTTTCCTTCGGCTGCTCCGGTTTCTTCCCACATACCAATGACGGCATCAGTTCAATCCACTAGTTGCTTCGTCACCACTTCTGATACTAATTTGGTTTGAATTTATAAGCAATCATGACAGAATTGGAATTCTTACCTCTTAATCAGTGCTCTGGGCCTCTGGACTACTAGTTCTGTAATGTTATCTCTATCCTACACTTTTTTTAAACTCCAGAGAAGATTAGTGTTGTATTTGTATGTAGTTATGTAAACAAGTCATCTGGTCTGCAAAAGGTTGGGATATAATCATGTATGTAGAAGAATTCTCTGCATTGGAATAAACATTGTTTGAAATTCCTGTGTCCTCCAAATGCAAGTAACTGCAAGCAAAATTCACCAGCCATATCGAAAGGTTCATCTTAAGATACCATATGGTGAGATAAAGAACAATGAATGAAAGATATGCAAAAAAGTAATCGATGATTAAGGGAACAAGCCATTGTAAGTTGTTTGTAGTGTGAAAATGAGAAGGTAGTGCGACTAGGGTGGGGGAGAGGGCAAGGGTTAACAGAATTGAGAACTATTGAATTTCCTCAATTCTGTTAACCCTTGCTGTCTCCTCCCCTTCCCACCTCTCCTTCAGCCCTCGGGCCCTGGCATTCCCTCTCTCTCTATCTCTCCCCCATCCTAGTCGCACTAGCTTCTCATTTTCACACTACAAACAGCTTACAATGGCTTGGGTACACAAAAAAAGCTGGAGAAACTCAGCGGGTGCAGCAGCATCTAAGGAGCGAAGGAGATAGGCGACGTTTCGGGTCGAGACCCTTCTTCAGAAATTGTTCCCTTTATCATCGATACTTTTTTGCATATCTTTCATTCATTGTTCTTTATCTCTCCACATCACCGTGAATATCTCTCGTTTCCCTGATCCCTGACCAGTCTGAAGAAGGGTCTCGACCCGAAACGTCGCCTATCTCCTTCACTCCTTAGATGCTGCTGCACCCGCTGAGTTTCTCCAGCCTTTTGTGTACCCTGGATTCTCCAGCATCTGCAGTTCCTTCTTTAACACATAGATAGATTCTTGATTAGTACAGGTGTCAGAGATTATGGGGCGAAGGCAGGAGAATGGGTTTAGGAGTGAGACATTGATCAGCCATAATTGAATGGTTGAGTAGACTTGATTGGGCCGAATGGCCTAATTCTACTCCTATCACTTATGATATTCTGTTTTTGAAATGATCTCGCTTGATCTAACTGCATCCATATTTCCTTAAACTTGTATGATGATGCGTTCTGCCACAATGGCTGATACAGGGAAAGACACAAAGTGCTGGAGTAACTCAGCGGGTCAGGCAGCATCTCTGGAAGACATGGATAGGTGAAGTATTTGGTCAGGACCCTTCTTCAGAACGATTTTGTATTAGGAGATAGAAAGCTAGAAGAGAGGTGGGAGCAGGACAAAGTCTGGCAAGTGATAAGGAACTGCAGATGCTTAAAATACACAAAATGCTGGAGTAATTCAGCGGGTCAGGCAGTATCTCTGGAGGACCTGGATAGGTGATGTTTTTGGTCAGGATCCTTCTTCAGAACGATTCTAGAGTAGGGGAGAGAAATTTGGAAGAGAGGTGTGGTCACAACAAAGCTAGGCAAGGGATAGACGTGTGAAAGGAACTGCAGATGTTCGTTTACGAAAAAAAGACACAAAATGCTGGAGTAATTCAGCGGGTTAGGCTGCATCTCTGAAAATCTTGAAACACAGAAGGTAATGGACATAAGATCGCTTCCCATTTATTTTGCTGGGCTTGCATCTTAAGGAAAGAAATTGACAAATTGTTGAGTTTAGTTTAGTGTCACGTGTACCGAGGTAATGTAAAAAAAGGTAGATAGTAGTTCAGGAATGCTCTCTAGTTGTTGATAGGATGGTTCAGTTGCCTGATAACAGCTGTGAAGAAACTGCCACTGAATCTGGAAGTGTCTAAGAGCGTTTTCGGGTCGAGACAGACTGAATCTATACCTTCTATCCCCCCCCCCCCCCCCCCCCCCCCCCCCCCCCCCCCCCCCCCCCCCCATGGCAATCATCTACTGTTGAGCCGGTTAACTCTGTTTTTTGTCCCTCGTGATTCTCACGTTAAACAAAGCGCCCAGTCAATTATTTACTGACTCCTCCATCTCCTCCTTCTTTGCTCCTTAAGGTGCTGCTTTAAACATGACTGCTGTTATAGGAGAGCGGAGGCTGCTGGTTGTCGTCCCAAGTCTCAAACCTACAACTGGTCTTGCAACAGAGGTACACCGAGCTGTGGTGAGTAGTTTGACAAGATAACACTGAAAGGGGGCATCGCGCTTTGGGAAATAATCATCGGGAGGTGGGAGTGTGAGCAGCTTGAAGTGTGCAGTGTATTTGGAAAATAGCAAATATGCCAGACCCAGCTGATATCAGAAGCCAGTATTACATGCGTGCAATTGAACCCAACACTCAATAGTTGGCGAGTTCATGTGTTTGGAGGCAATCATTGCCCTTTTTGTCCATCATTGACCAGTCCTGGTACCTGATTGATAGTGTGTGAGGTCCCTGGCTCAACTCCGATGTTTCAGCACCAATTTGTAAATTTAGGGTGGCACAGCTGTAGAGTTGCTGCCTTACAGCACCCGAGACCCGGGTTCGATCCTGACTACGGGTGCTTGTCTGTACGGAGTTTGCCCGTTCTGCCTGTGACCTGCGTGGGTTTTCTCAGGGTGCTCCCACGTTCCAAACACATGCGGGTTTGTAGGTTAAATGGCTTCGGCAAAATTATCTCCAGTATGTAGGATAGAACTGGTGTATGTGTGGTCGCTGGTCGGCATGACTTGGTGGGCCGAAGGGCCTGTTTCATGCTGTATCTCTAAGATGTCCAAGACAGGGAATAGTAATGGGTACTTGCTGAAAACTGCAGGGGTCACACGACACACGTAGCCCACCCAGGTAATGAAATGTCATATCTTACTGAGTCAGAAGAAACTACAGATGCTGGTTTATGCCGAAGATACACAAAATGCCGAACTAACTCAGCGGGATGGGCAGCATCTGTGGAGAGATGGAAAGGGTGACGTTTCAGGTCGAGACCCTTCTTCAGACTGTATGCCAGTCATATCTTACTGACCTGCTTCTGTCCCTTAATTCAGAAACAACCCCCTTCCCCTGTCTCTTTTTGCTGTGCCCCTCCTCCTCCCTGGTGCATATTAATTTCTCCCACAATTCTGCCCCTCTTTCCCCCTCGATTCACCCCTGTCGACATCCCAAAGTTTATCACAAAGTTTAAAAAACATTTGGACTAGTACATGGTTTGGAGGGATATGGGCCAGATGCGGGTAGTTGGGACTAGTGTAGATGCAGCATGTTGGTCGGTGTGGGCAAGTTGGGCCTGTTTCCACACTATGACTTTACTAGTATGCTTTGTTAGTAATGGGCTTGCGTCAATGTGTTGGAAGAGGCGGGATGATGGAAACGTTTGCAATCTAATGTCCAATGGAATTTGGTTCCCTTATTAGTCCTTGAGACTGATCTCATAATATGGATGCCATGAATGAACGAGTTGTGTAGAGGCACAGTTAGAACATTAAGATAATACCGCCCACAACATTCATAATTGTTTTGGTTCATTGAGTTTATTGTGGAGAACATGGTGAGTAGTGAAAAGGGCATTCAGTACCCAAGAGAAAGAACTGTAATCATATCCAAACTGGGCCTGGGCACTCCAAAAGAGCATAAACATGCAGACTGTTTGGTTGAACTTGTTACTGTTTCAACAATGCAATTACTCAAAAATCAAAGATAGACCCAAAAAACTGGAGTGACTCAGCAGGTCAAACAGCATCCCTGGAGAAAAGGAATGGGTGACGTTTCAGGTCGAGATGCTTCTTCAAACCCTGAAGAGGGGTGGAAGATTGCAACCTTCACGTGGTCCGCCCTGTTTCGACTAATGCAATCAACTCGACGTGCACAAACGGAAGATCAAATAGAACAAGTTGCCCAACAACATTAGGCTGTGCACGCCACATGAAAGAAGAAGACTCCCTGAAGAGTCGATTTTGGGTCTATCTTTGGTTTACACCAGCATCTGCACATTATTCAAAAATCACATCTTTTCACACTTCTACAGCTAGCTGTCAGAGGCATCTAACCATCTAAAAGGTGAGGCTCGCACCAGGGTCTCCTCCATACCCCGCAACACTGCCCTCGCTCCCCATTCCTCCACTCGCAAACAGGGCAGAGTCCCCCTGGTCCTCACCTTTCACCCCACCAGCCGGCAAATACAACATATAGTCCTCCGCCAGTTTCGCCACCTCCAACGTGACCCCTCCACCCGCCACATCTTCCCATCTCCCCCCTGTCTGCCTTCCGCAAAGACCGCTCCCGCCGCAACTCCCTTGTCAATTCTTCCCTCCCCTCCCACTCTACCCCTTCCCCGGGCACTTTCCCTTGCAACCGCAAGAAATGCAACACTTGTCCCTTCACCTCCCCCCTCCACTCCTTTCAGGGACCCAAGCAGTCCTTCCAGGTCCGACAGAGGTTCACCTGCACCTCCTCCAACCTCATCTACTGCATCCGCTGCTCCAGATGCCAGATGATCTATATCGGTGAGACCAAGCGGAGGCTTGGCGATCGCTTTCGCCGAACACCTCCGCTCGGTCCGCAATAAACCAACCCGACCTCCCGGTGGCTCAGCACTTCAACTCCCCCTCCCATTCCACATCCGACCTCTCGGTCCTGGGCCTCCTCCACGGCCAGAGTGAGCAACACCGCAAGCTGGAGGAACAGCACCTCATATTCCGCTTGGGGAGTCTGCATCCTTTGGGCTTGAATATTGAATTTTCTCAATTCTGTTAAGCCTTGCTGTCTCCCCCCCTTCCCACCTCTCCCTCAGCCCTCGGGCCCTGGCATTCCCTCTATCTCTATCTCCCTCCCCCACCCCAGTCGCACCAGCTTCTCATTTTCACACCACAAACAGCTTACAATGGCTTGTTCCCTTTATCACCGATACTTTTTTGCATATCTTTCATTCATTGTTCCTTATCTCTCCACATCACTGTCTATATCTCTCGTTTCCCTGATCCCTGACCAGTCTGAAGAAGGGTCTCGACCCGAAACGTCGCCTATCTCCTTCGCTCCTTAGATGCTGCTGCACCCGCTGAGTTTCTCCAGCTTTTTGTGTACTAACCATAAAAGGGCTTCTTCTAAACCTTCAATTGCAAACATTCTTACTAACATATGTTTTTTTTTAAATAAGTCTGCTTTTGCTAAACTTCTGTTTGTTGTTGAACATGAAGTACGAATGATATCAAATAATTGGTTTGAAGAAGTCACTGTACCAAACAGTTAAATTAATATTAAAGATATGGTCATTGACCCAAAATTCTCCAGCACGACTTGATCTTGGCTGCGTATTTTAAGTTTATTTCTGCAACCCAGGTTACCGTGGTTTATTAAGCTTGTACTGGATCTCTTAATAATCTACTCAGAACTCACTTTTATTTATTATGCAAGTCAAAGTATTTCAAAGAGAGCAGAGATATATTGTCTTCTCATAATATTAGTAACCTCTTTAAAGGTAAAATGGATATTGATTGACCTTCTGTAATCAGGAACACATGCTGACCTGTAAAACATGTGTAAAAGTAAAAGTATCGTCTTGTGTGCCAAATACATGTCCTGCAGATGAATTGATATTCGTAAATGTTAAAGTGAATGTCATAAAGTAAAAATGTTCTATGAGAATAGGCAGTGATATTGAGTGGGATTTCGCCACATTAAGGAAAATGGGGCCCAATAAATTGGATTCCAAACTCTTGTGGGGCGCAAAACTGGTCCTTTGTAAACTGGTACCTTGTTAAAAATCATTAAAGAAAGACACAAAGTGCTGGAGTAACTCAGTTGCAGTACTTCAGACCGAAGAAGGGTCCCGACCCAAAACTTCGCTTATCCACGTTCTCCGCACACGCTGGCTGACCCGCTGAGTTACTCCAGCACTTTGTGTATTTTCTTTTGTAAACCAGTGTCTGCAGCTCCCTGTATCCACCCATCACTGTGCACAAAGCAGCATTAAACATTTATGCGCCTGTCTTAAATGTTGAATCTTAAAAGAACGTGCAAACTCCACGCAAACAGACAAAGCCCAAGGTCAGGATTGAACCTGGTTCTCCGGCTCCATGAGGCAGCGGCTCTATGAGCTGCACCACCGTGCATGTCTGCAATCATTTGTACGATGGTTCACGACGTTTGGATGTTAAATATGATTGAACAAGGGTTGCCACCAAACTGAAGGAATGGTGAATCAATGGAAACATGAACTACTTCAGGAAAAGAGCCAACAATCACGGGTGCACACTTTGACAAAATAATGCAGAATACAAATCTGTGCGTTACTGAGTCTGTAGAACTGTTGGGGGGGAAACCACTGCCTTTGGTCTAGAGCTAGTCCTCAATAGGGTATCCTGGTTCACATAGGCAAGTTGGGCTGAAGTGCCTGTTTCCGTGCTGTCTGACTCTACGATTCCTTGTGTTCAAAGTCCTGGGAATAGGACCCGAGGTCAGGATTGAACCTGGCTCTCTGGCGCTGTGAGGCAGTAGTACTGCCAGTTGCGTCACTGTGCGGCTCTGTTGCTGTTGTGGAGTGAGGGAGTGGAGGTGGCATTAAGGATGACACCTCCAACAAGCGATAGATGGCGTGAGGTTTGATTGTACAATTTCCTGATTCAAACTTCATCAATGAAGTCTAGAACACAAACTATGCAGCAACGAGTGCTTTAAGGTGAAGGGGGGGGGGTGGGGGTGGGAGATTGAATAGGAACCTGAGGGGAAACTCTTTTACACAAGGGTAGTGGGTGTATGGAACGAGCTGCCGGAGGAGGGAGTTGAGACATGTACTATCATATCTTTTAAGAGGCATTTGGACAGGTACATGAATAGGATAGGTTTGGAGGGATATGGGCCAAGGTGGGACTAGTGTAGATGGGAGCATGTTGGTCAGTGTGGGCAAGCTGGGCCGAAGGGTCTGTTTCCACATTGTATGACTCTGTGACACTATAAGTAATGATATTTTATTTTATTACAGGGGTACGCAGTACCAGATGTCAAAAGAAGAATTGTGAATGTGATGTGGCGTTATCAAAATGCTTAAAGGAGGGCGAACTACCAGAGGAGATATGCGTATTGGCCCAATTTCCGTTGTGGCAATTCAGAGCCATTTTGTTAAGGCCTTGGGAGAGAAAAATCAATGCCTATTGTGAATTGTTAATTATGTCTGAGCATGAAACTAGCTTTGATTTGACTCAGTATAAGGAGTCGGCAACAAAAGCTTTTCACTGTACCTCGGTACACATGACAATAAACTGAACTAAAACCAAAAAAATATTGTACAGAAAAATACGTTCACTTTGCATCCTGCGAACCAAGGATCACAGGAAACTGTAGTCACGCTACCCACTAATGATCTAAAAATTAACTTTAATGAAGAACACATTGTCATCTCCACTGCCATGCCCCTGCTCTCTTTGCATTTATATCTCTTTATCATTTATATATTGGGAAGCAGGATGGTGAATTCTGTCCTGTTGCCATGATGCTTTGCTTAAGAAGTCCATAAGTTCATAAGTCATGGGAGTAGAATTAGGGCATTTCACCGAAGTAACCAAAACTCAGCGGGTGAGGCAGCTTCATCCAATCCTTGCATGTCTCACCCGCTGAGTTTCTCCAGCATTTTTGTCTACCTTCAATTTTTCCAGCATCTGCAGTTCTTTCTTAAACGTGTTCACAGATGGTGTTGGCAGCTTTGCGCAGGATGCGGTACAGCCAGAGCTCGGCCGCTGCTCGGGTCACTGCTGCTCGGGGCGCTCGGCCGTTGCTCAGGGTGCTCGGCCACTGTTCGGGTCACTGCTGCTCAGGGCGCCCGGCTGTCGGCAGGCGGATGCTTACATGGAACAATGCGGGCCGGATGATATCAGGTTACGGGCCGCAGGTTGCCGACCCCTGATGTAGAGAGATAAAGAACAATGAATAAAAGATATGCAAAAAGTAACTATGATAAAGGAAACAAGCCATTGTTAGCTGGGGGTTACACAAAAAGCTGGAGAAACTCAGCGGGTGCAGCAGCATCTAAGGAGCGAAGGAGATAGGCGACGTTTCGGGTCGAGACCCTTCTTCAGACTGGTCAGGGATCAGGGAAACGAGGAAACACCGCAAGTTGGAGGAACAGCACCTCATATTCCCTTTGGGGAGTCTGCATCCTTTGGGCTTGAACATTGAATTTTCTCAATTCTGTTAACCCTTGCTGTCTCCTCCCCTTCCCACCTCTCCCTCAGCCCTCTGGCATTCCCTCTATCTCTCTATCTCCCTCCCCCACCCTAGTCGCACTAGCTTCTCATTTTCACACCACAAACAGCTTACAATGGCTTGTTCCCTTTATCATCGATACTTTTTTGCATATCTTTCATTCATTGTTCTTTATCTCTCCACATCACCGTCTATATCTCTCGTTTCCCTGATCCCTGACCAGTCTGAAGAAGGGTCTCGACCCGAAACGTCGCCTATCTCCTTCGCTCCTTAGATGCTGCTGCACCCGCTGAGTTTCTCCAGCTTTTTGTGTAACCCTCGATTCTCCAGCATCTGCAGTTCCTTCTTTAAGCCATTGTTAGCTGTTTGTTGGGTGACAACGAGAAGATGGTGTGATTTGGGTGGGGGAGGAATGGAGAGAGGGAATGTCAAGTCAAGAGAGTTTATTGTCATGTGTCCCAGATGGGACAATAAAATTCAATGAAGCACAACAGAGTATTGTAAGCATAAATACAGAACAGTTCAGTGTGTCTATATAGCATAGACCGTATATACACACATAAATAAACAGATAAAGTGCAATAGGCTGTTATAGTTCAGAGTTTGTTTGATGGATGTGGGGAAGGAGCTGTTCCTGAACCTGGATGTACCAGATTGCAGGCTCCTGTACCTTCTACCTGATGGCAGCAGAGAGATGAGTGTGTGGCCAGGATGGTGTGGATCCATGATGATGTTGGCAGCCTTTTTCAGGCAGCGACTGCGATAGATCCCTTCGATGGTGGGGAGGTCAGAGCCGACGATGGACTGGGCAGTGGTCACAACTTCCTGCATTCTTTTCCGCTCCTGGATGCTTAAGTTGCCGAACCAAGCCACGATGCAACCAGTCAGTATGCTCTCTACTGTGCACCTGTAGAAGTTCGAGAGAGTCCTCTTTGACATACAGACTCTCTGTAATCTTCTCAGGAAGTAGAGGCGCTGATGTGCTTTCTTTATGTGCCTTCACTGCAATTGCATCAGTGTGCTGGGACCAAGAAAGATCTTTGGAAATGTGCACGCCCAGGAATTTGAAGTTCTTGACACTTTCCACCATCGTCCCGTTGATATAATCGGGATTGTGGGTCCCTATCCTACCCCATCCTATACAATATTGAGATAAATCTATATTCATACCACTGGGCTGTAATCTGCCCAAGCAAAATATGAGATGCTGTTTCTCCAATTTGCATTTAGCCTCACTCTGACAATGGAGGAGACCAAGGACAGAACTTCAGATGATGGTTTAAACCGAAGATCGACACAAAAAGCTGGAGAAACTCAGCACGTGAGGCAGCAAGTCAGGAGAAAATGAATGGGCGATGTTTCGGATCTGAAGAAGGGTCTCAACCTGAAACATCACCCATTCCTTTTCTTCAGAGATGCTGCCTGTCCCAGCACTTTGTGTCTATCTTTCCATTTTACATATTTGTTTCTACTTTGACACGCATGTTCCTTTATTACCAAAGCTTGATGTACGCATATTTTTCGAAGTGTTCAAATTTACTGCATACAGTTTTCACGCACATAACTCCCACATAAAATGAGGTGCCTGTGGTCTTTAGACTTTAGAAACATAGAAAATAGGTGCAGGAGTAGGCCATTCGGCCCTTCGAGCCTGCACCACCATTGAAACAACAAGTTTATTCATGGATAACCCCTTGAGATGGACAGTCATCTCATTTTCGAGGGGGTCCAACATAGAACATAGAGCACAAGACATAACATACATAGAGGCTCTCATTGACCCACCTACCCACACACCAATCCCAAAACCCCTCCATCCCCACTTGTTATAGTTTATGACAATTGTTAACTGACTTTACATATCCAATAATAATAAGTTATGTATTGCGGCATAATGTTGATGCATAATACCATAAACCACCTATCATACATCGTACGTTAGGTGGTACGTTGGACCCCCTCGTTTTCGAGGGGGTCCAACATTATTACATGATATATTATTTCATAGTATTGTGGCATAATACAATATGACCTTGTTACAGTATGCAATACAATAATACGTAAGTGTAATGGCCATGCATATACAATAGCTATGCCAAATGATCACACACAGAGCAAGCTAGATAAAGGTGCTCGAAGACTCTAATACTAGAAACAGGTACATGGTTTTATAAGGAAGGGTAAAAGTGTATTTTTAAATAGACGAAATGGTACTAGGCAGAGTGTTCCAGTCAGAATTTAAATTTTAATTTAAATGCACGTCTCCCAATTTCTTTGTTAGTTCTTGGAATGAAAAAGAAGGGTTGCTGAATATGTCTTAGTGAATATGAGGGTGTGTATGGTAATAGGTCTTGTTTTAAATAAGAAGGGTAATTGAAATGGATGCATTTAAAGATGAACTGGAACCAGTGGTAGCATCTTCGAGCGTGGGGGATAACCAGTTTAGAGTTTCGTACATAGAACAGTGGTGAGTTAGATATGGACACCTTAAAATAAATCTGCAGAGACTATTATAAACTGCATTGAGGGGGTGAAGATGTGTATCAAATGTATTCTGATAGACAATATCAGCATAATCCAGTGTTTGGTATAGTAGTTGAGAGACAATTATTTTTTCTCATCTGAAAGGTGAAACAATTTATATGGTAAAGAATAGCTAGATTACAAGCTAAGTTTTTTTAGTAATCATCTCACTATGCTGCGCAAATGAAAGCGTTGGGTCGAGCCAAATACCAAGATATTTGAAGTTCAATACTTGTTCTAATTGTGATCCTTCATTAAATGATATAGTCAGATCTACAGAATTACCAAGGCCTTGTCTGGTACCAAATAACATACTGCATGATTTATTTTTATTTAAAATTAATTTGTTAAATAATAGCCATTTCTGAACAGAAGTAAGATCTGATTGAAGGGATCTTTCAATTTCAGACTTGTTAGTACTAGATGTATATAGCACTGCATCATCAGCAGAAAGTCAGAACAAATATTAGGGAGGTCGTTTATGAAAATAGAGAAAAGGAGTGGTCCCAAAGACAAACCTCGCGGGACCCCCTTCTCAACAATTAAGGAATTGGATTGACTTCCATTAAAGGTAACACATTGGCGTCTGTTATGAAGGTATGAGTTAAACCACAGTAGATTGTTTTGAGAAAGAACAATTGAGTAAAGTTTATCAAGCAGTAGGTAGTGGTCAACGACATCAAAGGCCTTGGTTAAATCAAGAAAGATGGCACCGGTGAGTTTACCATCCTCAGAAGCAGTGAAACACATCGCTGGTGAGTTTTAACAGAGCTGTAGTTGTGGAGTGATTAGGTCTGAACCCAGACTGGCATGGAGATAGAATGTTGAAAGTTGAGACATAATGTGATAGCTGGTTGAACACTAGTTTCTCGAGAATTTTAGCCACCGAGTTGATAATTGAGATGGGGCGGTAATTGTTAATATCGTGTGGGTCGCCTCCCTTATGCAGTGGAGTAACATTGGCACACTTCCATGCGGAAGGGAGGGTACAAGTTGAGAAGGACAAATTAAACAGGTCGCATAGTGGGTACATTAGAATATTAGCTCCTAACTTAATGAATTTAGTCTCAATACCAGCTGGTCCAGATCCACAATCATCCTTTAATTCATTAATAGCATGTTGAACGTCAACAGGTTTTATTTTTTGAAAAGAAAAAGAGCTTCTACGTGTAGAGGTAGCTGGAAAGTCACATATAATAGATGAGTCAAAGACAGTAGAGCTACATACAGTGGAGAAGTGATGGTTGAAAGCATTGGATATAACAGCAGGGTCCTGAATGATGTCATTGTTGACCCGAATCTGAGTGCTGATATTTTGATTTGATTTATTAAGAACATTATTTAGTCTTTTCCAGAACTTTTTTGGATTATGCATGTCTTCAGAAAGATGTTTCTTAAAATGACTTGATTTAGCATTACGTGTTCTTGTCGTACACTGATTCCTTAAGGACCTATATTTTTCCCAATCAGCAGGGTCCTTTGTTCCCCTGTATACTGTATATATATATATATATATATATATATATATATATATATTTATACAAATAGTATAGACACTGATCTTTTTATGTGTTGAGTATATATATACTGAATATATATATATATGTGTACACTGAACTTGTTAATGAGTATATATATATCAAGTCAAGTTTATTCGTCACATACACGTACGGGATGTGCAGTGAAATGAAAATCCAATATTGAATGTGTGTGTTGTATATATATATATATATATAATATATATATATATATATATATATATATATATATATATATATATATGGAACTTTTTTATATGAGTACATTTACTTAATATATACATGTGTGTGTGTGAACTTTTTGAAATGAGTACATATTGAATATTAGAAACATAGAAAATAGGTGCAGGATTAGGCCATCGGCCCTACGAGCCTGCACCGCCATTCAATATGATCATGGCTGACCATCCAGCTCAGTATCCTGTACCTGCCTTCTCTCCATACCCCCTGATCCCTTTAGCCACAAGGGCCACATCTAACTCCCTCTTAAATATAGCCAATGAACTGGCCTCAACTACCTTCTGTGGCAGAGAATTCCACACTCACCACTCTCTGTGTGAAAAAAGATCTTCTCATCGCAGTTCTAAAAGACTTCCCCCTTATCCTTAAACTGTGACCCCTTGAAAGAACAAACTAGATCTGGTGTACACCAACATTAAAGATGCATATAAAGCAGCCCCTCTCCCCCATATCGGCAACTCTGACCACCTAGCGGTTATGCTCACACCTGCATACAGACCCAGTGTGAAAGAGGTCAAGAGCGCCCAGCAGCGACTACACCCTTTCCGAAGACTACGGAAAGCAGGTCTCCCCACTGCACACCTACGAACTTTTTATAGGGGGACAATCGAGAGCACATTAACCTACGGCATCACCTCCTGGTTCGGGAGCTGCAAGGCGTACGAACGGCACCAACTGGACAGGATTGTGAAGACCGCCAGCAGGATTATTGGTGCTCCACTCCCTTTATTGCTGGACATATACAGGAAGAGATGTATCAGCAGAGCCATCTCCATCATCAAAGACCCCTACCACCCATCGCATCACATATTCTCCATCCTGCCATCTGGGAAGAGGTACAGGAGCATCAGCTGCAAAACCAGCAGGATGCTCCTCAGCTTCTTCCCGCAGGCAATTAGACTGATAAACGGACTTTTCCCCCTGCCAAAGTATCGCGCACCAAACACCAACCTGGACACACTGAAGCAGAGCCATTGTCGTGCCACTGCCGATCGGAACTCGTGATATATGTATTTTTATTCTCTATTTCTATTTATTTTTTACCGCACACTGAATGGACACTGGTTGAGAAAAGCTTTTTCGTTTTCCTCTGGGTATGTAAGTACTCAGGAAAAATGATAATAAAGATATACAATACAATACAATTGTTCTGGAGTTCCCCAACATCGGGAACAATCTTCCTGCATCTAGCCTGTCCAACCCCTTAAGAATTTTGTAAGTCTCTATAAGATCCCCCCTCAATCTCCTAAATTCCAGTGAGTACAAGCCGAGTCTATCCAGTCTTTCTTCATATGGAAGTCCTGCCATCCCAGGAATCAGTCTGGTGAACCTTCTCTGTACTCCCTCTATGGCAAGAATGTCTTTCCTCAGATTAGGAGACCAAAACTGTACGCAATATTCCAGGTGTGGCCTCACCAAGACCCTGTACAACTGCAGTAGAACCGCCCTGCTCTTGTACTCAAATCCTTTTGCCAACATACCATTCGCTTTCTTCACAGCCTGCTGCACCTGCATGCCTACTTTCAATGACTGGTGTGCCATGACACCCAGGTCTCGTTGCATCTCCCCTTTTCCTAATCGGCCACCATTCAGATAATAGTCTACTTTCCTATTTTTGCCACCAAAGTGGATAACCTTATATTTATCCACATTATACTGCATCTACCATGCATTTGCCCACTCACCCAACCTATCCAAGTCACCTTGCAGCCTCCTAGCATCCTCCTCACAGCTAACACTGCCCCCCAGCTGCGTGTCATCTGCAAACTTGGAGATGTTGCATTCAATTCCCTCATTCAGATCATTAATATATATTGTAAATAACTGGGGTCCCAGCACTGAGCCTTGTGGTACCCCACTAGTCACTGCCTGCCATTCTGAAAATGACCCGTTTACTCCTACTCTTTGCTTCCTGTCTGCCAGCCAGTTCTCTATCCACATCAATACTGAACCCCCAATACCGTGTGCTTTAAGTTCGTATGCTAATCTCTTATGTGGGACCTTGTCGAAAGCCTTTTGAAAGTCCAGATATAACACATCCACAGGTTCTCCCTTATCCACTCTACTAGTTACATCCTCGAAAAATTCTATAAGATTCGTCAGACATGATTTACCTTTCATAAATCCATGCTGACTTTGTCCAATGATTTCACTGCTTTCCAAATGTGCTGCTTTAATAACAGACTCTAGCATTTTCCCCACTACTGATGTTAGACTAACTGATCTGTAATTCCCCGTTTTCTCTCTCCCTCTCTTTTTAAAAAGTGGGGTTACATGAGCTACCCTCCAATCCTCAGGAACTACTCCAGAATCTAAAGAGTTTTGAAAAATTATGACATGCATCCACTATTTCTGGGGCTACTTCCTTAAGTACTCTGGGATACAGCCTATCTGGCCCTGGTGATTTATCGGCCTTTAATCCATTCAATTTACCTAACACCACTTCCCGACTAACCTGGATTTCACTCAGTTCCTCCATCTCATTTGACCCCCAGTCCCCTGCTATTTCCAGCAGATTATTTATGTCTTCCTTTGTGAAGACAGAACCAAAGTAGTTATTCAATTGCATGGCTATTCATGGCAGAACCAAAGTAGTTATTCAATTGGTCTGCCATGTCCTTGTTCAATTCACCAGTTTCAGACTGCAAGGGACCTACATTTGTTTTAACTAACCTTTTTCTCTTCACATATCTATAAAAACGTTTGCAGTCCGTTTTTATGTTCCCTGCCAGTTTTCTTTCATACTCATCTTTGTATGCTTCATCTTTAGTTTTTATACTATCCCTGATTTCCCTTGTTATCCACGGATGCACTACCTTCCCTGATTTATTCTTTTGCCAAACTGGGATGAACAATTGTTGTAGTTCATCCATGCAGTCTTTAAATGCCTTCCATTGCATATCCACCGTCAACCCTTTAAGAATCACTTGCCAGTCTATCTTGGCCAATTCACGTCTCATACCCTCAAAGTTACCTTTCTTTAAGTTCAGAACCCTTGTTTCTGAATTAACAATGTCACTCTCCATCCTAATGAAGAACTCAACCATATTATGATCACTCTTGCCCAAGGGGCCACACACAAGACTGCAAACTAACCCTTCCTCATTACTCAATACCCAGTCTAGAATAGCCTGCTCTCTCGTTGGTTCCTCTACATGTTGGTTTAGAAAACTATCTCGCATACATTCCAAGAAATCCTCTTCCTCAGCACCCCTGCCCATTTGATTCACCCAATCTATATGTAGATTGAAGTCACCCATTATAACTGTTTTACCCTTGTTGCACGCATTTCTAATTTCCTGTTTGATGCCATCCCCAACTCCGCTACTACTGTTAGGTGGCCTGTACACAACTCCCACTAGCGTTTTCTGCCCATTAGTGTTTCGCAGCTCTACCCATATCGATTCCACATCCTCCAAGCTAATGTCCTTCCTTTCTATTGCGTTAATCTCCTCTCTAACCAGCAACGCTACTCCACCTCCTTTTCCTTTCTGTCTATCCCTCCTGAATATTGAATATCCCTGGATGTTCAGCTCCCAGCCTTGGTCACCCTGGAGCCATGTCTCCATGATCCCAACTATATCATATCCATTAAAGTCTAATTCAGCAGCAAGGCACAAAAAAACTAGGATTAGGGTACTTCTTCTTCTTGCGTATGGCATGCACAGCCTGAAGTTTGAGGACAACTTGTTCTATTTGATCTTATTTGATTGTGCACACCAGGTTGATGGCATTCGTCGAAACAGGGTGGACCAAATGAAGTTTGCAATCTCCCACCCCGGATTAGGGCACGAGAAATCAGCAAGGAGACACGAGAAATTAGGAGCAGGGCACAAAATAAATCTCCTTTGGGAAGGGAAGTTGGTATTGAGGGGATTGTGAAGGACTCATTATCCTGAAGTGTACATTCTCCTCAGGATAAAGGAAAAGTTGGGGAAGAAATGTATAGCAGGTGGAAGGCGAGAACATGGACCACGTTTCTGGGTTTGGGAAAATGGCACAACATTAAGAGTAGGCCAAAATAAATTAGGAGCAGCGCACGAGAAAACTAAGAGTAACAGGATCAGCCCGACTCTCCCCAGCCAGCCCTGCCCTTCAAATGATCATGGCTGATCTACACTCACCTCAGCACCTCCTCTCCATAGCCCTACATGCCCCACATGTTAAAAATGTTAGTACCCAAGATATTTCTTATGATCCAGTATCCACCTCCCACTGAGAACGTAAACTAAACTCTACAGTAAACAAAATAAACTATGCAATAAAAAGGAACTGCAGATGCAATGCTAGTTTGTTTATTTCGAGAGGGCTTGTATACAAAAAAAGGGATGTAATGTTGAGGCTCTATCAGGCACTGGTAAGGCCACATTTGGAATATCGTGAGCAATTTTAGGCATCATATCCGAGGAAGGATGTGCCGGCTCTGGAGTGGGTCCAGAGGAGGTTTACAGGAATGATCCCAGGAATGAGTAGTTTGATGTCACTGGGCCTGTACTTGCTGGAGTTTAGAAGAATGAGGGGGAGACCTCATAGAAATGTACGGAATAGTGAAAGGCTTGGATAGAGTGGATGTGTAGGGGATGTTTCCACTAGTGGGAGAGTCTAGGATTAGAGGTCATGGCCTCAGAATTAAAGGATGCTCTTTTAGGAAGGAGGTGAGGTGGAATTTCTTTAGTCAGAGTGTGGTGAATCTGTGGAATTCTTTGCCGCAGAAGGTTGTGGAGGCAAAGTCAGTGGATATATTTAAGGCAGAGATAGATAGATTCTTGATTAGTACGGGTGTCAGAGATTATGGGGAGAAGGCAGGAGAATGGGGTTAGAAGAGAGAGTTAGATCAGCCATGATTGAATGGCGGAGTAGACGATGGGCCAAATGGCCTAATTCTGTTTCTATCACTTATGACCTTATGATGCTTAGTTTAAGAATCTTTTAGTAGGTATGTTATAAACTTACCTTCAGCGGCGCTGCAGTTCTGTCACCGGCCATGTGCGCGACTTTGGCGCCTTTGCAGAGGACGGAAACCGCTATCAAAACATGGAGGGGACCGGGGACAGGGGGGACACAATTTCATGGCGGCCTCGCGCGCATGTGCACACTCACACACACAAGCGATGAATCAGAAGCTTCAGCTGTGCGCCCTGTGAGCGGTAATTAGCTCGGGATTCCTCCAGTTTCCAGCCGCGCGACGTGGATGCCTCAGCTACGGGGCCGTTACCGATAGAATGCGTCAATTAGTACCTAAAACTTTGTATTCTTGGGATGTATTAAACATTTTTTTCCCCAATTGCCAGCTGTAAAAATAGAGGGCGTCAATTAGTTAATAAAATTGCTTTATAATCTGCAGAAAGCATTTGGTCTCTGTAATTGTGTGTTTTGTTGCCTTTGGCTCGAAGGGCCGAATGGCCCCCTCCTGCACCTATTTTCTATGTTTCTATGTAACTGTAATACACAAAGTGTTGTTCAAACTTGTTTGAATAACAATAAAGGAAATTCAATTCAATTCAATTCAATTCAATCTACAGGTGGACATTCCCTCCCTCTATTTGGAAATGATTCATGATGAAAATCATACATTCATAACTTCAAGACACAATCTGAATTCAATTGTATTCAATTTTTGTCAATTACTTCATGTAACGCCAATATTTGATTACAACATTTATGAACATAAATGAGACCAAAGAATAAAATGTATGGATTTCTCTAATAAAGAACTTAGAAATGTAGTTCATACGAATTCAAATTCCCTCATAAAATGTTAGATATTTGTAAAAAGGGTTGCAATGAAAGTTTGATTCACAAGAATTGGTATTTAGCAACACTTTATTAGTATCATTAACACTTAGTTATAATACTTTATTAGAATTATTAACACCTTCATTTAGTTAAGTGAAAACTTCCAAATACACGCCGTCTGGAATCTGATTTATTGTTCACAAATTCCTCAGCTATGATGCGAGAATCCACTTTTGATAGCCGGTCCTTGTGGACATTGCAGATCATGAGATGGTTCAGCCTCTTCTGAGACATGGTGTTGCAAAGCCATGTTTTAATGCGGCGTAGTGCGCTGAACGATCGTTCTGCCTCGCATGAACTGGTAGGAGATGTCAGAACAAGTCTTAACAGTGTCTCAACTTGAGGGAGCATATGTCGCATTTCTGGAAGCATCCCTTTGAAAACCTATCTGTACTCAATAGTTGACCGTGAGAACTGTTTCTTGAAAAAAATCAAGTTCATGAAGAAGTGTCTTATTAAGTTCAGGATACCTGTGTACCAAATCCTGGTGAAAGACACCCTTCAGAAGCATTGAGGTGAGTTTATTTTGCTCCATCAGGTCTGTGGATGTGAAGTATTCATTTAAATTGCACATAGCAGAGTCTATGACTCGAAAACATTCAACTCGACACAGATCATCACTGGACTGGGCAACATACTCTTGTGCTCCACCACTGTACTGTGCTATATTTAAGAGGGAGTTAGATGTGGCCCTTGTGGCTAAGGGGATCAGAGGGTATGGAGAGAAGGCAGGTACGGGATACTGAGTTGGATGATCAGCCATGATCATATTGAATGGCGGTGCAGGCTCGAAGGGCCGAATGGCCTACTCCTGCACCTAGTTTCTATGTTTCTATGTTTCTATGTACGCGTTTTCCGATGACGTTCAACAAAAGGATCGCGACCCAAATCTTCCTCTTTTAGCTCAGCAGGTGCAAGCATGTTCTTGACGACTTCATCTGACCGAAAGTGTTGCAATTCCTTTTTCACAACATCAGCTGCTGCCATCATTCCTGGAAAGCTCATACTTGGCCCCTGCAAGGCACGATTGAATTTCTCCAGGCATTGTATTACAGGAAGAGCAAAAACTAGTCCAAGGACACACTTGCTTGAAGACAGACATTTGCTGATTCCATTCGCATGTGATGAGACATTTGTCCCAAATTCCGTTGAGGCTTCTTTGAGTAATTGTTTAGGAGTGACTTAATAGCAGCTGATCTCATGAGCCACCGTGTTGGACAAATGGGCTTCAACTGTTTCGGTGATCTGATTTCACTATCTTCTGCATGCAAGTTCAAATACAAGTGCTTAAACTTGCCAGAACTTTTGTAAAGCTTTCCTAGTTCATGTAAGTGGTCCAGTGCGTTTCTCACAAATGATGAACTTTGTATTGCCTTGCTAGCGATGAGATGGGAGATATGAGCACCACAGTGGGAGTAGCAGGCTAACGGGTGCATTTTCTTAATTTCCGCCTGGCACCCAGAAAATTTCCCAGACATGTTTCCTGCCCTGTCATATGCCCGGGCCCGTAAGTTATTGATTGGCAGATGCAACCTTGTAAACGTGTCGGCAATCATCCTCGCAAGGGCTGATCCAGTAGTTGGAGTTCACCTGATACAGTCCCACAAACTCTTCCTTAATGTCAAATACTTTGTTCACAAACCGAACACAGATTGACTCTTGTTCAGTGCCCGTGCAGTCCTGAGTCCCATCAACAATAATACTGAAGAATGTTGTTGATTGAATGTCTTTCCAAATGCTTCCGAGTATATGATGACTTAGAAGTTGGAGAATCTCATTTTGGCATGCTCCGGAAGTATAGTTTATTTTCTTCTGCAGCCATGTCGTAAGGTCCCTGTCACGAGATGAGAGGAGTTGAAGCAGTGTTGTAAAGTTGCCATCACAGTCATCTTTCCCACGTAACGGCAGACCTTGCTGGGTCAGATACCGCGTTTCAATTATCTGCACTAGGGATCTCTGGGCCAGTACCTGTCCTTGGCATCATTGTTTGCTCAGCTGGGCATTAATGTCACATGCCTTGTTGCGGTGAAGCAGGTTTGCACTGGCAATTTTGTGGCATTCAGACTTTTGATGCACTTGGAATTTTTCAATGCCTTTTTTCCAGTTCTTAAAACCACGCGAGATAAATGTTGGCTCCTTGAATTTTGACATTTTCATCAAGTCTTGTTATAACCATATAACCAACATAACAATTACAGCTGCTAGTCTGCACAGTTTTCCCCTAGTATGACACCCCTCCAATCCATATACACCATCCACATTTGGTTTCAACATGGAGAAGTTCCCCCTCATGGCAACTCTTTAAACCAATTTGTCCTCTGTCTATCCCTTTCAATTTTAAAGACTTATGAGATAAAGACTACTTGTTCAACCTTTCAAATTCTGTATTGGTTGACATCCTTCCTAAGAAGATAGATCTCTAGGGTGGTTGGGTTTCTTTAGCAATGACATTGTCAGTGGAGCTCCTGCAGAGGGAGATGTCAAAGGCGTCCCTACATGTATGGAACAAGGTGGTTCATCATTCCTGTATGACGAGGACAAAGAATTATCAGCTGGGAAAACTTCATTTCCACATGGACCACCACTGGTCAACACTGGAGTGTCTGGTCTAGTAGCTGATGATGACAAAACGGGACTACCTGGTGGTGCAGATGTCATGGCTGGATTTCCTGATCTGGTTGGTGTCATGAATGGACTTTCTCGTCTCGGTGGAGATGTCATGCCTGGACTTCCTGATCTGATTGGAGACGTCTTGATGGGACTAGTAGCAGATATAGTAACCGGACTTCCTGGTCTGTTTGTAGTTGTGTTGATTGAACTGGTACTGGTAGCATAGGATGACAAGGCCAACAGGGCTGCCAACAGATTATAATCAAACACTTGGCCCATGTTGGCCAACCTGGGTCTCACTGCACACCTGGTACTACTCCTGACCCTGACTCCAGTTGCATACCTTCTCTCATTCCTGTCCCTGAGTCCAGCCCTACACCTGGCCCCCTATTCTACTCTGATCATAGCTGCTTACCTGCTTAGGTTCCCAGTGCTGAACACACCCCTGGTCCCAGCTTTTGACTGCACACCTAGTACCAAACTCTGACTCTGGATGCACACTTGGCCTTGCTCCTAGCCCCTTTGCACTGACAATATATCTGGCCCACACAGAAAGCCCTATATCTGACCCCCTGGACTTAACCTATTACATTCAAGTCCACAGGTGCTTAGCTAATGCAGTAATCCTTTATGGGGCACTTCACAGTCCAAATTATGGATAACAAAATTTGCTACATTCATTGGCTTCCTTGTTATCTAACATGTTAGTCACTTTGTCAAAGCAGTCATCAATTGGTTGAACACAATTCCCATCCATAAAATTATACTCACTCAGCTGTATAAGTATTCTGATACCATTTCTTTCATTTTCGATGGAGCGTTTTTGAAAGTGGGGAGGCTGAGCGATCACTGATCACTGGCCTTGGGGGTACCCGGTGAGGGAGTGGAGCAACCGAGTGGGGAGATGGTGTGGAAGAAGGGTGTCCCCCCTCCCAGGGTATGAACTTTTTGAAATTTGATGTATTAAAATCGTGTTTTAGTGCATTGTAGAAGTATGATTTCAAAGTTTTTTGTATGAAGTATTTTTAAGAGGTAACTTTTTAAGGGTAACTTTATCCACACAAAGGGTGGTGGGTGTGTGGAACAAGCTGCCAGAGGAGGTAGTTGAGGCAGGGACCATCCCAACATTTAAGAAACAGTTAGACTGATACATGGATAGGACAGGTTTGGAGGTATGGACCAAAAGCAGGTAGCGTAGCTGGGACATGTTGGCGGGTGTGGGCAAGTTGCGCTGAAGGGCCTGTTTTCACACTGTATCACTCTATGACCACATTATACCTCCACCATGCATGAATGCTTCAAAATCAAGTGATCAGGTTTTATTGCCATATACTCAAGCATAGAAACGTAGAAAATAGGTGCAGGAATCGGCCCTTCGAGCCAGCACTGCTATTCAATATGATCATGGCTATTCATCTAGAATCAGTACCTCTTTCCTGTTTTTTCCCCATATCCCTTGATTTTGTGAGCTAAATGTAACTCTCTCTTGAAAACATCCAGTGAATTGGTCTGCACTGCCTTCTGTGGCAGAGAATTCCACAGATTCACAACTCTCTGTGTGAAGAAAGTTTGTCCTCATCTCAGTCATAACTTGCCCCCCCTTATTCTTAAACTGTGACCCCTGGTTCTGAACTCCCCCAACATCGGGAACATCTAAGGAGCGAAGGAGATAGGCGACGTTTCGTGTCGAGACCCTTCTTCAGACTGGTCAGGGATCAGGGAAACGAGAGATATAGACGGTGATGTGGAGAGATAAAGAACAATGAATGAAAGATATGCAAAAAAGTATCGATGATAAAGGGAACAAGCCATTGTAAGCTGTTTGTGGTGTGAAAATGAGAAGCTAGTGCGACTAGGGTGGGGGAGAGATAGAGAGAGAGGGAATGCCAGGGCCCGAGGGCTGAGGGAGAGGTGGGAAGGGGAGGAGACAGCAAGGGTTAACAGAATTGAGAAAATTCAATGTTCAAGCCCAAAGGATGCAGACTCCCCAAGCGGAATATGAGGTGCTGTTCCTCCAACATGCGGTGTTGCTCACTCTGGCCGTGGAGGAGGCCCAGGACCGAGAGGTCGGATGCGGAATGGGAGGGGGAGTTCAAGTGCTGAGCCACCGGGAGGTCGGGTTGGTTATTGCGGACCGAGCGGAGGTGTTCGGCGAAACGATCACCAAGCCTCCGCTTGGTCTCACCGATATAGATCATCTGGCATCTGGAGCAGCGGATGCAGTAGATGAGGTTGGAGGAGGTGCAGGTGAACCTCTGTCGGACCTGGAAGGACTGCTTGGGTCCCTGAAAAGGAGTGGAGGGGGGAGGTGAAGGGACAAGTGTTGCATTTCTTGCGGTTGCAAGGGAAAGTGCCCGGGGAAGGGGTAGAGCGGGAGGGGAGGGAAGAATTGACAAGGGAGTTGCGGAGGGAGTGGTCTCTGCGGAAGGCAGACAGGGGGGAGATGGGAAGATGTGGCGGTGGAGGGGTCACGTTGGAGGTGGCGAAACTGGCGGAGGACTATGTGTTGTATTTGCCGGCTGGTGGGGTGAAAGGTGAGGACCAGGGGGACTCTGCCCTGTTTGCGAGTGGGGGAATGGGGAGAGAGGGCAGTGTTGCGGGGTATGGAGGAGACCCTGGTGCGAGCCTCATCAATAGTGGGGGAGGGGAATCCCCGTTCTCTGAAGAATGAGGCCATTTGTGATGACCTGGTGTGGAACACCTCATCCTGGGAGCAGATACGGCGTAGACAGAGGAATTGGGAATAGGGGATGGAGTCCTTACAGGAAGCAGGGTGGGAGGAAGAGTAGTCCAGGTAGCTGTGGGTGTCAGTTGGTTTGGATGTCGGTCAGGAGTGTATCACCTGCAATTGAGATGGTGAGGTCAAGGAATGGTAGGGAAATGTCGGAAATGCTCCAAGTGTATTTGAGTGCCGGATGGAAGTTGGTGGTGAAATGAATGAAGTCAGTCAGTTGTGTGTGGGTGCAGGAGGTGACACCAAAGCACTCGTTGATGTAACGGAGGTAGAGGTCGGGGATGGGGCCCTGGTACGCCGAGAACAAGGATTGTTCGACGTACCCAACAAAGAGGCAAGCGTAGCTGGGGCCCATGCGTGTGCCCATAGCTACGCCTTGTGTTTGGAGGAAATGGGAGGAATCAAAAGAGAAGTTATTGAGGGTGAGGACCAACTCTGCTAGGCGGAGGAGGGTGTCAGTGGACGGGTATGGGTTGCTCCTCTGGTCGAGGAAGAACCGGAGGGCTTTGAGACCGTCCTGGTGGGGGATGGAGTGTAGAGTGACTGGACGTCCATGGTAAAGATGAGAGAATGGGGGCCTGGAGAATGGAATGCACGGAGCCGACGGAGAGTGTCTGAGGTGTCTTGAACATAGGTGGGGAGGGATTTAACAAAGGGGGATAGGATGGCGTCAAGGTATGTGGAAATGTGTTCGGTGGGGCACGAACAGGCAGAGACAATGGGTCTGCCAGGGCAGTCGGGTTTGTGGATTTTGGGGAGAAGGTAAAATCGGGCCGTGCGGGGCTGGGAAACTTTTTTAAGTTGGTTTTTGCGGACCGAGCGGAGGTGCTCGGCGAAACGATCGCCAAGCCTCCGCTTGGTCTCACCGATATAGATCATCTGGCATCTGGAGCAGTGGATGCAGTAGATGAGGTTTACTAGATGAGGATGCAGTAGGCGACGTTTCGGGTCTTGACCCGAAACGTCGCCTATCTCCTTCGCTCTTTAGATGCTGCTGCACCCGCTGAGTTTCTCCAGCTTTTTGTGTAACCCTCGATTCTCCGGCATCTGCAGTTCCTTCTTTAACACTATAATTACTAAGGATGCAGGAATGGGATCGATAGCAGTTAACAGTCACAAAGGCAGTTAGCACATTGTTTTTTCTTTGTCAGAGGAATGCAGTGATGAACGAACGACTCGAATCGAACTTCTCGACTCGAAACGAACTTTAAACGAACAAAATTAAACCCGACATACCTTACAAAGCTTGTAACGTGAAGGGGACTATCCCCCACCTCTGAAAACATGGAGGGGACACGTCCCCCCTGGTCCCCCCCGGGTTTTCCGCCGCTGCTGCAGTGTAAAGCCAATAAACGTTTGCACAACAATGGAAAACCAAAACAGTGCTCCAAAATCAGCTTAGTCCAGAATAGGGCAATTCCCAGCCTGGGGTAAATTTAGTGGAACTGCAAGGATGACTAGGGTGGGAGAGGGGAGGAGAGAATGCAAAAAAAATTGAGTGTAAAGGTCTGGGTAGAGTGAATGTAGAGACAGTGGGGAAGTCTAGGACCAGAGGACACAGTCTCAGAATAACAGGACATACCATTAGAAAGTAGATGAGGACTAGTTTCTTTAGTGTGAGAGTGGTGAATCCGTGGAATTCATTGCCAATTAATTGGGTTGTAAGCTGCCCAAGAAAAATACGGCACTCCAAAACATGTTTATAAAGAATGTAATCCTGGACTCATTCTAAATGAGGTAATTCCTGTGTTCTATCTGACACACGTCCATCCTTTCTGCAACCTGAAACTAACAAATAATAAACAGCTTATCTTCCACCACAACCCTGCCTCGATCTCTCCCATCTCTTCCTGGATTAAACTAATGTGCCCTTAAATCCAACTTTCTGGTCTGAACAAGAGGGGACCCGGCAGAAGGGGAGGGGGGGGGGGGGGGTGCTGAGAACGACGGGGGAGTAGGGGACCTGGCAGGGGGCTGCCTACTACGAGAAGAAGATAAAACAGTTCGATGAACTCGTCACTTAGTCGCACCACAAACGTGCTGACACTTGTGCACAGCCCAGGTGAGGACTGGTGTATGGTTTTTACCCTGCATATGCAGAACAAAGCAATGCACTGCACCTGGGTACATGGACAATATAGTGTCAATGAACTGATTGAACCATTGAATGGATTAACTTAACCTATGCGGCAGACTAAAGCCAATAAACGTTTGCGCAATAATGGAAAACCAAAACAGTGCTCCAAAATCAGCTTAGTCCAGAATTGAGCAATATTACCCCAATACTTGGCAGCTTAGCACTTGATGGGAAGCGCAGCTTGCAAGTGCACAGCTGGAATTTTTTTTTATTGGTAATATATTTTCTCAGGCATAAAACTCTTCCCAACTGATCTCGTTGAGATGTATAAAATCATGAGAGGAATAGATTGGGTAGATGCACAGTTTCTGGCCCAGTGTAGGGGAATCGAGAACAGAGGGCATGGGTTTAAGGTGAAGGGGGAAAGAATTTATAGGGATCTGAGGGGTAACTTTTTCACACAAAGGGTGGTGGGTGTATGGAAAGAACTGCCAGAGAAGATAGTTGAGGCAGGGACTATCGCAATGTTTAAGAAACATTTAGACAGGTATATGGGTAGGACAGGCTTAGAGAGATATGGGCAAAATGCAAGCAGATGGGACTACGCTGTATGACTCAATAATTCTATATTAATGCACAGCAGCCAATACCATTTGAGAATTGTTATATGTGTGTATTGGCATCTTTCTGTCTACTTATGATACACTGGTGTAAACACATTAAAAATAGCAAGAATGACCTGCCATTAAATTCAGCAGTTCCGGCGAGGCACTGTCAGATGCTTATCTTCCACCACAACCTTGCCTCTTCTATCTCTTCCTAGATTAAACTAAGGTGCCCTTGGCCCTTGAATCCAGCATTCTGGTCTGAACAAACGGGGAACCTGGCAGGGGAAGGGAGACGGAGAAGGGTGGGCATCGAAAAAAAAGGTGGGAGACTCGGTGGGGGGCTGCCTACTGTGGAAGAAGATTAAAAACATTGATAAATCCGTAACTTTTTTGGCACCAGAAACATGCCGGCTCTTGTGTGCAGCCCAGGTGAGGACTGCTGTATGGTTTTTACCCGGTCTCTGCAAGATGGAGGAGGGAGAGGTCATGACTCGCTGTCTTTAGTGGCCTTGCTCCCTGCTTGAAATGGTATGAAACTGCACTTGAATTTGGTGGCCTTGCACCCTGCTTGAAGTGGTAAGAAACTGCACTTGAATTTGGTGGCCTTGTACTCTGCTTGAAGTGGTAAGAAACTGCACTTGAATTTGGTGGCCTTGCACCCTGCTTGATAGGGAATTTCAAGGAATAGCTATGAGTCAACTGCCAGCCCACCAGCCGTGAGTGAGTGAGCTGCCAGCATAACTGGCTTGAGTGACTGAGCTGCCAGCCCACTAATGCATTTGGCCCACAATGTCCGTACTCATCCTCTGGAAACCAGTCCCTTCAGCCCATAACACCCATACTAGCGCTCTTGAAAGCCCCCCCTCCCACTGGCCACCAATATTGGAATTGGCGGAGATGTGGAATATTGCGTTGGGGACCAGCCCTCCCGTGTGATGCTGGGATCCAACGGGTCCCACTTAGTCTAGTATTCTTTTAATTGTATGGCTGCATGGTAACTCAAATATCACTGTACCTGAATTGGTGCATGTGACAATAAATGTGAATGTGAATCTAACACATGTGCTGACACAAAGTTGGGTTTCTATCAGTTCAGGAAAGACAAATTTAAATAACCCTGTATTGCACAAGTTGGGATTTACTATTTATTTTCCCCAATATATGGCTTTTCACCAGAATCCTTGCAACTAAAATTATTCTGTGAGTTGTGCTATTGCCAGTGTCTCTATGTGGAATTGGAAAATATGACTGGAACACAGCTGTTATACAACATGCTTGCTTTCAGGAAATTATGTTGCTGGATGATTGAAGGAGCTGGCATTAGTTCGAAAACACTTGATAAAACCAGAGGTCCGACAGCTCCTTCTCAGTGTGAACCCAGAGCTGCCTGTGTTCAGATGGGTTCCCCGCTCTTCTGGCTGCTTGTAGCACTAACAGGTAAAGCAAATTTACTTGACTCTTTGTGTAGGAAGAAACTGCAGATGCTGGTTTAAACCGAAGATAGACACTAAATACTGGAGTAACTCAGCAGGATGGGCAGCATCTCTGGAGAGAAGGAATGGGTGACGTTTCAGTCTGAGACCCTTCTTCAAACTAGCTAGGGATAAGGGAAACAAGAGATATATTAACGATGATGTAGAGAGATAAAGAACAATGAATGAAAGTTATGGAAAAAAAGTAACGATGATAAAGGAAACAGGCCATTGTTAGCTGTTTGGGGGTGAAAACGAGAAGCGGGTACGACTTGGGAGGGGGAGGGATGGAGAGAGAGGGAATGTCGGGGTTACTTGAAGTTAGAGAAATTAATATTCATACCACTGGGCTGTAAGCTGCCCAAGCGAAATATGAAATACTGATACTTGGAGTTAGAGAAATCAATATTCATACGACTTGTACTTGACTCTTTGTCCATTTTGGTTTAAATGTATTTATTTACCTTGAGAGAGGCCTGGATAGAATGGATTTTTTTAAAGAAGGATCTGCAGATGCTGGAGAATCGAGGGTACACAAAAAGCTGGAGAAACTCAGCGGGTGCAGCAGCATCTATGGAGCGAAGAAGATAGGCGACGTTTCGGGTCGAGACCCTTCAGAAGGGTCTCGACCCGAAACGTCGCCTATCTCCTTCGCTCCTTAGATGCTGCTGCACCCGCTGAGTTTCTCCAGCTTTTTGTGTACCCTGCATAGAATGGATGTGGGGAGGATGTTTCCACTAGTGGGAGAGTCTAGGCCAGAGCTTAGTGGGGAGTCTAGGCCACAGCCTCAGAATTAAAGGACACACCTGAAGAAAGGAGACAAGGTGAAATTTCTTGTCAGAGGGTGGTGAATCTGTGGAATTCGTTGGCACAGACAGCAATGTAGGCCAAGTCAATGGATATTTTTTAAGGTGGAGATTGATAGATTCTTGATTAGTACAGGTGTCAGGGGCTATGGGGTTGAGAGGGAAAGATAGATCAGCCATGTTTGAATGGCTGAGTAGACTTGATGGGTGGAATGGCCTAATTCTGCTCCTACAACTTATGTATCGGGTGAGAATTGATGACTAAGACTGCTACGAGAAATAAGTGCCCTGATACAATACTTCTAATTGATGCTGCGTTTAAAGTTCTTTTTTTTTTTAACTTTAGATTTTATTGCTTTTATGTATACACAAATAAAATGCAAATATAACAACGAAACATACAACATTACAATGAAACGTATAACAGTGTAGCGGGGTGTTCAGTTTACAATTATACAGTGTTGTCTTTATTTCTATACCTAATCCATTTTTCCCATTTTCTTTTAAATTCGTCTTCTTTCACTCTTAGAGAATATGTCATTTTCTCCATGACAAATATTTCCTGTACTATGTCTACCCATTGTCTAAGTCTGGGTATGTCCGCTGCGAGCCAGTTTCTTGTAATGGCCTTTCTGCCAGCTGTGAGTAGGATTTTTACCAAGTAATGGTCTTCCTTCAGCACCACTGTATTTATATTACCCAGGTATAAAATGGAACACTTCTTGCTGACTATATATCCTAATACCTCCGTTAATTCTGAATTCACTCTGTCCCAAAATGGTTCTATTTTTGGGCAACTCCAGAAGATATGTGCATGGATTGCATCTGTTTGGCCACATTGCCTCCAGCATGTTTGCTGCCTTAGAATTTGCTTGCTTTTTATGTTAGGCGTAATAAAGAAACAAATCAAAATTTTTCCAATTAAATTCTCTCCAATGTTGTGAATTGGTGGATGTCTGTATAGTGTTACACACATATGATGCCATTCTTCTTCTGAGATCGTAATGTTCAATTCCTTTTCCCACTTAAATTTTACATAAAATGTAGTTTTAGCTTGACATTCCATTAAACTATGATAAAGTTTAGAAATAATCCTTAATGTTTTTTGATGATACGCACTAACTATCACTTCTATCACTGGATTCTTTTCTTCTAGTGCCTCCCTTTTTACCTTTTTATTGTAATAATCTCTCAGTTGGAGGTATCTAAATAAGTCTTGGTTCCGAAGTGTAAATCTATCCTTCAAATCTTGAAAACTTCTTAGGTCTCCATTTTCAATAACAGTACAAAATGCAGTCATTCCTTTCTTCACCCACTCTTTAAATGTTGTCATACTTCCGCGTTTAAAGTTCTAAAAGAAAAAGGAAGGTGATAACTACGAAAAAGAGCATGCATTTGGTAGCATAATCTGGGCAGGACTTCAACCAGAGTTGTCAACAATAATGGAGAAATTCTCAAATGGATGACATAACTGGTTGATAACTGAACGTTCCCACATTTTGATCTTAAAATGGGGAATGAAGACTAACATAAGCTGAACTAGATTTTCACAGCAATAAAACACAGTGCGCTGGAGTAACTGTGCAAGTCGGGCAGCATCTGTGGAAGGAATGGACGGGAGACTTTTCTCCCTTCACAGATGTTGTCTGAACTGCTGTGAATTCCCAGCAGCTTTCCATTCTTAATTACAAGAAGCTGGTTGTTCTGTGTACTGGCATTCAGAACAGTGAGAATGAAAGTGGAAGTGAATGTAACATCATTTAGTCACACAGTGTGGAAACAGGCACTTCAGCCCAACCTGCCCACGCTGACCAACATGTCCCATCTACACTATTCCCACTTGCCTGCATTTGGCCCATATCCCTGTAAACCTGTCCTATCCATGTACCGCTGAGTTTCTCCAGCTTTTTGTGTACTCGATTCTCCAGCATCTGCAGTTCCTTCTTTAAAACTTTGTCTACTCCATGCGATATCTCCTCAAGGTATGCCTACTTTGAAGAAGTTCTCCTCCTCCCTACGGAGACAGTTTTCAGATCCCTGACCAGTCTGAAGAAGGGTCTCTTATCTCCTTCGCTCCTTAGATGCTGCTGCACTGAGTTTCTCCAGCTTTTTGTGTACTCGATTCTCCAGCATCTGCAGTTCCTTCTTTAAAACTATCCATGTACACTAAATGTTTCTTAAACATTGCGATAGTACCTTCCTCAACTACTTCCTCCGGCAGCTCGTTCTGTGCACACACCACCCTTTGTGTGAAAAGGTTACCCCTCAGATTCCTATAAAATCTTTCCCCCTTCACCTTAAACCCATGTCCTCTGGTTCTCGATTCCCCTACTCTGGCAAGAGACTCTGTGCATTTACCCGATCTATTCCTCTCATGATTTTATACAGCTCCATGAGATCAATTGGGAAGAGTTTTGTGTCGGAGAAGATATGTTGACAATAAGAAAAACTCCAGCTCTGCACTTGCAAGCTGTATTTTCCAACAAGTTCTAGGATGCCAAGTATTGGGATAATATTGCCCAATTCTGGACTAAGCTGATTTTGGAGCACGGTTTTGTATTTCCATTGTTTGGCTTTAGTCTGCAGCGTAGGTTAAGTTAATCTGTTCAATGGTTCAATCAACCTCACCTGGGCTGTACACAAGAGTCGCCAAGAGTTGCTGGTGCAGACTACGTTTCAACGAGTTCATTGAACAGTTTTATCTGAAACTAGACTGAGTGGGACCCAACGGATCCCCCCCCCCCCCAATGCAACCCATTCCCCAATGCAATATTCCACCACACACCTGTTCCCCCAACGCAACCCGTTCCCCAAAGCAATGTTCCACTAATCTGGGGAGGGGGTTTGGGTAAGGGGTGCTGTGGGGGAGGGGGAGGGGATGTTTGGGAGGGGGGGGGTGTGGGGAAGGGGTACTGTGGGGGAAGGGGGGGGGGGTTGGGGAGGGGGGATTGGGGGGGTGGGGGAGGGGGGATGTTTTGGAGGTGATGTTTAGGAGGGGGGAATGTGGGGCTGGAGTGGTGGGGGGAAGGGCTGGGGAGGGGGGTTATGTTGTGAGTGGGTGGGGGGGAGGGGATGTTTGGGAGGGGGGATGTGGGTGGGGGTTGTTGGGGGTTGTGGGGAACCTTCAAAACCTTCATAACGTATACTATTTCACAAAACTTATTTGACTTGCAGCAGAGGAGAATAGTGAGTAAGGTGGTGACAAATCATAGTGCGATGGGGGATCGTTTTTGCGCAAATTTAATTACATGGAAATACATGACAGGAATTGGTCAAGATGAGAGTTTTAGTAATGTACTAGACCAATTGGGACCCGTTGGGTCCCATGTTTACAGGGGAGGGCAGGTACCCCAACAGAATATTCCACCTCTCCACTTAATTCCATTATTGGTGGCCAGTGGGGGGGCTTTCTGGAGCGCTAGTATGGGAGTTGTGGGCTCTCACACAATATACATATGACAGTAAAACTCTCTTGAATCTACTCACGCAGTTGAGCATGGCCTCTCCCCTGAGCGGGTCTTCCACAGTGACCGAGACTTCGGGAATGAGTGTGACCTTTAATTCAGTTCAAGCAGCACAGTGCAGACCAACCCTTCAATTCAGTTCAAGCGGCACAGTGCAGACCAACCCTTCAGTTCAGTTCACTCACGGCGTAGACTCACACTTTTGGACTCAACTCTCACGGTCTTCGGGAGTGACAAACTCACGTCCGGCCTCCAGGGCTTTATTCTCCTTGCCCCTGGAAGGGTCGTTACCTTCATCATGGTGACAGACAGGCGAGAAGACCAATCTGCTGCTCATGAGGGATAAAATTTGGACCATTAGAGAACCAGAATGGACAGCTATCTGCAGAGCCAAAAGAGATGGGGGAGATATTGAACAATTTCTTTTCTTCGGTATTCACCAAGGAGAAGGATATTGAACTCTGTGAGGTAAGGGAAAAAACTAGAGTAGCTATGGAAACTATGAGGTTCAAAGAGGAGGAAGTACTGACACTTTTGAAAAATATAAAGGTGGATAAGTCTCCAGGTCCTGACAGGATATTCCCTAGGACATTGAGGGAAGTTAGTGTAGAAATAGCAGGAGCTATGACAGAAATATTTCAAATGTCATTAGAAACGGGAATAGTGCCGGAGGATTGGTGTACTGCGCATGTTGTTCCATTGTTTAAAAAGGGTTCAAAGAATAAACCTAGCAATTATAGACCTATTAGTTTGACGTCAGTGGTGGGCAAATTAATGGAAAGGATACTTAGAGATAATATATATAAGCATCTGGATAAACAGGGTCTGATCAGGAACAGTCAACATGGATTTGTGCCTGGAAGGTCATGTTTGACAAACCTTCTTGAATTTTTTTGAAGCGGTAACTAGGGAAATTGATGAGGGTAAAGCAGTGGATGTTGTCTATATGGATTTCAGTAAGGCCTTTGACAAGGTTCCCCATGGAAGGTTGGTTCAGAAGGTTCAATCTTTGGGTGTTAATGGCGGAGTAGCAAGATGGATTCAACAGTGGCTGAATGGGAGATGTCAGAGAGTAATGGTGGATGGCTGTTTGTCAGGTTGGAAGCCGGTGACCAGTGGGGTGCCTCAGGGATCTGTGTTGGGTCCACTGTTGTTTGTCATGTACATCAATGATCTGGATGATGGGGTGGAAAATTGGATAAGTAAGTATGCAGATGATACTAAGATAGGTGGTATTTGTGGATAATGAAGTAGATTCTCAAAGTCTACAGAGAGATTTGGGCCATTTGGAAAAGTGGGCTGAAAGATGGCAGATGGAGTTTAATGCTGATAAGTGTGAAGTGCTACATCTTGGCAGGACAAATCAAAATAGGACGTACATGGTAAATGGTAGGGAATTGAGGAATGCTGTGGAACAGAGGGATCTAGGAATAACTGTGCATAGTTCCCTGAAGGTGGAATCGCATGTAGATAGGGTGGTAAAGAAAGCCTTTGGTGTGCTGGCCTTTATAAATCAGAGCATTGAATATAGGAGTAGGGAAGTAATGTTAAAATTGTACAAGGCATTGGTAAGACCAATTCTGGAGTATGGTGTACAATTTTGGTCGCCTAGTTATAGGAAGGATGTCAACAAAATAGAGAGAGTACAGAGGAGATTTACTAGAATGTTGCCAGGGTTCCAGCAACTATGTTACAGAGAAAGGTTGAACAAGTTAGGTCTTTATTCTTTGGAGCGCAGAAGGTTAAGGGGTGACTTGATTGAGGTCTTTAAAATGATGAAAGGCATAGACAGAGTTGACGTGGATAAGCTTTTTCCCATTGAGGGTAGGGAAGATTCAAACAAGAGGGCATGACATGAGAATTAAGGGACAGAAGTTTAGGGGTAACGTGAGGGGGAACTTCTTTACTCAGAGGGTGGTGGCTGTGTGGAATCAGCTTCCAGCAGAGGTGGTGGAGGCAGGATCGATTTTAACATTTAAAAGTAAAGTGGATAGGTATATGGACGTGAAGGGAATGGAGGGGTATGGTCTGAGTGCAGGTAGATGGGACTAGGGGAAAACAAATGGTCGGCACGGACTGGAAGGGCCGAGAGGGCCTGTCTCCGTGCTGTAATTGTTATATGGTTATATGGTTATATGGTTTATATGATTTTTTTAAACATTCATAACTTTTTTATTATTTCACCGATCGGAAAAAACCTTGGGGCAGTTGGAGGACAGGAGGACGGTGAGTAAGATGGGGAAAAAATCAAAGTGATATAGGGTAATGTTTTTCTAAAATTTATTACATTGTAGACAGGAGGTGGAGTGTAATGAGACTTTTAGTAATAGGATAGATAGAAAGATAGATAGATAGATATATAGATAAATAGATAGATAGATACAAAATACTGGAGTAACTCTGCGGGACAGGCAGCATCTCTGGGGATAAGGAATGGGTGACGTTTTGGGTTGAGACCTTTCTTCAGACTGAAGAGTCTAAAGAAGAGTCTCTGACCTAAATGTCACCTATTCCTTCTCTCCAGAGATGCTGCCTGTCTCGTTACGCTACTCCAGCATTTGAAACCAGCATCTGCAGTTCTTTCCTGTACAGTTTTATCTCCTTCTCGCAGCAGTTTCCCCCCCACCGGGTCGCCCACCTTCGTTCTCGGCCACGCCCCCAACCTCCACCCCCCCTAAACTAAACTAAACCAAACTAAACTAAACTAAACTAATTGTCATCATGTGACGATGTAATTGTGTTTGTGATCTTGATCCAGTGCCTACGGCATCCATTGTCCATCATGGCCGTGTGAACCTACGAAGCAGCTGGGTGCAGCTGTTAAGGATGCTTAAATGTACCACAGGGCGATCGTTCTCCTACAATGGGTACGGCTGTTATTGTGGACTTGGAGGGAAAGGCCGGCCACTGGACACCACAGATTGGTGAGGAAGATTCCCAAACTTTCCTTTTATATATAATTACAGCGGTAGAGTTGCTGCCTTACAGCGCCAGAGAACCCAGTTCCATCCAGACTACGGGTGCTGTCTGTACGGAGTTTGCACGTTCTCCCTGTGACCGCGTGGGTTTCCTTCGGCTGCTCCGGTTTCCTCCCACATACCAATGACGGCATCAGTTCAATCCACTAGTTGCTTCGTCACCACTTCTGATACTAATTTGGTTTAAATTTATAAGCAATCATGACAGAATTGAAATTCTTACCTCTTAATCAGTGCTCTGGGCCTCTGGACTACTAGTTCTGTAATGTTATCTCTATCCTACACTGCTTTTTTAAACTCCAGAGAAGATTAGTGTTGTGTTTGTATATAGTTATGTAAACAAGTCATCTGTTGGGATATGTTGGGATATAATCATGTATGTAGAAGAATTCTCTGCATTGGAATAAACATTGTTTCAAATTCCTGTGTCCTCGAAATGCAAGTAACTGCAAGCAAAACTCACCAGCCGTATCGATAGGTTCATCTTAAGTACCATACGGTAAATCATTTCCATTTAGCGTTTCTTAGTAGAAATCAGTCTTTTAAAAACTTGATCATCAGCTCCGAGACAATGATATCCATCCTGGATAGGATATACTCTTCCACTAGTGGGAGAGTCTAGGGCTAGAGGTCATAGCCTCAGAATTAAAGGACGTTCTTTTAGGGAAGAGATGAGGAGAAATTTCTCATCTGGGTGGTGAATCTGTGGAATTCTTTGCCACAGAGGGCTGTAGAGGCCACATCAGTGGATATTTTTAAGGCAGAGATAGATAGATTCTTGATTAGTACTGGTGTCAGGGATTATGGGGAGAAGGCAGGAGAATGGGGTTAGGAGGGAGACATTGATCAGCCATGATTGAATGGTGGAGTAGACTTGATTGGGCCGAATGGCCTAATTCTACTCCTATCACTAATGTTATTCTGTTTTTGTAATGATCTTGCTCTATTTAACTTCATCAATTTTTCCTTAAACTTGTATGATGATGCTTACTGCCACAATGGCTGATACAGGAAAAGACACAAAGTGCTGGAGTAACTCAGCGGGTCAGGCAGCATCACTGGAGGACATGGATAGGTGAAGTATTTGGTCGGGAGCCCTTTTTCAGAACGATTTTGTATTAGGAGATAGAAAGCTGGAAGAGAGGTGGGAGCAGGACAAAGTCTGGCAAGTGAAAAGGAACTGCAGATGCTTAAAAGACACAAAATGCTGGAGTAATTCAGCGGGTTAGGCTGCATCTCTGAAAATCTTGAAACACAAAAGGCAATGGACAGAAGATCGCTTCCCATTTGTTTTGCTGGGCTTGCATCTTAAGGAAAGAAATTGACAAATTGTTGAGCTTAGTTTAGTGTCACGTGTACCGAGGTAGTGTAAAAAACCTTTGTTGCGTGCTAACCAGTCAGCGGAAAGACAAGACATGATTACAGTCGAACTATTCAGTGTACAGATACATGAGAAAGGGAATAACGTTTAGTGCAAGATAAAGCCAGTAAAGTCTGATCAAAGATATTCCAAAGGTCTCCAATGAGGTAGGTAGTAGTTCAGGAATGCTCTCTAGTTGTTGATAGGATGGTTCAGTTGCCTGATAACAGCTGCGAAGAAACTGCCACTGAATCTGGAAGTGTGCGTTTTCACACTTCTATACCTTTTCTCCCCGATGGCAATCATCTACTGTTGAGCGGGTTAACAATGTGTTTTGTCCCTCGCAATTCTCACGTTAAACAAAGCGCCCAGTCAATTATTTACTGACTCCTCCATCTCTTCCTTCTTTGCTCCTTAAGGTGCTGCTTTGAACATGACTGCTGTTATGGGAGAGCGGAGAATATTGGTTGTTGGCCCAAGTCTCAAAACTACAACTGGGCTTGCGACGGAGGTACACCGAGCTGTTGTGAGTATTTGACCAGATAACACTGAAAGGGGGCATCGCACTTTGGGAAACAATCATCGGGAGGTGGGAGTGTGAGCAGCTTGAAGTGTGCAATGTATCTGGAAACTAGCAAATAAGCCAGACCCAGCTGATATCAGAAGCCAGTCCATATATGCAGGCATCATTGTCTTCCAATTGAACCCAACACTCAATAGTTGGCGAGTTCATATGTTTGGTAGCTATCATTGACCTTTTTGTCCATCATTGACCAGGTCCAGGTACCTGATTGATAGTGTGTGAGGTCCCTGGTTCAACTCCATGTTTCAGCACCAATTTGTAAATTTAGGGTGGCACAGTGGTAGAGTTGCTGCCTTACAGCACCCGAGACCCGGGTTCGATCCTGACTACGGGTGCTTTTCTGCAAGGAGTTTACCTGTTCTGCCTGTGACCTGCGTGGGTTTTCTCAGGGTGTTCCGGTTTCCTCCCACAATCCAAAGATGTGCGGGTTTGTAGGTTAATTGGCTTCAGCAAAATTATCTCCAGTATGTAGGATAGAACTGGTGTATGTGTGGTCGCTGGTCTGCACGGACTAGGTGGGCTGAAGGGCCTGTTTCATGCTGAATCTCTTCTTAAAGTCCAAGATAGGGAATAGTAATGGGTACTTGCTGAAAACTGCAGGGGTCACACGACACACGTAGCCCACCCAGGTAATGAAATGTTACATCTTACTGAGTCAGAACGAACTGCAGATGCTGGTTTACAACGAAGATAGACACAAAATGCCGAACTAACTCAGCGGCACGGGCAGCATCTCTGGAAAGATGGAATGGGTGATGTTTCAGGTCGAGACCCTTCTTCACACTGTCTGTCTGTATGCCTGTCATATGTTACTGACCTCCACCACCCTGGTGCATATTCATTTCTCCCACAATTCTGCGCCTCTTTCCCCCTCGATCCACCCCTGTCGGCATCCCACCTTCTGACTTTACATTTCACTCCCCTTCTCTCCTTATGAATGAATGAAGATGTTTATTGGCCAAGTATTCACATACAAGGAATTTGCCTTGGTGCTCCGCCCGCAAGTAACAACATAACATAGTGACAGTTAGGAATGACACATAAAACATTAAACATTAATCATTAAATATCTGACACCCTTTTGTCTCCTTTCAATCTATTTAATAGGAACCTGAGGGGCAACTTTTTTTACGCAGAGGGTGGTATGTGTATGGAATGAGCTGCCGGAGGAGGTAATTGAGGCAGGTACTATCACAAACTTTAAAAAACATTTGGACAAGTACATGGTTTGGAGGGATATGGGCCAGATGCGGGTAGTTGGGACTAGTGTAGATGCAGCATGTTGGTCGGTGTGGGCAAGTTGGGCCTGTTTCCACACTATGACTTTACTAGTATGCTTTGTTAGTAATGGGCTTGCGTCAATGTTCTGGAAGAGGCGGGATGATGGAAGCGCTTGCAATCTAATGTCATATGGAATTTGGTTCCCTTATTAGTCCTTGAGACTGATCTCATAACATGGATGGTATGAATGAACGAGTTGTGTAGAGGCACAGTTAGAACATTAAGATAATACTGCGTACAACATTCACAATTGTTTTGGTTCATTGAGTTTATTGTGGAGAACATGGTGAGTAGTGAAAAGGGCATTCAGTACCCAAGAGAAAGAACTGTAATCATATCCAAACTGGGCATGGGCACTCCAAAAGAGCATAAACATGCAGACTGTTTGGAAGAACGTGCTGTTTCAACAATGCAATTATTCAAAAATCATAGACCCAAAAGGCTGGGGTGACTCAGCAGGTCAAACAGCAAACCTGGAGAAAAGGAATGGGTGACGTTTCTGGTTGAGACCCTTCTTCAAACGCTGAAGAGTCTATTTTGGGTCTATCTTTGGTTTAAACCAGCATCTGCACATTATTAAAAAATCACATCTTTTCACACTTCTACAGCAAGCTGTCCGAGGCATCTAACCATAAAAGGGCTTCTTCTAAACCTTCAATTGCAAACATTCTTACTAACATATGTTTTTTTTTAATTAGTCTGCTTTTGCTAAATTTCTGATTGTTGTTGAACATGAAGTACGAATGATATCAAATAATTGGTTTGAAGAAGTCACTGTACCCAACAGTTAAATTAATATTAAAGATATGGTCATTGACCCAAAATTCTCCAGCACGACTTGATCTTGGCTGCGTATTTTAAGTTTATTTCTGCAACCCAGGTTACCGTGGTTTATTAAGCTTGTACTGGATCTCTTAATAATCTACTCAGAACTCACTTTTATTTCTTCTGCAAGTATTTCAAAAAGTGCAGAGATATATGGACTTATCATAATATCATCATGCGTAAGGATTTTAAAGGAGTGAATTGGGACACTTTGTTTCATGGGAAGGATGTAGAAGAGAAATGGAGGACATTTAAAGGGGAAATTGTAAGAGTACAGAATCTTTATGTCCCTGTTAGGTTGAAAGGAAATAGTAAAAATTGGAAAGAGCAAGGGAAATTGGACACTTGTTTCGAAAAAAGAGAGATATCTACAATAATTATAGGAGGCATGGAGTAAATGAGGTGCTAGAGGAGTATAAAGAATGTAAAAAGAATCTTAAGAAAGAAATTAGGAAGGCTAAAAGAAGATATGAGGTTGCTTTGGCAAGAAAGGTGAAAGTAATCCCAAAGGGTTTTTACAGCTATATTAATAGCAAAAGGATAACGAGGGATAAAATTGGACCATTAGAGAACCAGAATGGACAGCTATCTGCAGAGCCAAAAGAGATGGGGGAGATATTGAACAATTTCTTTTCTTCGGTATTCACCAAGGAGAAGGATATTGAACTCGGTGAGTTAAGGGGAAAGAGTAGAGTAGCTATGGAAACTATGAGATTCAAAGAGGAGGAAGTACTGACACTTTTGAAAAATATAAAAGTGGATAAGTCTCCAGGTCCTGACAGGATATTCCCTAGGACATTGAGGGAAGTTAGTGTAGAAATAGCAGGAGCTATGACAGAAATATTTCAAATGTCATTAGAAACGGGAATAGTGCCGGAGGATTGGCGTACTGCGCATGTTGTTCCATTGTTTAAAAAGGGTTCAAAGAATAAACCTAGCAATTATAGACCTATTAGTTTGACGTCAGTGGTGGGCAAATTAATGGAAAGGATACTTAGAGATAATATATATAAGCATCTGGATAAACAGGGTCTGATCAGGAACAGTCAACATGGATTTGTGCCTGGAAGGTCATGTTTGACAAACCTTCTTGAATTTTTTTGAAGCGGTAACTAGGGAAATTGATGAGGGTAAAGCAGTGGATGTTGTCTATATGGATTTCAGTAAGGCCTTTGACAAGGTTCCCCATGGAAGGTTGGTTCAGAAGGTTCAATCTTTGGGTGTTAATGGCGGAGTAGCAAGATGGATTCAACAGTGGCTGAATGGGAGATGTCAGAGAGTAATGGTGGATGGCTGTTTGTCAGGTTGGAAGCCGGTGACCAGTGGGGTGCCTCAGGGATCTGTGTTGGGTCCACTATTGTTTGTCATGTACATCAATGATCTGGATGATGGGGTGGAAAATTGGATAAGTAAGTATGCAGATGATACTAAGATAGGCGGTGTTGTGGATAATGAAGTAGATTTTCAAAGTCTACAGAGAGATTTGGGCCATTTGGAAAAGTGGGCTGAAAGATGGCAGATGGAGTTTAATGCTGATAAGTGTGAAGTGCTACATCTTGGCAGGACAAATCAAAATAGGACGTACATGGTAAATGGTAGGGAATTGAGGAATGCTGTGGAACAGAGGGATCTAGGAATAACTGTGCATAGTTCCCTGAAGGTGGAATCGCATGTAGATAGGGTGGTAAAGAAAGCCTTTGGTGTGCTGGCCTTTATAAATCAGAGCATTAACTATAGGAGTAGGGAAGTAATGTTAAAATTGTACAAGGCATTGGTAAGACCAATTCTGGAGTATGGTGTACAATTTTGGTCGCCTAGTTATAGGAAGGATGTCAACAAAATAGAGAGAGTACAGAGGAGATTTACTAGAATGTTGCCAGGGTTCCAGCAACTATGTTACAGAGAAAGGTTGAACAAGTTAGGTCTTTATTCTTTGGAGCGCAGAAGGTTAAGGGGGGACTTGATTGAGGTCTTTAAAATGATGAAAGGGATAGACAGAGTTGACGTGGATACGTTTTTCCCATTGAGGGTAGGGAAGATTCAAACAAGAGGGCATGACATGAGAATTAAGGGACAGAGGTTTCGGGGTAACGTGAGGGGGAACTTCTTTACTCAGAGGGTGGTGGCTGTGTGGAATCAGCTTCCAGCAGAAGTGGTGGAGGCAAGATTGATTTTAACATTTAAGAGTAAAGTGGATAGGTATATGGACGTGAAGGGAATGGAGGGGTATGGTCTGAGTGCAGGTAGATGGGACTAGGGGAAAACAAATGGTCGGCACGGACTGGAAGGGCCGAGAGGGCCTGTTTCCGTGCTGTAATTGTTATATGGTTATATGGTTATAATATTAGTAACCTCTTAAAAGGCAAAATGGATATTGATTACCTTCTGTAAACAGGAACACATGATGACCTGTAAAACATGTGTAAAAGTAAAAGTATCGTCTTGTGTGCAAAATACATGTCCTGCAGGTGAATTGATATTCGTAAATGTTGAAGTGAATGTCATAAAGTAAAAATGTTCTATGAGAATAAGCAGAGATATTGATGGGATTTCGCCACATTGAGGAAAATGGGGCCCAATACATTGGAATCCAAACTCTTGTGGGGCGCAAAACTGGTGCTTTGTAAACTATCAAGTACCTGGTTAAAAATCATTAAAGAAAGACACAAAGTGCTTGGAGTAACTCAGTTGCAGTACTTCAGTCCAAAGAAGGGTCCCGACCCAAAACTTCGCTTATCCACGTTCTCCGCACACGCTGGCTGACCCGCTGAGTTACTCCAGCACTTTGTGTATTTTCTTTTGTAAACCAGTGTCTGCGGCTCCCTGTATCCACCCATCACTGTGCACAAAGCAGCATTAAACATTTATGCACCTGTCTTAAATGTTAAATCTTAAAAGAACGTGCAAACTCCACGCAAACAGACAAAGCCCAAGGTCAGGATTGAACCTGGTTCTCCGGCTCCGTGAGGCAGTGGCTCTATGAGCTGCACCACCGTGTATGTCTGCAATCATTTGTACGATGGTTCACGACGTTTGGATGTTAAATATGATTGAACAAGGGTTGCCACCAAACTGAAGGAATGGTGAATCAATGGAAACATGAACTACTTCAGGAAAAGAGCCAACATTCACGGGTGCGCACTTTGACAAAATAATGCAGAATTCAAATCTGTGCGTCACTGAGTCTGTAGAACTGTTGGGGGGGAAACCACTGCCTTTGGTCTAGAGCTAGTCCTCAATAGGGTATCCTGGTCCACATAGGCAAGTTGGGCTGAAGTGCTTGTTTCCGTGCTGTCTGACTCTACAATTCCATGTGTTCAAATTTCTGGGAATAGGACCCGAGGTCAGGATTGAACCTGGCTCTCTGGCGCTGTGAGGCAGTAGTACTGCCAGTTGCGTCAGTGTGCGGCTCTGTTGCTGTTGTGGAGTGAGGGAGTGGAGGTGGCATTAAGGATGACACCTCCAACATGCGATAGATGGTGTGAGGTTTGATTGTACAATTTCCTGTTTCAAACTTCATCAATGAAGTCTAGAACACAAACTATGCAGCAACGAGTGCTTTAAGGTGAGGTGGGGGAAGATTTAATAGGAACCTGAGGGGAAACTCTTTTACACAAGGGTAGTGGGTGTATGGAACGAGCTGCCGGAGGAGGGAGTTGAGACATGTACTATCATATCTTTTAAGAGGCATTTGGACAGGTACATGAATAGGATAGGTTTGGAGGGATATGGGCCAAGGTGGGACTAGTGTAGATGGGGGCATGTTGGTCAGTGTGGGCAAGCTGGGCCGAAGGGTCTGTTTCCACGTTGTATGACTGTGATCCTATGACCCTATAAGTAATGATATTTTATTTTATTACAGGGGTACGCAATACCAGATGTCAAAGGATGATTTGTGAATGTGATGTGGTGCTATCAAAATGCTTAAAGAGGGCGAACTACCAGAAGAAATATGCGTATTGGTCCAATTTCTATTGTGAAAATTCAAAGACATATTGTTGGTAGGCCTTGGGAGAGAAAAATCGATGCCTAAGAAGTCCATAATTTCATAAATCATAGGAGTAGAATTAGGCCATTAAACCCATCAAGTCTACTCTGCCATTCAATCATGGCTGATCTATCTTTCCATCTCAACCCCATTCTCCTGCCATAAGCCTTGACACCCGTACCAATCAAGTATCTGTCAATTTCCGCCTTAAATTCACCCAATGGCTTGGCCTCCACCACCATCAGTGGCAATGAATTCCACAGATTCACCACCCTCTGATTAAAGAAATTCCTCCTCGTCTCCTTTCTAAAAGTACGCCCTTGGATTCTGGGGCTGTGCCCTCTGGTCCTAGACTGCCTCACCAGTGGAGACATCTCCACGTCCACACTATCCAATCCTTTCACTGTCCGGTCGGTACGTTTCAATGTATGATGGCGGGGCAGTGTAATATAAGCTGAAGCAATGATCTGCATGATTCACTCAAGGCCGTTAAGCCCTTTCGCACCGAGTGACTTGCACGTCACAATCAAAACATTTAATCAGAAAATTTAACTGGAGAATGAATCTTAAAAGATCAGTCCCTTCTGGTCAGATTGTAAAAGGACCATGGATTTACAATTTTCTTTGCTCTGTTCTTTTTTATAGATACTTTTTAGTTCCTCTTTTGCCAAAGCACTCTCAAGATTCAAGAGAGTTTATTGTCATGTGTCCCAGATAGGACAAGGACATTCTTGCTTTGCTTCAGCACCACAGAATATAGTAGGCATGAATAAATACAGAAAATAACTGACCAGTGGTTATATACCAATGAATATATGTATATATATATACACACACACGTAAATAAACAGATAAAGTGCAATGGGCTATTAATGATCAGAGTTTTGTTTGAGTTGTGTTCAATAGCCTAATGGCTGTGGGGAAGCAGATGTTCCTGAACCTGGATGTTGCAGATTTCAGGCTCCTGTACCTTCTACCTGAAGGCAGCGGGGAGATGAGTGAATGGCCAGGATGCTGTGGGTCCATGATGCTGCCAGCCCTTTTGAGGCAGCGACTGCGGTAGATCCACTCGATGATAGGGAGGTCTGGGCAGTGCTTACCATCCCCTCGATGGTAGGGAGCCGATGATGGTCTGGGCAGTGCTTACAACTTTTTGCAGTCTTTTCCGCTCCTGGGTGCTCAAGTTGCTGAACCAAGCCACGATACAACCGGTCAGCATGCTCTCTACTGTGCACCTGTAGAAGTTAGAGAGAGTCCTCCTTGACGTACCAACTCTCCGTAACCTTCTCATGAAGTAGAGGCGCTGATGTGCTTTCTTTCATAATTGCATCCGTGTTCTCGGACCAGGAGAGATCTTCACAGATGTGCACGCACAGGAATTTGAAGCTCTTGACCCTCTCCACCATCGACCCGTTGATATAAACGGGACTTTGGGTCCCCATCCTACCCCTTCCAAAGTCCACAATCAGTTCCTTGGTTTTGCTGGTGTTGAGAGCCAGTTTATTGTGCTGGCACCATTTGGTCAAACGGTCGATCTCACTTCTATACTCTGACTCATCTCCATCAGTGATACGTCCCACAACAGTGGTGTCGTCAGCGAACTTGATGATGGAGTTCGCACTGTGACCGGCTACGCAGTCATGAGTATAGAGTGAGTACAGCAGGGGGCTGAGCACGCAGCCTTGAGGTGCTCCCGTGCTGATTGTTATCGAGGCTGACCCATTTTCACCAATATGGACTGTGGTCTGTGAATGAGATAATCGAGGATCCAATTGCAGAGGGATGCGCAGAGACCCAGTTCTGCGAGTTTGGTAACCAGCTTGGAGGGGATGATTGTGTTAAATGCCGAGCTGTAATCAATGAATAACAGCCTGACATATGAGTTTTTGTTGTCCATGTGGTCCAGAGCGGAGTGGAGAGCCAGCGAGATCGCATCCACCGTTGATCTGTTGTGGCGGTAAGCGAACTGCAGTGGGTCCAGGTTTTTGTTGAGGTTGTTTGATTTCCGCCATGATCAACCTCTCAAAGCACTTCATCACCACCGATGTTAGTGCCACTGGTCGGTAGTCATTGAGGCACGTCACCTTACTCTTCTTGGGCACCGGTATAATTGATGCCCTTTTAAAGCAGGTGGGAACCTCAGACCTTAGAAGTGAGAGGATGAAAATGTCCATTAAAAACTCCAGCCAGTTGGTCAGCACAGATTTTTAGAATATGACCGGGTATACCATCAGGTCCAGGCGCTTTTCGAGGTTTCACCCCTCTGAAGGATTTCCTGACGTCGGCCTCTGTGACGGAGACTGAAATACCATCACAGCGAATGGGGGCTCGAAAAGGCACATCAGTGTTCTCCCTATCAAAGCGTGCGTAAAACGCATTGAGCTCGTCAGGGAGTGAAGTTTCACTGACAAGTGTGCTGCCTCCTGGTTTCGCCTTGTAGGACATGATTGCATTCAGTTGCCGAACATCCGTTTCATCCTCCAGCTTGGAGCAGAAGGCCCTTTTGGCCTTTTTGATGGCCTTATTAAGGTCGTATCCGGTCTTCTTGTAATCCTCGGTATCTTCAGACATGAATGTCTGGTGTCTGGACTTCAGAAGAGTGCGGATCTCATAGTTCATCCAAGGCATCTGATTGGGAAACACTTGGCAGGTTTTTGTAGGGATGCAGTCCTCCGCACATTTCTTTATGAAGTCTGTAGCGACTGTGGCGTATTCGTTCAGTTCCGTTGCCGAATCCCTGAACATTGCCCAGTCTACAGACTCCAAACAGTCCTGGACTTGTTCCTTTGCCTAACAAGGGTCAATTTAGGAGAAAACATATGTTGAATGTTTGATAAAAGTGTTCAAGCTCATATAAGAATGATATAAAAAAGCACAAAGTGCTGAATTAACTCAGCAGGTCAGGCAGCATCTCTGGAGAACATGGAGAGGTGACGATTCGGGTCGGAACCCTTCTTCAGACTGATTGAGATTGAGGTTGAGGATGATATACTGTCTGAAGAAGGGTCTCGATCCAAAACGTCACCTATTCCTTTTCTCCAGAGACGCTGCCTGACCCGTTGAGTAACTCCAGCATTTTGTGCCGTATTTAGAGTTTGCCTATCATTTCACTCATTAAGTGAAGATATATATTCGGTTCCAAGCAGTATTACCACGGGAACAATAATTGTGAATTATAGAATTCTAGATTTTCCATGAACACGAAATGCTGGAGTAGCTCAGCGGGACAGGCGCATCTCTGGAGAGAAGGAATGGGTGATGTTTCGGGTCGAGACCCTTCTTGAGACTAGAGATATCTTCTATGCTGCCTGTCTCGCTGAGTTACTCCAGCATGTTGTGTCTATCTTCGGTTTAAACCAGCATCTGCAGTTCCTTCCTACTCTAGATTTTCCAAAATAATTTAAGAATCATAGTAGTTTCATGGTTAATACACAGTGATTCAGATTTCTAGGTTTCCTTTATTATTCCGCCACATACGGAAACATTCTGCCGGTGGTGTTCCCGTGTATTTTCTATCCTGGTCATAGATGCTGGACTTGACTGTTTTGTATATGCTCTCGCAGCAGCCTGGATGATTACCTACAGAGTGTAAAACATGCGAGCAAATTTGGCCCCCATATCTGAGGAAGGCTGTGCTGGCTCTGGAGAGGGTCCAGAGGAGGTTTACAAGAATGATCCCAGGAATGAGTGCGTTAGCATATGATGAGCGTTTGACAGCACCGAGCCTCTACTCGCTGAAGTTTAGAAGGTTAAAAGGACAAAGGACAAAGGACATTTATTGTCACATACACCAATTGGTGTAGTGAAATTTGTCTTGCCATGCAGCACATAGATAAACATAAGACACAACATTAAAGGATTTAACATAAAACATAAAAAACATCCCCCACAATGGTTCCCATTATGAGGGAAGGCACAAAGTCCAGACCCCATCCCCAGTTCACCCATAGTCGGGCCTATTGAGGCCCCCACAGTCGCCGATATGGGGGCCGATGTTCCAGGCCCTCATTCGCCGGGTGATGGTGCTCCGGCGACGGGAGAACCCTCTCGGCAGCTCGGGGTGCCTGTAACGGCCGCTTCCTCACTGGAGACCGCGGCTTCCGACGTCAACAGGCCGCGCTGGATGGAGCTCCACAACTGGCGATCTCGTCGAGAGATCCCAGGCTCCCGATTTAAATTTCAGCGCCGCCTCCCGCGGCCGGCCGCCCCGCAGCTCCGCGATGTTCACCTGCGGTCTTCAGCGCTCCAGCGCGGCGACCCAGGCAAGGCATCGCCCGCTCCGCTCCGTGATGGCGCTCCAGCGCTGCGCCGCTGCCGAAGCCGTGGCTCTGGGCGGTCCCCCCAGGAAACGCCGCTCCAGGCCTGCTGGTAGGCCGCGAGGACAGGGTCAACGGAGCAGCCCGGAGAAAGCTGCCTCTCTGACCAGGTAGGGACACAGATAGGTTGAGGGGGGACCTCATTGAAACCCACAGAATAATGAAAGGCATAGATAGAGTGGACGTGGAAAGGATGTTTCCACTGGTGGGAGAGTCTAGGACCAGAGGTCACAGCCTCAGAATTAGAGGACGCTTTTTTAGAAAGGAGATGAGGAGGAACTTCTTTGGTCAGAGGGCAGTTAATCTGTGGAACTCATTGACACAGAGGGAAATGGAGGCCAAGTCAGTGGATATTTGTAAATGAGATTTCCGGCGTAGGATTTGACAATCGACAATAGGGGCAGGAGGAGGCCATTTGGCCCTTTGGGCCAGCACCGCCATTCACTGTGATCATGGCTGATCAACTATCATCAGTATCCTGTTCCTGCCATCTCGCCATATCCTGCTAGTCAGAAAGCATCCAGTACCTTCAACAACAAGGTTATTAGTCAGTTTGGTCTCAAGGAACAATATTATTTTATTATTACTATATTATTTTACTGGAGCCAATTAACCAACAAGCTGTGCGTCTTTGGAGTTCTGGCGCTGCAAGGCAGCAACTCTACCACTGCGCCGATTCTTCCCTAGACTTCGTGCCACCTTTGAGTATTTTTTTATACCCGGGTGTATTCTTGGCTGTTGTAAAGAGATCTTTGGGAATTTGAAGCTTAAATGTCTAAACTAGCTATTGGAAAGAATTTATGATCTCTTAAGGAAAACGATGTACTTTTGAAAGCTATGAACATATACGATACGATACAATGGAACCTCATTTATCCCAGGAGGGAAATTGATCTACCAGCAGTCATAAAACACAACAAGATGCAATAAACATGAATTATAGTGACGAGTGGAAAGGATTGGGGATGTGAGAACATTGGGGAGGGGGGGAGGGGGGGAAGGGAGTGGGTCTACCCCACAACCAAAGGGGGAGTAGTTGTGCAGTTTGATTTAAACCAGCATCTGCAGTTCCAACATCTTCATCCTGGAAGGAAACATATCCTGAAGCTATTAGCAAGGAGACCAACTAGACAATAGACAATAGGTGCAGGAGTAGCCATTCGGCCCTTCGAGCCAGCACCGCCAGTACTTGTTAATAATTACATATTAACAAGTAATAATGGCACGGTTTACAGAGGAACAATTGGGTACAAGGTCACAGGCATGAATAATTATATCAACAAAATCCAGTTTGAAGAGAATAATCTGTTCAGCAAGATGATATCCCCTTTGTACAAAGCATCCGAGAACATTCCACGGTGGAATGTAAAAGCACTGTTAGTCATTATTAAATGTGTGATGATAATCTGATTCCCAACCACAGTTAAGTTGTTTATTCTCCTCCTCTCAGCTTGCTTGAGACAAGGAGCTGGGGAGATAGTCCATGCTGAAGCCAATGCTTGTTCTAATCAAGGAGAATATTCCAATGGTTGGGGCACCGATAACATTTAGGGGGTCGGAAGGAACTGCAGATGCTGGTTTACACCGAAGATAGGCACAAGAGGCCGGGGTCACTCAGCGGGTCAGGCAGTATCTCTGGAGAGAAGGGATGGGTGACGTTTCGGGTCGAGACCCTTCTTCAGGCTGGTGTGAATGGGTGATCAATGGTCGGCATGGACTTGGTGGGCAGAAGGGCCTGTTTCCATGTTGTATCTTTCAATCAAGCAATGGTTAAAAGGGTGGGACTGACAAATCTATGATCTAAAACCAAGAAGAACCAGTTAAGGGCCTGTCCTACTTGCCGATTTTTTCAGCGACTGCCGGCATCGTATCAGGGTCGCCAAAAGACTTGGAGCATTTCAAAATCCAGCGGCGACAAATTTTTGCTGGTTATTAATTAATTTTTGTTAATTCGGACCAGCGATCCCCGCACACTAACACGACCCTACACACACTAGAGACAATTTTACATTTACACCAAGCCAATTAACCTACAAACCTGTACGTCTTTGGAATGTGGGAGGAAACCGGTGATCTCGGAGAAAACCCACGCGGGTCACGGAGAGAAGGTGCAATCTCCGTACAGACAGCACCCGTAGTCGGGATCGAACCCGGGTCACAGGCGCTGCAAGTGCTGTAAGGCAGCAACTCCACCGCTGTGCCACCATGGCTGCCCACTGTTGATAGTTTTTCTAGACGATCCAAATAATTGATTGAAATGCCTCAAAAAAGGGAGAAAGCAATGATTACACGTTTAACCAATGTAAAAAGCCAAACCACAGCCCCCTGTTTTTACAGGAAAGAATTCCTTCCAGTTACTTCCCTGTGTCTGGGATACACCAAAAAAAGCAGAAAATGCTAGAAAATTCAGCGTTTCACTATTTTGACAATCGTACATTGTAGCTCAGTGTTATCCACAGGTGCCAGTTAGCACAGGGCTGAGTTGCTCTATAATCTAATATTTCCATAATCAAAACCTCCTCTGCATAATATGTGCGCAAAAGAAACCAATGAATGCCACAAAATAAAATAATGAACGTCAGTAAGTAGGTAGACAAAAGTGCCGGAGAAACTCAGCGGGTGCAGCAGCATCTATGGAGCGAAGGAAATCCATAGATTTCCCTCGTCAGTAAGTATGTCTTTTATGTACTGCGTATTTTGCACTCACAGGGAAACTTCACTCCTTGGAAATGTAACATTCCCAGAGTGTACCAATGCGCAGCTCTGATGCTTATAGTTTTGCAAAAGGGAAATAAAGTTCTCCCTTTGTATCTGACTGATTAGTGTCTAATAGCAGTTCAAGTGTAATCACAGACCTGCCCAGCCGTAAAGTTACATTATCCCCATCAATGTATTGTTCCCTTTATGCCGACAAGATAACGGAATTGCGTAAAACTGTTGAAGACGTAAACAGAGAAACTGCTTCTTCTTCATGTGTGTGGCGTGCACCGCCTAAAGTTGTCGGACAACTTGTTCTATTTGATCTTATTTGATTGTGCACGGCAGGTTGATTGCATTTGTCGAAACAGGGCGGACCACGTGAAGGGTTGCAATCTCCCACCCCCAGAGGAACTGCTGATGCGGTTTTACACGGAGACCGGAGTTACTTCAGCTCTCTGTGCCCTTTTGTGTAAAACTGTGCCCCGATCAGGGCGGCACGGTGGCGCAGCGGTAGAATTGCTGCCTTACAGCGCCAGAGACCCGGGTTCAATCCTGCCTACGGGTGCTGTCTGTACGGAGTTTGTACTTTCCGTGACCCGCGTGGGTTTTTACCGGGTGCTCCGGTTTCTTCCCATGCTCCTACAGGTTTGTAGGTTAATTGGCGTTGGTAAACTGTAAAGTTGTCCCCAGTGCGCGTGTGTAGGTTAGCGTATGGGGTGATCGCTGCTTGGCACGGAATTGGTGGGCTGAAGGGCCTGTTTCCACACAGTATCTCCAAAAGTCTAAAGTAAAGTCTAAAATCATGTTACACTTTTCCAGCACATCGCCTAGCTCCATCATCCTTGAAAAATAAGGACTTTGCTTGTCAAGATAAAAGATATGTATACAGCCAAGTTGTAATTTTTCGGATCGAATGTCATTGAAGTTACAAACTTTGTGCACTGCCTCAGAAAACATCTGCAATTTTTTTATACTACCTTTTTGTCATTGCACCTTTTTAGTCCTGTATAATTGGGCTGATGTATAAAATGATTTTACTGAATTGTATACAAAACACAGCTTTTCACTATATCTATGTGTATGCAACAATACAATGAAGATTAAACTGTTCACATTTACTACAAACCCAAAGGATCCCACTACTTTCGGTCTTCCCACTTCAGACAAGAAATTCCATTCTCAAGGAATTGCAATGGTGGTTAGTTTTTGGAGATACAGCATAGAAACTGGCTCACCAGGTCCGTGCCGACCAGCGATCACCCGTAAACTAGTTTTATCCCAAACGCAAAGGACAATTTACAGAAGCCAATTCACCTACAAGCCTGCTCATCTTTGGGATGTGGGAGCAAGTCAGAGCACCTGGAAAAAACACGGGAGAACGTGCAAACTCCATACAAACAGCGCCCGTAGTCAGGATCGAACCCGGGTCTCTAGCACTGTAAGGCACCAACTCCACTGCTGCTCCTTGGTTGAAGGTCCAAACCTGAAACATCACCATCAATGTCCTCCAGAGGTGCTGCCTCAACTGCTGAGTTACTCCAGCACTTTGTGTCCTTTCTCCCAGATCCTGCCTCCATTGCATCTGCTCTGATCCTAGCACTGTTCACACCAGTGCCTATGCCTACAATCAAGGATTTCCCCCTTGGTGTGTAGGATGGCCTCTCACTTCATATTATCCTGTCTTCACCTCTTCCTCATTGCCCAGACCTGCAAGGGCGGTCCTTGTTCTCACCTTCCACCTCATCAGCCTCCACATAGTGTGCTATTTCCTTCAAATCCAGCACGTGATGCCACTACTGTACATTTCTTCCTCAATCCTTTCCTGTATTCTGAGGAGAATTTTCCCTTCTTGACAATGACTCCTTCGTAATCACCCTTAAACCAGACTTCCCTTCCCCAGGGAGATATTTTTTGACCTCCTATCTTGACACCATCTGGGAACACAAACACTGCTCACAGGCTCTTCCAATTTGGCATCTAGAATCGGAAGGATAAAAGCCAACTAAAGGCACAAAGTGCTGCTGCAACTCAGTGGGTCAAGCAGCATCTCTGGAGGACATGGATAGGCGACCTTTTGGATCGGTACCCTGCTTCAGTCCGAAGTTCAAAAGTTGGAACAGTATTTTGTTTTGATTTCATCCAAACTTGGAAATGTTTAAAAAGTAAATGTTTTATAAATTCTCTCAGTTTAAATATTAATATTAACCAACTGAAGAATAGTCCCAACCCAACACATCACCTATCCATGTCCTCCAGAGATGCTGCCTGACCCGCTGAGTTACTCCAGCATTATAAATTGTTGTTGTGCTGTTTTATCTATGGTAACGGAGAAATCTTTCCTTCCATTTAATTGTACTTTTTGCCACCAAATTGGATTTTGTATATTAGACTTTAGACATTAGAGATACTGTACAGCATGGAACCAGGCCCTTCAGCCCATCAAATCCATACTGACCAGCAATCACCCCGAATGCTAACACTATCCAATACAATGGGGACAATTTTACTAAAGCCACTTATTTGCAAACCCGCATGTCAAATTCCTTGTATTTTGCAAAACATACTTGACTAATAAAGTACGATTATGATGTCTTTGGAGTGTGGGGGGGAAACCGGAGCACCCGGAGAAAGCCCACGTGGTCACAGGGACAATGTACAAACTCCGTGCTGACAGCACCCGTAGTCAGGATCGAACCAGGGTCTCCGGCACTGTAAGGCAGCAACTCTGCCACTGCGCCACCGTGCCGCTCCTGACTGTAGGGCGCGAAGAGAAAGCTGGAAGAGAGGACAAAGCCTGGCAGGTAATAATAGATCCTTGGAGCACTTTGGGACTCTAAGAAACATGAAGGGCAAAGCAACACTACCAGACACAACCACTAGAGGCCGCCCAGCCATCACACTAGGAGGGCAAGGTTCCTCAGATTTAATGCTTAACTTTGCATTCTGCCATTTCCCCACCGACTAGCTTCGGTTCATTATTCTTTGCTTTCTTCCAGGCTTATTTTCCCCTCCATTATAAATCAAAATGGTGCTTTGTATGCACAGATACATCTTATAAACTGTCACTGTATGTCATGTTGTTACTTGTGGGCGGAGCACCAAGGCAAATTCCTTGTATGTGAATACTTGGCCAATAAACTTACTTACTTACTTACTTATAGAAACTTACAAAATTCTTAAGGGGTTGGACAAGCTAGATGCAGGAAGATTGTTCCCGATGTTGGGGGGGGGGGGGGTCCAGAACAAGGGGTCATAGTCTAAGGATAAGGGGGAATTCCTTTAGGACCGAAATGAGGAAAACATTCTTTACACCGAGAGTGGTGCGTCTCTGGAATTCTCTGCCACAGAAGGTCGTTGAGGCCAGTTCATTGGCTATATTCAAGAGGGAGTTGGATGTGGCCCTTGTGGCTAAAGGGATCAGGGGGTATGGAGAGAAAGCAGGTACAGGATACTGAGTTGGATGATCAGCCATGATCATATTGAATGGCGGTGCAGGCTCGAAGGGCCGAATGGCCTACTCCTGCACCTATTTTTCTATGTTTCTATGTTACTTAAAGTGACTTTACAGTTTGGCTCAGTGGTTCAATGGTACTTTATTGTTACGTGTACCTAACTACAGTGATAAAGTTCAAAGGCAATCCTACAATACATTGGGTGGCACAGTGGCGCAGCGGTAGAGCTGCTGCCTTACAGCGCCAGAGACCCGGTGCTGTCCGTACAGAGGTTCTACGTTCTCCCTGTGCCCTCCGCGTGCTCTGGTTTCCTCCCACATCCCACAAGAAGTGCAGGTTTTTTTGTAGGTTAATTGGCTTCTGTAAATTGTCCCCAGTGCGTAGGATGGAACTAGTGTACAGGTCGGCGCGGACTCAATGGGCCGAAGGGCCTGTTTCCGTGCTGGATTTTGCGAAATCATTGCTGGGTTGCATTTTACACTTCCCATTGCCTGCCTCGTAGTTTGTATTTTGCGGATCACAGTTTAATGGAGTGGGGTTTGAAACATTGCACTTATTTGCAACCTCTGAGCAGAGTAAGTGGACTTACTTCACCATAGCAACCCACAGCAGTGACCCAGTACTTCCACCATATACCATTGGTGGAGCTTAAGAGAATTGGCTTTGCACACACGATTAACAACACTTCAAGCAGCACACTTCCTTCTATAAACATCCAGTTGTTTGCAACATAAATGAATTAAATTCTACCTTTCACTGTTACAATACAGATCTCCTTTCTGGTAGATTTCTATTTTTTTCAGACATCTGTGGTAGGGCGACTGCTCTGGGATTTTAGTTTAGTTTAGTTTAGAGATACAGCGCGGAAGAAAGCCCTTCGGCCCACCGAGTCCGCGCCGACCAGCGATCCCCGCACACTAACACTACCCTACACACACTGTGGACTATTTTACATTTTATACCAAGCCAATTAACCTACAAACCTGTACGTCTTTGGAGCGTGGGAGGAAACTGAAGATGTCGGAGAAAACCCACGCAGTTCACGGGGAGAACGTGCAAACTCCTTACAGACAAACACCCGTACGCAGGCACTGTAAGGCAGCAACTCTACCGCTGCGCCACCGTGCCAGGCTGTCAATAACAGTAACAATTTGCATTTATATCATGCTTTTAAAAGAGTAATGCGTGCAGAGACAGTTGACAAAAATGTAAGTAAATAACATTTAGGCCACGTTGCAGGAGGAATAGATCTCCGCTGGTCTATTGATGGATTTAGGTTTAGCTTTATGGTCATTACTGTCACGTCTATCGAGGTACAATGAAACGCTTTGTTTTGCATGCTATCCAAATAGATCAGATATAGAGTTACAGCCTGGAAACAGGCCCTTCAGCCCAATTTGCCCCTACCGGCCTACATGTCCCATCTACACTAGTCCCACTTGCTTATGCTTGGCCCGTATCCCTCTAAACCTGTCCTATCCGATACGATACGATAGAACTTTATCTATCCCAGGAGGGAAATTGGACCTCCAACAGTCATAAAACACAATTAAATACATGAAACATTAATTGAAAATGGCGAGTGGAAAGTCCAGGATTGGGGATGGGCAAAGATTTGGGAGGGGGAAGGGGGAGGGGAGTCAGTCCACCCCACAACAGGAGGAGAAGGGGTTTAAAGTTTGATAGCCACAGGGAAGAAGGATCTCCTGTGGCGTCCTGTGCTGCATCTTGGTGGGACCAGTCTGTTGCTGAAGGTGCTCCTCAGGTTGACCAGCCCGTCATGGAGCGGGTGAGCTGTATTGTCCGCAGTTTGAGGAGCTTCCTCTCCTCCAAGATCATCTCCCATGAATCCAACCTCTGCCCCCAGGACGGAGCCAGCCTTCCTGATGAGCTTGTTAATCCTGTTGGTATTCGCGGCCTTCGCCCTGCTGCCCCGGCACATGACAGCGAAGACGATGGCAGGGGCCACCACCGATTGTTAGAACATCTGCGGCATCTTACAGTAGACACGGAAAGAGCGGAGCCTCGTCAGAAATCCATGCACCTGTCCAAATGTTCCTCAAACGTTGCGATAGTCCCTGCCTCAACTACCTCCTCAGGCAGCCTGTTCCATAAACCCACCCCACTTTGTGTGAAAAAGTTACCCATCAGGTTCCTATTAAATCTTTCTCCCCTCACCTTAAACCTATGTCCTCTGGTTCTTGATTCCCCTACTCTGGGCAAGAGACTCTGTGCATCTACCTGATCTATTCCTCTCATGATTTTGTACAACCTCTATAAGATCACCCCTCATCCTCCTGCACTCCAATATATTATACATACATACACTCAAGTTAAACTCAACTACAATAGATAGGGCAAAGAGTAAGTTACAGAGTGCAGAGTGGAATTCTCAGCATCGTAGAACATTGCTTTGAACTAACGCACTACAATGCTGAGAATATATTCTACACTCTGCAGCGTCCCCTTAGCTCTATGTGCTACTTTTCTGAGCGGTGGAGTTGCTGCCTTACAGTGCCAGAGACCCAGGTTCAATTCTGACAATAGGTGCTGTCTGTGCGGAGTTTGTACGTTCCCCCTGTGACCGCGTGTGTTTTCTCCGGGATGCTCCGGTTTCCTCCCACACTCCAAAGATATACAGGTTTGCAGGTTAATTGGTTTTGATTCTTTTTTTTTTTTTTTTTTAATATATATTTTTATTAGAGTATGTAGATAGGATTTAGCAAACATATGTTATGATAGCAATATTTCATGTTCAACGGACATACATTATTAATATTGTCAAGTGTATCATTTTGACTCTAATAATTTTTTTTTTAAAGAGAGGAGAACAGTAAGAAAAATAAAATAAAAATCAACATCAAAAAAGAAAATCATAATGAATGGAATAATTTACTATTAATACATCATAGGAGATAAGATCAAGGAATATAAAATATAACTTTTCATCTAATTCTGAGTCCAAGTTTCAGTTAGGGTTCTCTGCCGAACCGATCTACCCTTTTAAGTAACCAATGAAAGAAAACCATATTCTAACGAAAACTTCACGTTTGTCCATTAGGGCAAATCTGATTCTTTCCAGGTGTAGGGTCTCCGACATTTCCGTAATCCACATTTTAATTGTGGGGGATATAGGGCCCTTCCAAAATTTTAATATTAGTTTCTTCCCAATTATTATACTGTAATCTAGGAGATTTCTTTGACTTGTTGTAAGAGTTAAACTTTGTTCTGACGTTCCAAGTATTATTAATTTTGGGTCCGGATGCCAGTTTAGTATTAATAACTTCAGAAGTTATTCTAAAAATCTCAGTCCAGAAATTCTTAATTTTTATACAATTTGCAAAAGTATGTGTTAAATTAGCCTCTGGATGTTGACATTTATCGCAGGTAGAGAATATCTTGGAAAGATTATTTTTTAATTGTAAATTGTCCCCGAGTGTGTTGGATAGTGCTAGTGTGCGGGGTGACCACTGGTCAGCGTGGACCCGGTGGGCCGAGCCTCTGTTTCTCTAAAGCTGTATCTCTAAAGTCTAAAGTAAAGGCGAAAAATCTGCAGCTCCCTGTGGATTCTTTGCTAAATGCAGCACTCTGCCACCCACTGAACTCAGATTTGATATAAAATGATGGGAGGTGTAGGAAAGGTTAGATAGTCAGAGTCTTTGTCCCCACTGTGGAAAGGTGAAATAATAGAGGGCAGAGTTTTAAGGTGAAGGGGGGGGAAGATAAAGAAGATTTGCAAGTCAATTTTTTTACAGAGTGGGTGGTCAGTGCATGGAACGAACGCAAGGCCAGGAGAGGTGGTATAAACAGATATGACAACAATATTTGAGGCATTTAGACAAACACACCCACATACAGGGACTAGAGTGCACGGATGATGTGCAGGCGGATAACATTGGCTTCATGGTCAGCACAGACATAGTGGTTTGTAGGACCTGCTCCTATGGACAGTACGGTGGTAGAATCGCCGCCTTGCAGCGCCAGAGACCCAGGTTCAATCCTGACTATGGGTGCGGTCTGTCCTGAGTTTGTACGTTCTCCCCATGGCCACGTGGATTTTTTCCCGGTGCTCCGGTTTCCTCCCACACCCCAAAGATGTACAAGTTTGTGGGCTAATTGGCTTCAGTAAAATTGTAAATTGTCCCTGGTGTGTGTAGGATAGATAGTGTTGGTGGTCGCTGGTCGACACGGACCCGATGGGCCGAAGGGCCTGTTTCCACGTTGTATCTCTAAACTAAACTAAACGGTTCTGAGAGAAATAGATCTTTATACAAAATATGCTGGAGAAACTCAGCGGGTGAGGCAGCATCTATGGAGAGATGGAATTGGCAACATTTCGGGTCGAGTCCCTTCTTCAGTCTGAAGTAGGGTCTTGACCCGAAACGTTGCCAATTCCTTCTCTCCATAGACGCTGCCTCACCCGCTGAGTTTCTCCAGCATATTTTGTCCACCTTCGATTTTTCCAGCATCTGCAGTTCTTTCTCAATCAGAAATATAGCTGTTCCATGTTATACTTGCCACGCAAGGTTAGCAGGTGATTGTGAAACCTCCTTGCAACAGCACCGACTTAATACTCACTAATGAGTACATCAGTGTCTGTTAAAGAGTAGATGTCAACATCACTTTCGGTTTGTATATTGGGACTTTAAAGATTTCTGAAGTAAAATCAAGCCATGTAAATACTTCCAATTTAACGAAGGTGAAAGCAATTAAGTTGCGCTCTCAATGACTGTGGATCGAACTGCCCTAATCCGCTTTCTGAAAGAAGGATGTTTGTGTGTATTGCCTGCCGATATTGTGCATGACGGCCTAAAGGCGACAGCAGTTAATGATTAATAAATGCAATAACTGTTGCAATGAGTAACGTGTTTCGTCATTATTAGATAAACGAACGTGCGGTGCAAAGATATTCCATATGAGGTGATCCGATTCACTGCTTTGTACACAAGTTTCAGGAGCTACATATTCAGTCATGTAATTGATGTTGTGTAGGAAGGAACAGCAGATGCTGGTTTAAACCGAAGGTAGACACAAAATGCTGGAGTAACTCAGCGGGGCAGGCAGCATCTTTGGAGAGAAGGAATGGGTGGCGTTTCGGGTCGAGACCCTTCTTCAGTCTTGACCCGAAACGTCACCCATTCCTTCTCTCCAGAAATGCTGCCTGTCCCGCTGAGTTACTCCAGCATGAGGAAGAACACAACATGCTGGAGTGACTCAACGGGTCAGGCAGCTTCTCTGGAGAACATGGTCAGGTGACGTTTTAGGTCAGAGTCTGAAGTAAGGTCCCAATCTGAAAAGTCACCTATGCATGTTCTCTAGAGATGCTGCTTGACCCGCTGAGTTACTCCAGCATTTTGTGTCTTTCCTCGGTAAACCTACATCTGCAGTTCCTTATTTCTACATTTTTATACATGAGGTTTGTTAAACGTCACTTCCAACTATGAGCTGCTCGATACAACAAGCATCACAATTGGAACAATTTTTAAGTATGGAGTTACAAAGAAGGCCTTAAACTTCCCGCAATATTCTCTCCAATTCTAATTCCTATGAAATCATAAATTTATCATAATGTGCAGATTTCCTGAAATTTGAATTCCTGATTTCTAGAACATTGGTTCTTATAACATAGAACATAGAAAACTTCAGCACAGGAACAGGCCCTTCGGCCCACAGTGTGTGTGCCAGGCATAATGCCAAGGTAAACTAATCTCATCTGCATGGTAGCACAGTGGCGCAGCATCAGAGTTGCTGTCTTGCAGCGCCAGGGACCCGGGTTCGATCCTGACTACGGGTGCTGTCTGTATGGAGTTTGCTCGTTCTCCCCGTGACCGCGTGGGTTTTCTCTGGGTGCTCTCCTCCCACACTCCAAAGACGTGCAGGTTAATTGGTTCTGGTAAAAATTGTACATTGTCCCTAGTGTGTAGGGTAGTGTTGGTGTATCTGGTGTGATATCTGGACTTCCAGAAGGCTTTCAACAAGGTCCCACATAAGAGATTACTATACAAACTTAAAGCATATGGCATTGGGGGTTTAGTATTGATGTGGATAGAGAATTGGCTGGCAAACAGGAAGCAAAGAGTAGGAGTAAACGGGTCCTTTTCACAATGGCAGGCAGTGACTAGTGGGGTGCCGCAGGGCTCCGTGCTAGGACCCCAGCTATTTACAATATATATTAATGATCTGGATGAGGGAATTGAAGGCAATATCTCCAAGTTTGCGGATGACACTAAGCTGGGGGGCAGTGTTAGCTGTGAGGAGGATGCTAGGAGACTGCAAGGTGACTTGGATAGGCTGGGTGAGTGGGCAAATGTTTGGCAGATGTAGTATAATGTGGATAAATGTGAGGTTATCCACTTTGGTGGGAAAAACATATCTAAATGGCGGCCAATTAGGAAAAGGGGAGATGCAGCGAGACCTGGGTGTCATGGTACACCAGTCATTGAAAGTTGGTATGCAGGTGCAGCAGGCAGTAAAGAAAGCGAATGGTATGTTAGCTTTCATAGCAAAAGGATTTGACTATAGGAGCAGGGAGGTTCTACTGCAGTTGTACAGGGTCTTGGTGAGACCATACCTGGAATATTGCGTACAGTTTTGGTCTCCAAATCTGAGGAAGGACATTATTGCCATAGAGGGAATGCAGAGAAGGTTCACCAGACTGATTCTTGGGATGTCAGGGCTGTCTTATGAAGAAAGACTGGATAGACTCGGTTTATACTCTCTAGATTTTAGCAGATTGGGAGGAGATCTTATAGAAACTTACAAAATTCTTAAGGGGTTGGACAGGCTAGATGCAGGAAGATTGTTCCCGATGTTGGGGAAGTCCAGGACAAGGGGTCACAGCTTAAGGATAAGGGGGAAATCCTTTAAGACCGAGATGAGAAATACTTTTTTCACACAGAGAGTGGTGAGTCTCTCTCTGCCACAGAGGGTAGTTGAGGCCAGTTCATTGGGTATATTTAAGAGGGAGTTAGATGTGGCCCTTGTGGCTAAGGGGATCAGAGGGTATGGAGAGAAGGCAGGTACGGGATACTGAGTTGGATGATCAGCCATGATCATATTGAATGGCGGTGCAGGCTCAAAGGGCCGAATGGCCTACTCCTGCACCTAATTTCGATGTTTCTATGTTTCTATGTGTATGGGGTGATCACTGGTCGACAGGGACTCGGTGGACCGAAGGGCCTGTTTCCGTGCTGTATCTCTAAACTAAACTAAACTAAACTAAACTATACATGAGCCATACCCCTTATTTTTCTGCATATCCACATGCCCATTGAAACAGCACTATCATATCTACCTCCTCACACCACTCCTCGGCAGCATGTTCATAAGGAATAGTAGAATTAGGCCATTCAGGCCCATCAAGTCTACTCCGCCATTCAATCATGGCTGATCTATCTCTCCCTCCTAAACTAATGTTCAGAGCACCATCTCCATCTATAAAACCTGTTCACATCTCCTTTGAACTTTGCCCCACTCACCGTAAAGCGATGTCCTCTAGTCTTTGACAGTTCCACCATGGGGAAAAAAGGTTCTGACTGATGACCTCTGTGAGATCACTCCTCAGCCTCCTGGGCTCCAAGGAATAAATACCTAGCCTGCACAACCTCTCCTGGAGCTCAGGCCCTCAAGTCCTGTCAACAACCTTGTGAAGCTTTTATTTCATACAGCAGTCCAGGTTATGGAGGAGAGCCCTTTGAGAGTCTTTGAGTCATAGTCATGGAGTGATACAGTGTGGAAACAGACCCATTCGGCCCAACTTGCCCACACCGGCCAACATGTCCGAGCTACACTAGTCCCACCTGCCTGCGTTTGGCCCATATCCCTCCAAACTTGTCCTATCCATGCCAACTGTGTCTTAAACGTTGGGATAGTCCCAGCCTCTGTTGTTGTTATTATTCTGTTGGAACATTTCCCTTCGACAAATACCGTCTACATTTTCGTTTTAAGACTGTGTTTGCCCATGAGCAGGTCCACCATCAGTGGTGGTAAATCAAGCATTCACTGTGACAGGGCAGCAGTCTGTTGCCTAATGAGTCATGAATCTCGGAGGCTTACCATGGTCGAGAACACTGGAGGATAATCGAGGATAAACAAAGTGGAAATGCAGTTGCTATGATTTTTAACAATCTTCTTACGTGTTCCTGAATGTGCTCTCTCTGTTGACTTTTCATTTAATGTGTGGGATCCTAAACTTGATTTATTTGTGACTGAGTCAGCCTGCCAGTTAATCCTGCATCTTCAGAGCTGGCAGTGGATTCCAACACCAAATATAATTAATCAGAGGCTACAGAAGACAAGGATGTGACAAGCATATGTTTGGATGATGTAGGGGCGCAGGGTGGCGCGGCGGTGGAATTGCTGCCTCACGCGCCAGCGTCCCTGACTACGAGTGCTGTCTGTATGAAGCTTGTCCGTTCTCCCCGTGACCGCGTGGGTTTTCTCCGGGTGCTCCGGTTTCCTCCCACACTCCAAAGACGTGCAGGTTTGTAGGGTAACAGGCTCCTGTAAATTGTCCGTGGTGTGTAGAATAGAACAAGTGTGAGGACTCGGTGGGCCGAAGGGCCTGTTTCCACGCTGTATTTCTAAACTACATTGAATTAAATGTGCTCTACAAAAAGTTGTGTGCATGTCAGTCATATGGGTATGAGCCTGTATTATAATAATGATTCAGTCACTAAAAAAGGTCTCGACCCGAAACGTCGCCTATCTCCTTCGCTCCTTAGATGCTGCTGCACCCGCTGAGTTTCTCCAGCTTTTTGTGTACCCTCGATTCTCCAGCATCTGCAGTTCCTTCTTTAACACTAAAAAAGAAAGCTTGTGGAAGATGATAATATTAAATGAGTAGGGAGGAACTGCAGATGCTGGTTTAAATCAAAGCTAGACACAAAAAGCTGGAGCAACTCAGGGGGACGGGCAACATCTCTGGAGAGAAGGAACGGGTGACGTTTTAAGAGAGATATTTAAGAGAGAGTTAGATAGAGCTCTAGGGGTTAGTGGAGTCAAGGGATATGGGGAGAAGGCAGACACAGGTTATTGATAGGGGACGATCAGCCATGATCACAATGAATGGCGGTGCTGGCTCGAAGGGCCGAATGGCCTCCTCCTGCACCTATTTTCTATGTTTCTATGTTTCGGGCCGAGACCCTTCTTAAGACTGATGTCAGGAGCTTTTTAGGGTCGAGACCCTTCTTCAGACTGACATGAGACTGAAGAAGGGTCTCGACCCGAAACATCACCCATTCCTTCTCTCCAGAGATGCTGCCTGTCCCGCTGAGTTACTCCAGCTTTTTGTGTCTATCTTTGATGGTAACATTCTACATAGTCTGCAAGATTTGTGCAAAGCACATCTTCATCCGCAACCACAGAATGCTGCCGGCCACACTGGCTGCTGCACAGCAAACACGTACCAGCGCTGGGGAAACATTCTGGGACAGGGATGATCCTCATCTGTGTGAGTGTGACAGCCAAGAGGAACACAGTGAACCTTAATGCAGAGAAACGTGTGAAATCCACATCAGCAGCATTGCAGCCTGAGCCACGTATGTCGTCATGCAAGGAACTTCACATGATGTTCTGTAGCCTTCCGTTTGTGCCTGGTAAGTCCCGTTGTAGGCACTGGATATGTGGTCCTTTGTACATTTGCGGCAGAGGTTTGCTTCCTTTGCAGAATTGGTACCATGTTGGAATTCAAAGCTGTCATGGTAAACTGGGTTTATACAAATTACTGCGTTAATACTCAACAAACGTCAACATGACCTGGCTGTGGTAAGAACTGTCCAGATCCGTCAAGGTTTGAAACCATTGCAAGGGCTTTTCCTTTACAGAGTTGATGAAAGATGATAGTGAAGATAGTTTGAGATTTTTATTTCACTCACAAATTGACGGAAACACTTCTATCTATCATCCGAAGATAGACACAATAAAGCTGGAGTAACTCAGCGGGACAGGCAGCATCTCTGGAGAGAAGGGATGGGTGACGTTTCGGGTTGAGACATCATCCACTCTATCATCCAATGAACTGACTTCCAAGTTACTCAGTCTGAAGAAGGGTCTCGACCTGAAACATCACCTATTCCTTCGCTCCATAGATGCTGCGTCACCCGCTGAGTTTCTCCTACATTTTTATCTAGCTCCAAGTTACTCATGTACACTTCTACACACGGTTAAGTGGGGGGAGGAACATATATGTGGGCAGCATGGTGGGGCAGCAGTAGAGTTGCTGTCTTACAGCGCCAGAGACCCCGGTTCGATCCTGACTGCGGGTGGTGTCTGTACGGAGTTTATACATTCTTACTGTCTCTGTACCTCACAAGCACTATCCTACACACACCAGGGACAATTTACAATTTTACTAAAACGCCAATTAATCTACAAGCCAATTAATCTACAAACCTGTACGCCTTTGGAGTGTGGGAGGAAACCGGAGCATCCGGGAGAAAAACCCACGCGGTCACAGGGAGAAGGTCCAAACTCCCGTAGTCAGGATCGAACCCGGGTCTCCGGTGCTGTAAGGCAGCAGCAATACCACTGCGCCACCGTGTCGCCCTATCATCTCCGTCAGATCTCCGCTCTTCTATGCATCAGGTCAGTCTAATAGGAATAGGAAATACTTTATTGTCACATGTGACTAGGCACAGTGAGATTCTTTGCTTGCTTATACAATGTACACAAATAATACATTCAGATGAAGCAAAAGAAAGACATGTCCTGTGATTTTGCAACTGATTTTCGCAGATAAGTCAGGAGTCAAGAGTGTTTTATTGTCACATGTCCCGGATGGGACAATGAAATTCGTACTTGCTGAAGCACAACAGAATATGTGAATATGTAAACATAGTACATAACGAGGGAAATGTCTGACAAGCAACAATTTTTTAAAAAGCATATACTTTTTGCCAGAGATCAGCCCCTGGTGAATGGCAACGATAGGGCTTATGCTGAATTGTTAATCTAAAAAAAAACGGCAAGGTTACTGAATTGAAAGCTATCAGTATCTTTGAATAAACATCCACATAATACACCTTTACAATGCAGACTCGAAAGCATTTTGCGCTGTGTTTAAATATAGAGCACGAGAGATTAGTTACCATGGACACGCTCTTGCATAAATTCAGAAGATCCAGTTTGGAAAAGCGACCGTGGGCTTAACATCTGAGCGAACAAATATATTTAAATTATGGAGATGTACTTTTCTGTAATTTGAGGCTCCCACTGGGACTGTGAGTTCTCCGAAAAGATTCGAAACGATTCTGGATTTTGCAATTCCGATCGGGTCTGGGAAAGAGCAAAGGTAAAATGAGTTCCCTGCGGCAAACATGTTTCTCTGTCCTAAATATAGACAAAAAGCAGAGCTTCCTGGATTACGGACCAATAACCGATTGGATTGCAACCGTTTCCATATTCCTTATTCAGTTTGATCCCTTTTGGGTCACGACCAGCACAGGGGACGTCATTAGAGACTGAAAATGGAAAAACATAGAAACGTCGAAAATAGGTGCAGGAGTAGGCCATTCAGCCCTTCGAGCCAGCACCGCCATTCAATATGACAATAGCTGATCTTCCAAAATCAGTACCCTGTTCCTGATGGGTTGCACCTTAAGATTCAGAGTCAAGGAAAACAAGAAGATAGACACAAAATGCGGGTCAGGCGGCATCTCTGGAGAAAAGGAATAGGTGATGTTTTGGGTCTTCTTCTCCTTTCGTGTGGCGTGCACAGCCTAACGTTGTAGGACAACTTGTTCTAGTTGATCTTCCGTTTGTGCACGTCGAGTTGATTGCATTAGTTGAAACAGGGCGGACCACGTGAAGGTTGTAATCTCCCACCCCATGTTTTGGGTCGAGACCCTTTTCCAAACTCAGACCTTATGTGTGTGCACACCAAAGTTATTTTTTCCCTCTTCCCCAACCGTATGAATAAAAACTGACTATGGCCATTCTTTAAAAAGCTTTAAATAATTCAAAAAACTCTAGTAAGTTCTTCCTTAGTTTTCTCTTTTCAAGAGAGAGAGCTCTGAAGAAGGGTCTCAATCTGAAGCATCACCTATTCCTTTTCTCCAGAAATGCTGCCTGACCCGCCGAGTTACTCCAGCATTTTGTGTCTATCTGCGGTGTAAACCAGCATCTGCAGTTCCTTCCTAAATTAAAACTTCATCTCTTTGAAAGGCCATGCCATAAAAACAAGGTCAACTCCTTTGGAAACTTACTACCTCCCTTCTATACCATTCATCGTTGAAGGACACTCAGTGCTGGAGTAACTCAACGGGTCAGGCAGCATCTCTGGAGAACATGGATAGGTAACGTTTCGGGTCGGGACAGTATTCGTCATGGATAGGAAAGGTTTAGAGGGATATTGGCCAAATGCGGGCACATGGGACTAGCTTAGATGGGGCAACTTGGTTAGCTTGGGCTGAAGGGCCTGTTTCCCTTGCTGTGTGACTCATGCCAAGCTTCAGGATCAATTGTCTCCTGAAATGTGCACTCTGCACCCTCACAGATGCCAGCCAATCTCTGCGGCAACTTCAGCTAAACGCAACAAACTCTGGTACGAAGAAATGTAATGGTTTATACATAAAGAGTATGAAAGTATTGAGGATAGTCACAAAGTAATAGGGGATCTATCTATCTCTGCCTTAAAAATATCCATTGACAGCCTCCACACCCTTCTGTGGCAGAGAATTCCACAGATTCACCACCCTCTTTTTTTTTTAAAATAATATTTTTATTAGAAGTAATCTATCATAACAACAGTATAACAACTTTTCAAATGCACAACCAACTTATTTCAATAAGTATACGGATATTACGAATAATTCTTATAACCTATTTTTTAGAAAATAGAAAAAAGACAAGAATAGATTTTAATCAATAAGAATAGTGATTAAATAATAATTTTGATTATATAGAGAGAGAAAGAGAAAAGAAAGAGAAGAAGGAAAAAAAAATGTTGTTATATATATTCAATTAAAACAAAGTATTATATATATATAAAAAAAAGATTATAGTATACATCTTAATAGTGAATAACACAATTTCAAATAATGATATCAATAGAGACATGTATACAAACCCAAAAAAATGAATTATTTTCATCTAATCTTGCCGGGTACCCATTGAGTTGTGGTGCCAAGAACAGCTACCCCTTCAAATATTCTGTATATGGAGACCATATCTGTTCAAAGAGTTCGTATTTGTCCATTAGGACAAATCTGATTCTTTCCAAATGCAACATCTCCAACATTTCCACTGTCCACATTTTAATTGTGGGGGATAATGTTCCCTTCCAAAATTTCAATATTAATTTTTTTCCTTATTATCAAACAGTAATCCAAGAAATTTCTTTGGTTTACTGTTAATATTAAATTTGAATCCGGAACTCCTAATATTATTAATTTTGGATCTGGGTCCAGTTTAATTTTAAGAACTTCAGAGATAACTCTAAAGATTTTTGTCCAATAATAATTGAGTTTTATACATGTTACAAAACTATGCGTTAAATTAGCTTCCAAGTTCTGACATTTATCACAAATTAGGATAAATTCTATTTAATTTCGTTTTTGAATAATGTAATCTGTGTAATACCTTAAATTGTACCAATATATGTCTAGCATTTAATGAGCAACGATGGATACGTTGTAGGCTTTCTTCCCAAGTTTCCTTCGTAATAGATAAACCTATTTCATTTTCCCATGTTTGAGGATATATTTCCGGTTGGGATTTCCTTATCCAAGATAGTATTGTATATATACGCTATTAATTTTTATTGTATTTGAGTGTTTATTAAACAATTCATCTAATAATCCTGGTTTTCTATTTTTATAGTCTTGCATATTTGACAATATAGTTTCTAATTTGTAAATACCTAAATATGTTATTTGACTGCAATCCATAGATATCCTGTAGCTCTTGAAATGAAAGAAATTTTCCTTTCTTGTAAAGGTGTTCTATCCTTTTAATTCCTAAATCATTCCAGTGTCTAAACCCCTCGTCCAATACAAAGGGCCTAAACAAAGGATTATTCATAATTGGCAAACAAAGTGACAAATTATCCATATGTAGGGTCTTAACTATTTGTTTCCAAATACGTCTATTGCTATGAATTATAGGGTTATCACCATACATTTTTTTTTGTACTTCCCTTGGTGCAAAAAGAATCAAACCTACATCAAAAGGCAAACAGTCTTCCTTTTCCATCTTTAGCCAGCTTGGCTCATAATCTAAATTTACCAACCAAAAATTCATATTCTTAATCTGAACTGCCCAGAAATAATATAAGAAATTTGGTAGTGCTAGTCCACCATTTATTTTAGATTTACATAGATGTTTTTTACTTATTCGATGATTTTTATAGTCCCAAATAAAACTATTAACCAAAGTATCTATTTTTTAAAAAACATTTTAGGGTGATATAAAGGGATGGCTTGAAATAAATATAATAATTGTGGTAAAAAAATCATTTATATAGCATTTATTCTACCGATCATTGAAATAGGTAGTGTTTTCCAATATAAAATATTTTTTTTAGTTTATTTAACAATTGAGGGTAATTTCACTTTTATTCCAGTTAATTCTATACCCAGAAAATGATACCCAAACTTCTATACTAATTCTATACCCAAACTTAGTTATAACATTAAGTAGATTGGGAATACTAATCTCCGGTTTAGTGATATAAATTAAGATGTTATCTGCATATAGAGATATTTTATTCGTTGTAGTTTTGGTATTATATCCATATGTTTCTGGTTCTGATCTAATCATTTTGGCTAATGGTTCTATTACCAGAGCAAATAGTAATGGTGATAACCTTGTCTACAACCCCTAAAGAAATTACATTTTGCTGATAACATTTGATTTGTTAATATTCTTGCAGTTTGATTCGGGTATATGATTTTTACCCATTTGGAAAATCTATCCCCCAGTTGAAATTTCTGCATTATTTTAAATAAATATGACCATTCAACCTGGTCAAATGCTTTTTCAGCATCTAAGGATATGACAGCTAGTTCAATATCATTCACTCTTTTTGAGTATATGATATTGAATAGACGTCTCAGATTATAAGATGAATAGCGTTTTGGGATAAAACCTGTTTGGTCATGATGTATTAAGTTATTAATCACTAAACTTAGCCTCCGAGATAAAATTTTAGTTAGTATTTTTTGATCAGTGTTTAAAAGAGCTATTGCTCTGTATGACCCAGGGTCTTCCAAATCTTTATCAGCTTTAGGGATAAGTGTAATTGTAGATTCATTTAATGATTCTGGTAACTTTCCTTGTTCATAAGCATATTTATATATTATATGTAAACGTGGAGAGATCAGATCATAAAACTTCTTATAAAATTCAACACTTAAGCCATCAGGGCCTGCGGCTTTTCCGTTATTTAATGATCCAATTGATTCTTCAATATCTTTTACTGATATATCAGCATTTAACAAGTCTCTACCTTCCTGATCCAAACTATTAATATGACATTCTTGTAGGAATGTTTCCATTCCATCTGATTGTCCTGCTAGTTTAGATGAGTAAAGATTTTGATAATATTGTAAAAATGTATCATTGATATCTTTTGGTAAAGTCAATATTTCTCCTTGTTCAGATCTAATTTTATGTATCATTTTCTCCTCGTAAAATTTTCTAAGCTGGCGTGCCAGTAATGTTTGTGGTTTATCCCCAAATTCAAAGTTTAGCCTGTTGAAAAAGTTTAATAATCTGATTTGAATATATTTTATTTAGCTTATATTTTAATGATGCAATTTTATTACTTAGCCCTTTGAAGGAGATATTGCATTTTCAATATCTAATTGTTTTATTTCATTTTCCAACTTTTGTTGAGTCTTTCAATTTTCCTTATTAAAGTATGCGTGTGCTGATATTATCGCACCACGCATAAATGCTTTAAATGTATCCCAAAGCAGTGATGGTGAAATTCCAGGTTTGTCATTAGTTTCAAAAAATAATTTAATCTGTTTTACCGAGTAATCATAACAAGCCTTATCATTTAATATTTGGGGGTTGAGTCTCCAGTTAGAGGTTTTAATGGTAATGTCTTTTAATTTTATCTTAGATGTTAATGGAGCATGATCCGAGGTAATAATATTATGATATTTTGAGTCATATGTAAATGGGATTAGTTTTGAATCTATTAAAAAATAGTCTATCCTTGAATAGGTTCCGAATACAGGGGAAAAAAATAAATATTCTCGACCAGATGGGTTATCTGTTCTTCAGATATCCTTAACATTTGCTGTGTTAATAAAATAATTTATAAGTGTACTTGACTTAGAAGTGGTTTTCCTTTTCATTGATGATTCACCACCCTCTTACTAAAGAAATTCCTTCTCATCTCCTTCCTGAAGGAACATCCTTTAATCCTAAGGCTATGACCTCTAGTCCTAGACCTTCACACTAGTGGAAACATCCTCTCCACATCCACTCTATCCAAGCCTTTCACTATTCTGTATGTTTCGATGGTGTCCCCCCCCTCAACCTTCTAAACTCCAGCGAGTGCCGGCCCAGCGCCATTTAAACACTCAACAAAAGTTAACCCACTCATTCCTGGGATCATTCTTGTAAACCTCCTCTGGACCCCCTCCATAGCCAGCTCACCCTTCCTCAGATATGGGGCCCATAATTGCTCACAATACTCCAAATGCGGCTTTCGATATTAGATATTAAGGGACTTAGATACTAAGGGAATTAATTCACTTGGGTCTAGTACAGGAATGAGGCGCAAGACAAAAGAGACAAAAGATAAGCCATGATCTAAGTGAATGTCAGAGCAGATGAGATGGCATATTCATATGTTTTAATTTTTCTTGCTGTGTAAAGAGGAAAGTCTGTTCTATCCTTCAATAGTTAAGGATCTTTCTTAATATGAATAACTAATTGGAATTACTTTGTTCCCACAAAAAATAAAATAATTATAAAATAACTACTCATTCCCTTGTTTATTCATTTATCTAGACAGGCGGCTCGGTGGCGCAACGGTAGAGTTGTTGCCTCACAGTGCCAGAGACTATGGGTGCTGTCTGTACGGAGTTTGTATGTGACCCGCATGGGTTTTCTCCGCGATCTCCAGTTTTCTCTCACACTCTAGACGTACAGGTTTGTAGGCTAGTTGGCTCGGTACGATTGTAAATTGTCCCTGGTGCGCGTTGGATAGTGTTAAGGTGGTGGGATCGCTGGCCGGCACGGACTCAGTGGGCCGAAGGGCCTATTTCCCTGCTATATCTATAGACTAAACAAAACGTGGTTACAGCAAACAGTGGAGTCAATACGACAATACTTTAATGCGCAAACTGGCCAGATTTATCAAAGCAAGCTCCTATATCACTATTTGCATTCTCAGTTCATTGTGATACTGAACCCCATTGCAATTATCAATGGCAATCTAAACTTAGTTTAGTTTATCATTGCCCCGTGTACTGAGGTACAGTTAAGAGTTGCTATGTTGTGTTCTATCCAGTCAGCAAAATGACTATAAATGATTACAATCAATCCTGTTCACAGTGTACAGATACAGAATAAAGGGGGTAACGTTTGGTACAAGATAAGGTCCACTAAAGTCTGGTTAAAAATAGTTTGAAGGCCTCCAATGGGGTAGATGGGTGTTCAGGACAGCTCTCTATTTGGTGAGAGGATGGTTAAATAGATGCTTGGAAGTGGATCCCTTGGTTTTAAAGTGCTTGCACCAATGTAATTTAGTTCTGAAGAAGGGTCTCAACCCGAAACGTCACCCATTCCTTCTCTCCAGAGATGCTGCCTGTCCCGCTGAGTTAATCCAGCATTTTGTGTCTACCTTTAATTTAGTTTAATTTTGTTTATGTTCAGGTCTGCCGAGGTACAGTGAAAAGCTTTTGTTGTGTGCTAACCAGTCAGCAGAAAGACTATGCATGATTACAACCGAGCTGTCCACAGTGTACAGATACCTGATAAAGGGAATAACGTTTAGTGCAAGATAATGTCCAGCAAAGTCCAATTAAAGATAGTCCGAGGGTCTCCAATGAAGTAGATAATAGTGTATAGAGAGGAGCTGCGGGTACTGGTTCACACCAAGGATGTACAACAGAATGCTGGAGTAACTCAGCGGGACAGGCAGCATCTCTGGAGAGAAGGAATGGGTGACGTTTCGGGTCGAGACCCTTCTTCAGACTCATAGCAGAAAGTAGCTCAGGACTGCCCTCTTGTTGTTGATAGGATGGTTCCGTTGCCTGGTAACAGCTGGGAAGAAACTGGGAGGAAATCTAAGTTACTTCACCTTTCCAACATCCCAGGAAAGAATGCCTTGTAAAAGTGAAGTTTATATTTCTAGATTAAAAGAACAATTTTGCTTTGATTTAAAGAAACATGTCAGATGCTCCACAAATGTTTTATAGAGATGGTCTTTCATCAGCTGGAATTCGAGGGGCAGCGAGCTCAGGATTGATGGGAGTATTCACCGCAGTCAGTCTGGAAAAATTAAAGATCGTAAAAAGGACGCCAGACTTGTTAAACACTACACTGTTAAATTGTTACACAATCGGGAGATTAGACAAGGCTAAAATTTGCAAAATTGTTGAATCCTTGAAAATATGTTAAAGTTGTTTGTATTACTGAATCCTAGCTGTTATCTACTGCTACTTATGCCCAAGAAAAATGTTTTGGCTGTTCCATTATATCATTACAACATTAGCAAGGATCTAGCATGGAATCATGGAGATTTATGGCATCGAAATAAGGTATTTGCCCCATTGTGTCCATAACTGTGAACAGGCTGTATCCTGAAGGGCCTGTTCCACTTTCACGACTTAATCCAAAACGTCTGCCGAGTTTAAAGGACCTAAAAAAAACCCCAAGATTTTGGTAATCCACGAACTCCTACGACCTTCCACGAATATGCTCACGAACTGGAGTGACAGAGGTCACGTACTGATGTTGACTTAAGCTCTTTTTTTCACTCACCATTTTTTCTCTGTCCAGCTGCCGAGCTACAAGTACCCACGAATATCTACGAGTACCCTCACGGCCTACTACAGTCTGCCCACGAACTAACTACGAGTAAAAAATTGCCATTTTTTTCATCCCGACTATTTATTTACTCATGGACAATTTTCATCGGGCTGGAAAAAACGTCCCGACTTACCTGATGCCCCGAGTACCTGCGGCTGGCATAACGAGCCGCTACGATATAGCTACGAACTCCTACGGCCTCCTACGGACACGTTACGAACATTCTGAGAGTTTGAATCAAGGGGGAAACTCGGGAGAATTCGTGAATTCGTGAATTACCTCATGAAAGTGGGACAGGCCCTTAAGGCCACCTAATCCAACCTCACAAATCTAGGTCTATGGGATGGTACAATGGCACAGCGGTAGAGTTGCAGCCTCACAGCGCCAGAGTCCCAGGTTCTATCCTGACTACGGGTGCTGTCCGTACAGAGTTTGTACGTTCTCCCTGTGACTGAGTGGATTTTTTTCCAGGTGCTCCGGTTTCCTCCCCCGTTCCAAAGTCGTAGTTTGTAGGTTAATTGGCTTCGGTAAAATTGTCTCTAGCGTGTCGAGTAGAACTAGTGTACGGCTGATCGTTGGTTGGCTGGGACTCAGTAGGCCGAAGGGCCTGCTTCTACGCTGCATCTCTAAACTAAAATGGTACGCAGATACTTTTAAGTGCGACGAGTTTGGAGATACAGCCCTTCAGCCCACCAAGTCCACTCCGACATTCAATCACCTGTTCATACTAGTTCTATGCTATTCCACTTCTGCATCCCGCATACTGGGGCAATTTACAGAGGCTCATTAACCTACAAACCTGCACGTCTTTGGAATGTGAGAGGAAACTGGGCCCTGCAGAAGAGACCCACGTGGTAACGGGGATAACGTACCAACTCCATACAGACAGCACTGGAGGTTAGGACCGAACCCGGGTCTCTGGTGCTATGAGGCAGCAACTCTGCCTCTGCGCCACTGTGCCACCCCTGAGCCTGCAGCCTTCCAGTAGCCTCTGAGAAAGAATCCTACATCTATTCCTTTTATCAGTCACTAAGCCTGTGTCCCATGTTTACTGACATCAAGTAATGGGATGTGGGGATAAAGCAGGAATGGGCTACTGATTTTGGATGATCAGCCATGATCATATTGAATGGCGGTGCTGGCTTGAAGGGCCGAATGGCCTACTCCTGCACCTATTTCTATGTTTCTATGTTTGAATGCAAAGAATGTCCTTATTAGTGTAGTTTAGTTTAGAGATACAGCGCAGAAACAGGCCCTTCGGCCCACCGAGACCGGGCCGACCAGCGATCCCTACACATTGACACTATCCTTCACTCACTAGGGACAATTTTTACATATATACCAAGCCAACAAACCTGTCCGTCTTTGGAGTGTGTGGGGAAACCGAACATCTCGGAGAAAATCTCACGCTGATCACGGGGAGAACGTACGAACTCCGTACAGACAGCATCCGTAGTCGGGATCGAACCTGGGTCTCCGGTGCTGCATTCGCTGTAAGGCAGAAACTCCACCTCTGCGCCACCGTGATCGCCGTTATCCACGCCATGTGGATAATAACTGCGTAGGTTTAAGGTGAAAGAGAAAAAAATTAATAGGACCCTGAGGGGTGTGTATTTTCACAAAATGGGTGGTGGGTGTATGGAACAAGCTGCCAGAGGAGGTCATTGAGGCTGGGACTATCCCAACGATTAAGAAACAGTTAGACAGGTACATGGGTAGGACAGGTTTGGAGGGATACAGACCAAACGTGGGCAGGTGGGGCTAGTGTAGCTGGGACACGTTGGCTGGTGTGGGCAAGTTGGGCCGAAGGACCTGTTTCCATGCAGTTTCACTCTATGACTCTATGTAGCTGCTCGTCATTTGAGACGGTCTAAGTAACTTTCCCCTCAGCTTCCACTATTCCAAAGATTTTTGTTTTTGTGATCTGATCTTTCTTCACTGTGAAGCTCTGTTGTCCTGGCAGCAGCCTTGTAAAGCTTCTCTGTATGCTTGCTGGTACAATCAGACCTCTCCTCTAATCCTGTGACTTGAACAAAACACAGTGTCCGAGCCTGTGTTTTGTACAGGTTCCAGCGAGACCTCCCCGCTCTGATATTATCTGCCTCAACTAATTCCAAGTGTTTTCTTTAGACACCTTTGCACAGAAATTGGATCCATTTTTATTTGCTTTAGATATGTACAAGAGGATCTTGTTTTTGAAGTGCTTGCAACCTTTTAGTTTAGGTTAGTTTATTTTATTGTCACGTGTGCCAAGGTACAGTGAAAAGCTTTTGTTGCGTTCTGTTCAGTCAGTGGAAAGACCATACGTGATTACAATCGAGCCATCCACAGTGTACAGATACATGATGAGGGGAATAACGTTTAGTGCAAGGTAAAGTCCAGAAATGTCCGATTAAAGATTGTCCGAGGGTCTCCAATGAGGTAGTTAGTAGGCCAGGACCACTCTCTGGTTGTTGATAGGGTGGTTCAGTGCCTGATAACAGATGGGAAGAAAACCGTCCCTGAATCTGCAGGTGTCCGTTTTCACACTTCTGTACCTCTTGCCTGATGGGAGAGGGAGGGAGAGGGAGGGAGAGGGAGGGAGAGGGAGGAAGATGGAGTAACTGGGGTGAGACTCGTCCTTGACTATGCTGGTGGCCTTGCCAGAGGCAGGTTGAAGTGTAGATGGGGTCAAAGGAAGGGAGGTTGGTTTGTGCGATGGTCTGGGCTGCAGACCATCTCTGGTCTGCAATTTCCTGAGAAGTTCCTGTCCTTAAAAATATTAGATTGGATGTTTCCAAATTGAGACTTCATTTCCCCTTTGTATTTCCCACAGGAGATAATGAAATCCACATACATGGCAAATATTAATCACTAAACGATAGTGATTGGATCGTAGGGGCTTAACTCACCTTAAAAAGAAGTGCACATTTTGCTGAAAGAAGGGAATGGCGTATTAACTTAGATTTCTGACCAAGGATGTTACTTTTGATTGAATGAAAGAAAGAGCGTGGAAACAGGCCCTTCGGCCCATCGAGTCCACGCCGACCATCGATCACATTAGTTCTATGTTATCCCATTTTCGCATCCACTGCATTTTTATCTGAGGAAATTTACAGAGGGCCAATTAACCTATAAGCCCACATGTCTTTGGGATGTGGGAGGAAACTGGAACACCCAGAGGAAACCCACGCAATCACAGAGAGAACATGGAAACTCCACAGAGACAGCACCCAAGGTCAGGATCGAACTTGGGTGCCTGGTGCTGTGAGGCAGCAGCTGCTCAACCGCTGCGCCACTGTGAGACGTATACCCCTTCGAATGCTTTGCAGAGGAAGAAATTATAATTTCAATTAGGAATTTGATTCAGCTAAAGAATCATTTGAATGAATTAAATCCGATGAGTTAATCTGCAAGTTGAATCGGTAGTAAGGAAGGGAAACTCAATGCTAGCATTTATATCAAGAGGGCTGGAATACAAAAACAGAGATGTATCACTGAGGCTCTATAAGGCGCTGGTCAGGCCGCATTCGGAGTAATGTGAGCAAATGTAGTCCCCATATCTGAGGAAGAATGTGCTGGCTCTGGAGAGGGTCCAGAGGAGGTTTACAAGAATGATTGCAGGAATGAGTAGGTTAGCATATGATGGGCGTTTGGCAGCACTGGGCCTGTACTCGCTGGAGTTTAGATGTTTGAGGGGGGACCTTATTGAAACGTACAGAATAATGAAAGGCAAAGATAAAGTGGTTGTGGAAAGGATGTTTCCGCTGGTGGGAGAGTCTAGGACCAGAGGTCACAGCCTCAGAATTAAAGGGCGCCCTTTTAGAAAGGAGGTGAGGAGGAACTTCTTTAGTCAGAGGGCAGTTAATCTGTGGAACTCATTGCCACAGAGGGCTGTGGAGGCCAAGTTAGTGGATATTTTTTAAAGGCAGAGGTAGACACATTCTTGATTAGAACGGGTGTCAAGGGTTATGGGAAGAAGGCAGGAAAATGGGATTAGGAAGCAGAGATCAGCCGTGATTGAATGCAGAGTGGACTCGATGGGCCTAATGGGCTAATTCTACTCCTATAACTGTGAACTTGTGAAAAGGGTCCTGACCTGAAACGTCACCTATACATGTTCTCCAGAGGGGCTGCCTCACCCGCTGAGTTACTCCAGCACTTTGGGACTTTTTTTTTGCAAAACAGCATGTACAGTTCAAAGAAAAGACAGACACAAAAATCTGGAGTGACTCAACGGGACAGGCAGCATCTCTGGAGAGAAGGTGTGGGTAACGTTTCGGGTCGAGACCCTTCTTCAGACAAGAACCAGTTCCTTGTTTCTACAATCCTTTGCTATACTGGCATTAATATATATTCTGTGACTATTGGTTAAATCGTGAAAATGTTTACTGCTGACAGGAAGCACAGAGAAGGATGCCATTAATAAAAATCACCTAGAAATGAATGAAACCATTTGTTATGAATATTGCATTGTTTAACATCTGTGTTTGCATCCTTTACGAAATCAGAAGCATTTTATTGCACTTTTAAATAATGATATTGATTTTTGGGAGTATTAGGTTTTTATGTAAGCAGATTTTAATGGTTCAATGCCCGTTCACTGTTTTGTGACCTCTTCCAGCATACAAAGTCAATCATGCTATCGGATACTATTTTAACTTGTTTACAAACAAGTCTTGCTGAAAAATAATCCTCAAAATAGTGGATATTTACAAAATAAGTATTTAATGTCCCACAATTCTATAATTCCTGCATGGAAATTTTTTTAAAGTCTCTCAAAATTAACTGTAATCGCCTCTCAGGGAGATTATAACTTGTAAAGCATTTTTAAAATTAAAATATATATTTTTGAAAATATGATTTATGATATTTTCTGCTTCAACTTTAACCAGAGGCCTGTTTCAATTTTTTTGTTTAGTTTAGTTTAGCGATAGAGTGTGGAAACAGGCCCTTCAGCCCACCAAATCTGCGCCGACCAGCATTCCCATTCAGTAAAGATAGACACAAAATGCTGGAGTAACTTGGACTTGGTCTTGGAATTTGGAATGCTGGACCGGCAGCATCTCTGGAAAGGGTGACGTCTCGGGTGGGTCTCGACCCGAAATGTCACCCATTTCTTCTCTCCAGAGATGCTGCCTGTCCCGCTGAGTTACTCCAGCTTTTTGTGTCTATCTTCGGTTTAAACCAGCATCTGCATTCCTTTTTTACACATTCCCATACACTAGTTCTATCTTACACACAAGCCACATTTACGCAAGCCAATTAATCTACAGATCAACATTTAAATTTTTAAAATATACTTTTTTCTAGAAATAAATACATGATCCTTACAAAACTCCATCTGACCTTCTCGGAGGCTATATTCTGCATGACAGACAGCAATACTGCTTACAATATTCGCTTACACAAATTACACCATTCCCCCCCCCCCCCCCCCTTGCCACTCATGTGGCCCACTGACGTGGAATCCCTTCCCTTATTTTTGAGGGGGGTCTCCTCCACACCCTGCCCCCCCCCCCCATGTCCAGCAGCAGAAGGATCCTCGACAGTGGTCCTCCCCCACCGAGCCTTGGCATTGGCTGCACCGAGCTTCAGTGCGTCCCTCAGCACGTACTCCTGCAGTCTGCAGCGGGCCAGTCGGCAACATTCCCGGACGGACGGACATCTTGCACCGCTGGTCAGCATGTCTTTGGAGAGTGGGAGGAAACCGGAGCACCCGGAAAAAACCTAATTGGTCACAGGGATAATGTACAAACTCTGTACACCTCTACCCCATTGCGGACATTGGACTTTGTCTATAGAATTGATGAGCTACAAAGCTGAGGACTTTATTCTGCAACTAGTGCTCTACCTATTGTACTTGAGTTTGCCTTGATTGTATTTATGTAGAGTATTATCTACAACATGCAAAACAACGTTTTTCATTGTACATAGGTGCACGTGACAGTATTAAACCTAAATCTGAAACTAAAGCATTCAAGTTTCAATGTAAATAGTTGAAATCTGATTTCTAACCACGTCCATATACCGTTGGAATGTTGTAAGGAATAGGAGTAGAAATAGGCCATTTGGCCCTTCAAGTCTACTCTGCCATTTAGTCATGGCTGATCTATCTCTCCCTCCTATCCCCATTCTCCTGCCTTCTCCCCATAACCCCTGACACCCGCACTAATCAAAAATCTATCCATGGTACACAAAATGCTGGAGAAACTCAGCGGGTGCAGCAGCATCTGTGGAGCGAATGGAGATAGGCAACGTTTCGGGCCGAAACCCTTCTTCAGATTGCTATCTCCTTCGCTCCATAGATGCTGCTGCACCCGCTGAGTTTCTCCAGCATTTTGTGTACCCTCGATTTTGCAGCATCTGCAGTTCCTTCTTTAACAAGAATCTATCCATGTCTGCCTTGAAAATATCCACTGACTTGGCCTCCACAGCCTTCTGTTGTAGTTATATCTGATTATATAGACACAAAAAGCCATATAGTCATAGCCCGCTGAGATACTCCAGCTTCTTGTGTTCCATCTTTGGTTTAAAGCAGCTCCTTCCCACACATCTTATATCTGTCGTACTGATAACACTGCACGGAGGGTGAGCTGTCTTCTCCTGCAATGCTTTCACCAACCAGTAGGTGTAGCTGATGGAATAGGCAGAGGTAGTTCTGCGCACAGCTCTCAGGCAGTGTCAATAGGTGTCAATGTGATGGCCCCAGGGAACACAGAGTCTGATTCACTTCTACCACAGCACTGTAAAGCCTGTTAGTCACAGTGATTGCCGGCGCTCTTTGTGCTGTTTAACGGCCGGACACTTCAGTAAATGGCTTTTTCTTTCCCCACCTACCAGTTAAAACTCACCCTGAACTGCTGAAAACTGGCCTGTTTCTCCATAATGGAAGGCCATTCTTAATTGATTGGTTGATTTACTGAAGGTTACCTGGAGAACAATGAGCAATGGCACAATACAACGGCGAGTGAACAGCACACTGACTTTCCAGAGACTTAGCTTTAGGCTGAGGTTCAAGTTTAACCAGGGGTCACACAGTTTAAGAATATGAGGATTGGCCATTTAGGACTGAGATGAAAAACTTTTTCACCCAGAGAGTTGTGAATCTGTGGAATTCTCTGCCACAGAAGGCAGTGGAGGCCAATTCACTGGATTTTTTTCAAGAGAGAGTTAGATTTAGCTCTTGGGGCTAAAGGAATCAAGGGATATGGGGGGAAAAGCAGGAACAGGGTACAGATTTTGGAAGATCAGCCATGATCAGATTGAATGGCTGTGCTGGCTCGAAGGGCCGAATGGCCTACTCCTGCACTTATTTTCTATGTTTCTATGTTTATTATTATTGTCGTGTGTACCGAGGTACGGTGAAAGGCTTTGTTTTAGACAATAGACAATAGGTGCAGGAGAAGGCCATTCGGCCCTTCGAACCAGCACCGCCATTCAATGTGATCATGGCTGATCATCCCCAATCAGTACTCCGTTCCTGCCTTCTCCCCATATCCCCTGACTCCGCTATTTTTAAGAGCCCTATCTAGCTCTCTCTTGAAAGCATCCAGAGAACCTGCCTCCACCGCCCTCAGACTCACCACTCTCTGTGAGAAAAAGTGTTTCCTCGTCTCCGTTCTAAATGGCTTACTCCTTATTCTTAAACTGTGGCCACCTGGTTCTGGAACTCCCCCAACATCGGGAACATGTTTCCTGCCTCTAGCGTGTCCAAGCCCTTAACAATCTTATATGTTTCAATGAGATATCCTCTCATCCTTCTGAACATCATGTACAATCCCAGCCACTCCATTCTCTCAGCATATGACAATTCCCGCCATCCCGGGAATTAACCTTTTGGATGGTACCACATCATATCAGATAATACTATAGAGTCATGTATTGATAGTGGTGTAATGTGGAAACAGACCCTTCAGCCCAACTAGCCCACACTGACCAACATGTCCCTTGGTGAGCCTGTATCTCAAAACTAAAACAAAACTAAACTGAGCAACATTTAGTGCAGGATGTACAGCAAGTAGCATTGTCGCCCGTTTAAGGATTGCATTGTTTGACTAACTGGGGTTTCTGGGCTGTAATTTTGTATTTAGGATACAACATTTTAGTGACGAGAATGATCTCGCAGATGACTGGGTTAACATATGACCAGCGTTTGATGGCTCTGGGCCTGTACTCGCTGGTGTTTGGAAGGATGAGGGGGAACCTCATTGAAATTTAGCAAATAGTGAAAGGGGTGGATGTGGTGAGGATGTTTTCACCAGTGGGAGAGTTGAGGACCAGAGCGCACAGCCTCAGAATAAAAGGACATATCTTTAGAAAGGAGATGAGGAGGAATTTCTTTCAAATCAGATAGTAATAGTCATAAAGTCATGCAGTGTGGAAACAGGCCCTTCAGCCCAACTTGCCCACACTAATGAATATGCCTCATCTATACTAGTCCCACTTGCCCGTGTTTGGCCCGCATCCCTCTATACCTGTCCTATCCATGTTTTCAGGAAGAGCATCTCATATTTCGCTTGAGCAGCTTACAGCCCATTGGTATGAAAATTGATTTATCTAACCCAGTAACCCCGGTATTCCCTCTCTCTCTATCCCTCCCCCACCCAAGTCGCACCAGCTTCTCGTTTTCACCCAACAAACAGCTAACAATGGCCTGTTTCCTTTGTCATCGTTACTTTTTTTGCACATCTTTCATTCGTTGTTCTTTATCTCTCTACATCATCGTCTATATCTCTCGTTTCCCTGATCTCTAACTAGTCTGAAGAAGGGTCTCGACCCGAAATGCCACCCATTCCTTCTCTCCAGAGATGCTGCCTGTCCCATTGGGTTACCCCAGCTTTTTGTGTCTATCCTCTATCCATGTGCGTACCTGTCTAATTGCTTCCTAAACATTGCGACAATCCCTGCCTCAACTGCCTCCTCCGACCTATACATAAAGAGAATAAAGCCAGACTCAAGTTCAATGGATTGGAGCAAAGGGGAAGATACAGAGTGCAGAATATAGTTCTCACCATGGTAACGCACCAGTTCCACGGACAAAGTACTGTAACTGGCTTCCGACATTCCTAATTAGAAATACTTACTTTCATTTTGTTCTTTTAAATTCATGCTCACAAGCTCACGCTCATAAGACACACTTCAACCGTCCCGTGGACTTTATTCCTGACGTTTTCCTTTCTTCAGGCAACAGTAAAGATATTCCACAAATGATTAAACATTGCCAAGGATTAAAGAAAAACAAGCAACTTTTTTTCTGAGGTAACACGGATTTTTCAAATCAATCTGAGGTGTCTGCAAGAGATTATGTTCAGCACAGAAAGTAAAGATAGACCCAAAACGCTGGAGTCACTCAGCGGGACAGGCGGCATCTCTGGAGAGAAGGACCGGGTGACGTTTCGGGTCGAGATCCACCCGGAACGTCGCCCATTCCTTCTCGCCAGAGATGCTGCCTGTCCCGTTGAGCTACTCCAGCTTTTTGTGTCTATCTTTACTGTATGGGATCGCTGGTCGGCACGGATCTGGTGGGCCGAAGGGCCTGTTTCCACACTCTATCTCTAACTAAACGAAAAGATTGAAACATGTCTGAGCTTAAAGCTGAAGCTGAAATATCATAAATCATATTATTTTAAAAATATTCTTTTAGTTTTTAAAATGCTTTACAAGTTAATTTTGAGGGACTTTGACATTTTTTCTGTGCAGGAATTATGGAATTGTGGGGAATTAAATACTAATTTTGTAAATATGCACAATTTTGAGGATTATAGTTTCGGGTCGAGACCCTTCTTCAAACTGAGGGTCACTGGGGAGAGGGAGTCTCGAGATTTGGAAGGGTAAAGCGTGAAAATGACAGATCAAGGCAGATTTAGTTTAGTTTAGAGATACAGCGCGGAAACAGACCCTTCGACCCGCCGAGTCCGCGCAGATTTTCAATCCCCGCACATTAACACTGTCTTAGACACAGAAACAACTATTTATGTTCATAGAAAGCCAAATAACCTACAAACCTGTACTTCTTTGGGCTGTGGGAGGAAACCGAAGATCTCAGAGAAAATCCACGCTGTCAAGGGGAGAAGGTACAAACTCCGTATAGATGTATCCCATAGTCAGGATCGAACCTGGGTCTCTGGTGCTGAAAGTGCTGTAAGGCAGCAACTCTACCGCTGCGCCACCGTGCTGCCTGAGATGATGATAAGGAAATGCAGAATGGCTCATTGCTAGCTGAGGGGAAGGGGACAACGTGGCCTACAATCAGTAATATTTAATCAGGAGGCCAGTAAAGAAGTACAGTTGCTAGGAAAGTGAACTAAAAGCAGAAAATGCTCAGACTCTCCAACTATCTTGAATCGGACTGTACTGGACTTTATCTTGCACTAAATATTGTTCCCTTTATCATGTATCTTTACACTGTGGGTGACTTTAGACTTTAGAGATACAGCTCGGAAACAGGTCCTTCAGCCCACTGAGTCCGCGCCGACCAGCGATCATCCCGTGCACCAGCCTATACACACAAAGGACAATTTTATCATTTACTGAAGCCAATTAACCTACAACCCTGCACGTCTTTGGAGTGTGGGAGGAAACCCAAGCACCCGGAGAAAACCCACACAGTCACAGAGAGAACGTGCATACTCCACACTGACAGCATCGAACCTGGGTCTCTGGTGCTGCAAGGCAGCAACTCTACCGCTGTGTCACGATGCTGTACTGTTCCACGTTTCTATCCTTTAAATTGTGAGAGTAATAAGCGGCAAAGCCAAAAACAAAATGTTTTGAAAACTCTAATAATTTTGGCAGGATTATCAATTCATTTATCATGCTGTCTTAAAATATTGGGCCCTTAAGCGCAATGTTTGATCAATTTTCGGCCCGTGAATGAGAAACGTTGGGAGCCACTGCTTTAAAATCTTGCACATGTAATAAATGAGAAATAGTTTTGAGATAGAGCGCGGAAACAGGCCCTTCGGCCCACCGGGTTTGCACTGACCATCGATCTCCGCACATTAACACTACCCTGCACACATTAAAGACAATTAAAAAATTTATACTGCTACGCCACCGGGCCACCCCTACCAAAAGTAGAAAATACCGCAAAAACACTCAGCAGGTCAGGCAGCATCTGTGGAGAGAGAAACAAATAATGTTTCTTATAAATGCTGACCTTATCTGTGAGGCTCTTTGTCATTTCCTGGGTAGGCCCGATTATCCTACATGAAGCCAACTCTACTTTGATGCAATTTCTGGACATATTTTCGGCTGACATTTGATTATTTCATTATATATGCTACTTCTCATGTGATATTTATGTGGTAACACTATCTCAACGTTTATAAATGCTAATGGATTTACTCCAGCTCGGCATCATCCAGCCAGATGAATAGCATCATTTACGAAGCAAAGAAAGGTCACAATCAAAGAATGAGGAGCGTTTACAAATAACAAGGTTCCATACATTAAATATGTTATGGAGAACATTTGGGGTAGATTAGTTTTGGAGAACATTTTTTAGGCTAGATTAGTTTTAGCTTAGTTTATTACTGTCACCTGTACTGAGGTACAGTGAAAAGCTTTTGTTAGCGTGCTGTACAGTCAGTGGAAAGACTGCACTGTTCAATTCCAATCGAGCTGTCCACAGCGTACAGATGCAGGATAAAGGGAATGAGGTTCAGTGCAAGATAAAGCCCAGGCAAGTCCGATTCAAGATAATCCGACAGTCTCCAATGAGGTAGATGGTAGCTCAGGACCACAGTTGAGAAAAGATTGTACATGAATACAGTCAAGCCATCTGCTAAAGGATAAATGGAACAACATTTAGTGCAAGATGTAACATTGTCACCTTCTTAATGATTGCATTGTTTGACTAATTGGTTTTCTGGGATGAACCATTATTATTTAGGATATGAAACATTATTTACAAGAATGATCACAGGGATGACAATATACGATGAGCGTTTGACGGCACTGGGCCTGTACTCGCTGGAGTTTAGAAAGGATGAGGGGGGGACCTCATTGAAACTTACCGAATAGTGAAAGGGCTGGATGGGGTGGATGTGTAGAGGGTATTTCTACCAGTGGGAGAGTCTAGAACCACAGGGCACAGCCTCAGAATAAAAGGACGCACCTTTAGAAAGGAGATGAGGAGGAAGTTCTTTAGTCGGAGGGTGGTGAATCTGTGCAATTCATTGCCACAAAGGGTTGTGGAGGCCAAGTCAATGGATATTTTTAAGGCGGAGATTGACAGATTCTTGATTGGTAAGGGTAAAGGTTATTGAGAGGGGGCAGGAGAATGGGCTTGAGAGGGAAAGATAGATCAGCCATGACTGAATGGCAGAGTAGACTCGATGGCCAAATGGCCTACTTCTGCCTCTATGACTTATGAACTTATGAGGATAACGCCAGAGCCAACTTATGTGTGAGGTGATGCCAACTTAGTTTCATATCTAAAACACCGTATTGTTGGCTTGAATTACTGGTATCGCAGAGAGTGAACGAGGGAGATATTGACAAATAGTGTTTCTGTGTAGTTGCACCTTACCCTTACCAAACAAGCACTTGCAGCAGCATACCAAGAGCGAAGGAGATAGGCGACGTTTCGGGTCGAGACCCTCTTCAGGTATAGACGGTGATGTGGACAGTGTGAGTTGCACCTTACCAAGATGGCGGTGGTGAGAAGGTGACGGGGAAAGTTGGTCGCTGTGTACGGTCTGCGGTCTCACCTCCCGTGCTCTCGGAAAGGCATGAGAAGCGGGGATTGGTGGCGGTAGAGGGACAGATACTGGATGCGACGGGCGGACGGCGCGGTTAAAGTGGTCACGGGCGGAGGTGTTGGTGAAGGCGGCAACGGGGGGCCCCACAGCAGCCGGGCGAGCGAGCGGATCTTGCACATAGCGGCGGTGGAAGGAGCCGACATACATGGCCAGGCCAGGCCCGCCCGGTCCAGTGTGGGAGGAAACCGTAGATCGAACGTCATCAATCCAGTGCCACCAGGAAACCGGGCTATTAAGTGAAACAAACAGTAATTGCTTATATCAGTTTATTGTCACGTGGCACAGTGTAAAAGCCCTGTCCCATGATACGAATTAATTCCAAGAGTTTTCCCGAGTTTGCTCTGATTCGAACTCGTAGATTTACTGTAATGGCCACTCGTCGGTACTCGTGGCTCTCGTGGACATTTTTCATCATGTTGAAAAATCTTCACAAGTCTCCCCGTGCTTACCTGCCGTTAGCGAGTCTTCCCGAGTACCTGCCGTTAGCGCTAAGAGACGTCCCCGAGCTCTGACGTACCCGCTACGCTCATTCTCCGTGCTTACTACAAGTTTTTTTTAACTTGGGAGAGCTCTTGGAATGAACTTGTACCGTGGGACAGGGCTTTAAAGTTTTTGTTGCGTGCTAACCAGGCTACTCGTTTACGATATGACAGGATAGCAAGCAGACCAAGTTATTCACTCTATCTTGGCGCACGTGACAATAACAAACTAAACTAAACTTTACTAAATATATTGACAGGAGAGAGGAGAAGGAGGTCAAAGTCATTGATAAATCAGAAACACAATCAATATACTTCATTTCTAATTTAAGTTTCCTGGGGTTTTTTAAATAATACACTGCAAATTGTAAAGATATTAAGTGACACCACAGGAAATTGTTCCAATCATTGACCCACTGTTTCACGGATGTACAGCCTAGATTTCACGAGAAAGCACTGAATCATCCTGACTCACACAATAACGCACGTAACTGCAGGGTATTTCACTGAACGGCTTATGGGCTGAGTGAATGCAGAGGAACTCATTGGGCCAGGCAGCATCTGTGGAAGGAGCGGACAGACGACAATTCAGGCTAGGACTCTGAAGAGGACTCCTGACTCGAATCGTCCATTCCCTCCACGGATGCTGCCTGTCCTGTTGAGTTCCATCAGCGCTGTGTATTTCGCTCAAGAACCCAGCAACTGCAGTACCTTGTGTCTCCAGGGGGACACGGTGGCGCAGTGGTGGAGCTGCTGCCTTACAGCGCCAGAGACCAGGGTTCAACCCTGACTACGGGTGCCATCTCGACATAGTTTATACATAGAAACGTAGAAACATAGGTGGAGGAGTAGGCCATTCTGCCCTTCGAGACAGCACCACCATTCGATATGATCATGGCTGATTATCTAAAATCAGTACCCCTTTCTTGCATTTTCCCAACATCCCTTGATTCAGTTAGCCCTAAGAGCTATATCTAATTCTCCATTGAAAACATCCAGTGAATTGGCCTCCACTGCCCTGTGGCAGAGAATTCCACAGATTCACAACTCTCTGGGTGAAAAAGTATTTCCTCATCTCAGTCTTAAATGGCCTGCCCCCAATTCTTAAACTGTGACCCCTGGTTCTGGACTCCCCCAACTAGCAATGTTACAAAATTTTGAGATTTTAAAAAACAAGTCTGCAATTTATCCCATTAGATAAAGCATAAAAAGAAGTTTAATTTGACACCTACTTCACTTTCATATCTTCAGTATTAACAAAGTTATGGCCATTTTCATACTCGGAAATTAGCATCTTGTTTTTCTATTGACTTAACAGAAAAGTTGTGATCGAGGACAGTCAAAAGCCCATAACTTTCTTAAAAATTAAGAGAACTGAAAGATATTTTCAGTTATTATAGATTGAAGCATTCTGAAACAAATATGAAACAATCTTACTTGGATGACCTGAAATTAAAGCACATAATTAGTCAGTTACTCAATTGTAGCTAATTACAAAATTAAATTACTAGATCTAAACATCTATCCATTTCTTAAGAAAATATTAACATTTTTTAAAAAGCCTAAGTGTCCAAATAACACTCACACAAAAATTCACAATATAACATGATTATTAAATCTCATTGTTATGAATTTATAGGCCAAATTGAAGGAAGTTAGTGTTTAATTCCCGTAAATTAATGGCCATTTAAATCAGCTTGCGAGTGGGATTTTATGGAACGCGATGGATTGGAATGTTGCGGTTGCGGTGAATTTAAACCCCATATCGGCAGGAAAAATACTGCCGGTTTGTATGGGGAATAAATCACCATTTCACAACATGAAATTTTGATTCAAGGTCAAGCAAGTTTATATGTAAAAATAAACAACTTTTCTTTACCTGTCTCCTACGTGAAATCCGTCCTCGTTGTCGGCGTTCACGGCATTAGAAGCTATTTTTTAATTTTACTGCAGCGCTGAAATTGTCGGGCGATTAAAAACAAAAATGTCACATACCGGCAGTCGGAACGAATCTTTAGCAAAAGCTCGCACCCCGAAAAAATATAACTCCGGGAGGCAGGGGAGAACCGCATTTTAACCCCGCCCCCCCCCCCCTCAAAGGCACCAAAGTCGCGCACACGGCCAGTGACCGAACTACAGCGCCGCTGAAGGTAAGTTTTGTAACATACCTACCCCAACATAGGGAACCTTTTTCCTGCATCTAGCCTGTCCAATCCATTAAGCATTTTATATGTTTCTATAAGATCACCTCTCATCCTTCCAAATTCCAGTGAATACAAGCCCATTCGACCTATTTCTTCATCATATGTCGGTCCCGCCATCCCGGGAATTAACCTGGAGAACCTACACTGCACTCCCTCAATAGCAATAATGTCCTTGCTCAAATTAGGAGAGCAAAATTGCACACAATACTCCAGGTGCGATCTCACCAGGGCCCCGTACCACTGCAGTAGGACCTCCTTGCTCCTAAACTCAAATCCTCTCGCAATGAAGGCCAACATGCCATTAGCTTTCTTCACTGCCTGCTGTACCTGCAAGCTTACTTTCAGTGACTAATGGACAAGCACACCCAGGTCTCGTTGCGCCTCTCCCTTTTCATAATCTGACACCATTCATATAATAATCTGCCTGTTCTTAGCACCAAAGTGGATAATCTCACATTTATCCACATTATACTGCATCTGCCATGCATCTGCCCACTCACCCAACTATCCAAGTCACCCTGCAGCCTCATAGTATCCTCCTCGCAGCTCACACTGCCAATGTTAGTGTTATCCACAAACTAGGAGATGTCACATTTAATTCCCTCGTCTAAATCGTTAATATATATTGTAAACAACTGGGGTTCCAGCACCGAGCCTTGCCTCACCCCACTAGTCACTGCCTTCCATTCTGAAAAAGACCCGTTAATTCCTACTCTTTGCTTCCTGTCTGCCAACCAGTTCTCTATCCATGTCAATACCCTACCCCCAATACCATGTGCTTTAAATTTGCACACTAATCTCTTGTGCGGGATCTTGTCGAAGGCTTTTTGAAAGTCCAGATACACCACATCCACTGGCTCTCCCTTATCCATTCTACTTGTTACATCCTCAAAACATTCCAGAAGATTAGTCAAGCATAGTTTCCCCATCATAAATCCTTGCTGAATTCGACTGATCCTGTCACTGCTTTCCAAATGCGCTGCTATAACATCTTTAACAATCGACTCCAGCATCATTCCCCACTACCGATGTAAGTCTATAATCCCTGTTTTCTCTCTCCCTCCTTTCTTAAAGAGTGGAGTTACATTGGCTATCCTCCAATCCACAGGAACTGATCTAGAATCAAGAGAACATTGGAAAATGATCACCAATGCATCCACAATTTCGAGGGCCACCTCCTTGAGTACTCTGGGATGCAGACCATCAGGCCCTGGGGATTTATCTGCCTTTTGTACCAACAGATTACCTAACACCATTTCCTGACTAGTGTAGATTCCTTTCAGTTTTTCCTTCCCATCAGATCCTCGGTTCCCTGGTATTTCTGGGAGATTGTTTGTGTCTTCCTTAGTGAAGACAGAACCAAAGTACTCGTTTAACTGTTCTGCGATTTCCTTGTTGCCCATTATAAATACACCTGTCTCTGACCTACATTTGTCTTCACCAATCTTTTCCCTTATACATATCTAAAGAAGCTTTTAGAGTCAGTTTTTATATTCCACGTAAGCTTTCTTTCCCACTACATTCTCCCAGTGACCGCGTGGGTTTTCTCCGGGTGCTCCGGTTTCCTCCCACACTCCAAAGACGTGCAGGTTTGCAGGTTAATCACCTTTGGTAAAATTGTAAAATTCTCCCTAGAATGTAAGATAGCGCAAGTGTATGGGATCTCAGGTCAGCGTGTTCGGTGGGCTGAAGGGCCTGTTTCTACGCTGTATCAACAAACTAAACTAAACTAAATCTGAAGAAGAGTCTCGACCCGAAACATTGCCTATCTCCTTCGCTCCTTAGATGCTGCTGCACCCGCTGAGTTTCTCCAGCCTTTTGTGTACCCTAAACTAAATCAATATTTGGCCTTTAAACCGTCAGTGTGCAAAGAATGGACTACAGTTCGAGTCAGAGAGTCATAGAGTCTTACAGCACGGAATCAGGCCCTTTGGCCCAACTCATCCAAGCCGACCAACATGCCCCATCTAAGGTGGTCCCATTCACCCACGTTTAGGTCTGGAATAAAGCACTGCACACTTTGCACCTTAAGAAGCAGGTATTTAAACATTCCTTTCACCATCAGTGGACATCAATGGCAATCCCAATTTTATTGGTAATCTCTCTTTGATGAGGTCATTAAAAAGTCAATTACCCTGGAGGCTCGAGTCACACGCAATTGGGACCAGGAATCGATAGTAGTTTAACCTTCCCTGAAGAGCCTTAGGGAATAAAATAGTTTTTTACAATAACGAGGCATTTTTATGATTACTGTCACTGGCTATTTTTAAAAATTCTACCTAAATTAAAAAATTTAATTTGCAGGATTTGGGGTACGGCATGGTGGCGCAACGGTAGAGTTTCTGCCTTACAGCGCCAGTAACTCGGGTTCCATCCAAACAATATTATAATATTTTGCATTGGAGTAAATTAGTTATCGTACAGCGCGGAAATTACTTACTAGGATGTTGTCAGGACTCAAGGGCCTCAGCTATGGTGAAAGGCGAGAACTTTGTACCTGGGAAATTCCTTGGAGTTATCGGAAAGGTACTGTCAAGCTGGAAAAGGCACAGCGAAGATTTACGAGGATGTTGCCATGACCAGAGTGTCTGAGCTATAGGGAGAGGTTGAGTAGGATGGGACTCTATTCCCTGGAGCGCAGGAGGAAGAGGGGTGATCGCATTGAGGAGTATAAAATCACAAGAGGAATAAATTGGGTAGAGTCTCTTGCCCAGAGTCAGTGAATTGAGGATCAGAGGACACAGGTTTAAGGAGCAGGGGAAAAGGGGTAGCTTTTTCACCCAAAGGGTGGTTGGTGTATGGAACGAGCTGCCAGAGGAGGTAGTTGAGGCAGAGACTATCCCAACATATAAGAAACAGTTAGATGGATTCATGGATAGGACAGGTTTGGAGGGATATGGGCAGGTTAACTAGTGTAGCTGGGAGATGTTGGCCGCTGTGGGCAAGTTGGGTTGAAGGGCCTGTTTCCACAATGTATCACTCTATGAATCTATGACTCTATGACTTGGAGCGCAGGTGGCTGAGGGGTGATATTATAGACGCATATAAAATCCTGACGGAAATAGATAGGATGAATGCACAGAGACTTTTACCCAGAACAGGGGAATTAGATCCAGGCAACATTTAAGGTGAGGGTGGCAGGATATAATTCAGAGGGTGGTGGGTGTATGGAACGAGGTGCCAGAGGAGGTCGTTGAGGCAGGTACAAGGAGAGGTACAAGGCAAGGAAAGGTTTAGAGGGATATGGGCCAAATGCAGGCGAATGGGACTAGCTCAGATGGGCATACTGGTCGTCATGGATGAGTTGGGCTGAAGGGCCTGCTTCCCTGCTGTATTACGCCATGACATGCTCTCTGAAATATGCACTCTGCATGCCCACAGGTGCCAGCCATTCACTGGGGCAGCAACGAAGGACTTCAGCATAATGCCACATATGCTGGTAGGGTCTGCAGCATTGTTGCCAGTGAATTCTGGCACTTGGGCCACATGCAGCCTTCATGGCACGGCGGCGGTGGAGTTGCCGCCTCGCAGGGCCAGAGACCCCGGTTAGATCCTGACCACGGGTGCTGTCTGTACGGAGTTTGCACGTTCCACCTGTAAATTGTACCTAGTGCGTAGGATAGAACTACTGTCCGGGCGATCATTGGTCGGAGTGGAATCACTGTGGATGGCTCGATTGTCATCATGTATTGTCTGTCCGCTGACCGGTCCGCAAGCAACAAAAGCGTTTCACTGCATCTCGCTACACGTGACAGTAACCTAAACTGATGAAATGAATTGGACTCCATGGGCCGAAGGGCCTGTTTCCATGCTGTATCTTTAAACTAAACTGGTCTAAATTAAACTGTCCTAAACTAAACTAAACTAAACTTCTTAGGCACCCTTCGTTCATGGCTGACCATGGGTGTCTCCAGGGTGTTATTCCCTTTATTCGAGGACGCCTGTGCGTGACTTTGTTTAACGTGGGGAGACTGGTGCACAGACAGACGGTCTTTGACAGATGGGTGGCCCTACCAGGAGCATAGCCCCAGACGGCATCGCTCTCAGGATCTCTGGTCCACACAAGCTTCTCCACCACGACAAGGTGACGACCTAAGGGAGAAGTGACAATCCCCTAAATTAAACTGAACTAAATAAAACTGATCGAAGCTAAAGTGAACCTTGTGCCTGAAGGGCCAGTTTCTGTGCTGTGTGACTCTATGACTCTGTGACCATGGCTCGTCCCAAATGATTACTCTCCATACAGTATGTTTCTGTCCATTTTTGTGGTCCTCAGAGTTCCGACCCAGTGCCTGCAGGATGACTGGAGGGAAAGCCACGCATTGTCTACAACCTTCCCCTGGATCTTTATCATGGGGGCCAGTTGGTTTGCATTGTAACTGTTTAAGTTAAGGAATAGGCTTGAATGAATGAGTCAACCGGGACATGCAAATCAGCTAGTCAGTGCACAATCTGCTCGTACTAAGGCAAACTGATTCATTTTACAGGAACATCAGGACATTTTGTTGTGTTGCAGATAATACACAACCAATTTGCACCATCAGCCTTCTCAAACAGCAATGAGGTGATAGAGTCAGATAACTGGAGACACAAGCAACTGCAGGTGCTGGAACCTTAAGCATGACACAAAGTGCTGGAGTACCTCAGCAGGTCAGGCAGCATCCGCGGAGGGAATGAACAGATGGCGTTTTGCGTCGGGACCCTTTCTTCAAACTGACGATGGGACATAGAATCATAGAGCGATAGATCATAGAAACAGGCCCTTCAGCCCAACTCGCCCACACACCGACAGGATCGGTCAAAGTCAGCATGGATTTACGAAGGGGAAATCATGCTTGACTAATTTTCTGGAATGTTTTGAGGATGTAACAAGTAGAATGGATAATGGCGAGCCAGTGGATGTGGTGCTGGACTTTCAAAAAGCCAGTGACAAGGTCCCACACAAGAGATTAGTGCGCAAAGTTAGAGCGCATAGTCTTGGGGGTAGGGTATTGACATGGATAGAGAACTGGTTGGCAGACAGGAAGCAAAGAGTAGGAATTAACGGGTCCTTTTCAGAATGGCAGGCAGTGACTAGTGGGGTACCGCAAGGCTCAGTGCTGGACCCCAGTTATTTACAATATATATTAACGATTTAGATGAGGGAATTAAATGTGACATCTCCAAGTTTGCAGATGACACAAAGATGGATGGCTGTGTGAACTGCGATGAGGATGCTATGAGGCTGCAGGGTGACTTGGATAGGTTGGGTGAGTGGGCAGATGCATGGCAGATGCAGTATAATGTGGATCAATGTGAGGTTATCCAGTTTGGTGCCAAAAACAGGAAGGCAGATTATTATCTGAATGGTGTCAGATTAGGAAAAGGGGAGGCGCAACGAGACCTGGGTGTGCATGTACATCAGTCACTGAAAGTAAGCATGCAGGTACAGCAGGCAGTGAAGAAGGCTAATGGCATGTTGGCCTTCATTGCGAGAGGATTTGAGTTCAGGAGCAAGGAGGTCCTACTGCAGTTGGACAGGGCCCTGGTGAGACCGCACCTGGAGTATTGTGTGCAATTTTGATCTCCTAATTTGAGGAAAGACATTATTGCTATTGAGGGAGCGCAGCGTAAATTCACCAGGTTAATTCCCAGGTTGGCGGGACTGACAAATGATGAAAGAATGGGTTGACTGGGTTTGTATTCACTGGAATTGAGAAGGATGGGAGGGGAACGTATAGAAACATATAAAATACTTAAAGGATTGGACAGGCTAGATGCTGGAAAAATGTTCCCGATGTTGGGGAGTCCAGAACCAGGGGTTAGGGGTAGGCCATTTAGGAATGAGATTAAGAAAAATGTCTTCACCCAGAGGATGAATCTGTGGAATTCTCTGCCACAGAAGGCAATGGAGGCCAATCCACTGGATGTTTTCAAGAGAGTAGATTTAGCTCTTTGGGCTAAAGGAATCGAGGGATATGGGGAAAAAGCAGGAACGGGGTACCGATTGTAAATGATCAGCCATGATCATATTAAATTGCGGTGCTGGCTCGAAGGACCGAATGGCCTACTCCTGCACCTATTGTCTATGTTTCTATGTGTGGCACGGTGGCGCAGTGGTAGAGTTGCTTCCTTCAGCGCTTACAGTGTCAGAGCCTCGGGTTCGATCGCGACTACGGGCGCTGTCTGTACGGAGTTTGTACGTTCTCCCCATGACCTGCGTGGGTTTTCTCAGAGATCTTCGGTTTCCTCCCACACTCCAAAGACGTACAGGTATGTCGGTTAATTGGATTGGTATAATTGAAAATTGTCCCAAGTGTGCGTAGGATAGCGTTAATGAGCGGGGATCGCTGGTCAGCGCGGACTCGGTGGGCCGAAGGGCCTGTTTCCGCGCTGTATCTCTAAACTAAGCTAAACTAAAATGCCTCATCCACATTAGCCTGCATTTGATCCATATCCCTTTAAACCTGTCCTGTCCATGTACCTGCCTAATGTTTCTTACACGTTGCGATAGTCCCTGCCTCAACAACCTCCTCTGGCTGCGGCTTCCATACACCCATCGCCCTTTGTGTGAAAATGTTACCCCTCTTGTTCCTATTAAATCTTTCCCCCTTCACCTTCAACCCATGTCCTTGGTTTTTGATTCCCCCTACTCAGAGCAAGGGACACTGTACATCTACCCAAAATATTCCTCTCATGATTTTGTGCACCTCTGTCAGACTCAGTGACTCCATGGCTCTATCTTATCTGAAAGATCTCAGCTCAGAAAATGTAGAATGCCTCCAATTTTGCACTGAGTTGTCAGCCTAGATTCCTCAGTCATGCTGCAGCTGGTGACTTCAATAGGCAGGAATGCATCAGTATCATTTCAGCCCTTTTTATTACCACGTAGCATGTTGCAATGCACACAAGGCCCTGTATCCTTTTTTTATTTCAAGGGGAACCACAATTATCATATCTTAACGGACCTTCTGAAATCTATCAAGGTTTTGATTTTCTTCTTGATGTTTATACTCTGGTATTCTCACTGATATTTTGGAACTGCGAGCAAATTTGGGCCCCATATCTGAGGAAGGATGTGCTGCCTCTGGAGAGGGTCCAGAGGAGGTTTACAAGAATGATTCCAGGAATGAGTGGTTTGCCTTTGACAGCCCTGGGCCTGTACTCGCTGGAGATTAGAAGGTTGAGGGGAGACCTCATTGAAAATGAAAGGCATAGATAGAGCGGACGTGGAAAGGATGTTTTCATTGGTGGGGGAGTCTAGGACCAGAGGTCATAGCCTCAGAATTCAAGGGTGCTCTTTTAGAAAGGAGGTGAGGAGGAACTTCTTTAGTCAGAGGGCAGTTAATCTGTGGAACTCATTGCCACAGAGGGCTGTGGAGGCCAAGTCAGTGGATATTTTTAAGACAGAGATAGACAAATTCTTGATTAGAACGGGTGCCAAGGGTTATGGGGAGAAGGCAGGAAAATGGGATTAGGAGGCCGAGATCAGCCACGATTGAATGGCGGAGTGGACCCGATGGGCCGAATGGCCTAATTCTGCCCCTATAACTTGTGAACGTGAATCCTTGATGGGATTTTGGCAGGCAAGCCTGTTATTTAGGAAATCCTGATGGCGTCAAGGGTAGTTAGATGTCAGTGGCCGGGTGCAGAGCCGTTAGCGTGGGTGCCTAATGCTGCTGTGGTTTGGGACGGTGGGCACTGTCAGAAGTCACTGTCGGATATACCGTCAGGCACGAAGAGAGGATCTCATACTGCCTTGAGCACCGAACATCACGAGGATGAAGCAATCTCTGCAATCTTCCCACAGCCCTGACAATAAGCCAGTGTCACTAACAGCTAATTTCCGACTCTGACTCGAGTGGGTATACGCAATGGAGTAAATGTTGCATGCATAACACACGGCACATTGGTCATTGCTTAGCTCACTGTGCACAGCTTTTGATGCTGATTGTCGCATAGTAAAACACAAATGAAATCCTTGGGCATGCGTAAATGACGTGGGTGCTTTAAGAGGGAACTTTATACTTGTCCCGTACCCCATATCTGACTTTACCCAATGCGTAGGAAAGAACTGCAGATGCTGGTTTAAATCGAAGATAGACACAAAATGCTGGAGTAACTCAGCGAGACAGGCAGCATCGCTGGAGAGAAGTAATGGGTGACGTTTCGGGTCCTCGACCCGAAATGTCACCCATTCCTTCTCTCCAGCGATGCTGCCTATCCCGCTCTTACTCCAGCATTCTGATTTTACTCAGATAGACACGGACTCAAAATAAAACAGCTCATAGATCAGTGGTGAGTTAATCGAACAAGTCGGCTTATGAAAAGGCCTTATCAGTGCACTTCGGGATGCAGTGTGAGTAAGCCCAAGCTGCTTCAACAAACCAGAGTAACTGTACAACTTTTACACTCTCATGGCACAGTGGTTACTTGTAGAGTTGAAATAGAGCATTAATCAAGCCTGAAGAACGGTCTCGCCCCGAAACGTCACCTATTCCTTCGCTCCATAGATGCTGCCTCACCCGCTGAGTTTCTCCAGCTTTTTTTTGTCTACCATTAATCGACTCTCTGGAACCTTCCATCTTGATCTCGCCCCAAGAGTTCATCTTACGTTTTCCTGTTGTTTTGAAAACTCTCCCTATATGCCAATGTAGGGAGGGTTGATTCTACTCATTGTCCTGAAAATTCCTCAAATTCCCGACAACAGGTGCCGTGAGTATATTAAAGGAAAAAGGACAGGGAGGGACCAGGGCCCCTCAAATACCAGAGCTCCGCTCAGGAGCTGCAGTAGATGGGTGAAGTCCTCAATGAACATTTTGCCTCCATTTTTACCATGAAAGATACGAAGACCCTGTGGAACTCGGGTCAGTTACCAGGGTTGCCGTGGGAATATCCCGTGTTTCATCAGAAGGGCGGCACAGTGGGGCAGTGTGGCTCAGCGGTAGAGTTGCTGCCTTACAGCGCCAGAGTCCCAGGTTCATAGAAACATAGAAACACAGAAAATAGGTGCAGGAGTAGGCCATTCGGCCCTTCAAGCCTGCACCGCCATTCAATATGATCATGGCTGATCGTCCAACTCAGTATCCTGTACCTGCCTTCTCTCCATACCCCCTGATCCCTTTAGCCACAAGGGCCTATCTAACTCCCTCTTAAATATAGCCAATGAACTGGCCTCAACTACCCTCTGTGGCAGAGAATTCCAGAGACTCACCACTCTCTGTGTGAAAAATGTTTTCGTCATCTCGGTCCTGAAGGAATTCCCCCTTATCCTTAGACTGTGACCCCTTATTCTGGACCTCCCCAACATCGAGAACAATCTTCCTGCATCTAGCCTATCCAACCCCTTAAGAGTTTTGTAAGTTTCTATAAGATTCCCCCTCAGTCTTCTAAATTCCAGCGAGTACAAGCCGAGTGTATACAGTCTTTCCTCATATGAAAGTCCTGCCATCCCAGGAATCAGTCTGGTGAACCTTCTCTGTACTCCCTCTATGGCAAAAATGTCTCTCCTCAGATTCAATACTGACAACAGGTGCTGTCTCGTACAGAGTTTGTATGTTCGCCCCGTGACCTGCGCGGGCTTTCTCCGGGCGCTCCGGTTTCCTCCCACACTCCAAAGACGTAAAGGTTTGTAGGTTAATTGGCTTCTGTTAATTGTAAACTCCCCCTAGCATGTAGGATAATGCTGGTGCACAGGGTTGTTGCTGGTTGGTGCAGACTCAGTGGGCTGAAGGGCCTGATTCCACTCTGTATCTCTAACGCAGGGGTTCCCAACCTTTCTTGTCCCATTTACCCCAGGCAACTTTAATAGCACATAACAATGTTAATTCACTTATTTATGAACAACTAATTATGAACAGATAGCAGTATACCAGAACCAAACACAGTCAGTCAATGAGAAAAAATATGTACAAATCCAGAATTAACAGATTTACCCTCTGGGTAGGTAAAATTTTCCTCAGAATGGGAACTCTTGCTCTAAAGTTTAAAGTAAAGTGTGGAATTTCTAAAATGTTTGAAGGTGGACATATCTCTCGGGCCTGAACAGATATATCCAAGAACTATTGGGTTATTGATAGTGGACGATCAGCCCCCTCACGTTACCCCGAAACCTCTGTCCCTTAATTCTCATGTCATGCCCTCTTGTTTGAATCTTCCCTACCCTCAATGGGAAAAACGTATCCACGTCAACTCTGTCTATCCCTTTCATCATTTTAAAGACCTCAATCAAGTCCCCCCTTAACCTTCTGCGCTCCAAAGAATAAAGACCTAACTTGTTCAACCTTTCTCTGTAACATAGTTGCTGGAACCCTGGCAACATTCTAGTAAAATTGTCTATTGTAATCATGTATCGTCATCTGTTGTCACTATTCTGTACTTTTCAATGAGGTCCCCCCCCACCCTCATTCTTCTAAACTCCAGCCAATATAGGTCCAGAGCCAGCACATCCTTCCTCAGATATGGTGCCCGCAATTGCCCACAATATCCATTCACTTGTCAATGAAACAAAGGACTGCAGATGCTGGTCAACATAAGAACACACAGAGTGCTGGAGTGGCTCAGCCGGTCGCGCTGCATCTCTGGAGAATTCAGGGCACAGAGGTGGAGTTGCTGCCTTGAGGCGCCAGAGACCGGTAGAATAGTGAAAGACTTGGATGGTGTGGATGTGGGGAGGATGTTTCCACTAGCGAGAGAATCTCGGACAAGAGGTCATAGCCTCAGAATTAAAGGACAATCTTTTAGGAAGGAGATGAGGAGAAATGTATTTCGTCAGAGGGTGGTGAATCTGTGGAATTTCTTGCCACAGAAGGTGTGGAGGCCAAGTCAGTGGATATTTTTAAGGCAGAGATAGATAGATTTGTGATTAGTACAGGTGTGAGAGGTTATGGGGAGAAGGCAGGAGAATGGGGTTAAGAGGGAGAGATAGATCAGCCATGATTGAATGACGGAGTTGACTTGATGGGCTGAATGGCCTAATTCTACCTACCCCTATTCCTTATGACCTTGTGACCCAGCTTCAATCCTGACTGCGGGTGCTGCCTGTGCGGAGCTTGTGCATTCTGCACGGGTGAACGGCGAAGGTTTTCTCTGGGTGCTCTGGTTTCCTCCCACTCTCAAGGGACGTGCGGGTTTGTAGGCGAACTGGCTTGGTAAAATTGAAAGTTGTCCCTGGTGTGTGTGCGATGGTGCTGGAATGCGGGTGTCGCTGGTCGGCGCGGAAGGGCCAGTTTCCACGCTGTATCTCTAAACTAAAAACCATTGGATTGTTGACTTCATGACCCATGGAGCACAATCGGCAAAGAATAGGCAACAAAACATTTTCCTCTGTAATTCTCAGCACTGGTGCCCAACAGTGCATTCTCAATAGCGTTATCTACAACTTTAAGATACAGCTTTAAGAGCACTTCTGAAACAATGTGTGAATTTCAATTCAGGGTACCTGCTACCTTAAAGCAGATTTTTCTTACCGTTTTGGGCCATTGTCATATGAAGTCTCTAACATGACTTTGAAGAAGGGGGTTTTCTGCAGAGGCGATGAAATCTACTTCTCATTCATGAAATCTATTGGGAGATTTCTGCAGCTACCAATTTTTTTAATCGCCACAGTCTGAACAGTCCATTCACTTTTACAAGCCTTATACACTAGACAAACTTTCAAATAAAAATCAGGATTCTTCTCTCTTCGGAAGTTCACAAGGTCCGTTGACAGGCAATTAATTATGAAGCTGCAACAGTTTCCACTTCTCCAGAGTAGACTGGAGGGTGTGAGATACTGTATGTACAGTATGACAGGAGTCTTGCAACTATTATAGTCGGTGAGAAGTTTGGGCATTTGCAGAAGTCAATTTGTGCACAACAAGTACTTTCATGACAAAGCCCCTGAATTGCCAGCGTTAGCCAGGGTCAACCTTAGACTTTAGACTTAAGAGATGCAGGGCGGGAACAAGCCCTTCGGCCCCCCGATTCCACGCTGACCGGTGAACCCCATGCACTAGCACTATCCTACCCGCTAGGGCCGTACAGACAGCACCCGTAGTCAGGATCAAACACGGGTCTCTGGCGCTGTAAGGAAGCAACTCTACCGCTGCGCCACCGTGCCGCTCAGTGACTACTGACACTAGCAATCCTTCAATTGTACGTTCAAGGAATCAGGGCGATCACTGTTTAGATTCAGGTTCATTTATAAACCAATTTGAAAATAAATCACTCTTTAGTTTGGAGACACAACGGGGTGGGAGATTGCAACCTTCACGTGGTCCGCCATGTTTCGCGAATGCAATCAACCCGGCGCGCACAATCAAATAAGATCAAAAGTTGCCCCACAACTTTAGGCTGTGCACGCCATATGCAAGAAGAAGAAAATACAACATGGAAAGAGGCCCTTCAGCCCATCACATCCAAGTTGGCCATCAAATCACCTGTTCACATTAGTTCTATGTTATCCAACTTTCTCATCCACTCCCCACACACAGGAGGCAATTTACAGAGGCCAATAAATTTACAAACCTGCAGGGTCTTTTTGAGTGTGGGGGGAAACCAGAGCACCCGGAGGAAACCCACCCAGGTCACAGGGAGAACGTACAAACAGCACTCGTAGTCGGGATCGAACCCGGGTCTCTGGTGCTGTGAGGCAGCATAGATTAACTACCCTCTGACTAAAGAAGTTCCTCCTCATCTCCTTTTAAAAAGTGCCTATTTATTTAACGATTAAATATATTCTCTATATTCAAATATTTAACGTATTGACATGTTTATTATTGAGTAGACTTTGTGAATAACAGTCCAGTGACGCAGGATAGTCCACATAAGTCTGTTCATTATTTCATAATTTATAATTTATATCCATAATAATATATCCAAGCGACCTAATGATCGATGGAATATCTGTTGGAGAATAAAAATGCCAATACCTCAATCATTTAAATCAAAGAGTCTGTAGAAAGGTCCCGACCCAAAACATCACCCATCCATGTTCTCCAGAGATGTGCCTGACCCGATGAGTTACTTAAGCACTTTGTGTCTTCACTTGAATGTTGAGAATTTATTCAGCCGTCAAATTCTAGTTGTGTGGGGATCAATGTCCAATCTGGGTCAATATTTGTGTTAATTACATTATCATTTCAGTTTATTGTAAGGTTGACCTTTCAAGCCATTTCCTCTTGAAGAATCTCCAGAGCCTACTATTGTAATTGTGAGTTATTTGTTATTGTGTTTGGCTTTTGTGGATAATTATTGTGGGGATAGAATAGATACTTGAATATATGTAATCCAAGTCTTGAAAAAAAAACAGGCCCATTGGCATGGTTACACTGACGTTAAGAGGGAGTTAGATGTGGCCCTTGTGGCTAAAGGGATCAGGGGGTATGGAGAGAAGGCAGGTACAGGATATTGAGTTGGATGATCAGCCATGATCATATTGAATGGCAGTGCAGGCTCAAAGGGCCGAATGGCCTACTCCTGCACCTATTTTCTATGTTTCTATGTTAAGAAGGACATCTCTCCATTTGAGAGAGAATTATCTCTTAAAATGGTCGCTGCAACAGATGCAAAAGTTTTTTTTTAAAAAGGTAATTCTGATAATAATACTCGTAGAGCCTTTCTTTTTTGACGGAAACCGCTGAGCATCCTGGGAACATCAGGATGACATTTACCTTGCTGCAGAAATTGGTGGGAGGCACGGTGGCGCAGCGGTAGAGTTGCTGCCTCACAGCGCCAGAGACCCAGGTTTGATCCTGACCACGGGTGCTGTCTGTACGGAGTTTGTAAGTTCTCCCCGTGACCTGCGTGGGTTTTCTCAGAGATCTTCAGTTTCCTCCCACGCTCCAAAGATGTAGAGGTTTGTAGGTTAATTGGTTACCAGACTGATACGCTGGCATGTCAGGACTTTCATATGAGGAAAAACTGGATAGACTCGGCTTGTACTCGCTAGAATTTAGCAGATTGAGGAGGGATCTTATAGAAACTTATAAAATTCTTAAGGGGTTGGACAGGCTAGATGCAGGAAGATTGTTCCCGATGTTGGAGAAGTCCAGAACAAGGGGTCACAGTTTAAGGATAAGAGGGAATTCCTTTAGGACCGAGATGAGGAAAACATTTTTCACACAGACAGTGGTGAGCCTCTGGAATTCTCTGCCACACAAGGTAGTTGAGGCCAGCTCATTGGTTATATTTAAGAGGGAGTAAGATGTGGCCCTTGTGGCTAAAGGGATCAGGGGGTATGGAGAGAAGGCAGGTACACGATACTGAGTTGAATGATCAGTCATGATCATATTGAATGGCGGTGCAGGCTCGAAGGGCCGAATGGCCTACTCCTGCACCTATTTTCTATGTTTCTATGTTTTTATGTTGGTGTATGTGTAAATTGGCTCTAGTGTGTGTGGGATAGTGGTAATGTGCGGGGATCGCTGGACTCGGTGAGCCGAAGGACCTGTTTCCGCGCTGTATCTCTAAATTGGGCCTTTAGGTTAAAATGTGAATTGTCAGATAAAATCAGAATTCATTCACCGCGCAGTGTGTGCCTGTGTTGCCAATTTATTCCATGACCCTGGACAAGGAAGAGGTCCAAAGCATTGTACAAAACTGTATACATTTTGGAATGAAATTTTTGGAATTTTTACAAAACTATTTAACACAAAATTGAACCCCAATACCGAATTGATTATCTTTGGATCAATGGAAGAGGGAAGTAAACTAACTATATTCCAAGAAGCTTTTCTTAATTATGGTCTAATAACAGCGAAAAAACATACTTAAATTTTGGAAAAACGCACCTACGCCAACATTCAAAATGTGGATCTCAAACATGTCTGAAACGCTACATCTTGAAGAAATTAGATTCCTCTTACTAGGCAAAGTAGACCAATTCTTAAAGATTTGGTCTCCGTTTATCAACTTTTTACAAGCATATGGTGCAACATAACATAACCTTAGAAATTAAATGGTTTAGAACTGGATGACGGATGGGCAAAAATATGAGATAGGTAGATCTCTCCTAATCTCTCTTTTTTTTTACTTTTTCCTTTTCTTTCAATCTTTTAACTTCTCACCTCTGTCTTTTATTTCTTTTGTTTTCTGTTTCTACTCGCTTGTCTATCTATTCCGACACTCTTTATTTCTTTTTTTCTCTCATTGTTCTTTTATTATTGAACCAAAAGTATGAAGTTGTACAAGAATGATAATATGTATTTATGTATTAGGTACTTAAGTACCAGACTACTGTACTTACTTCTAACAAAAATAAACAAAAACAAAAAAAAAACAAAAAAAAAAGTCCAAAGCAGGACCTAGTTTGGTTCAGTTTAGTTCAGAGGTACAACGCAAAAACAGGCCCTTCAGCCTACCGATTCCGTGCCGGCCAGCGATCCCCACACAATCGCACTATCTTACTCACGCACTTGGGACAATTTACAATTTTTAACGATGCCAGATAAGCTGGATATGTGCACGTCTCTTAGAGTGTGGGAAGAAACCGGAGAAAACCCAGGCAGGTCACGGGGAGAACGTGCAAACTCCATACAGACAGCACCCAAAGTCAGGATCAAACCCGGGTCTCTGGCGCTGTGAGGCAGCGACTCTACCGGTGCGCCACCGTGCCGCCCTGTTGCCAATTTAATTCAGGGAGCCTGAAGAAGCCAACCTCCATTTTACAACAGTGGGTGATGCTGCCAGTGAATTGACCCATGCCCATGCTCATTCACATAATTCCACCGAGCCAAGATGGTCAAGATTTATTCTTGCATGCTGTCCAGCGGAAATATTTATAATCAAGCTGTCAACAGCGTACACGCACAGGATAAAGGGAATAATGTTTAGAGCAAGATAAAGCCCAGTAAAGTCTGATTAAAGATAGTCAGAGGGTCTCTGAGGTAGATGGTGGCTCAGGACCACTGTCTGATAGGATGGTTCAGTTGCATGATAACAGCTGGGCATAAACTGTCCCCAGATAGATTACATTTTGGGTCAGGACTTCTTCAGACTGATTGGAGTTAGGCTTAGAAAGCTGGATAAAGGTTGTAAGGTAGACAAAGCCTGGCAAGTGGACAGAGGGGGGGGGGGGGGGGGGGGTGATTCATTAGCAGATGGGTGGACAAGGGCTAGAAATGTGAGATGTCTTCATTGACCACTACTTGACTATTGGATCGGATCAGAGCCTGGTCGGCTCGGTGACGCAGCGGTAGAGTTGCTGCCTTTCAGCGCCAGAGCCCCGGGTTCCATCCTGACCATGGATGCTGTCGGTATGGAGTTTGCACGTTCTGACCCGCGTGGGTTTTCCCCGGGCGCTCCGGTTTCCCTCCCACACTCCAAAGACGTGCAGGTTTGTAGGTTAATTGGCTTCGGTAACAATTGCAAATGACTCCTATTGAGTAGGATAGCGCTAGCGTACGGGGCGATCGCTGGTCGGCACGGACTCGGTGGGCCGAAGGGCCTGTTTCCGCGCTGTATCTCTAAAGTCTAAAGGCTGAATGCTTGAGAATATCTAGGGCAATCCTGAATTTTGCATGTCAGCTGAAGTCACAAGTTGTGCATGCCAGCCCCTAACACAAAGCTTGTTTTATATTTGCGATACAGTAGGAAATAAACAAGATAAAACTGAAAGAATTCCCGCAGTCTGTGATAAGGTTACTTGACAACAAAAAAAAATTTTTTTTTTTTCAAATCGAATTCAACATACTTTTTTTGTAAATAAGTTTTCTATGGTTTTTTTACAAAATTGCACAATTACTATTGGCGTTTCCCGTATTATAAAGAATTAGCTGTTACCAGATTGGCATTTAACCGTGTTTAGGTTAGTTTAGTTTAGTTTAGTTTTAGAGATGCAGCGCGGAAACAGGCCCTTTGGCCCACCGTGTCGGCGCCGACCAGCGATCCCCGCACACTACCTACACATACGAGGGACAATTTTTTACATTTACCAGGGCAATTCACCTACACACCGGAACGTCCTTGGAGTGTGGGAGGAAACCTAAGATCTCGGAGTGAAACCCACGCGGTCACGGGGAGAACGCACACACTCCGTACCGACAGCACCCGTGGTCGGGATCGAACCCGGGTCTCCGGCGCTGCGACACTGAGAACCATCAAAATTAGTCATTTGTTGACGAGCCTTCAAACCTAACCATTGGTGATGATGTGCTTTCAGGGTGACATTCATAGCCCTGTTAGTCAGGAAGAACATAGCAACAGGCAGAATTAATTGGTAGATGTGACCTTTCAATCTCAAAGGAGGAAAACACAACCACTGCTGTTCCAAAATAGTTTTCACATTTTACTGTTTGCGCAGCACTCATCAGATGGTAGATATGAAGCATTTTTGCATGTATTCATATTAATATCTGCTTATGAATGCACCCTTAAGGTAAATCCGTGCTCAGATTAAAGAGTAAGTTCCCATCGATTTAGCACTTATTCCAAACCAACCAGGAAAAATCTGGTTGCAGAATAGTACATAGTTTAAGGCAGAAATAGATAGATTCTTGATCAGTACAGGTGTCAGAGGCCATGGGGAGAAGGCAGGAGAATGGGGTTAGGAGGGAGAGATACAGTAGAGCAGCCATGATTGAATGGCGGAGTAGACTTTTAGTTTTAGTTTTTAGTTTACAGATACAGCGCGGAAACAGGCCCTTCGGCCCATCGAGTCCACGCCGACCAGCGATCCCTGCGCACTAACACTATCTTACAACGCACGAGGGACAATGTTCATTTATCCCAAGCCAATTAACCTACAAACCTGTGCGTCTTTGGAGTGTTCAAGTGTTCAAGTGTTCAAGTGAGTTCATTGTCATGTGTCCCTGAATAGGACAATGAAATTCTTGCTTTGCATCAGCACAACAGAACATAGAAGGCATTTACTACAAAACAGATCAGTGTGTCCACATACTATATATAAATATATACACACATGAATAAATAAACTAATAAAGTGCAAATAACAGATAATGGGTTATTAGTTATCAGAGTTTTGTCCGAGCCAGGTTTAATAGCCTGATGGCTGTGGGGAAGTAGCTATTCCTGAACCTGGTCGTTGCAGTCTTCAGGCTCCTGTACCTTCTACCTGAAGGTAGCAGGGAGATGAGTGTGTGGCCAGGGTGGTGTGGGTCCTTGATGATACTGCCAGCTTTTTTGAGGCAGCGACTGCGGTAAATGAGTGTGTGAGGAAACCAAGGATCTCTGTGAAAACCCACGCAGGTCACGGGGAGAACGTGCAAACTCCGTACAGACAGAGCCCATTGTCAGGATCGAACCCGAGTCTCTGGCGCTGTATGGCAGTCGTTCTACCGCCAAGCCACAGTGCCACCCTTGATGGGCCGAATGGCCTAATTCTGCTCCTATCCCTTATGACCTTATGACAACGTTTAGGTAGTTTTAGTTCAAATGCTAAATCTTTTCTTTCGCCATTTTTCAGATCTGAACATCACTAAAAGGCAAGCAAACATATCTCACTCTATCTTAAGATGAGAAGCAGTTTAATGCAAACCTAGCTTGGTGCCATGTTATTTAGATGGAGGTATAAGCAAAGGCCAGCCAACAACAAGCACTGTGAACATCTCACAGGACAAGTGCTTTCACTCGCAGGAAGGAACTGCATATGCTAGTTTACAACAAAGATAGGCACAGAATGCTGGAGTAACTCAGCGGGACAGGCAGCGTCTCTGGAGAGAAGGAATGGGTGACGTTTCGGGTCGAGACCCTTCTTCAGATTTTGTGTCGATTGTTGAACCAATGTAGGTCTTTGGGAGAAGAAGGGTCTTTCGGGAAGAAGGATCTTGACCCATGACATAACAGATTCTTGATTTGTACGGGTGTCAGAGGTTATGGGGTGAAGGCAGAAGAATGGGGTTGAGAGGGAAAGATAGATCAGGAATGATTGAATGGCAGAGTCGACTTGATGGGCCGAATGGCCTAATTATGCTCCTAGAACTTATGCTTAGAGTCATAGAGTCATACAGCATGGAAACAGGCCCTTCGGTCCAACTCATCCATGTTGACCAAGATGCCATATCTAAGAAAGTCCCACTTGCCCGTGATTGGTCCATATCCCTCTACTTCAGTGGTTCTTAACCTGAGGGTCGTGACCCCCCTACGGGGGAGGGGGGGGGGTCGTTTGGGGCTTTGCCGGGGGTTCATGAAGGGGACACAAATAACATCTCAATTTGTTGAGCCCATGTTTAGGAACCTAACAAAGGTACATACCACACACAGTATTTTGTTTGTGTATACGCGTACTGGTGCCAAAAAGGTTAAGAGCCACTGCTCTACTTGATCTCTCTGCTTTAGACTTTAGAAAGAGATACTGCGGTGTAACAGGCCCTTCAGCGCAGCGAGTCCGCACCCACCAACGATCTCCCCGCAAACTAGCGACAATTTACAATTTTACCACAGCCATGATCGCATTGAATGGCGGTGCTGGCTCGAAGGGTCAAATGGCCAACTCCTGCACCTATTGTCTATTGTCTATTGTCTATTGTCTATTGTCTATTGTCTAATTAACCTACAAACTTGTACGTCTTTGGGGTGTGGGAGGAATTCGGAGCATCTCTAGAGAAAACCCACGCGGTCACGGGGAGAAGGCACAACCCTGACTGACAGCACCCGTGGTCAGGATCGAACCCGGGCCTCTGGCGCAGTAAGACAGTAACTCTACCGCTGCGCCACCGCGCTTGATCAGTCAAATTCAGAATTGAAAATAACCTTTATTTCCTTTTTGCCTTCTCCGACCTTCATTTTGAAAGTAGATCTCACAACTTATTCCAGGCTAAAACTAATCAGAAGGAGTAATTGGTAAGAGTGTTTATGACACATCATGTGCAAATTTCACAAGTTATGATAAAAGAGGTGACTGGTACTTATTTGGATTACTGGAAGGATTAATCTATAATTTGCTGTTTAGTTATTTATTACTAAGTAAATAATATTCCATGTCATGACTAAGCTATGTTTTTCATCAAATTTTAAAACCGAGCAGATTGGGCTCGGTTTTAAATAATCCTAATAAATCCTATAAGCCGATCGACATTAACAAGGTGTTTTCTGTAGATGAACTAAATTTACCACAAAGGCCAAGGTAAATGCATTCTCCACTATATAGAGAACATATAATTGTTGAACACAGTGGTAGAGTTCGGGGTCATGAAATAAACTGGCAACAGGGCTGCACCCAGTGGCACAGCGAGAGAGTTGTTGCCTTACAGCGCCAGAGACCAGGGTTCGATCCTGACTACAGGTGCTGTCTGAAGGGAGTTTGTACATTCTCCCTGTGACCTGCGTGGGTTTCCTCCAGGTGCTCCGGTTTCCTCCCACACTCCAAAAAGACGTACAGGTTTGTCGGCTAATTGGCTTTGGTAAAATGGTAAATTGGTAAAGTGTTAGTGTGCGGGGATCGCTGGTGGAACCGGACTCGGTGGGCTGAAGGTATCCGTGCTGTATCTTTAGACTAGACTGCACATTGAAGATTTCAACACACTTGAGGCCATCCTGTAGATTTCAAGGGCTATATTTTACTCTATTGAAAACGACAACATTTCTTTTGGCAATTTAATCATTGCAGTATTAGTCATTGTTTCCTCCCACACCACAGGCTTAATTGGTATATTTCATCTACTTTATGTTTAATATAGGTTTTGTTCCCTATCTTCCATTTTATTGTCTTGAGCCTTGCAGTTTATTTAGTTGTTTATTCAACACAGCAGCCAGCATTGATGAGGCACATTTATACAGTAATCAGATACTCTAAAGTGCTTCACATGATAGCTAGTGCCTAACATCGGAGAAAGGAGCGAGATATTAATCCAGAGAGAGATTTTAAAGGCCAAAGTGAAATAGAGAGGTACACAGGTCACCAGAACCAGGGGGCGCAGTTTAAGAATAAGGGGTAGGCTATTTAGGACTGAGACGAGGAAAAACGTTTTCACCCAGAGATTTGTGAATCTGTGGAATTCTCTGCCACAGAAGGCAGGGGAGGAAAATTCACTGGATGTTTTCAAGAGAGAGTTATATTTAGTTCTTAGGGCTGAAGAAATCAAGGGATATGGGGAGACAGCAGGAACGGGGTACTGATTTTGGGTGATCAGCCGTGATCATATTGAGTGGGGCGGGAGATTGCAACCTTCACGTGGTCCGCCCTGTTTCGACGAATGCAATCAACCCGGCGTGCATCAATGCATCAAATAAGATCAAACAGAACAAGTTGCCCTACAGCTTTAGGCTGTGCACGCCATACGCAAGAAGGAGAAGAGATCATATTGAATGGCGGTGCTGGCTCCTAGGGCCGAATGGCCTACTCCCGCACCTATTTTTCTATGTTTCCATGCTGCCTGACCCACTGAGTTACTGCAGAACTTTGTGCCGTTTCTCGTCGCTTGTTTGGGATTCCATGAAAGACAAATGCCGTGACTATTTCTGTAAAATTTGATTTATTTACCATATTCGTTGCTCCTCTCTCCCAGAGTGTTTCCTGTCGTTTCTATTTTATAATTTAATGATCAGTTTCAAAAATAGAGAGTATTTTGACGTGTCGGGGAGAAGGGTGAAAATCAAAATGAGAGAATCTGACAACAGATTCTGAATCTCAGTGCAACTGTGCACGGAAATGTCAGCCCACTTCACCAGGGAATATTGTCAGTCACAACTATTAATAAACCTTGGGTTGTGAATGCAACAAAACTAATTATCATTCACCAGAAGCAAAGTTTAGTTTAGTTTAGCTTAGAGCATGGAAACAGGCCCTTCGGCCCACCGAGTCCGCGCCGACCACACTAACACTATCCTACACATACTAGGGATAATTTCCACTTATACCAAGTATACAAAACCAAGTCAATTAAACAAAGCACACTGTACGTCTTTGGAGCTTCAAGTTGTTCGGAGTTTACATCACCAGCAACTTGTCCTGTACCAGCCATATCGACACGTTTGATGGCACTGGGCCTCCACACATTGGAGTTTAGGATGAGGAGGGGACCTCATTGAAACTGACCGAAATTTGAAAGGCCTGGATAGATTCAATGTGGAGAGGCTGTTTCCACTGGTGGGAGAGTCTAGGACCAGAGGTCATGGCCTTAGAATTAAAGTACGCTCCTTTAGAAAGGAGATGAGGAGGAATTTCTTTAATCAGAGGGTGATGAATCTGTGGAATTCATTGCCACAGAAGACTGTGGAAGCCAAGTCACACTATATTTTCAAGGCAGAGACAGATAGATTCTTGATTAGTACGGGTGTCGGGGGTTATGGGGAGAAGGCAGGAGAATGGGGTTAAGAGGGAAAGATAGATCAGCCATGATTGAATGGCGGAGTAGACTTGATGGGCCGAGTGACCTTACTGCTCCTATCACTTAAGAACTGAAGAACTAATATCGAAACAATGGTCAAGAAAGGACCCCAATGACTGTTCTTCCTTGGTGAGAGTCATTTGGGACATGCTAAGTTCACAAACAACTCTCTGTAGATGCGCTGTTGAAAGCGTTTTCTCGGGATGCATCTTCCCCTCTCAACCGCGTTCTCCTATCTTCTCTCCATTACCTTTGACACCCTTACTAATCAGGAATCTGTCTGAAGAAGTGTCTCGACCCGAAACGTCACCTATTCCTTCGCTCCATAGATGCTGCCTCATCCGCTGAGTTTCTCCAGCATTTTTGTCTACCTAGGAATCTGTCAATCTCCACTTTAAAAATTCCCAACGACTTTGGTTCCACAGCCATCTGTGGCTATGAATTGCACAGATTCACACCCCCAAAAACCCTCTGACCCCCCCCCCCCCCCCCCCCTCTGACTAAAGAAATTCCTCCTCATCTCCTTTCTTAAGGCGCGTCCTTTTATTCTAAGGCTGTGCCCTCTGGTCCTGGACTCTCCCACTAATGGAAACATTCTCAGCACATCCAGGTCTCTCACCACTCAGTAAGTTTGCTTACTCAAACCCCCTCATCATTCTAAACTCTGAGTACAGGCCTAGTGCTATCAAACTTTTCATTGTCCCTTTAAAGTGAATGATTTGGTGTATTAAAAAGCTGCTTGTAATGTCTTTCTTTTTGAAATTCTATTTCAAGGATCCACTTGTGCATCAGTGGAATCTGAAGAAGGGTCCCGGCCCAAAACGTCACCCATCGTTTTATCTCCAGAGATGCTGCCTGGCCCGCTGAGTTACTCCAGCACTTTGTGTCTCTCTTGGGTGTCAATGTTATACAGTGCCCTCCATAATGTTTGGGACAAAGACCCATCCTTTATTTATTTGCCTCTGTACTCCACAATTTGAGATTTGTAATAGAAAAAAATCACATGTGGTTAAAGTGCACATAGTCAGATTTTAATAAATAAAGGCCATTTTAATACATTTTGGTTTCACCATGTAGAAATCACAGCAGTGTTTATACATAGTACCCCCATTTCAGGGCACCATAATGTTTGGGACACAGCAATGTCATGTAAATAAAAGTAGTCATGTTTAGTATTTTTTTGCATATCCTTTGCATGCAATGACTGCTTGAAGTCTGCGATTCATGGACATCATCAGTTGCTGGGTGTCTTCTCTGGTGATGCTCTGCCAGGCCTGTATTGCAGCCATCTTTAACTTATGCTTGTTTTGGAGGCTAGTCCCCTCCAGTTTTCTCTTCAGCATATAACAGGCATGCTCAGTTGGGTTCAGATCGGGCGATTGACTTGGCCACTCAAGAATTGACCGTTTTTTAGCTTTGAAAAACTCCTTTGTTGCTTTAGCAGTACGTTTGGCCAATGAGTTTTGAGGCATTTGTTTGAACTTGAGCTGATAGGATGCGTCTACACACTTCAGAATTCATTATGCTACTACCATCAGTATCATCAATAATCAATAATTGTATCGTTAATGAAGATAAGTGAATCAGTACCTTCAGCAGCCATGCATGCCCAGGCCATAACACCACCATGTTTCACAGATGAGGTGGTTGCTTTTTTAAGTACGTCTTGGCAAACTGTAACCTGGCCATCCTATTTTTGTGGCTAACCAGTGGTTTGCATCTTGCAGTGTGGCCTCTGTATTTCTGTTCATGAAGTCTTCTGCGGACAGTGGTCATTGACAAATCCACACCTGACTCCTGAAGCGTGTTTCTGATCAATCGGACAGGTGTTTGGGGATTTTTCTTTATTATAGAGAGAATTCTTCTGTCATCAGCTGTTGAGGTTTTCCTTGGCCTGCCAGTCCCTTTGCGGTTAGTAAGCTCATCAGTGCTCTCTTTCTTCTTAATGATGTTCCAATAAGTTGATTTTGATAAGCCTAAAGTTTGGCTGATGTCTCTAACAGTTTTATTCTTGCCTCTCAGTCTCATAATGGCTTCTTTGACTTTCATTGGCACAACTTTGGTCCTCATGTTGATAAACAGCAGTAAAATTTCCAAAGGCGATAGAAAGACTGGAGGAAAGACGAGGTGCTGAGACCTCTCTTATACCTGCATAAAGGAGGCATTTAAACACACCTGAGCAATTACAAACACCTGTGAAGCCATGTGTCCCAAACGTTATGGTGCCCTGAAATGGGGGGACTATGTATAAACACAGCTGTAATTTCTACATGATGAAACCAAAATGTTTAAAAATACCCTTTAAAATAATCTGACAATGTGCACTTTAACCACATGTGATTATTTTCTATTACAAATCTCAAATTGTGGAGTACAGATGCAAATAAAAAAATGATGGGTCTTTGTCCCAAACATTATGGAGGGCACTGTATATTTATATGCAGAACATGTTTATCGAACAAAAGGAGTTGAAATAGAAATACTAGACATATGTACATTGATTATTAAAGGTGAAAGAAACAGCGGTGGTATTGCATCATGTTCATAAGTTCAGAAATGATAAGAGAAGAATTAGGCCATTCGGCCCATAAAGTCTACTTCGCCATTCAATCATGGTTGATGTATCTCTCCCTCTTAACCTCATTCTCCTGCTTTCTCTTCTCCCCATAACCCTTGACACCCATACTAATCAAGAATCTATCTATCTCTGCCATAGAAAATTCCACTGACTAGGCCTCCACAGCCTTCTGTGGCAAAGAATTCCACAGATTCACCACCCTCTGACTAAAGAAATTCCTCCTCACTTTCTTCCTAAAGGAACGTCCTTTAATTCTGAGGCTATGACCTCTGGTCCTTCGACTCTCCCACTGGTGGAAACATCCTCTCCACATCCACTCTATCCAGGCCTTTCACTATTTTGTAATTTTCAACGAGGTGTTCCCCTCATCCTTCTAAACTCCAGCGAGCAGAGCCCCAGTACCTTGTCACATGTGCTACTCGAAAAAATATACTTCCGTTTGAAAAGAAAAAGAGCATTTGTTTAAATGTCTTGTGGATTTTTTTTCAACGAGAGGCCAAATGCTGTGATCTGGTTGGGTTTGCAATCATTAACAGCTCCACCAGGTAGCTGATTATTTTACACTGGGGATTATAATATTATTTGCACCCATGATATTGCTGTGAAAAATCGTAAATGCATTCCCCTTCCTTGAACAGAGAAGCCTATTCTTCAGCAGTCGTTTGACCTGGCAAGGCAGAATCTAGTGTGAAATGCAAAAATGCTTTAGTCATTGGTTTGAAATGACCTTTTAGAGATTGATCAGTGGAAGTTGCATCCAACACTCACTCATAAGGCCACATCTGTACTTCTATCAGCAGAATGTGTCTCTTCAAACTAACTTATGACGAACATTTTGAGATAGTGCAGCAATATTTACCAAACAGTAGATGGACGTTGCCAACGCATGCTTTTTTGCAGGAATGACCTTCAAGATTTCAGTAAAAAATATTCCCATTAACAACAGTTTCAACACGATTTCTACACTGTTAGTTCATGCAATAGGTTTGATTCTGGAATCATTCCGTTATTTATAGAGTACTTATTTAAAGGCAGCATTTGCTGTGGGATGAATTCTCTCCTGGGAATCTCTGCAAAAGTGCAGACTATGAGCGAGCGTGCTATCTACTGATAGCGGCCCGGCGCGGTGGCGCAAGGGTAGAGTCGCTGCCTCACAGCGCCAGAGACCCAGGTTCAATCCTGAGCACGTGTGCTGTCTGCAGTGACTCCAACTCTCCCGCTTTCGGCGGGAGATCGCCCGCTGAAAGGCCATTTTCGCAAAATCTCCCGGCGGGAGAAATTAAATCTCAAGCGGGAGAGCGGGAGATTTGCGAAAATGGCCTTTCAGCGGGCGATTGCCTCCCGCCGAAAGCGGGAGTTGGAGTTTTGAATTTGAACACGCTAAGACTCTATTCCTCGGAGGGCAGGAAGATGAAGGGTTCTCTTATAGCAGTATACTAAATCATGAGAGGAATATGCACAGTCTATTGCCCAGAGTGGGGATATCAAGAGTCAGAGGACACAGGTTTAAGGTGGGGGTCGGGTGGGGGAAGATTTAATAGCAATCTGAGGGGTAACTTTTTTTACACAAAAGATGGTGGGTGTATGGAACGAACAGCCGGAGGAGGTAGTTAAGGCAGGGACTATCGCAATGTTTAAGAAACAGTTAGACAGGTACATGGATAGGATAGGTTTAGAGGTATATGGGCCAAACGCAGGCAGGTAGGACTAGTATAGATGGGGCATATGAGCAAATTGGGTCGATGAGCCTGTTTCCACGCTGTATGACTCTATGACCCCATAAAACATTTGCCTGCTGAACTATTTGGAAAACCTACTGCTCTTGCACGGAAGTCCCATTTTTCATGTAACTCTCGTTCCTAAAGATATGCAGGAGGAAACAAAATGTCCACTGCAATCAGAACCAATTGGGGCCTCAGTCAAGCAGTGATCATGCTAATCCTTTAATATGGACAAGACACACAGGGCAGGGTCAATGGTCCATCCTTCAATGTCCTGAGGAAATCACAGTGTAAATCTGCAACCACACATTCCTGCAGTACAGGCACGGTGGGGAAGTATGTTTTCTTGCCTGAAGGACATAGAGGAATCAATTGGGTTTCTTAGCAATGAAAGGAAGGATTCGAAGGAACACTTCAAATTTCCTGCTTTATTGAAATTCAGTTACAAAACATGTAGTTGGGGCATTTGAATTCTTGAAACTATGAATCCAGTGCCAAAATCAATCCTGTTTAGTTTAGTTTAGAGATACAGCACAGAAGCAGGCCCTTCGGCCCACCGTGTCCGCACTGACCAGTGATTACCATGGATAGAATGGCCCATATCCCTCTAAACCTATTCTATCCATGTACCTGTCTAACTGTTCCTTAAACATTGCGATAGTCCCTGCCTCAACTACCTCCTCCAGCTGTTCATTCCATACACCCACCATCGTTTGTGTGAAAAAAGTTAACACTATCCTACACACACTAGGGACATTTTTTTAACATTTATTCCAAGCCAATCACCCTACATACCTGTATGTCTTTGGAGTGTGGGAGGAAACCGGCGATCCCGGAAAAAACCCACGCAGGTCACGGGGAGAACGTATAAACACCATACAGACAGCATCCGTAGCCAGGATCGAACCCAGGTCTCCGGCGTTGTAAGGCAGCAGGTCTGCTGCTGCCGCCTCACATAGTATTGATGAGACAGGAGACCGGTAATAAGGAAATTTCGAAAGAACAGAAACTGTGAGCAGTTTTGGGCCCTATATCTGAGGATGGATGGGCTGGCATTGGAAAGAGTCCAGAGGAAGTTTAGACATTAGACAATAGGTGCAGGAGTAGGTCATTCGGCCCTTCGAGCCAGCACCGCCATTCAATGTGACCATGGCTGATTATCCATAATCAGTACCCCGTTCCTGCCTTCTCCCCATATCCCTTGACTCCACTATCTTTAAGAGCTCTATCTAACTCTCTCTTGAAAGCATCCAGAGACTCAGCCCCCATTGCCTTCTGAGGCCAAGAATCCCACAGATTCACAACTATCTGGGTGAAAAAGGTTTACCACATCTCCGTTCTAAATGGCCTACCCCTTATTCCCCTGTATGGAATGGCTCTAGAAATAGTGGACGCATTGGTGATCATTTTCCAATGTTCAATAGATTCAGGATCAGTTCCTATGGATTGGAGGATAGCTAATGTTATCCCACTTTTCAAGAAAGGAGCGAGAGAGAAAACGGGGAATTACAGACCAGTTAGCCTGACTTCGGTGGTGGGAAAGATGCTGGAGTCAATTATTAAAGAAGTAATAATGCAGCATTTGGGATAGCAGTAAATGGATTATTCAAGTAAACCATGGATTTATGAAAGGGAAATCATGCTTGAACTAATCTTCTGGCATTTTTGAGACTATGTGACAAGTAAATTGGATGAAGAAGGGGTGCCAGTATATCTGACTTTCTAATCCAGTCCAGTGTATCTAGACTTTCAGAAACCTTTGATAAGGTCCCGCACGGGAGACTGGTGGACTAAAATTAGAGCACATAGTATTGGGGGTAGGTGTGACATGGATAGAAAATTGGTTGGCAGACCGGAAGCAAAGAGTAGGAGTGAACGGGTCCTTTTCAGAATGGCAGTCAATGGTGAGTGTAGTGCCGCAAAGCTCGGTGTTGGGGCCGCAAATGTTTACCATATATATTAATGATTTGGAAGAGGGAATTAGGAGCAACACTATCGCAAGTTTGCAGATGACACAAAGCTGGGTGCCAGTATGAACTGTGAAGAGGATGTTAGGAGGTTGCAGGGGGGACCTGGACAGGTTTGAGTGAGTGGGCAGATGCGTGGCAGATGCAGTATAATTATAGATAAAATGTAAGGTTATCCACTTTGGCGGGCAAAAACAAGGGGCAGCTCTGATTATTATCTCAATGGGGTTAGGTTAGGTAGGGGAGGTACAGCGAGACCTGGGTGTCTTGTACACCGGTCACTGAAAGTTGGCGTGCAGGTAACAGCAGGCAGTGAAGAAAGCTAATGAATGCTGGCCTTCATAACAAGAGGATTTCAGTACAGGGTAAGAGGTTCTTCTGCAGTTGTATAGGGCTCTGGTGAGACCACATCTGGAGTAACGTGTACAGTTTTTTGGTCTCCTAATTTGAGGAAGGACATCCTTGTGATTGAGGCAGTGCAGCGTAGGTTCACGAGATTGATCCCTGGATGGTGGACTGTCATAAATGAGGAAAGATAGAAAAGACTAGGCTTGTATTCACTGGAGTTTAGAAGGCTGAGGGGATCTTATAGAAACATATAAACATTATAAAAGGACTGGACAAGCTAGATGCAGGAAAATTTTACCAATGTTGGGTGAGTCCAGAACCAGGGGCCACAGCCTTAGAATAGAGGGGAGGTCATTTAAGACTGAGGTGAGAAAAAACTTTTTTACCCAGAGAGTTGTGAATTTAAGGAATTCCCTGCCACAGAGGGCAGTGGAGGCCAAATCACTGGATGGATTTAAGAGGGGGGGGGGGGGGGGGAGAGTTGGATAGAGCTCTAGGGCTAGTGGAGTCAAGGGGATATGGGGAGAAGGCAGGCACGGGTTATTGATATAAATACACAAAAACAGTAATCAACGAAAAAACAATATTAAATAAGCAGCCAGCCATGATCACAATGAATGGTGGAGCTGGCTCGAAGGGCCGAATGGCCTCCTCCTGCACCTATTTTCTATATTTCTATGTTAAACTGTGGCCCCTGGTTCAGGACTCCCCCAACATCGGGGACACGTTTCCTGCCTCTAGCATGTCCAAACCCTTTACAATCTTATATGTTTCAATAAGATCCACTATCATCTTTCTAAATTCCAGTGTATACAAGCCCAGTTGCTCCATTCTTTCAACATATGACAGTCCAGCCATCCCGGGAATTAACCTCATGAACCTACGCTGCATCCCCTCAATAGCAAGAATGTCCTTCCCCAAATTTGGAGACCAAACTGCACACAATACTCCAGGTGTGGCCTCACCAGGGCCCTGTACAACTACAGATTGACCTCTTTGCTCCTATACTCAACTTATGAAGGCCAGCATGCCATTTGCTTCTTTCACTGCCTTCTATATCTTCATGCTTACTTTCAGTGACTGATGTACAAGGACACCCAGATCTCATTATACTTCCCCTTTTCATAACTTGACAACATTGAGATAATAATCTGCCTTCCTGTTCTTGCCACCAAAGTGGATAACCTCACATTTATCCACATTAAACTGCATCTGCCATGCATCTGCCCACTCACACAACCTGCCCCAGTCACCCTGCGTCCTCATAGCATCCTCCTCACAGTTCACACTGCCACCCAGCGTTGTGTCATCTGCAAATTTGCGTCTGACGGCACAGCACCTGTAGTCGCTGGAGTTTGGACGGATGAGTCGGGACCTGATTGAAACTTTCTGAATAGTGAAAGGCCTCGATAGGATGGATGTTTCCACTAGTGGGAGAGTCTGGGACCAGACGCCTTAGCCTCAGAATAAAAGTACGTACCTTTAAACTCCGGGTAGTCTCTGCTACTTAAAAGGACACAAAGTGGAGAAGTAGCTCAGTAGGTCGGGTAGCATTCCTGGAGAATATGGATAGGTGACATTTCGGGCCGACTCCTGCACCTATTGTCTATTGTCTAACCCGAGCAGCTACTTCAAGAGTCAAGAATCAACAGTCAAGAGTCAAGAGTTTCTAATTGTTGTATGTGCTTCTCCTTTTTACCGAGTCCACACACAAGATTAGAAGTTGTTCGGCCAGAGCTGAACACGCTTCTCGGCATCTGCGTACAATGGTGTCTGTCTTGTCGCTTCTTGTGCGTGGTGGCGGAAAGATTGGTGGAAACAGGGCCGCGACGTGAACGCTCTTTCCTTGACCCCGTTGTATGTGCTGAAAATGGAACAATAAAATTCTTACTTGCATCAGCATAACAGGTCTGTCAATATAGTACTCATAGATCAATAAAGAAAACAAAACCCAGTATTATGAAAGACAAAACCCAATGATCCCAGGGGTGATCGGGTTAACGTATGATGAGTGTTTGACTACTCTGGACCTGTACTCGCTGGAGTTTAGAAGGATGAGAGGGCACCTCATTGAACATTACCAAATGGTGAAAGGCCTGGATAGAGTGGATGTGGAGAGGATGTTTCCACTAGTGGGAGAGTCTAGGACCAGAGGGCAAGCCTTAAAAAATAAAAGGGGTCACACTTTGAAAGGTGAGGAGGAATTCTTTCGTCAGAGGGTGGTGAATACTGTGGAATTCATTGCAGGCAGCTGTGGAGGTCCAATGTCTATGGGTAATTTTAAGGTTGGAGATTGACACTTCTTGATTAGTATAAAAGGTTATGGGCATGTAGGAAGGAACTGCAGATGCTGGTTTAAATGTAGTTAGACACAAAATGCTGGGAGTAACTCACGGGACAGGCTGCATCTCTGGAGAGAGGTAGGGTGACGTTTGGGGTTGAGACTTACGGATCTGAAGAAAGGTGACGACCCAAAACGTTCACCCTTCTTCTCTCCTGAGAGCTGCCTGTCCGTGAGTTAACTCCAGCATTTTGTGCCTAGCTCAGTTTAAACCACCATGTGCTGTTCCTTCCTGACACACAAAAAAGTATAGATCTGCCTCTGAGGGCTGTGGATGGCAAGTTGATGGATAGTTGTTGATAGATTCTTGATTGGGTGTCGGGGTTATGGGAGAAGCAGGAGAATGGGTGAGAGGGAAGTTAGTCAGCCATGATTGAAAGACTTGATGGGCCGAATGGTGTATTCTGCTCCTATCGTTTTTAGTGACAAAAATAAAAACCCCAGTGCCCATAGTGCAAACCCAAGCCAGGGTTAAGTTGGCAGGTTTAGTTGGTGTTTGCAGTGTTCAAGAGCATGATAGTTGTTGGACAGCAACTGTTGGGGAACCTGGAGGTCACGTTTACAGACTCGTAGAATCATCTTCCAAAAGCAGGTGGACAATGAGAGCGTGGCCAGGGCGGTGTGTGTCCTTTGTGATGCTGGGTGTCTTTTTGAGGCAGCGCCTCTAGGTCCCTTTGATGGAGCGGTGTATGAGGAACGTAGAACAGAACCACGTTCTGGACCCTGATGGAAACGCAAGTAGGGATTTGTACCAAAAGTGTATGGAGTTGGCGGAGACAATATATCTCTGTAATAGCTATCAGTCTTGAAAGGTTGGGAGGAAGCGGGTTAGAGGTATAGGATCAAGCATAGATAGACCCCACCCAGATGGAGTAACTCAGTGGGCACAGACAGCATCTCTAGAGAGAAGGAATGGGTGACGTTTCGGCGGTAGCATTGTCAGGTCCCTGAGTTAATACATGGCATTTGCATGGTAATTTGGGCAAACAAGCAAAATACAACAAAGGGCAGGATGTGTCCACAAATTATTTAGGCTCGGCGATCGAATTTCGCTGAACACCTCCGCTCAGGGGGGGGTCCGTTTCTTAACCAAGCTGCTCTCCTGTGACCCCGCACTTTAAACTCCCCTGCCCCCCCTTTCCCAATCCGACCTTTCTGTCGCGGGCCTCCTCCATTGTCATAGTGAGGCCAGCGCAATTAGAGGAACAGCACCTCATATTTCGCTTGGGGTAGTTTACACACCCCAGACGGTATGAACATTGACTTCTCTAACTTCAGATAGCCCCGTGCTTCCCTCTCTCTCCAGCCCCTCTCCCTTCCCAGTTCTTCACCACTAGACTGACTGTATTCTATTCTATCATGTTGTCCCGCCCCTCCCCTGACATCGGTCTGAAGAAGGGTCTCGACCCGGAAAACGTCTCCATATCCATCTCACCAGAGATGCTGCCTCACCCGTCGAGTTACGTCAGCATTTTGTGTCTACATTTGATTTACCGGCATCTGCAAACTGTCTTTCTTACACAAACGTAATTTTATTTATTTAACTTATTTATCTTATTTAAATTTATTAATCAGTAAATTACATAGATTAAATAAAAAATATTCCTACAAACATTAAAACATTGCCTGGAGTAACACTCCCCTTTGCAAATCCCTTGTCCTCGTGAGGTATAGAACCGTTGCTTGTAGGGAAGGGGGGGGGGGGGGTGGGGCTGGGGGGGGCGGGGGGCGGGGTGGGGGGGGGGGCGGGGGGGGGAGGGGGGGGGGGGGGAGGGGGGGGGTGCATGGTGTGAGTCGGCCGAATAGGCGTTGCGTGTCGGGGCGGAGGCGGGGGCGAGGTGGTGGGGGGGGGGGTATTAGGGGGGGGGGGGGAGTTTGATGGTCTAGTGGTGAGGTGTGGAGTGGTAGGGTGTGGGGGGGGTGGGGGGGGGTGGGGTGGTGATGTGGGTTGTTGGGTGTTTTGAGATATGTTTGTGTGTTACGATTGTGTTTGGGAAGTATTACAGTTTTCATTGCTAGTAAACACTCCCACTTTGCAATCCCTTTCCTCGAGAGGTTTTTTTTAGAAAACTTGGCTTGGAAAGTATGCCTGCATGCCTGACCAATCTATTCCACCATATAAGGCGGAAGGTGATTGTGAATTTCAGTCATCAGGAGTCAGGTCAGATATGATTTCCGTCACTTCAGGGTGAGCCGCCGGAGCGAGTTCCAGATAACGTCACGATGGAGATAACCTAGATTCTCCCAGCAGCAACTCCATCAGGACATACTCTTTCATCTATTTACACATTACCAAGCGGAGCTCGACTGGTAATCTTTCTTTAACTCATATACTCTGAAAGGGCTAAGCTGGTCCACACAATATTTTACGCTTCTCTAATGCTACTGCAAGACAAACTCCAATGACGAATGTGTATTCCTACTCACTGGACACAAGACACAATAAGCTTGGACCGCCTCGCAACAAGAACTAATACCGAACTCCACGAGACCGGACACTGCGAACTGTACGTATCAAGGTTCTCGAATTGTGGAGCAAACAGACCCTCGTAGTGTAAAGGCCTGACATCCTGGACAATCGTCAACGCCGTCTCAAGGAACAACTGGCCATCGAAATCGATGGAACACCCGATCAAGCCCCAGAAAAAAGGAACGGAGAAGAGGTCGCCCCAGCCTCCCAAGGAAAAAGGAGAAGAGGTCGCCCCAGGAACAGCTGAAGAAGAGTTGTCCAGGTAGAAATGTCTGAGAGTGGGCTCAACTGGGGAGATCTCGAAAGAACTGCCAACAACCAAGTGAGGTGGAGGACATTTGTCAATGGCCTATGCTCCCCAGAGGAGCAAAGTAGCAATGTTACAAAATTTTGAGATTTAAAAAATCAAGTCTGCAATTTATTCCATCCATATAAAGCATAAAAAGAAGTTTAATTTGACATCTAATTCACTTTCATATCTCCATTATTAAAAAAGTTATGGCCATTTTCATACTCGGAAATTAGCATCTTGTTCCCTGTTGCTTTTCCATTGACAACACAAAAGCTGTGATCGAGGACAGTCAAAAGCCCATAACTTTCTTAAAAATTAAGAGAACCGAATGAAATTTTCAGTTATTATAGATTGAAGCATTCTGAAACAAATATGAAACAATCTCACTTCGATTACTTGAAATTAAAGTATATCATTAGTTAGTTACCTAATTGTAGCTAATTACAAAATGCAATTACTAGATCTAAACATCTATCCATTTCTTAAGAAAAGGTTAACAATTTTTAAAAGCCTAAGTGTCCAAATAACATTCACACAAGAATTCACAATATAACATGATTTTTAAATCTCATTGTCATGAATTTATAGGCCAAATGGAAGGAATTTAGTGTTTATTTCCCGTAAATTAATGGCCATTTTAATCATCTTGCAAGTGGGATTTTGTGGAACGCGATCGTTTGGAACGTTGCGGTTGGGGTGAATTTAAACCCCATATCGGCAGGAAAAATACTGCCGGTTCATATGAGTCCTAAGCCTCCTTTTTGCAATGTGAAATTTTGATTAAAGGCATCCTAAGAAGCAAGTTTATATGAAAAAATAAACGGTGTACCTTGCCTTGTCCCCTACGTGAGATCCGTCCCGTTGACAGCTTTGATGGCATTAGAAGATGATTTTAATTTTACTCCTGCTATTAAATTATCCAAGCTAATTTTAATAAACTTAATGAAACGGCAGTCGAAGCGATTTTTCCTCAGCAACTAAACAGCCTGTTCAAAATCGATTTGAATAGTCTGAAGAAAAAAAACGCATTTTAAACCCGCCCCCCTCTCAATGGCGCCAAAGTCGCGCACACGGCCAGTGACAGAACTGCAGCGCCGCTGAAGGTAAGTTTTGTAACATCCCTACGCAAAGGGCTTAAGAAGAAGAAGAGAAGCAAATGGTTACAGCTTGATCCATGATGTCGTGTTGTCACTTGCGGGCAGAGCACCAAGGCAAATTCCTTGTTTGTGAATATACTTGGCTAATAAACGTATTAATTAATTAATTCATTCATTCATTCAAGGAGGGAATTTACAAAACTCATCGTGGAACCCTTTTTAACTCAGATTGTCACTGACAAAAGATAGCAGTGAGAGAGATTGAGTAAATTTAGAGTAATAGAGAATCATAGAGTCATACAGCGTGGAAACAGGCCCTTCAGCCCAACCTGTCCAAGCAGACCAAGCTGTCCCATCTACACTTGTCTCATCTGCCTGCGTTTGGCCCATATCCCTCTAAACCTGTCTTATCCATGTACCTGTCTAAATGTTTAATAAACAATGCGATAGTCCCTGCCTCAACTACCTCCTCCGGCAGCTCGTTCCACACACCCACCACCCTTTGTGTGAATAAGTTACCCCTCATCTTCCTATTAAATCTTCCCCCCTCACCTCGATCCTATGTGCCCTGGTTCTCGATTCTCCTACTCTGGGCAATTATGAATGAATCAGTGAATTGTAGAATAATCACCTCTATCTGAAACAGTGATTGTTGAGACCAGCTGTAATCTTGCTTTATCTAAATGCTAGTAAGATGGCAATAAATGTCATGTTAAGTTTATATCAGCATCGAATAGAACTGTACGTTCTCTTACCACTAACGATCATCGATGCTGGTGCCACAATAAGAACATTCGGTCCTGTAAATTTAATTTTTCATTTTCCACGTGGGTTTGTTATAATTAACGTTGCGGCAGATCATGCATCAGAGCACAGCGATAACCAGCGAAAGGAAGTAAGACTGATTTTCTTTTGGAAGACTTGAATGTGTGGAAAAGCGTCGACAATACAGTTAGTGGTCTGGGTGAGCATTAGAATGGAGGCTTGAGGTTTGCGTTCCTTAGAGATTAGACATTAGTCCAATGCCCTGTAAGGTAGCGGTAGAGTTGCAGCCAGAGATCCCGGTTCGATCCTGACTATGGGTGCTGTCTGTACGGAGTTTGTACGTTCTCCATGTGACCGCGTGGGTTTTTTTCCAGGGTTTCTCCGAGTGCTCCGGTTTCCTCCAACACTCCAAAGATAAGAGACAAGAGACATTTATTGTCACTTGTACCAATTGGTACAGTGAAATGTGTGGTCACCATACAGTCATACGAATAAAATAAAGAACACACAACACGATAGTCTTTAACATAAACATCTCCACACAGCGGGTTCAAAACCTCCCACCGTGAGGGAAGGCACCAAAGTTCAGTCCTTCTCCTCTGTTGTTCACCCGTGGCCGGGGCCTCCCGAGCCCTCCGTACTCGCCGCTACGGGCGGCCCGATGTTCAGACCCGCTCGCCGGGATGATGGAACTCCGACGTCGGAACGGGAGAACATCCTCAGCGGCTTGGACATCCGAATCGGCCACTTCTTACCGGAGTCCGCGGCTCCCGCAGTCCACAGGTCGAGCTGGACGGAGATTCACGCTGGTGGCCCTCGGCAAAAGGTCCCAAGGCTCCGCGATGTTGAAGTCAGCGCCGCCCGCGCTGGGAGCTCCGCAAACAGTTCCACGATGTTGGAGCAGCAGGCCCAGCGCTCCGGAGCTTAAATCGGCGATCCCGGTAAGGTATCGCCCGCTTTGCGGTGAATCCAGTGCGGCGCCGCCGCTGAAGCTCTGGTGCGGTCTCCGGTCTCCGGCAGGAAAGGCCGTGCCAGTCCAGTTGGTAGGCCGTGAGAGGGGGGCGACGACGCGACTCGGAGATTAGTCTCGTCCTCGCCAGGAAGTGACTGGGAAACGGTTCCCCTTACCCTACCCCCCCCCCCCCCCCCCCCCCCCACATAGAAATACAAAAAAAATCCTCCATAACATACTTCTAACAAACTAAACATTTTTTAAAGATAGAAAAACTAACAGACTGTAGGCAGAGGCTGCCATCATGCAGCGCCCCTAGTGGCCAGGACTTGTAGACGTACAGGGTACACAAAAAGCTGGAGAAACTCAGCGGGTGCAGCAGCATCTAAGGAGCGAAGGAGATAGGCGACGTTTCGGGTCGAGACCCTTCTTCAGACTGGTCAGGGATCAGGGAAACGAGAGATATAGACGGTGATGTGGAGAGATAAGGAACAATGAGTGAAAGATATGCAAAAAAGTATCGGTGATAAAGGGAACAAGCTGTTTGTGGTGTGAAAATGAGAAGCTGGTGCGACTGGGGTGGGGGAGGGAGATAGAGATAGAGGGAATGCCAGGGCCCGAGGGCTGAGGGAGAGGTGGGAAGGGGAGGAGACAGCAAGGGTTAACAGAATTGAGAAAATTCAATATTCAAGCCCAAAGGATGCAGACTCCCCAAGCGGAATATGAGGTGCTGTTCCTCCAGCTTGCGGTGTTGCTCACTCTGGCCGTGGAGGAGGCCCAGGACCGAGAGGTCGGATGTGGAATGGGAGGGGGAGTTGAAGTGCTGAGCCACCGGGAGGTCGGGTTGGTTATTGCGGACCGAGCGGAGGTGTTCGGCGAAGCGATCGCCAAGCCTCCGCTTGGTCTCACCGATATAGATCATCTGGCATCTGGAGCAGCGGATGCAGTAGATGAGGTTGGAGGAGGTGCAGGTGAACCAGGTTTGTAGGTTCATTGGCCTCTGTAAATTGCAAATGATCCCTCGTGTGTGTAGGGTAGTGCTGGTGATCATTGGTCGGCGCGCACTTGGTGGGCTGAACGGCCTGTTTCTACGCTGTATCTCTAAAGTCTTAAAAGGTTTGCTTTTCATCGATTCTAGCTCAGCATGACAGTGGCTTTCACCAACAGCGGGGCAGTGCGTTGGCGCAGCGGTAGAGTTGCTACCATACAGCACCAGAGAGCTGGGTTTGATTCTGACCACGGGTGCTTGTCTGTGCAGAGTTTGCACGTTCTCCCCGAGACCTGCGTGAGTTTCCTCCGGGAGATCCGGTTTCCTCCCACGCTCCAAAGACGTGCAGGTTCATAGTCTAATAATTGGCTTCTGTAAATTGTAAATTGTCTTGAGTGTGTAGGAAAATGTTATCATTAATGTTTTATTATTATTAATGTTTAGTGTTTTCTGAGTCATTCGTAACTGTCACTATGTCATGTTGTTACTTGTGGGCGGAGCACCAAGGCAATTTCCTTGTATGTGAATGCTTGGCCAATAAACTTACTTACTTAATTAGTGTGTGGGGATGGCTGGTAGGCGTGACGTTGGTGGGCCTATCTAGTTCTCGTTTTGCAAGGGGGACTCACCTTTTCCCCCCCCCCCCCCCCCCCTCCCACCACTAACCTGGCCGTGGAAAATATAGTTTAGTTTATTGTCACATGTACTCAGGTACGGTGAGAAGCTATTTTTTTGTTGCGTGCTATCCAGTCGGCTAAAAGACAATACGTGTTTCCAATCGAGTCGTCCACAGTGCACAGATACAGGATAAAGGGAATAATGTTTAGTGCGAGATTAAGTCCAGTAAAATCCAATTAAAGATAATCCGAAGGTCACCAATGAGGTACATGGTGGGTCAGCTAGGTAGGTCTCCAGTTGTTGGTTGGATGGTTCAGTTGCCTGATAACAGCTGGGAAGGAACTGTCCGCGAATCGGGAGCTGTGCGTTTTAACACTTCTGTACCTCTTGCCTGATGGGAGAAGGGAGAAGAGGATGAGATTCGCCCTTGACTATGCTGGCGGCCTTGCCGAGGCAGCGTGAAGTGTAGATGGGGTCAATGGAAGGGAGGTTGGTTAGCTTGAAGGTCTGGGCTGCATCCACAACTCCTTTCCCTCCTGCTCACTGAAGGATATAGACACAAAACGCTGGAGTAACTCAGCGGGACGGGCAGCATCTCTGGAGAGAAGGAATGGGTGGCGATATGGATCGAGACCCTTCTTCGGACCCAAAACGTCGCCCATTCCTTCTATCCAGAGATGCTGCCTGTCCCGCTTAGTTACGCCAGCATTTTGTATCTATCTTCTACGTAAACCGGCATCTGCAGGTTCCTTCCTACACAAGCGGATATAGTTGACCTTCCCTTCATCACTCAAGGCTTTCAGATCCCCAGGAATGTTAGTTTACATTTTTCTGGTTAACCTTTGTGAACAATTCTACTACATTGCTGGCCCCCCACACAATCATCCATGGGTTGGAATTGTGCAGTATCCACGCTCGCTGTTGGTAGTCATCATCCTAAGGTGTCCACAGTTTGCAATACTGCACACATCCCATTTGTTAAATGGAGAGGAAGCACAAGGAAGTGCAGATGCTAGTTTTTAAAAAAGACACAAGGAGCTGGAGTAACTGGGCACGTCAGGCAGCATGTGTAGGAAGGAACTGCAGATGCTGATTTACCCCGAAGATAGACACACAATGCTGGTGTAACTCAGTGAGTCAGGCAGCATCTCTGGAGAAATGAAAGAGCTGACTTTTCGGGTCAGCATCCCCTCTTCAAACTCCGACGATAGACACAAAATGCTGGAGCAACTCAGCAGGTCGGGCAGCATCTCTGGAGAACATGGATAGATGACCGTTCAGGTCAGAACCTTTCAAGCTGATTGTGGTTTGGAGGGGAAAAACTTGAAGAGAGGAGTGGTAGATCAAAGACTGGCACGTTAAGTTTTAGTTTAGTTTAGTTTAGTTCAGAGATGCAGTGCGGAAACAGGCCCTTCGGCCCACCAGGTCCGCGCCGACCAGCGATCCCCGCATATTAACACTATCCTACACACACACACACGAGGACATTTGTTTACATTTACCAAGCCAATTTACCTACAAACCTGTATGTCTTTGGAGTGTGGGAAGCAACCAAAGATTTTGGAGAAAACCCACGCAGGTCACGGGGAGAACGTACAAACTCTGTGCAGACAGCGCCCGTAGTCGGGATCGAACCTGGGTCTCCGGCGCTGCAAGCGCTGTAAGGCAGCAACTCTACCGCTGCGCCACCGTGCAGTGATAGGTGCAAGAGATAGGTGTGGCGGGAGAAGCTACCAAACTAACAACCCCCCTCCCCCCCTTTTCTTTCTCCCCCCCCCCCCCCATTCCCTGTGCCACACGTGGATTTGCACCCATTTCTCCCCTTCCCCCGTACCCATGGTTCCTTCCACTTACATTCCTTCATCTGGCTTCACAATTCGTACCTCGTCTATCCTTATCTCACACTGTTAGTCGCTTCATCTCTGGCCTTTGTTCAACCATCTACCTATCAGGAATCCCCCTCACCTGTATCCACCTATCACTCACCAGACTTTGCCCTGCCACCTCCTCTCTTCCAGCTTTCTCTCCCACCCCCATGGCCACCTGATTGAAGAAGGGCCCAGACCCGAAACATCACCTATCCACAAAGATGCTGCCTGTCCCACTGAGTTACTACAGCATTATTTAAAAAAATCATTAATTAGATTTATTTTTCACTTTACTCGCTTTCCAGCTGCTACTATTTTTTCCGTTTGTTGCTCCCCGGGGAACTTGTTAATGAGATTTCCGGCGTGGGATTACTGGTTCAACAAGAAGTTTTTTCTTCCACACGACTTGCCATAAGCTGCTGGACGATCGGGTACACAGCCTCAGAACACAGTGTGTAGTCCAGTCGTAAACATGTACGAGAGATGACAGCGGCCCAGCGGTAGAGTTGCTGCCTCACAGCGCCAGAGACCCGGGTTCCATCCTGACCTCGGGTGCTGTCTGTACGGGGTTTGTACATTTCCCCTGTGACCGCGTGGGTTTTCTTCAGGTGCTCCGGTTTCCTCCCACTCTCCAAAGATGTGCAGGTTTGTAGATTAATTGGCCTTCAAACATGAGACTAATAAAGTATCACTCATTCATTCATCCAGAGGTGCTGCCTGACCCGCTGATCCAGCACTTTCTTTGTACACCAGCATCTGCAGTTCCTCTTTGTATATATATTTAACCTGTTAATATATTTAACCTGTTAATCATAGAGTTGGAAATAGGATAGTATTAGTGTATGGAGTGATCACTGGGATAGTAGGATGGAACTAGTGTAGGATAGAGCTAATGTACAGGGTGATCGCTGGTCGGTGTGGACGCAGTGGGCCAAAGGGCCTGTTTCCACGCTGTATCTCTAAACTAAACTAAACCTACATCCTGCAGTCTATTCCTTACTCAATGTGACAATTGTATTATATTTCCAAATATATAACAGATAGTGTTAAATAGACTGGCACACAGGGGTTCCTGGAGATTGGGGAAAAAGGAACTGCAGGTGCTGGCGTACCAAATAACTGCTGGATCTACGGGTCAGGCAGCATCTTTGGAAGAATGAATGAATGATACTTTATTGTCCCATCCCCCCCCCCCCCCCCCCCCCCCCCCCCCCCCACCCCTGAGACTGAAACTCCCCCCTGCCAGTTCCCCCTTTGGCCTCTGATTCTAGACTCTCCCACTAGTGGAAACATCCTCTCCACATCCGCTCCATCCAGGCCTTTCACTATTCGGTAAGTTTCAATGAGGTCCCCCCCCCCTCAACCTTCTAAGTAAGCCTCAGCGAGTACAGGCCCAGTGCCTTTAAACGCTCATCACATCATTGCTGGGATAATTCTCGTACAAAACCTCCAATGCCAGCACATCCTTCCTCAGATATGGGGCCCAAAACTGCTCACAATACTCCAAATGCGGCCTGACCAGTGTCCTATAGAGCCTCAGGGCTGTTCCGAGGGCTGGCAGGGAATAACTGGGCTGAATGTCTCCTTCTATGGTGTAAGGTAATACGAGCAAATAAAATGAACCAGAAAGAATGTCAACAATCTAGAAGGATTCCTTGATAGTCGAGTTATTGGTAGATCTCTGTGATGTGTTGGTGACGTCACGGCCCACTGTTCCCAAAGTGTGGGATGTGAGTTGCCACGGTAACACAGCACCGATAATAATTGCAACTGACAAACTTGAACTCTTATCCTTCTTAATTCAATTGTTAAAGAGATATCAACCTAGGCAAGTTTTTTATACAGCATCGGAACAATTCGATCCTGACTACGGGTGCTGTCTGCACGGAGCTTGTACGTTTTCCCCGTGACCGTGTGGGTTTTCTCCAGGTGCACTGGTTTCCACCCGCACTCCCAAAGACGTACAGGTTTGTTATTTTAATTGACTTTGGTAAGATTGTGAATTGTCCTAAGTGTGTAGGATTGTGCTAGTGTACGGGGTAATCGCTGGTTGGCGCGGACTTGGTGGGCCGAAGGGCCTGTTTCCATGCTGTATCTCTAAAGTCTAAAGTCTACTGCATTCATTGACCCAATCTATTCACCTCATGGTTTTTCACACCTCCATAAGATCACTCCTCAGCGTCTTGCGATCCAAGGAATAAAGTCCAAGCCTCTTTCCTATCTTCTCCCCGGACGTCATATAAAAGCAAAGTATAACAGTATTCAAAATATTGGGAAATCGACACTGGGAAAAGCTCTCACGGTTTGTTCACTTTGTGCAACCTTTGCCGGAGGTTAGGTCACGTGCACAGGTATGATCTCGTTGCTGTCATCAGTACTGTTTCCTGATGGTACCTTCCCTAACTGAGGAGTCAATCTTTCAAGAATAAGGGGTTGGCCATTTAGGACTGAGATGAGTAAATACTTTTTCACCCAGAGAGCTGTGAATCTGTTGAATTCTCTGCCACAGAAGGCAGTGTTGGCTAATTCACTGGATGTTTTCAAGAGAGTTCGATTTAGCTCTTCGGGCTAACGGAATCGAGGGATATGGGGGAAAAAGCAGGAATGGGATACTGATTTTGGATGATCACCCATGATCATATTGAATGCTTACTTTTTTTTTCCGATGTTTCTCATCGCCCAGCCTCCCTCCCTGATCGCAATACCCTCAGATGGAAGATTCTGGAAAACATAAACGGTCTCTTTTACAAAGCTCCTCTTGTTGAAATGCTGAATCATGAGTATTAGTTCCAGTTGGATTTTGAGTACAATACATGACGTTGTCAGCATGAAAGTCATATGAGAACCAAATAAATCAACTGAACAACTTAACTGCAAAATACTTGTACAGGAGTTAGGACCATATGAAAATGATACATATCCCTCTCTTAGACTTTACATTTCACTCCTCTCCACTCTTCTTTTTCTTATCTAACACTCTTCTCCCTCCTTGTCACCTTTGGTCACGCTCTTGTCTCCTTTTCATCCCCAGCCTTTGTCCACTCATCTGCCAAGTCAACCCCTCCCCTGACCTGTATCCACCTATCACTTAGACACTGGAGAAAAGGAATAGGCAACGTTTCGAGTTGAGGCCCTTCATCAGACTGACTCTTCATCAGGCTCCTCCAGAGATGCTGCCTGACCCGATGAGCTACTCCAGCATTTTGTGTCTATGCAAGTGATCAATGGTCGGCATGGGCTCGGTGGGCCAAAGGGCCTGTTTCCTCGCTGTATCACGAAACTCTAAATTAAACTGTAAACTTTTTCCTTCTGTGAAAGAACTGGCATTTTATGTGAAAAAAAAAACTCATAGCCTCAAGGCTTATAAAAGCACTTAACAGACAATGAAGTGCTTCTGAATTGTGGTCATCGCAGATCTCAGAGCAGCTGCTCAGGTAATATAGTTAATCACAGAGAAATCAGAAGGATATTGGGCTGACAGACGGGGATTAGAAACAGGGTGAGCTTAGGTGAAAGGGGTCGGAAGAATAATGAATAATTGTAAATAAATTGAAAGAGAAACCAATCGAGATGCGGTCAGAAATTTATTACAGACACTGCAGAGAAATGGACACCAGCCCAATGCCAGCTCAGTACCTTTTTGTTTTGAGATACAGCACGGAAACAGGCCCTTCGGCCCACCGGGTCCACGCCGACCAGTGATCCCCGCACACTAACACTATCCTACGCACACTGGGGACAATTTTACTATTTTTACTGAAACCAATTAATCTACCAACCTGTAAGACTTTTGAGTGTGGGAGGAAACCGGAGTGCCTGGGGAAAACCCACCCAGTCACGGAGAGAACGTGCAAACTCCGTGCAGACAGCACCCGTAGTCACAATCGAATCCGGGTCTCGGGGGCTGTAAGGCAGCAGCTTTCCCACTGCTCCACCGCGCCGCCCTATAAGTATCCTGGAATCTTTTATGTTTTTCATTGATGGGACTCCGTGTGGGAGCCCCATACCAATTTTTTCGATGCCCCTGTTTAAACGACTTCTACAATGCAAGTGGCCCAAGATATAACATTTATAGAACTACAGAAACAAGGAACTGCAGATGCTGGTTTCCAAAAAAAAAATACACAAAGTGCTGGAGTAACTCAGCGGGTCAGGACGCATCTTTGGAGAACATGCACAGGTGACATTTCGGTTCACACAATTTCACAAAGTTATAGGAGTAGAATTAGCCCATTTGGCCCATCAAGCCCATAGAATAAAGGGGAGGTCATTTAAGACTGAGGTGGGAAAAAACTTTTTTACCCAGAGAGTAATTCCCTGCCACAGAGGGCAGTGGAGGCCAAATCACTGGATGGATTTAAGAGAGAGTTGGATAGAGCTCTAGGGGCTAGTGGAGTCAAGGGATATGGGGAGAAGGCAGGCACGGGTTATTGATAGGGGACGATCAGCCATGATCACAATGAATGGCGGTGCTGGCTCGAAGGGCCGAATGGCCTCCTCCTGCACCTATTTTCTATGTTTCTAAGTCTACTCCGCCATTCCATCATGGCTGATCTCTGCCTTCTAATCCCATTTTCCTACCCACTCCCCATAACCCTCGACACCTGTTCTAATCGAGGATTTGTCTATCTCTGGCTTAAAAATATCCACTGACTTGGCCTCCGCAGAAGAACCGCAGTCTCTGGAGCTTCAAGACTGCAACTCTACCGCTGCACTACCGTGCTGCCCTGACGCGATTATAATCAAACCATCCACATTGTACAGATGCAGGTTAAAGGGAATAACGTTTAGTGCGCGACAAAGTCCAGTAAAGGCCGATTAAAGATAGTTCGATGAAAGATATCTCCAAGGTCTCCAATGGGGTGGATAGGAGGGCAGGACCACTCTATAGCTGGTGGGAGGACGGTTCAGTTGCCTGATAACGGCTGGGAAGAAACTGTCCGCTAACCTTCACAGCTCCAGAGCTAACAAGCAACGCGTTCCAAAGCTGCTCCTCAAACCCATGCAAAGACCACACCTGGAGAAATGAGTCCTGGTCCGAGCCTTGCTCTGAGGTAGGGATATCTCAGCCTTGGGAGCCTGTGGCACAGATTACTAGAGCATTACTTCGAATCTAAAGGTTATTTTTCAAGGAAAATTGCAAAACCAAGGGCACATACCTGGAATTTATTGCATGAAAATTAGAAGATAAAGGGATGGTTTGATTGAAGTTTCAATCTGAAAGAAAACTAAGATAAGATGCATGAGGACAACTTATGCGGCATGAATATTGACTTCTCTAACTTCAAGCAATCCTCTCTCTCCATCCCTCCCCCCTTCCCAGTTCTCCAACTAACCTGATTGTCCTCGTTTAGATTTTATCTCTATTTGCTTTGTTGTTGCCTTATCCAAGCTAACAACATTTCCCTTGATCTCCATCACCCCTCTTTTTCACACCTAATAGCATAGAAATTAGGTGCAGGAGTAGGCTTATTCTCTGTATCACCCTCAGTATCCCGTACCTGCCTTCTCTCCATACCTCTGATCCCTTAGCCACAAGGGCCACTGAATGAAGGGTGGCTTCCAGAGACTCACGTGTGAAAAAAAGTCTTTCTCATCTCGTCTTACCCATTCTGTGACCCCTTGTCCTGGATCCCCAGAGATCTAGCTGCCTGTCCCGCTGAGTTGCTCCAGCATTCTGTGGCTACGCAATCCAGGTGTGATGACTGGAAGTAGAACCTCCCTGCTCCTGTAAAATCATCAGAGAAGGGTCCAGAAATGTCATTCCTTCTATCCAGGAGAGGAGTTATCTAAGGAAATACTTCTACTAACAGTTTGGTGGTAATTTGGAATTCCAAAGAAGAACTCCTCTGGGCCGTTACCACGACCATAACGGGATCCGGCTTGGCTCACCCGCCGTGGATCCAGGAACCCACCTGGAGTGAGAGCCCCCCCCGTCCGAGGCTCGTCTCCTGCTCGCCCCCAAAGACTGAGAACCGGAGAGAAAGGTGAAGGACGTTGACAACACCAGCGGACGCTGGACAAAGGACCGGTAAGGGGGGCTGTCTTACCTTCCCTGCCCTCACGGTCGGCTGCGGGAGGTGGTCCCAGGACACGAAGACTGAAGGTGGCCGGGCGCGGGAAGGGGTGCCGGTTCGCGGGACAATCCGGATCATGGCGACGGCTGCATCGGACCTTCATGGGACTTTGGAAATGGAACCAAAACCTGGCGACTCTTGCACATGGACTCAGTGGGCTGTTTCTATGCATTCTGTACTTAACCGGGGATTGTACTTGTGTATGGTAATAATCTTACTGTACGCAAAAAGAAGAATTTCACTGTTCCTTGGTACACGTGATAATGAAGAATCATTGAACCATCTTCAACATGGCTTTACAGCATTTGGCTCATTGCATCCGTACCAACCAAGCAGCCAGTTACGCTAATCCCATTTTATTTTCCCTCACATTTCCATCAACCTCACAATGGGAAATATTGTAAGACATGATGGACTTGCCGAATAGCGAAAGGCTTGGATGGAGTGGATGCGGAGAGGATGTTTCCACTAGCGGGAGAGTCTATGACTAGAGGTCATAACCTCAAAATTAAAAGATGTTCATTTAGGAAGGAGATGAGGAGGGATTTCTTTAGTCAGAGGGTAGTTCATCTGTGGAATTCGTCAATGGATATATTTTTTTATTTTTTTATTTTTTATTAGAAGTTATGTACAATAGTATAAACCAAAAATAACATAATACATTTCATGTACCACTTCTTGTTTTAAAATGTAATCATAGAAAAGTAACAGAAACAAGAGAAAGAAAAATAGAGAAAGTTAGATAAGATAGCGATACGTGAAAATGTGGAAAGGGAGAGCCCATCAAGGTGCAAAGCACGAGAAAGAAATGAAAAACAAAGGAAAATATAAAGAAAATATCAATGGATATTTTAATGCGGAGATAGATAGCTTCTTGATTAGTACGGGTGTCGGGGGTTATGGGGAGAAGGCAGGAGAATGGTGTTAGGAGGGAGAGATAAATCAGCCACGATTGAATGGCGGAGTAGACTTATAGGCCGAAAGGCCTAATTCTGCTCCTATCACTTATGACCTTATGGAGATCAATTTGACACGGTGCAAAAATGTAAAATGGGGATATTGAATCCACAACCTGATTTACTTCTCTCCTGATCTTTATTTCCAAAGAACCGGATGTACAATGGTGAAACGAGGGAACAAACAAATTCAAAACCAGCATACAAAAGCGGAAAGACATTTTCTGAAAACTAGGCTATCAAAGCAACACCACTCTTTGTGTACTGAGGTGACCAAGGATCACTTATGCATCCTTCGGTCACCTCAGTACAGAAAGAGTGGTGTTGCTTTGATAGCCTAGTTTTCAGAAAATGCTTCTCCATCCGTCTGAAGAAGGGTTTCGGCCTGAAACGTTGCCTATTTTCTTCGCTCCATCGATGCTGCTGCACCCGCTGAGTTTCTCCATCTTTTTGTCTACTTTCGATTTTCCAGCATCCGCAGTTCCTTCTTAAAAAGTCTCCATCCATCCCCCACCTTAGTCGTTGCACTAGTTTCACTGTCATCCTGTTAAGTTTCGCTGTCTTTATAACTCATTCACTGTCTGTATAACTCATTACCACCTTGCCCACAGCCAACAAAGGACCATTGTGGGCTCCACCTTTCCTTCATCATAGTTACGTTTTGCATATCTTTCATTCATTTGTTCTACATCTCTCGATATCACCGGCGACATCTCTCATTTCCCTCTCCCCTGAATCTCAGTCTGAAGAAGGGTCTTGGCTCGAAATGTCAACAATTCCTTTCCTCCAGAGATGCGGCCTGACCCGCTGAGTTACTCCAGCTTTTTGTGTCTATCTTCACTTACGAGAAGTTGGACCTTGGCTGGCAATGTTTGCAAGAATGAGCCAGGATGTGCAAGATGTACCAACAGTGGGTGCAATGTTGGTGTCAAAGTCGGGTGACTCTCTGCATGCTGGTCCCAGCAGTAGATCTGCAATCATTCATTACAATCACAAGCTCACAAGGTATAGGAGTAGAATTAGGCCCATCGAGGCCACTCCGCCATTCAAGCATGGCTGATCTCTGCCTCCTAATTGCTCCACTCTTGTAAACCTCTGCTCCAACCGTGCATTTTCTTATTCTAACTAGGTCACACAGCGTTTTTCCCTTTATCCTGGACCTGTACGGGTGTGGCCAGCTTGATTATAATTACTTACACTCTTTCCGCTGACTGGACAGCATGCAACAAAAAGGCTTTTCACTCCCTCCTCGCTCCTGTCCCACCTTGCCCCACCTTAGTTGTCCACCTATCCCATCCCTGTATCCCAGCCAACAATGGACCATTGTGGGCTCCACCCTTCCTGAGGTCATCTGTTGCCGGCCATGGTTTGTCCTGGCCTTTCCTCGCCTCCAGTTTATTCTCCCCCGACTCCCCCCACCTCTACATTCAGTCTGAAGAAGGGCTCCGACCCGAAACTTCACATTCTCTATCTTGAAGTTCCCTTGAAATTCCTCCCTTGCCTTCCTTATTTATAACCTAAAAAGACACAAAGTGCTGGAGCAACTCATCAGACCAGGCATCTCTGGAGAACATTGAATAATTGAATGGGACAGGCAGCACCTCTGGAGAGAAGGAATAGGTGACGTTTCGGGTCGAGACCCTTCATCAATTATAGCCTGTGTAGTAAAGAACTGGTTTAAATCGAAGATAGACACAAAATGCTGGAGTCACTCAGTGGGATGGGCAGAATCTCTGGAGAGAAGGAATGGGTGACGTTTTGGGTCAAGACCCTTCTTCAGATTTTGTGTCTATTGTTGAACCAATGGAGATCTTTGGGAGAAGAAGGGACTTTCAAGAAGAAGGGTCTCAACCCGATATGTCACCCATTTCTTCTCTCCAGAGATGCTGCCTGTCCCGTTCAATTATAGCCTGATTGTCCAGAGTTTAGTTCGGTGAAACAGACCCTTAACCCTCCCACCCCCCCCCCCCACCCCCCGCACACTAACACTATCCTACACACACTAGTGAGAATTTACACTTTTACCAAAGCCAATTAACCGATTAACTTGTACATCCTTGGAGTGTGGGAGGAAACTGTAGCACACGGGGGAAGCCCACTCAGGTCACGGGGAGAACGTACAAACTCCACGCAGGATCGAACCCGGGTCTCTGCCGCTGCAAGGCAGCAGCCCTACCACTGCGCCACCGTGCCGTAACACTCAAAGAATGGTCACTCACGGGGGATATCGGTGAGCAGCCAGTGTACAGGATCTTCACATAGTCTATGTCACCAGCTCAAAGCAAAGGGAAATGAGAAGCTTGCACAACATTCATTCTAAAGGGTATTTCATTCCAATAAATTTATGTTTTTATCATGCTTGATGTTTTCCATAGATCACCGACACAAAAAGCTGGAGTAACCCAGCAGGTCTGGAGAAAAGAAATAGAAACATAGAAACATAGACAATAGGTGCAGCACAGCCATTCATTATGATCATGGCTGATCATCCCAAATCAGTACCCCGTTCCTGCTTTTTCCCCATATCCCTTGATTCCGTTAGCCCTACGAGCTGAATGTAACGTAGACACAAAATGCTGGAGTAACTCAGCGGGTGAGGCAGCATCCCTGAAGAAAAGGAATGGGCGACGTTTCGGGTCGAGACCCTTCTTCAGACTGATGTCGGGGGAGGGGGCGGGACAGAGAGAGAGTGTAGGTGGAGGCAGTAAGACGAGTGGGGGAACTAGGAAGGGGCAGGGGATGGAGAGAGAAAGCAAGGTCTATCTGAAGTTAAACCTAACTCTCTCTTGAAAACATCCAGTGAATTGGCCTTCACTGCCTTCTGTGGCAGAGAATAGGTGACGTTTCGGGTCGAGGCCCTTCTTTTCCATGTTAAAGATGTTAACGACACAGCTGTTGGGGCATTATCAGAACTTATCGACTTAGGTTATCACATGGAGCCAAGCTTATTTTGTGAAGGTTCATGCAGGGCCAGTGTACACCCACACAGGCAGCTGCTTAAAACCAGCAACAAAAACACAGGTAAAATTGATGCCAGATAAGAGGCAAAGTACCAAGAGTTAATGACCATACTCCAACAGAATGCTGCTTATTAAATCCGTGTCCCCAGTGCCCTCTGCTAGTGCTCTGTGACTAATTTCCTCTTTATCCGAACGACAGAACGGTATTAACTGTACTGAGAATTTCATTAGGGGAAAGCAAATGATCAGAAACACGGTTCAAAAAAAACATTGGTTACCTGAGATGACAGGTATTGCTTGTGCTGAGTTCACCAGAGATTCAAGGGAACAGGATTTTCATGTGGACATAAAGGAACTGCAGATGCGAGTTTAAACCGAAGATAGACACAAAAAAAGGGCCTGTCCCACTGTACGAGCTAATTCAAGGGTTCTCCCGAGTTTCCCGTTTCAAACTCGGAGAATTACGGTAATAGCCGCTCGTAGTTACTCGGGGCACTCGTGGACATTTTTCAAAATCTTCACGAATCTTCACGAGCTTACCGCGTTTCCTGAGTACCTGCAGTTAGCGTTACGAGCCGCTAAGTGACGTCCCGAGCTCCGACGTACCCGCAACGTACATTCTACGTGCTGACCATGAGTTTGATTTTTTTTTTAAACTCTGGAGAGCTCTTGAATTACCTCGTACAGTGGGACAGGCCCTTAACTCAGCGAGCCAGGCAGCATCTCTGGGGAGAAGGAGTGGGTGACGTTTCGGGTCGAGACCCTTCTTCCAAGCGTCACCTAAATTCCCTCTCAACAATTCCCTTGCTGAAAATTACACACGTTTATGTTGCTTAAACTCTTCTATAGCAGGGTTACGTTTACGAACTTTGGCACATTAGATATCTTCACATTTAAGTAATTGGAGTGCACCAGAGAATGGAAGAATTACCGGTGTAATTTTCTCCACTTTATATCCACTGGGTAGGTTTGGGTTCCATAGATTTGGGTGAGTACCACATGCAGCTTTCCAGTGGTTTGAAACTTTAAATATTTAGAAAATGACAGGACCATTACACAAGTGCAAAATACTGGAGATCTGAAGTCATAGAGTCATACAGTCACACAGCAGTAAACAGGCCCTAAGGCCCAGTTTACCCGTGCCAACCATGGTGCCCCCTCTACACTAGTACCACCGGCCTGCGTCTGGTCCATATATCCCTCTCAACCTTTCCTAGCCATGTACCTGTCCGAATGTACTTTAAATGTCGCCATCGCTCCTGCGTCAACTACCTCCTCCGGCAGCTCGTTCCATACACTCACCACCCTCTGTGTGAAAAAGTTGCCCCTCCGATTCCTAGTACATTTTTCCCCTCTCAACGTAAACCTGTGTCAACTGGTTCTTGATTTTCCTACTCTGGGTAAAATACTCTGTGTATCTACCTTATCTATTCCAGTAAAAACAGAAATACTGGAACTAATTAACAGGTTTAGTTTAGTTTAGTTTAGTTTAATTAATGTCTCAGGTACAGAGATACCACATCCCAGAGGCGTGTGACTTTGTAGGAACGTAGAACGAGGTGATTGAGGGTCGCAGTGGACCCGTTGGGCCGAAGGACCTGCTGTATCTCTAAACTAAACTAATCCTGATCGTATAAAATTCCATCTGTCCATTTATTCAATTAACCTATATCTTGCTGTATCCTTTTCAAACGTCTTCATTATCCACAACTCCAAAAATTATTATTGTGTCGTCCCAGAATTTGCTAATCGGTTCATCTATTTTTTGATCTAAATCATTTATCTATATAACAAACAAGAAAAGGTCAACAGTCACACTCCTTCAGAAACACCCCTTCACTACCACCCTCTGTTTTCTATAGGCAAACCAATTTTGCAAGACTTGCTTTTGTGTGCTAGCAATTCCACACAAAACTCCAGCATTCAGTTGTTAAGGGCCTGTCCCACCAGCATGCGACTCCATGCGGTGAGCGCGACCTAACGTGGTCGCTTGAGCCGTCCGGCCTCGCGGGGCCAGTCCCACTTCGATCGCCGGAGCCGTATGGAGTTGTGCGGAGCTGGTCCCGACATAGCGCTGGGCTCCGAAAAACTGACCATGTTCAAAAATTCCGCGCAGCAACGGCCTGTCGGCCCGCAGCCGCCTCGACGCCTTACGCACCGCCTCACGTCGTGCCTCCGTGACCCTCTCTATATGTGCCTCCGTGACCCTCTCTGTGTGCCTCCGTGCCCCTCTCTCTGTGTGCCTCCGTGACCATCTCCGTGTGCCTCCGTGCCCCTCTCTGTGTGTCCCTCTCTGTCCTTGCGAACTTACCGCAGACTTCGCTCCAACTTCGCGCCACGTCGCGCCACTCACCCGACCTCCGCACTGCCCCCGCTTCCGGTTTGGTCGCGCTCGCCGCATGCAGGCGCATGCTGGAGGGACCGGCCCTGTACGGGGACCACCCAACCTCCGCACGGCCCCCGCCTCCGGTTTGGTTGTGTTCACTGCATGGAGTCGCATGCTGCTGTGAGGGAACCTCGACCACCGCCTGCTGGTCCCTATGCTCCACCGCTCCAGTTCCAGCCGCCTTTTGCAATGTCTCCCACCCGTCCACGTCCCGCGGTCTCCACTAACCACGGGGCCTCTCCCACCGCATGTTTCCCCTTTCGGTCACCACAGGCCTCCATCACGTCATTCTCGCCTCCAGCCTCTCCGTCTCATCTTTCAGGTGAGGGGGGGGGGAGGGTTTGGTCCGCACGCGCTCGGGCCGTGTTAGTAGACCACCAGACAGATATGGCGAGTATGTTTAACCCCATGGCATGAGTGCCCTTTCACATTTAACCTTTGGGGGGAAGGATGTAGATTGATGTTGCATGTTAACCAATCACACACCAGCCAGCATCTCTAACTCCACCCCACTGTAATACATATACTGATACTATTTCTCAGCACCGACAGTTTGAGCAGCCAGGATGTGTTGATAACTAACCATCCTCCATGCTGTTAGTTTTAGTACTGATTAAAGATGTGTTTGAATCATGTACTGAGTCTGGAAGTCATTTACAGAATGGGTGACGTTTCGGGTCATGACCCTTCTTCAGATTTTGTGTCTATTGTTGAACCAATGGAGATCTTTGGGAGAAGAAGGGTCTTTCAAGAAGAATGGTCTCGACACGATATGTCACCCATTCCTTCTCTCCAGAGATGCTGCCTGTCCCGCTGAGTGACTCCAGCATTTTGTGCCGATACTTAACTGCATTGGGAGAGGTCCATTCTTTTAATATTTCTCTATCTTGTCCTTTTTTTTTGGTAGCCTCCTCTGCTCAAAAGGACACAAAGTGTTGGAGTAACTCAGCTGGTACAGGCAGCATCTCTGCAGAACATTGATAGATGACATTTGACTAATTAGACCCTCGCCTGTGTCCATCTATTACCTGCATGCCTTGTCCTGCATCTCTTCTCTTCCAGTTTTCCACTCCCCCCCCCACTCCCACCCTCCCCCCCCCTCCCCATTCCAATCAGTCTGAAGAAAGATCCCAACCCGAAACGTCACCTAATTCTTTAATAACTTTAATTCAACTTTAATGTCATTGCACAGATACAAGTATGGGTACAACGAAATGCAGTTTAGCGTCAGTTCGTGGTAATAGCAATATATAAATAGATACAGAATGCAGACAATGTGGATGGAGAGACTGGAGAAATCTATCGGCGGGACTCCGAGTTCAGCAGTGTGATGGTGTTGTTATAGAAGCTGTTCCTCATCCTACTAGTGCGGGACCTGAGGCTCCTGTACCGCCTCCCTGATGGTAGGAGGGCAAACAGTCCATGGTTAGGGTGGGAGGGTCCTTGATGATCTTCCCGGCCCGTCTCAGACACCGTTTTCGGTGGAGGGCATCCATGGCAGGGAGCGGGGCACCGATGATGTGCTGGGCGGTTTTCACCACCCGTTGTAGTGCCTTCCTATCTGCTACGGTGCAACTGCTGTACCATACCGTAAAGCAGGTGGTCAGGATGCTTTCGATGGTGCATCGGTAAAAGTTGGTCAGGATCTGGGGGGACAGGTGGGCTTTTTTGAGCCTCCTCAGGAAGTAAAGGCTTTTTGATCAGCTTGGAGGTGTTGAGGGACCAGGACAGATCCTCCGAGATGTGTACCCCGAGGAATTTGTAGTTGGAGACCCGCTCCACCTCAGTCCCGTTTATATGGATGGGGGTGTGTCTGCCCCCTCTGTTCTTTCTAAAGTCAACAATGATTTCCTTCGTCTTCTGGGAGTTGAGGACGAGGTTATTATTGGCACACCAGGTTGTCAGGTGCTGGACCTCCTCCCTGTAGGCTGACTCGTCGTTGTCGCTGATCAGTCCTACCACCGTGGTGTTGTCGGCAAGTTTTATGATGGCGTTGGAGGCATACTTAGGGATGCAGTCATGGGTGAAGAGGGAGTAGAGGAGTGGGCTGAGCACACAGCCCTGTGGCACGCCGGTGTTCAGTGTTATAGTGGAGGAGGTGAGGTTTGTTGACCCTAACAGACTGGGGTCTGTTAGTGAGGAAATCCAGTGTCCAATTGCAGAGGGAGGTGGAGATTGCCAAGACCGCTGAGTTTGGTGATCAATCAGCTAGCGGGTATGTCCTACAGTGTTAAAGGCGGAGCTGAAGTCGATGAACAGCAACCTGATGTAGGTGTTATTACTGTCCAGGTGGGTCAGGGCAGAGTGTAGGGCCGCCGATATGGCATCCTCTGTACACCTGTTGGTCCGGTAGGCAAGCTGATGGGGGTCCAGTGTGGGGGGGAGGCTGCTTTGAGATGAGCCAAGATCAGCCTCTCGAAGCACTTGGCTACGACAGGGGTGAGTGCCACTGGCCGGAAATCGTTGAGACTCCCTGTCGCTGATTGTTTGGGCACTGGCACAATGGTAGATGTCTTGAGGCAAGTGGGGACGACACCCTGGGCCAGTGACAGATTGAAAATGTCAGTGAGGACCAGGGATAGTTGTCCAGCACATGCCCTGAGCACCCGCCCGGGGATGCCATCGGGGCCGGCAGCTTTGTGCTCATTCACCTTGCTCAGTGCATCTTGTACAGCAGAGGTGGAGAGACTGAGGGGCCTATCCATGTTCTCCAGAGATGCTGCCTGACCGTCTGAGTTTCTCCAGCACTGCGTCCTTTTCTTGAATTAACCAGCATCTGTAGTTCCTTGTATCTAGGCTCTGCTATTTCTCTACTACCTTTACCTGTAAGTTCTTTTTTCTTGTACCTGTATAATGTTCTTTCCTGCGTTATTGTATCTACTTGACATTTTAATCGTACAGAGTGCATGGTGTTGTGTTTCAAGGAGCAGCTTAAACAACAAATTTAGCTCTATCAAACAGTACAATTCTGCCTGGTAAAAAGGCAGTGACTAAAGCCAGCATTGATGTTTTACAGCCCATTTCCCTGCTGATTTCATAAATGATGTCCTTTCGCACCGTGCTGGGCTGGTATCAGCCATTTCTGCAAACTGCAGCATCATTATTCCAGCATCAGTATTGAACAAACATGCAATTACAATTCTAAGTGATATGATATCACAAAACTATAAATGTCAAGTTAATCGGCTCAAAGCAGATTGTTGCAGGTTGACAGGGCACAGTTACCAAATTAAGCACTCGATTAATTGTCTTATCAGCACTTACATCATCTTTGCTTGATCCCCAGGTTATGCCTCTCTTTGTGGGAAAATGAGACATCTTTGGACTTCACGTTAGACTTTGGGGATGCGGCGTTGAAACAGGGCCTTCGTCACTACGCGTCCGCGCCAACCGGCAATCACCCGTACAACAGCACTATCCAAACACACTAGGGACAATTAACAATTTTACCAAAGCCAATTAACCTCCAAACCTGCACGTCTTTGCAGTGTGGAGGGAAACACAGAGCGCCCTGAGAAAACCCACGTGGTCACAGGAAGAACGTACAAACTCCGTACAGACAGCACTCACTGTTCGGATCGAACCCGAGTCTCTGGCGCTGTAAGGCAGCAACTCGATTAATTGTCATATCAGCACTTACATCATCACTGTAAAATTGGGCCATTTTAAGACGCACATTAAATATATGAGCTTACACCGACAAAAAAACCTATAGGGAAAACCCTATAATAGATAGTGGTACACGAATCTGGAAACAACTAAAAAACGCTTTAAAATTGGATAATATACCACTCTGCCTCCCTATTGTAAACAATCCCTTATTCAAACCTTCCATGCTGGATAAAGGTTTTACACAATGGAAACATAGAAACATAGAAATTAGGTGCAGGAGCAGGCCATTCGGCCCTTCGAGCCTGCACCGCCATTCAATATGATCATGGCTGATCATCCAACTCAATATCCTGTACCTGCCTTCTCTCCATACCCTCTGATCCCTTCAGCCACAAGGGCCACATCCAACTCCCTCTTAAATATGGCCAACGAACTGGCCTCAACTACCTTCTGTGGCAGAGAATTCCACAGATTCACCACTCTCTGTGTGAAAAACGATTTTCTCATCTCGGTCCTAAAAGACTTCCCCCTTATCCTTAAACTGTGACCCCTTGTCCTGGACTTCCCCAACATCGGGAACAATCTTCCTGCATCTAGCCTGTCCAACCCCTTAAGAATTTTGTAAGTCTCTATGAGATCACCCCTCAATCTTCTAAATTCCAGCGAGTACAAGCCGAGTCTATCCAGTCTTTCTTCATATGGAAGTCGTGCCATCCCAGGAATCAGTCTGGTGAACCTTCTCTGTACTCCCTCTATGGCAAGAATGTCTTTCCTCAGATTAGGAGACCAAAACTGTACGCAATACTCCAGGTGTGGCCTCACCAAGACCCTATACAACTGCAGTAGAACCTCCCTGCTCTTGTACTCAAATCCTTTTGCTATGAATGCCAACATACCATTCGCTTTCTTCACAGCCTGCTGCACCTGCATGCCTACTTTCATTGACTGGTGTACCATGACACCCAGGTCTCGCTGCATCTCCCCTTTTCCTAATCGGTCACCATTCAAATAATAGTCTACCTTCCTGTTTTTGCCACCAAAGTGGATAACCTCACATTTATCCACATTATACTGCATCTGCCATGCATTTGCCCACTCACCCCTCTATCCAAGTCATCTTGCAGCCTCCTAGCATCCTCCTCACAGCTAACACTGCCCCCCAGCTTCGTGTCATCCGCAAACTTCGAGATGTTGCATTTAATTCCCTCGTCCAAATCATTAATGTATATTGTAAATAGCTGGGGTCCCAGCACTGAGCCTTGCGGCACCCCACTAGTCACTGTCTACCATCCTGAAAAGGACCCGTTCACTCCTACTCTTTGCTTCCTGTCTGCCAGCCAGTTCTCTATCCACATCAATACTGAACCACCAATACCGTGTGCTTTAAGTTTGTATACCAATCTCTTGTGTGGGACCTTGTCGAAAGCCTTCTGAAAGTCCAGATATAACACATCCACTGCTTCTCCCTTATCCACTCTACTAGTTACATCCTCAAAAAATTCAATAAGATTTGTCAGACATGATTTATCCTTCGTAAATCCATGCTGACTTTGTCCAATGATTTCACCACTTTCCAAATGTGCTGCTATCCCATCTTTAATAATTGACTAGCAGTTTCCCCACTACCGATGTTAGACTAACTGGTCTGTAATTCCCCATTTTCTCTCTCCCTCCCTTTTTAAAAAGTGGGGTTACATTAGCTACCCTCCAATCCTCAGGAACTACTCCAGAATCTAAAGAGTTTTTGAAAAATTATCACTAAGGCATCTGCTATTTCTGGGGCTACTTCCTTAAGTACCCTGGGATGCAGCCTATCTGGCCCTGGGGATTTATCGGCCTTTAATCCATTCAATTTACCTAACACCACTTTCCGGCTAACCTGGATTTCACTCATTTCCTCCATCTCATTTGACCCGCGATCCCCTGCTACTTCCGGCAAATTATTTATGTCTTCCTTAGTGAAGACAGAACCAAAGTAGTTATTCAATTGGTCTGCCATGTCCTTGTTCCCCATGATCAATTCACCCGTTTCTGACTGCAAGGGACCTACATTTGTTTTAACTAATCTTTTGCGCTTCACATATCGATAAAAACTTTTGCAGTCAGTTTTTATGTTTCCTGCCAGTTTTCTTTAGAAAAACTAGGGAATCAAAAAGATGGAACACCTTTATAAGAAAGGCACTTTTCTTTTATTTCAGGAATTACAACAGATTTATGGATTACACTCAAATATTTTTTTTCGATATCTACAACTCAGAGATTATATTAAATCAAATACACAAGATTATAGGAATAAGGAACCAGAAATCCTTGATGAATGTTTGAATAAGCATCCTAATACAGAAAAACTAACAACTTATATTTATAATACCCTTTTAGACAGTGAGATACCATCAACGGAATCATATAGACATACATGGGAAAATGAAATAAACCAACCCATAACGAAAGATATATGGGACAAAAGTTTACAATATATACACCAATGCTCGTTAAATACTAGAAATGCTTTAATACACTTTAAAGTATTACATAGATTACATTACTCAAAAGTTAAATTGAATAGAATCTTCCCACAGGTCTCCTCTATCGGCGATAAATGTCAGCATCCAGAGGCTAATTTAACACATACTTTTGCAAATTGTATAAAAATTAAGAATTTCTGGACTGAGATTTTTAGAATACTTGTTAGAATATTTTTAGAATCCGGACTCAAAATTAATCATACTTGGAATATCAGAACAAAGTTTAACACTTACAACAAGTCAAAGAAATTTCCTAGATTACAGTATAATAATTGGGAAGAAATTAATATTAAAACTTTGGAAAGGCCCTATATCCCCCACAACTAAAATGTGGATTACGGAAATGTCGGAGACCCTACACCTGGAAAGAATCAGATTTGCCCTAATGGACAAACAAGAAGTTTTCGTTAGAATATGGTCTTCTTTCATTGATTACTTAAATGGGTAGATCGGTTCGGCAGAGAACCCTAACTGAAACTTGGACTCAGGATTAGATGAAAAGTTATATTTTATATTCCTTGATCTTATCTCCAATGATGTATTAATGGTAAATTATTCCATTCTTTATGATTTCTTTTTGATTTTTATTTGATTTTTCTCTCTGTTTTTCTCTCTTTTTATTAAAAAAAAAATATTAGAGACAAAATGATTCATTTGATAATGTTAATAATGTATGATTGTTGTACACAAAATATTGCTATCATAATATGTGTTTGCTAACTCACTGCTTACTTTCTCTAATAAAAATATATATTTAAAATATATATATATATACATGTATATGAGCTTACTTTAAGAGAAGAGACACTAAGTGCTGGGGTGACTCAGCGGGCCAGGCAGCATCTCTGGAGAACATGAATGGGTGATGTTTTGTGTTGGAACCTATCTTCTTCTTCTGTGCTTTCCTTGCTTAGTTTAAAAGTTTGATACCTGCACAGCCTGCGACACATTTCCATTTCATTTCTTTTCCTTTTCAATCCTAATATCTAGAGATTATATTTTGATGTGTCGGAAGGAACTGCAGATGCCGGTTTGCACCAAAGATAGACACAAAATGCTGGAGTGACTCAGCAGCACACGCAGCATCTCTGGAGAGAAGGAATGTGTGATGTTTCGGGTCGAGACCCTTCTTCTGATGTTTTGACGTTTGATTATATCAGTGAAATTAACTCCAAATGTTACTGTTGTGCTTGAATTCATTCCATCCATCAACTGTGGCAGTGCTCGAACCTTTACTCAATACTAGTCTTAATTGTAACATTAAGCCCGCAAGCAAACAAATGGTTACTGGGAATTACAAAAGAAACTATATGAATTTAGGTTCATTAAGCACAATTTCAAAGCACATTTGAATGAATAAGTTTATTGGCCAAGTATTCACATACAAGGAATTTGCCTTGGTGCTCCGCCCGCAAGTGACAACATGCAGTGACAGTTGGGAATGACACATAAAACATTAAACATTTTTTCAACTGCGTTGCAAGTTTAATGTCTTGACCATTCATTGCCATGTACAAAGTCCTAGCACATTTAAAGGTATAATTGAATAAGATTATTCCACATGAGAAGTTCATATCTCGACTCTTACCGTGGGAAAGTGGGGACTGGGCTCTTGATTGATTGAAAGATACAGCATGAAAACAGGCCCTTCGGCCCACAGAGTCCAGCCTGCCCATCAATCACCCTTTCACACTAGTTCTATATTATCTCACTTACGCAGTCACTGGTTATGCACTAGAGACAATTTACAGAGGCCAATTAAGCTATAAAGCCACGTCTTTTGGATGTGGGAAGAAACCGGAGCACTCAGAGAAAACCCACATAGTCTTTTAGTTTAGTTTAGAGTCACAGCGCGGAAACAGGCCGTTCGGCCCACCGAGTCCGCACCGACCAGCGATCCCCGCACACGAACACTACCCAACACAAATTAGGGACAACTTATATTTATAACAAGCCAATTAACCTACGTCTTTAGAGTGTGGGAGGAAACCAAAGATCTCGGAGAAAATTCACGCAGGTCGCGGGGAGAAGGTACAAACTCCGTACAGACAGCACCCTTAGTCAGGATCGAACCCGGGTTTCTGGCACGGTGAGACAGCAACTCTACCACTGCACCACCGTACCGCTACATCAACGCCAGTCAAATTGTGCAAACTCCACACAAACAGCAGACGAGGTCTGGCTCGAACCCAGGTCACAAATAACAGGAATGAATAATCAGATGTGGCGAGAAGAAAGACCAACACGCCCTTCCTTGTTTCAACAATTGTATCAAGCAAATTGCTACCAGGATGGGCACCACCGAAGAAGCTATATGTATAAAATTAAAAGAGTTAAAGGACATTTTAAACATAGAACAAATAAGTCTTGACTCATTTTTGTTAAAGACTTTTTCAGTGGCACAGGGGCGCAGAGGTAGAGTTGCTGTCTCACAGTGTCACAAACCCAAGCTCAGTCCAGTCCACACGTGCAGCCTGTATGGAGTTTGTATGTTCTCCTTGTGACCACATGGGTTTCCTCCCACACTCCAAAGACGTGCAGCATTTGTAGGTTAATTGGCTTCGGTAACATGTGTAAAATGTTCCTAATGTGTAGGATAGCGTACGGGGATCGCTGGTTGGCGTGGACAAGTTTGTAGGTTAATTGGCTTCTGGAAATTGTCCCCGGTATGTAGGATAACGCTCGTGTACGGGGTGCACGCCGGTCGGCACGGACTCGGTGGGGCCGAAGGGCCTGTTTCCACACCGTATCTCCCTAAAGTAGAATCATGATGTGTGATACCTGCAACAGTACAATTGAATTAAATGATGAGATTTATCTTCAGCCAGCATTTTATCTCCTGTTTTGAAATTTGAATGCATTACAGTTTTCAGGAGAAATGAAGCATGTTACATTAGAGCTGTCTCTTTGAACAAGGCAAACATTCACTCCAGAATGCTGACTGCATAATATGTTCATCTGTCTGTTTCAGCCTTGGCAACTAGCAAAGGGCTAATTTGAAAGCGCATCCCCTGAAATGATTTTTTAAATTGTCAGAATTCTTGAAGAAACCCATTCTGGATTGATACATTAGACTAGATTAATGGTTCACACACTGAGGGAGTCTTATTTTGCTTAACAAGGAGCTTTTATTGTATAATCCCAATTACAAAGTACTGTATGGATCAAGACTGCACTGCAGTTTACAAACATCGATCATTAAATGACAACATTATCATCCATATCCCTGATGCACTCAGGACCCATGGCGACCAGTGATCACTTAGAGATCCTCGCTGGACGCAAAGATGTCAGTGTCCTCAGCAACAGCCGGAGAACGGCGTGGTGGCGAAGCGGTAGAGTTGCTGCCTTACAGCGAAAGCAGCGCCGGACACCCGGGTTCGATCCCGACTACGGGTGCTGTCTGTGCAGAATTGTACGTTCTCCCCGTGACCGCGTGGGTTTTCTTCAGGATCTCCGGTTTCCTCCCACACTCCAAAGACGTGCAGGTATGTAGGTTAATAGTCTTGGTAAATGTAAAAACTGGGATAGTGTTAAATGTGCGGGGACTGCTGGTCAGCACGGACCCGGTGGGCCAAAAGGGCCTGTTTCTGCGCTGTATTTCTAAATTAAACTAAACTAAACTAAACTAAACAAGGGATGGATATAATAAAATTATTATGGAGATGATTTTGAATGATTAAAAAAAACATGATTTTTAGTTTGCTTTAGTTTAGAGATAAAAGTGCAGAAACAGGCCCTTCGACCCACCGAGTTCATGCTGACCAGCGATCCCCACACACTAACGCTACACACTAAGGACAATTTACAATTTTACCAAATCCAATCAACCCTCAAACCTGTAAGAAGGAACTGCAGATGCTGATTTAAACATTTTGTGTCAACCTACAAACCTGTACGCCTATGGAGTGTGGGAGGAAACCGGAGCACAGGGAGAAAACCCACTCCAGAACTCTACCGCTGCGCCACCGTGCTGCCTCCGACACGATATTTAAGGAAAAGCTTAAATGTCTGCAGCTGATATATGCAGCAATCGCAAGCTCCTGCAGTTTGTAGCTGCGTTCTGGGTTTCTAAGACTGGAGATAGACGCAAAAAGCTGGAGTAACTCAGCGGGCCAAGTAGCATCTCTGGAGAGAAGGAATGGGTGACGTTTTGGGTCGCGACCCTCCTACACATTTCTAAGGCTGGATCTCAGCTGGGAAGTCATTAGTTTACATCTGATTTTTGTAATTTGATTTGGACTTTGGTTAGTATTTCTATCGCCTGTGGATATTAATAGAGGTGCCAAAAGTCTTTGAAGTTATTTTTATTTCATGTAATTGTTTCCACAGAAAAGAATAATTAACTGGAGTATAAAGGGAAAAAAAATGAAGATACACAGAATGGCAAAATGTATCTGAATTGACTGATTATCAGCACGAGAAGTTAATTTATTTTATCCTTGGAGAACAGACAACATTTGTGGAGAAAAAGTAGGACTATTATATTAAAAAATGACGCAATTCGCTTTGAGCAGTCTGAGGGGGTTTTTTTTTTACACAGTGGGTGATGGGTTTTTGGATCGAGCTGTCAGAGGAGGTAAGTTGATACTACAGCAAAATTTAAAAGACAATTGGACAGGTACATGGATAGGAAAGGTTTAGAGGGATGTGGGGCAAACATGGCAGCTGAGACTAGTGTCGAGGGGGCTTCCTGGTCGGCAGGGGCAAGTTGGGCCGAGGGCCTGTTTCCATGCTGTGTGACTCGAACAGCCAATTTACATACAGCAGTAGATCAGAGACCGGAGTATATAAATATCATTTAAGTTAAATTGATCGGTTAGTAGTTTAGTTTAGTTTAGTTTAGTTTAGTTTAGTTTAGAGGTACAGTGTGGAAACAGGCCCTTTGGCCCACTGAGTCCGCACCGACCAGCGATCCCCACACACTAGCATTATCCAACACACAGTAGGGACAATTTTTAACCGAAGCCAAGAAAACGACAAACCTGTACGTCTTTGATGGATGGGAGGAAACCGGAGCGCCCGGGGATAACCCAGGCGGCAACGCAGAGAATGTACAAACTCCGTGCAGACAGCACCCGTAATCAGGATTGAACCTAGTTCTCTGCCGCTGTAAGGCAGTAACTCTACCGCTGCGCCACGGTGCTGCCCGCCCGTGCACTGGGCCACTCACACCCACTTGTGAAAGCAAGTGATTCAAACGGCACCTAACCCGTTTCTCCAGAGAAGCTGCCTGACCCGATGAGTTACTCCAGCATTTTGTGCCTGTGTTTGGTACCAACCAGCATGTGCAGTTCCTTTGTTTCTACGTTCTGGCGAGCGCGCAACAAAAGCTTTTCACTGTGCCTCGGTACATGTGACAATAAACTAAACTGAAATTGAAAACATTTAGCACTCTTCCAGGAGAAGCTACACCTGAAAATCTGCTCTAGCAATGAAAAACATTGAAAATTATTACAAATTAATGAAATCATTTATAAATGTTAAAGCATTTGAATTTTAGAAAAATAACCTTTAAAAAGGGTTTCGGCCCGAAACGTTGCCTATTTCCTTCGCTCCATAGATGCTGCCTCACATGTTGAGTTTCTCCAGCATTTTTGTCTATCTTTAAAATAATCACGTGTGTTTAATCGAAAAATTAGTCCAAACTATAAATTATATGTATTTTGTTGGTGACATTGACATTGTGATTAAAGCTGCCTAACGCAGAATTTGTTTAAATCCTGTAGTTGATTCTATGTTTTAGTTTCACTCACTGCTTGGCAGGATTTGTTTGGATAATTATTACAGGAAACTGGGCAATTGGGAGTGAACATGTGGTTTAAAGTAGAGTGGACAATAAGCTCTTGGCTCACCGGGCATTAATGTCCCTTTCACTCTTCTGACGTTCAGTGTCGGAGCTGTGTGCTTGCTAATGAAAGCTTGGATGAGGTCATTTAGGGTCAACAGCTCCAACAGAACTACTTGCTGGTGAAAGGAGACAAAAGCATCACCCGCCAAGGGAAGTAGATTCGAGAAAACCTTGTTTTTGTGGGAATTCGTATCGGGCAGCACAGGGGCGCGGCGGTAGGGCTGCTGCCTCACAGCGCCAGAGACCCAGTGCAAACCCGCGTGGTCATATGGAGAACATGCAAACTCCACACAGACAGCACGCGAGGTCAGGATGGAATAGGGTAGATGGTTGGTACAGTGGCACAACGGTCAACACAGTGGCAGAGCTGGTAGAGCTTCTGATCCTGGTTCGATCCTGACTACGGGTGCAGTCTGTGCGGGGTCTGTGCGTTCTCCCTGTGACCACGTGGGTTTTCTCCGGGTGCTCCGGTTTCCTACCGCGTCCCAAAGACGTGCAGGTTTGTAGGTTAACTGCCTTCTGTTAAAAAAAAATGTCCCAAGTGTGTAGGATAGAACTCGTGTTGCAGGGTGACCCACTGGTCACCGTGGACTCGCTGGCTGAAGCGTCTGTTTCCACAATGAACTGAACTAAACTGTAGGATGCCCATAGTGGGATGACATTGAACTAGTGTACAGGTGATCGATGGATGGCATGGACGTGGAGGGCAGAAGGGCCTGTGTCCAGGCTGTATCTCTAAACTCTGAACGAGCTATCCTTGAATGCTTCACTTGATGCAGTGGGAAAAAAAAGCACTTTAATCATTTCGCCCGTCAACAATGGTAACCAGGATTGAGATAAGTGTCCTCGATGTTGGTCTTTACTATCTCCATTTATGTCTCCCTTCGCTGATCCTTTGTGAGATTACATATCCTTTCTGCCTTTTGCTGAATTCAGCATATTTGGTAAAAGGCTGCCAGTGGCCAGAGAGAGACAGGTGCAACCGTGACATTTATTTCAAATAATGGATTAGTCAGTGGTCATATTGTAAATGGGGCGACAATAGACAATAGACAATAGACAATAGGTGCTGGAGTAGGCCATTCGGCCCTTCGAGCCAGCACCGCCATTCAATGTGATCATGGCTGATCATCCCCAATCAGTGCCCCGTTCCTGCCTTCTCCCCATATCCCCTGACTCCGCTATTTTTAAGAGCCCTATCTAGCTCTCTCTTGATAGCATCCAGAGAACCGGCATCCACCGCCCTCTGAGGCAGAGAATCCCACAGACGCACCACTCTCTGTGAGAAAAAGTGTTTCCTCGTCGTCGTTCTAAATGGCTTACTCCTTATTCTTAAACTGTGGCCCCTGGTTCTGGTCTCCCCCAACATCGGGAACATGTTTCCTGCCTCTAGCGTGTCCAAGCCCTTAACAATCTTATATATTTCAACGTCTGATCATGTCAGTTCAGTGCTGCCAGACAGAGTATTGTAGATTACTGTTTAAGAAGGAACTGCAGATGCTGGAAAAAAACAAAATGCTGGAGAAACTCAGCGGGTGAGGCAGCATCTATGGAGAGAAGTAGTAGGTGACGTTTCGGGTCGAGACCCTTCTTCAGACTGCTTTAACACTGCCTAACAATCACACGTTAAATAAAGGTATTCACGGTGGAAGCTCATTTACTTAATTGAAACTTTACCGAATAATGAGAGGCTTAGATAGGGTGGATGTGGAAAGGATGTTTCCACTAGTGGGAGAGTCTAGGATCAGAGGTCATAGCCTCAGAATTAAAGGATGCTTTTTTAGAAAGGAGGGGAGGAGGAACTTCTTTAGTCAGAGGGTAGTTAATCTGTGGAACTCATTGGCACAGAGGGCTGCAGAGGCCAAGTCAGTGAATATTTTAAAGGCAGAGATAGACAAATTCTTGATTAGAACGGGTGTCAAGTGTTATGAGGTGAAGGCAGGAAAATTGGATTTGGAGGCAGAGATCAATCATGATTGAATGGCGGAGTGGACTCGGGCTTCACATGTTACGGGGAGAAGGCAGGAGAAAGGGGTTCAGAGAGAAAAATAGATCAGCCAATAGATCATAGACAATAGACAATAGGTGCAGGAGTAGGCCATTTGGCCCTTCGAGCCAGCACCACCAGTCAATGAGATCATGGCAGATCATCCACAATCAGTATCCCGTTCTTGCCTTCTCCCCATATTCCCTGATTCCGCTATCTTAAAGAGCTCTATCTAACTCTCTCTTGAAGGCATCCAGGGAACCGGCCTCCACTGCCCTCTGAGGCAGAGAATTCCACAGACTCACAGCCCTCTGTGCGAAAAAGTATTTCCTCATCTCCGTTCTAAATGGCTTACCCCTTATTCTTAAACTGTGGCCCGCTGGTTCTGGACTCCCCCAACATCGGGAACATGTTTCCTGCCTCTAGCATGAGTCGATGGGCCAAATGTCCCAATGTTGATCCCGATGTCTTATGATAATGCACTCTTTAGACTTTTTAGACTTTAGAAATAGCCACGCTGACCAGCAATCGCAATAGCACTAGGGACAATTTCCAATGTACACAAGTCGATTAACCTACAAACCTGCATGTCTCTTCTCCCCTTATATGTTTCCCCTTGTGCGAAAAACAACAAGAAGCTGGACAAACTGGTAAAATGGGCTAGCCCGGTGCTGGAGGGGAGAGTGGACTCTGGGGTGGATGCACTTGAGCGGTGTATGAGGCGCTAGGTGCAGGTCATCCTGGAAAACCCCGGGCATCCCCTCCATGTAATTCTGGAGCGTCTACAGAGCACTCGGAACCACAAGCAGCTCCTCCCCCCGCACTGTAGAACGGAGCGGTTCAGGAGATCCTTCACCCCTGCAGGCAGTAGATTTTATAAAACAGTAGGGGGATGCGTTTTTGCATTTTTTAATTGTTAATTATTGGTCTTTTTAAGTATTTATTGCTCTCAGGTAGTGTCCACATTGTATTTTATGTATTTTCTGTCGGCGTTCGTTTTGAATGTGTGGGTTTGTTGGTTGGGGGCTTCTGGACATCTGAATTTCCCTGAGGGGATCAATAAAGTATTTTTTATTATTATTATTATTATTATTATTATTATTATTATTATTATTATTATTATTATTATTATTATTATTATTATTTAATATTATTATTATTATTATTATTATTATTATTATAATTATATGATAACCTTTCGTCTCCTTGCAGTTTCAGCTTTCCTTGTCCAGGGTGACCAAGTTGGAACATTGGACTCGTTCCATTTCGTCTGCATTTGGCCCATAGCCCTCTAAACTCTGCATATGTATCAAAAACATCTTACACAACTCCATAAAACGTTCCTTAAAAAAAAAACCTCAGTGCTGCAGTATTTGTGGGAATTGTGGGCAAAGGGCTATTATTTCCAGTGGTGAAATATTTTTTCTCGAGCTGTAGATGCAACACGACGACACCCACAAAGCTATTACTCTGACAATGAGTCATGCAAGGATCAATTGGTTAACACCATTTCCCAACACAAAACACGATTAGAATAGCATTGAAAATATCGGAAAATGTTACAGCATTAAAATGACGCTAGTTATACTAGTCGGAGAACAAAGGTTTACCCTATTTTCGTTTTATTTAATCTAAAAATAGAATGTCATTAAATTATATTTATCTCAACCTATAGGTTAAAGTGCCTTGAGCTTTCAAGTGAATACTTGAATAGGGCGGCATGGTGGCGCAGCGGTAGAGTAATGCCCCTGTCCCACTTAGGAAACTTGAACGGAAATCTCTGGAGACTTGTGCCCCACCCAAAGTTTCCGTGCGGTTCCCAGAGATTCCTGCAGGTTTTTGTCAGTCTCCCTAATGGTCAAAAGTGGTTTCCACTTCTTCCATAGAACATAGAAGAAGTGGGAACCACTTTCGACCATTAGGGAGACTGACAAAAACCTCCGGGAACCGCACGGAAACCTTGGGTGGACCTAATGGTCGAAAGTGGTTTCCGCTTCTTCTATGTTCTATGGAAGAAGCGGAAACCACTATAAGACCAATAGGGAGACTGAGAAAAACCTGCGGGAATCTCCGGGAACCGTACGGAAACCTTGGGTGGGGCGCAAAGTCTCCAGAAGTTTTCATTCAGGTTTCCTAAGTGGGACAGGGGCATTAATGCCCTACAAGACCCGGGTTCGATCCTGACTACGGGTGCTGTCTGTATGGAGTTTGTACGTTCTCCCCGTGACCGCGTGGGTTTTCTCCGAGACCTTCGGTTTCCTCCCACACTCCAAAGACGTATAGGTTTGTAGATTAATTGGCTTGGTATAAATGTAAATTGTCTCTAGTGTGTGTTAGGATAACGTTAATGTGCGGGGATCGCTGGTTGGCGAAGACCCGGTGGGCCAAAGTGCCTGTTTCCACGCTTTATCTCTAAATTAAACTAAACTAAATTAAACTAAACTTGCTTTAAAAAAAATCCCAATCCGAAAGACACTAGTTTTAGAATAAATTATGAAACTCTATTCAACATTTTGTAAACATCGACCAGTTACTGACTGATTTCCAGGAATTGATGAACATTAAGTTTTGAAGGTCTCAGACACGTCTCCAGCCTACAGCCTTGTAGCTTTGAAGTGTTTTATGTTTTTAATATCTGGCTTGCTTTAGGTAATCTTACATGGCACTTTCTTACATTTTAATGTACAATTATCGTGCAACTGGAAATCTTTCACATCATTCCCTTTGCATTATTTCTTTATCTTGAATCGTGTAGAACAGAAACAGCCCCTTCGGCCCAACAAGTCTATGCCAACTAAAGATGCCTCATCTAAGCTAATCCCATTTGCCCTGCATTTGGCCCACATGCCTCTAAATCGTTCCTATCCATGTACCTACAGTACTGCAAATTAATTGCACATGCTAGTTTATACCAAAGATAGACACAAAATGCTCAAGTAACTCAGCGGGGTCAGGCAGCCTCTTTGGAGAAAATGTATCGGGTTGGGATTCTTTTTCAGACTCAGTTACTCCAGCATTTTGTGTTAATCCATTTAACTCTTCATTGTTCCTCTATCTCTTTTCGCTTTGTCATTGTCCCTGCTATTGCCTTTCATCCCGATTATCCTCTGTCATGATGGGATAATGCTTAGTTTAGTTTTGATGAGTTTAGTTTAGATAGAGCAGAAACAAGCCCTACGGCCCACCGAGTCCGCACTCACCAGCGATCCCTAGCACACGAACATTATCCTACTCACACTAGGGCCAGTTTACATTTATGCCAAGCCAATTAACCCACAAGCTTGTACGTCTTTGGAGTGTGGGAGGAGACCAAAGATCTCGGAGAAAACCCACGCAGGTCAAAGGAAGAACATACAAACTCCACATAGACAGCACCCCTGGTCAGGATCGAACCAGGATCTCTGTAAGGCAGTAGCTCTACCGCTGCGCCACCGTGCCACCCTAAAATGCTCTCCTAAACGAGAGCTTTTTGATCCCGAGCTAGCTGAGGTGACCTGTAAAACCATACGCAGCCTCATCTAGTGAAAGACAGCAGTCTTCCACAAGGCACTGTACAGGCACAAACAAGCACAAAGACAGGGTGAGACAATTGCCAATAATGGAAAGTACAATCTGGTAGAAACATTTGATGTTTCTAGAGTTGATGCTTTTAGTTTAGTTTAGAGATACAGCACGGAAACAGGCCCTTCGGCCCACCGGGTCCGCGCCGACCAGTGATCTGGGTGGGGGGAGGGGATGGAGAGAGGAAGCAAGGGGTACCTGGTTAGGAGGTCAACGTTCATACCACTGGGGTGATTTCAGTTTCTTTGCCACTAGGATAGACTGATTCAAGATGTGTGGTACCAAGAACTAAAATGCATAATGCACAATATAACAAGCTGCCTAGCGAGTACAATATTAATCATTTCAGAAGTGAACAGATTTAGTTTAGTTTAGTTTAGAAATACTGCGAGGACCAGCGATCTCCGCACATTAACATCCTACACCCACTAGGGACGATTTTTACATTTACCAAGCCAATTAACCTACATACCTGTACGTCTTTGGAATGTGGGGGAGACCGAAGATCTCAGAGAAAAAACCCACGCAGGTCACCGGGAGAATGTACAAACTCCGTACAGACAGCACACGTAGTCAGGATCGAACCCGAGTCGCTGTAAGGCAGCAACTCTGCCGCTGCACCACCCTGACTGCCCCTTGTCCTTTGAGATGCATGGGAGTACAAAAGTCTAAATCAGACGTGGACACAAAGTACTGGAGTTACTCAGCTGGTCAGGCAACACCTCTGGTGGCAAAGGATGGGTGACGTTTTGGGTCGGGATCCTTCATCAGACTGAAATTAATGGATGGGAGGCAGGGGAGTGGAAGTGAAGAGCTGGAGGCGCAAAAAGACCAGGACCATTCAGGGCCAGACGCAAATGACTCCAGGCAGGGCGGTGGCTGGTTGGTCCATTGTTGGCCAGGGAAGGTGCGATCTCAAGAGAAACCATGTGGAGAACTGCGGAGCTGGTAGAACAACTAGGGTGGAGGAAGAAGAAGGGGTGGGGAGTGTATGATGAAGTTACATAAAATTAGAGAATCCAATGCTCATACCGCTGGCGTGTAAGCTACCAAAGCGAAATATGAGGCGCTGTTCCTCCAATTTGCGCGTGGCCTCACTCTGACAATGGATGAGGCCCAGGACAGAAAGCTCAGTGTGGGAATGGGAAGGGGGGTTGAAACGGTTGGCAACCAGCAGATCCCGTTAGACAAGGAGGAACAAGCGTATGTGCCCGTTGTACATTTCTGCGAATTTAAGCAAAGGTTACAAAGAGAAAGTAAATGGAACCTACAAAGTTTATTGTTCCTGGAGTAAATGTTAATGGAAATACATTTCAATGAATCATGCATTGCCCTTTCGATTTCCCTTGTTACTTCAGATGGAAAACTTTACTGATGGAAAGTCTTCAATATAGTTCTTCCTCCACAGATACTGGAGTTCTGAAGTAAAAATCATAATACTATAAAACAGAGGAGCAGAATTAGGCCATTCAGCCCATCGAGTCGATTCCCATGGAGTATCTATCTTTCCCTCACAACCCCATCCTCCTGCCTTCTCCCCATAACCATTGACACCGTTACTAATCAACCTACGAATCCCCATTTAAAAAATTACTCAATGACTTAGAGGAGAGGGGCTGATTGGGTGAAGGGACTGGGCTGGGGAGGTAAAGAAGTGAGATGGTGGGAGAAGTAGGTACTCATTCAGATGGGGCATGGGGGCATGGGGGAGGATGGGATTGTTTCTTTGTTGGTTAGCTAACTAAAATTGGAGAATTCAATGTTAATGCCATCGGATTGTAAGCTACCCAAGTTTATTTGCCATTGAAGAGAGACACAAAGTGGAGTAACTCAGTGGGACAGGCAGCATCTCTGGAGAGAAGGAATGGGTGACGTTTCAGATCGAGACCCTTCTTCAGACTGACACCCTCTTGTTTCCTTTTTTCATCTCCAGCCTTTCTCTGTCCATCTGATAATCAAACCCCCTGTCACCTGTATCCACCTATCACTCACCAGGCATCGTCCTGCTTTCTCCCCCCCCCCCCCCCCCCCCCCCCCCCACGACGAACAGACTGACGAAAGATCCCGACCCGAAACATTGCCCATCCATTCCCGACACAGTTGCAGCCTGGCCCGCTGAGTTGCTCCAGCACTTTGTGTCACAGAGTCATAGAATGATACAGTGTGGAAACAGGCCCTTCAGCCAACTTGCCCAAACCAGTCCACATGTTCCAGCTACACTAGTCCTACCTGCCTGCGTTTGGTCCCTATCCCTCCAAACTTGTCCTATCCATGTGCCTGCCCAAATGTTTCTTAAACATTGCAATAGGCTCTGCCTCAACTTCCTCCACCTGGCAGCTCGTACCACCCTTTGTGTGAAAAAGTTACCCCTCAGATTCCTATTAAATCGTTTCCCCTTCACCTTAAACCTGTGTCCTCTGGTCCTCGATCCCCCACTCTGGGCAAGAGACTCTGTGCATCTACCTGATCTATTCCTCTAATGAGATTTCTGAGCTTTCCAGTTTTGGAAAGAGTCAAGAGTATTTTATTGTCATATGTCCCAGATAGAACAATAAAATTCTTACTTGCTGCAGCACAACAGAATATGTAAACATAGTACATATACGAGAGAAAAAAAGTTCACAAACTATTATAGTGCAATAATAATAATAGTCTGTTGTAGTGCAGAGTTTATTCGTTGTCGTGTTTAACAGCCTGATGGCAGCTATTCCTGAACCTGGACATTACAGTTTTTCAGGCTCCTGTACCTTCTCCGGCTCCAGCTCCGGCTCCGGCTCCGGCCCGACTCCGGAGCTCCGGCTCCAGCTCCAGCTGCAGATTGCTGCCGGCGGACTGTTGGGGTGTCGGGAGCTCGCGAGTCCGGGTGGGAGACCGCTCTCCGGAGCTCCGCAACACAACTTCTCCAGCCCGTGTCGCGGGGTTGGAACGACCCGGAGGAGGGCCGAGCATCGCCCGGCGCGGCTTTAGTGGCTGCGGGACATTCCAGCGCCCGCCGGGGGCTCCAACTTTGTGACTTTGGGCCTGGAGCGGGGCCGTACATCACCCGGCGCGGGCTCAATGGACATGGGACTTAACACCGCCCGCCTGGGGCTTCGACATCGGGAGAGAGATGGTGCGGGGGAGAGAGAAGAACTTTGCCTTGGATCTCCTCCTCACTGTGATGGATGTTTGTGTGAATTTACTTGTTTGCGTGTTTTTTTATGAATTGTTCTGTTTGTTTGTTTGTATGGCTTGTAGAAACGGAGTTTTGTTCGAGCCTCTCTGAGGTTCGAATGACAAGTAATAAAATCAAATCAAATCCCCGATGGCAGTGGTGAAATGAATGTGTGGCCAGGATGATGTGGGTCTCTGATGATGTTAGCAGCCTTTTTGAGGCAGTTTCCTGATAAATCCCTTTGATGTTGGGGAGGTCAGAGCCGGTGACGGACTGGGCAGTGGTCACACCTTTTTGCAGTCTTTTCCGCTCCTGGATATGCAAGTAGCTGAAACAGGCCACGATGCAACCAGTCAATATGCTCTCTACTGTACACCTGTAGAGGTTCAGGAGAATCCTCTTTGACATACCAAATCGCCGTACTCTTATCAGGAAGTAGAGGCGCTGATGAGCTTTCTTTAGAATTGCATCAGTGTGCTGGGTCCAGGAAAGATCTTCGGAAATATGCACGCCCAGGAATTAGAGGCTCTTGACTCTCTCCACCATAGTCCAATTAATATAAACAGGTTTTGTGGGTCCTCATCCTTCCTCTTCCAAAGTCCACAATCAGTTCCTTGGTTTAACTGATAGTTAGAGCCAGGTTGTTGTGCTGACACCATTTGGTCAATCGGTCGATCTCACTTCTACACTATGACTCATCACCATCTGTAATTCGTCCAACAACGGTGGTGTCGTCAGTGAACTTGATGATGGAGTTCGCACTGTGTCCGGCTACGCAGTCATGAGTATAGAGTAAGTATAGAAAGTGCGTATAGAAAAAGCCATCAACTACGCTGATGTCATCCTGAAGCTATGACAACAGAACACGGTGATCTGTATTAATTGGCAGAAGTTCCACAAAGCTAACGTGAGGTTTGACAGCAGTCATTGCCAGATGATAGCTGCTGGCTTGTTCAAAATGTCCAAGGACAGCTTTGAGCTTTTTTTCTCAGGCAAAACACAATGTTCTTGAATTATGGTCTACCAGAGCAGTATTATCATGGCTTGGAGACACAAGGACCTCCAGATGCTGTTGCTCAAAAGGTCATAAGGCCATGAGTGATAGGAGCAGAATTAGGCCATTCGGCCCATCGTCTAATCTGCCATTCACGCATGGCTGATCTATCTCTCCTTCCAAACCCCATTCTCCTGCCTTCTTCCCATAACCCCTCGCACCCGTTCTAATCAACAATTAGTTGTGTACAAACCACAAAGTGCCAGAATAACTCCCCGCTGTGTCAAAATCTTGAACTCCATATCTAACTTACAATTATCAGCTCTCAGACTAGGTGGCTCATCATGGTCTTCTCAAGAGCATTCGAGGACAGGTGCTTAGTTTCATTTTGTTTACCGATACAGCATGGAAAAAGGCCCTTTGGCCCACCGGGTCCACGTTCCTCTCACACTCCAAAGACGTACAGGTTTGTAGGTTAATTGGCTTGGTGTAATTGTAAATTGTCCCTATTGTGCGCAGGATAGTGTCAATGTGCGAGGATCGCTGGACGGCGCGGACGAGGTGGGCCAAAGTGACTGTTTCCGTGCTGTATCCCCAAGCTAAACTAAAAATAAATGGGATTACTCTTTTGTTTTCCATCACGTGTACTTTGCATTGAGTCCTCGTGCCTCACACAGTCATTTGCTCTCATAGTTTTCATCAGACTACTGTCACCATGGTAGTATATTACTAATTGGAAGTCACCTTAGTAACATAAGGTCATTTCCCTAGGTTCCAAGTTGCTGGTCAATAAACAACATTCAGCGCAACATTATCTGATCAATCCCATTCCAGAAACAGCCCCAGTGATTCTGTGCCAAGCTGTCTCTGTGGAAAACATATCAATAGATGTGCATTTCCATTAATTAATGTCTTGTTTCCTTCTTTATCTTTCTCTTCTGTTATGCGTCTTTATATACGTGCAGATAGTTTGCTATTTATGGATGTTTTCAACACACTAATTGTTCACTCCGTCCTTCGACGTTTCAACGGCTCTATTGACCTGTAGTTTAGTTTAGTTTAGTGATAGAGCATGGAAACAGGCCCTTCGGCCCACCGACTCTGCGCCGACCAGAGATCCCCTTGCACTAACGCTATCCCACACACGCTAGGGCTAATTTTACAATTTTTACCAAAGCCAATTAACCTACAAATCTGTATGTCAATTGGAGTGTGGAGCACCCGGAGAAGACCCACGGGGTCACGGGGAGAATGTACAAACTCCGTACAGGCAGCACCCGTGGTCAGGATTGAACCCGGGTCTCTGGCGCTGTGCGGCAGCAAGTTCACCGCTGCGCCTCCGTGCCGCCCAAGGTGTGTATCTGGTCGAGTGGGGGAGGGAAGAGTGGGCGGGGGGGAGGGGGCATGAGGAACTGGTGCTAGGAAATGGGAAGTGAGGGGTCATGGTGGGATTAGCAGGGATACGATGGGAAAGAGAGGGAGATGCATCTTCTTCTTGCGTATGGCGTGCACAACCTAAAGTTGTAGGTCAACCTGTTCTGTTTGACTTTGCTTGTGCACGTCGGATTCATTGCATTAGTCGAAACAGGACGGACCACGTGAAGGTTGCAATCTCCAACCCGGGGAGTTACTGTATCAGCAGGAGAGAGATACAATTTCATCAAAAGGATATCTGTTGGAGGGAATTTAATGTAGTCACTCAATTAAGCTAATAGCCCCGGGTTTCCTGACCAACTAAACACAGTGAGCATACTGTTAGCGTGGGTAAATCAATTTCCGTTTGGGTACTTAATGGGATATTGAAGCATGCATTATGAACTCTGGAACAGACTGCACTCCATAAGATGTCAGAGTAAAATAGCAGTGGGCACAACAATCTTGCTCACAGATTTACTCATATATTATCTTGTCGTGGCCGTCAGACTAACCATATTCCGGATGATGGAAGGAAAGACCCTGCAGACGGCTAGAGTTAACCATGGAAGTCAGTAGCAAGACGTGGAGATTGACTGATTAGTAAGGGTGTTTCATGGGTTATGGGGAAAAGACAGAAGGATACGGTTGAGACAAAGGGCGGCACGGTGGCGTAGTGCTAGAGTGCTACTGCCTTACAGCGCCAGTGACCCGGGTTCAATCCTGACTACAGGTGCTGTCTGTACGGAGTTTGTACGTTCTCCCCGTGACTTTTCTCCGAGATCTTCAGTTTCCTCCTACATTCCATAGACTTACAGGTTTTTAAGTTAATTGGCTTGGCATGAATGTAAATTGTCCCTAGTGTGTGTAGGATAGTGTTACTGTGCGGGGATCAATGGTCAGTGCGGACTCGGTGGGCTGAAGGGCCTGTTTCCATGCTATATCTCTTTACTAAACAGAAAGGTATATCAACCATAATTGAATGGTGTAGGCTCGATGGGCTGAATGACCTAATTCTGCTCCAATGACTTATGATCTTAGGACACAAAGTGCTCGAGTAATTCAATCAGTCGGGCAGCATGTCTAGAGAACATGGATGGTTTATGTTTCTGGTTAAGACCCTTCTTCAGACTCTGCCGTTCTCCGGGGATGTTGCCTGACCTGCTGAGTTACTCCAGCACTCCGTGTCCTTTTGTTTATTAACCAGCATCCACAGTTCTTTGTTTCTACAAGCCAGCAGCAGGAGTGAGTTTCCCTGAATGTGGATTCAGTGCTACAAAACAATTCACTGACCTTGCGAATCAGAAAAGGTAAACAAACCACCTTCTTTTTAAAAGAGGATGCAGGACAACTTGTCTTCTACTAACCATCACGTTCTCCATGTCGGTTGATGTGGGTTGGACTCAGATGCATCTGAATCCAAATCTGGCATTATTGACCTTAGATCTGTGTTAGACATGCATTCATCTTCATACTCTGAAAGCATCCAAAGTGCTACAACATCATACTTGCTAACATCCTCATGGAATCATGGAATTATGGAAACTTTATTATCATTCAGACCTTTCGGTCTAAACAAAATTTTGTTGCCTTGCAGTCATACATATAATAAAATAACAAAACACACAATAAACACAAATTTAACATCCACCACAGTGAGTTCACCAGACACCTCCTCACTGTGATGGAAGGCAAAAGTCTTAAATCTTTGTCTCTTCCCTTCTTGTTCCTCCTCTGCGCTGACGCGATCCAGGCCTTCGATGTTGTGGCCCCACCGGGTGATGTAAGTAAGTCCCGCGGCTGAACCGCGCTCCGCGAACGGGCCGGTTCAACTCCGCGGCCCGGGGCGGTCGAAGCTGCCGAAGGTGCCGCCCTCCAGTCCAGCGGACGCAGCTGTTGCCGCGGGAGCTCCGGAAAAAGAGGTCACCAACCGGTGACCCGCGAGCTCCCGACGATGTCGTCCACTGGGCCCGTGGACGGGTCCACCGAAGTCGCTGCCGCCGCCACCGCCACCGGCACCGGAAAGCCGCCACAGCTCCGAGTCGGGCCGCCGGAACGCCGGAATGCCTGAACCCGCCACAGCCACGAAGTCGGCCAGCCGCGCGCTGTTAAGTCCTGGCTGGCTCTGCCTCCGGAGCCTCAAGGTCAGTCGCAGTTGGAGGCTGTCAGCTCCGCCATTATGCCTCAGCGCAGACGGAGACGGAGACGGGGGATACGGCAAGAAAAGTCGCGTCCTCCCCCGAAGGAAGAGACTAAAACGTTTCTCCCACCCCTCCCACACACGTGCACTACATAATAACTCAAATGAACACGCTAAAACAAGACAAGAAAACAACAAAAAAAGAAAAAACAGACGGACTGCAGGCGAGCCGCAGCTGCCAAGGCAGCGCCGCCACTCCAATCCTGCCCAATGTCAAGGAGCAGCAGATGCGGGTTTACACCAAAGATGTCACGTTTGCCATATCCATATCAAAAATGTCTTCCTACAAATCATTCAACAGGTCTGACACAAATCCTCATCTATGGCACAAAGGAGTTGAATCTTGCACCCAATGTAATTAAAAAAAAATTCTTCAGAATTTCTCCTGCCTCTTTCAAAGATTTGGCGTACAGCTAATTAACTTACAAACCCGATTGTCTTTGAGATGTGGGAGAAAACCGGAGCATCTGGAGTAACTCTTCCCTGTCTCTTCTTGTCCACTCACTTGCTACCTGCATCTGGGACACCTTGCACCCCCTCCAACATTTTGACAACTTCCAATTCTTGGCTCCTACCGCCACAGGTTAGCTATGCATGTCCAATCTTTATACACATCTATCCCCATCACAAAAGTTCTTAAAGCCCTCCGGTTCTTTTTACAACAAAGATCCAACCAATTCCGAACCCCACTCACCAACATTCTCACCCATCTGACAAAACTTGTGCTTAACCTGAGTAACTTCTCTTTTATTTCCATTCATTATCTGCAAATTAACAGTGTAGCCATGGGCACACAGATGGACCTCAGCTACACCTGGTTAAATGGAACAATCTCTGTTTCAATCCCTTTTCCGTTACATCAGGCTCGCACCAGGAGTCAATATCACCAACAACTTCTCCTGGACCATCCATATTGAAGTAACGATCAAGAAAGCCCATCTACTCCCTTAGAAGGCTTCAGAAGTTCGGCATGTCCCTTACAACACTCACCAATTTCTACAGATGCGCCATAGAAAGCATTTTATCAGGACGCATTACAGCTCTGGTTTGGGAACAGTTCCAATCAAGACTGCAAGAAATTGCAGCGAATTATGGATGCATCCCAGACCATCACTCAGACCAACTTCCCTTCCATTGACTCCATTTATACCTCACGCTGCCCCAGCAAGGCCAGCAGCACAATCAAGGATGAGTCGCACCCTCCCCACTACCTCTTCTCCCCTTTCCCATCAGGCAAAAAGTATAGAAGTGTGAAAACGCACACTTCCAGATTCAGGGACAGTTTCTTCCCGACTGTTATCAGACAACTGAATCATCTTACCACATCCAGAGAGCAGTGCTGAACTACTATCTACCTCTTTGGTGACCCTCGGACTATCCTTGATCGGACTTTGCTGGCTTTACCATGTACTAAACGTTATTCCCGTATCTGTACACTGTAAATGGCTCGATTGTAATCACATATTGTCTTTCTGCTGACTGGATAACACGCAACAAAAGCTTTTCACTATACCTCGGTACAAGTGACAATAAAATAAACTGAACAATGACTCAATTTGGTGCTGCTTCCTGTAAAAGTGCAGAACTCCTGACATGCTCTTCCATCCTTCTCATCATCTCATACCTTTCATCTTTTCATCTCTGGCTTTTGTCTAACTATCTATAAATGAAACCCCCATCTCACCTATATCTACCCATGACTATGTAGAAACAAATTGCTTATTTTGGTTTATACCAAAGAGAGACGCTAAATGCTGGATTAACTCAGCGGGTCAGGCAGCATCTCTGGCTAAAAAGGATGGGTGACATCTCGGGTGGCGAACTTTCTTCAGGCTGAAGAAGGGTCTCAACCCAAAATGTCCCCCATCCTTTTTCTCCCGAGATGCTGCTACCTTACCTGCAGAGTTCCTCCAGCACTTTGTGTCCATCTCCACCTATCACTCGCCAGGCTTGGTCCTATCCCTCCTCTCTTCTAGCTTTCCCCTCCCTACTGCAAGGTCCCGAGCCGAAATATCGCCTACCCATGTTCTCCAGAGATGCTGCCTGACCCCATGAGTTACATAGTGGGTGAGACAGCATTTCTGGAGAAACGTCACCTGTTCCTTTTCTACAGAGATGGTGTGTGACCCGCTGAGTTGCACCAGCTTTCTGTGTCTATATTCGGTTTGAACCAGCATTTGCAGTACGTTCCTACCCATGACTTACTTTGTGTCTTATTCTTTCTATCCCAACACTTACATCCTCCTGACTGCATGAGTTACTTAGCGGGTCAGACAGCATCTCTGGAGAAACCTTACCCATTCCTTCTCTCCAGAGATGCTGCCAGACCCGCTGAGATACTCCAGCACTTTATATCTATCTTCAAAACCTAACAGTATGAATATTGATTTTTCTAACTTCTAACCCTGGCATCCCCTCTCTCTCTCTGTCCTTCTACCACCCAAGTCATTGTACTAGCTTCCAAGTTGTCTTGCTGAGTTTTATTGTCTGTAACTCATTTTCACCTACCCCACAGCTAACAATGACCTGTTTCCCTTATTATGATGACTTTTTTGCATATTTTTCATTCATCTATATAACTAAAAGTCTCATCTTGACCACTTCCTGTCTGCGCTGTATATTGATTTCAGAAAAAAACGCTACCCTATATCTCTGAAGAAGGGTCTCCACCCGAAGCGTCGCCTATCTCCTTCGCTCCTTAGATGCTGCTGCACCCGCTGAGTTTCTCCAGCCTTTTGTGTACCCTATATCTCTATGATGTTTGGCCATCTTACTCACAGTCCTCCTCCGCTAAGGCAACCCCGAGGATTTTTCTGATCGATGAAAAATAAAAAAGGTATGAGTGTTTAAAAAATCTTGAGATCAGCTGATTGGTCCTCTCGCCTGTCAATCACCATGATGAAGGTAACGCCCCTTCCGGGGGTGGGGAGGGTGGGGGGGAGGCAAGACTATAAAACCCCGGATTTATGGACGTGAGTCAGTCACTCTGGAAGATCACGAGGGAGAGGCCACAACTGTAATTCTAAGCTGTGAATCAATTGAACTGTGAGTCTGCAATGTACTTGCAATAAATGACATGTTAGCCCTTAGTGAATATGAAATGATTTGTTTGGCCTGCCCTGTGCTTGAAACTGCAATGGAAATGGAAATTAAATGAAAATGCAATGAGCTGTTTGGCCTGCCCTGTGCTTGAAACTGCAATGGAAATGGAAATGAAATGACAATGCAATGAGTTATTTGGCCTGCCCTGTGCTTGAAACTGCAATGGAAATGGAAATGAAATGAAATGAAAATGCAATGAGCTGTTTGGCCTGGCCTGTGCTTGAAACTGCAATGGAAAAGGAAATTAAATGAAAATGCAATCTGTTTGGCCTGCCCTGTGCTTGAAACTGCAATGGAAATGGAAATTAAATGAAAACGCAATGAGCTGTTTGGCCTGCCCTGTGCTTGTAACTGCAATGGAAATTAATTTAAATGAAAATGCAATGAGCTGTTTGGTCTTCCCTGTGCTTGAAACTGCAATGGAAATGGAAATGAAATGAAAATGCAATGAGCTGTTTGACCTGCCTGAAACCACTAGTTTTGGCCCACAAGGCCCCTATTAGCGAAGAAACCACTAGTTTCGGCCCACAAGGCCCCTATTAGCGAAGAAACCAGTCCCTTTTGCCCAAAATGCCTGTATTAGCCCAGCAGGGGCATTTTGTCCCAAAAGGCCCATGCCAGGCCAGGAAAAGTCCACAAAAAAATGCCCTTCACTGAGATTTTTTTTAAAGAGCCCCTTCAGCCCATTAGGCCTGTAGTAGCCCAGGAGAAGTCCCTTTGGCCCACCAGTAAGTATTCCCCCTGCAAGTATTAAACCTCACCCTAGTATTTTTCTCCCTCCGTTCATTGGCTCCCTGTGAGATCTAGGCCAGGATATACTTTCCTCCTTCATTGCTGTAATCTGCAGAAAAAGATGAAAAATGCCTAAAATTGATTCTCCACCCCCTCCCCCTTCTTTCTCACAGTCTCTCACCTGTTTTGGGCAGAATTTCTGGCAGTTTCTGAGCTGCCAGCCCACCAGCCCTGAGTGACTGAGCTGCCAGCCCACCAGGCCTGAGTGACTGAGCTGCCAGCCCATCAGGCCTGAGTGACTGAGCTGCCAGCCCAATAATACACAATGTCCATACTAGCCCACTGGAAACCAGTCCCTTCGGCCCAAAACACCCATACAAGTGCTCCAGAAAGCCCCCCCCCCCCTCCCCCTTCTCCACTGGCCACCAATGTTGGAATTGGTGGAGAGGTGGAATGTTGTGTTGAGGGACCAGCCCTCCCGTGTGAACATGGGACCCAACGAGTCCCACTTAGCCTAGTTTATAAACAATAGACAATATTGTTTTGTTCTATTTGTTCTATATCTCTCTATATCACCGTCTATATCTTGTTTCCCTTTTCCCTGACTCGCATTCTGAAGAAGGGACTCGACCTGAAACGTCATCCATTCCTTCTCTTCAGAGATGTAGCCTGATCCGCTGAGTTACTCCAGCATTTTGTGTCTATCTTCGGTTTAAACCAGCATCTGCAGTTCCTTCCTATCTGTATGCATGTGTGTATTTTCACCCCCTGAACTTTTTTTTTATCGTTTATTATATTGTTAACCTAGAACCTTGACGTTTAGGTATCCTGTTGTGCTGCTGCAAGTAGGAATGTTTTTGTTCTATCTGTGACATATGACAATAAAAAACACATACAGCTCATTTCCCTCTCCCCTGACTCTAGTCTGAAGATGGGTCTCGACACGAAAGGGGTCCCATTCCTTCCCTCCAGAGATGCTGTCTGATCTGCTGAGTTACTCCAGAATTTTGTGTCTATCTTCGGTTTAAACCAGCATCTGCACTTCCTTCCTATCTGCATGTATGTATGTGTAAATGTGTTACTCCAGCCTTTGGTGTCTCTGTCTTTGCAACTTTGGCCGGACTACAAGTCCCAGAGTGCACGGCGGGGTGCGCGTGCGCAGTGGCGGGCCGGGCCTGGCCGGGGGCACGGTGGCCGCTCACAGACCGCGCGAGGCCGGCTGTTGTGGAGGCCTCGACACGCTGGACATCGCCCAGGTAGGCGGTAGGGTAGGCCGCACGCCCATCAGTGCCCGGTGTGGCCGGGGGAGGGGGGAGGAGAGAGATGGGGTGGGGGAGGGGGGGAGGGGGGGGGGGGGAGGGGAGAGGAGGAGAGATGGAGAGGAGGGGGGGAGGGGGGGAGGGGAGAGGAGGGGGAGGGGGGAGGGGAGAGGGGGAGGGGAGAGGGGGAGGGGGGAAGAGGAGGGGGAAGGAAAGGATGGGGGGGAGGGGAGAGGATGGGGAGGGGGAGAGAGAGAGAGGGGGAGGGAGGGAAGGAAAGGAGAGGGGATGGGGAGAGGGGAGAGATGGAGAGGGGGGAGAGAGGAGGGGAGGAAGGGGAGGGAGGGAAGGAAAGGAGAGGGGATGGGGAGAGGGGAGAGATGGGGAGGGGGGAGAGAGAGAGAAGGGGAGGGAGGGGAAGGGGGAGAGGGGAAGGAGGGGAGAGATGGGGAGGGGTGGGGGGGAGAGAGAGAAGGGAAGGGGGAAGAGGAGAAAGGGAGAGGATGGGGAGAGAGGGGAGTGGGGGGAAACAGTGAGGGGGAGAGGAAAGGGGAGGATAGAGGGAGAGGGGGACAGGGAAGGGGGAGGAGGGGAGATGGGATTAGAATGGGTGTCAAGGGTTATGGGGAGAAGGCAGGAAAATGGTATGAGGTGGCAGAGATCATCCATGATTGAATAGCGGAGTAGACTCGATGGGCCAAATGGGCTAATTCTACTCCTATAACCTGTGAGGAGAGGGGGGCCCCGGGGGTGCCATGACCACCAGGCAAGGGCGTCTATTCATTCCGTCCCAGCCCATATACGCGAGACACAACCTCTTAGGCACAAGCAATTGCAGATGCTGGTTTACAGAAAAAAGGCACAAAGTGCTGGAGTAACTCAGCTGGGTCAGGCAGCATCTCTGGAGAATATCTCCCCTTTTCATTGTTCCCTGTCACCTGTTCCCTCTGTGCCCCACCTGTACTTGCACTTATTTCCCCTTTCCCCTGTCCCCTCCCACCTCCATTTCTTCCTCTAGCTTCACAATTTGTAACTCGTTCATCCTTTTGTTTCACACCTCTGTTTTCATCACTGGCCTTAATCCAACCATCATAAACCCCCCTCACATATATCCACCTATTACTTGCCCCTTCCGCCCCTACAATCAGTCTGAAGAAAGGTCTTGACCTGAAATGTCGCCTATCCATGTTTTCCTGGGATGCTGCCTGACCTGCTGAGTTACTCCAGAACTTTGTGTTTTTTTGTAAACCAGAATCTGCATTTCGTGTTTTGATGGTTGTTGAAGAGCATGTCCTCCACAGATGTGGCGGCACAGTGGCGCAGCGGTAGAGTTGCTGCAGAGACCCGGGTTTGATCATGACTACGGGTGCTGTCTGTTTGGAGCTTGTAATTTCTCCCCGTGACCCGCGTGGGTTTTCTGCCGGTGCTCCGGTTACCACCCACACTCCAAAGACATACAGGTTTGTAGGTTAATTGAGTTGGTAAAACTGTAAATTGTCCCTAATGTGTGTAGGATAGTCTTAGTGTGCGGGGATCACTGGTTAACAAGGACTCAGCGGGCTGAAGGGCTTGTTTCCATGATGTATCACTAAAACTAAACCTAAATAAAACGCTTGATGATGCCTGACCCACTGGCAGTGTCTTTCCTTTTAATGCTAACTGTATATTGATTGTGGAGATTGAGAGGGGATCTTATAGAAACTTACAAAATTCTTAAGGGGTTGGACAGGCTAGATGCAGGAAGATTGTTCCCGATGTTGGGGAAGTCCAGGACAAGGGGTCACAGCTTAGGATAAGGGGGAAATCCTTTAAGACCGAGATGAGAAAGACTTTTTTCACACAGAGAGTGGTGAGTCTCTGGAACTCTCTGCCACAGAGGGTAGTTGAGGCCAGTTCATTGGCTATATTTAAGAGTGAGTTGGATGTGGCCCTTGTGGCTAAGGGGATCAGAGGGTATGGAGAGAAGGCAGGTACGGGATACTGAGTTGGATGATCAGCCATGATCATATTGAATGGCGGTGCAGGCTCGAAGGGCTGAATGGCCTACTCCTGCACCTAATTTCTATGTTTCTATGATTCTATTTATTAATTTACCTCTACTCCACAATTTGAGATTTGCAATAGAAAAAAATCACAAGAGGTTAAAGTGTACATTGTCAGGTTTTAATAAAGGCCATTTTAATACATTTTGGTTTCACCATGTAGAAATTACACCTGTGTTTATACACAGTCCCCCCATTTCAGGACACCATAATGTTTGGGACACAGCAATATCATGTAAATAAAAGTAGTCATGTTTACTATTTTGTTGCATATCCTTTGCATGCAATGAATGCTTGAAGTCTGCGATTCATGGACATCACCAGGTGCTGGGTGTCTTCTCTGCTGATGCTCTGTCAGGCCTGTATTGCAGCCATCTTTACCTTATGCTTCTTTTGGGGACTAGTCCCCTTCAGTTTTCTCTTCAGCAGATAAAAGGCACGGTTAATTGGGTTCAGATCGAGTGATTGACTTGCCTACTCAAGAATTGACATTTTTTTAGTTTTGAAAAATTCCTTTGTTGCTTTAGCAGTATGTTTGGGATCATTGTCTTGCTATAGAATTGTTTGAGGCAATAGTTTGAACTTGAGCAGATAGGATGTGTCTATACACTTCAGAATTCATTATGCTATTACCATCAGCAGTTGTATCATCAATAAAGATGTGAGCCAGTACCTTCAGCAGCCATACATGCCCAAGCCATAACACCCCCACCACCATGTTTCACAGATAAGGTGGCATGCTTTGGATCTTGGGCAGTTCCTTCTCTCCTCCATACTTTGCTCTTGCCATCACTCTGATATTAGTTAATCTTCGTCTCATCTGTCCACAAGATCTTTTTCCAGAACTGTGGTTGCTCTTTTAAGTATTTAATGTCAAACTGTAACCTGGCCATTATATTTTTGCAACTAACCAGTGGTTTGCATCTTGCAGTGTGGCCTTTGTATTTCTGTTCATGAAGTCTTCTGTGGACAGTGGTCATTGACAAATACACACCAGACTTCTGATGAGTGTTTCTGATCTGTCGGACAGGTGTTTGCCGTTTTTTCTTTATTATAGAGAGAATTATTCTGTCATCAGCTGTGTATAATACATATATAATATAACACATATGTAACTAGATAAAGTGCAATAGGCTATTTAAGTTCAGATTTTTGTTTGAGTTGAGTTTAATCGTCTGGTGGCTGTGGGGAAGAAGCTGTTCCTGAACCTGGATGTTGCAGATTTCAGGCTCCTGTACCTTCTACCTGAAGGCAGCAGAGAGATGAGTGTGTGGCCAGGATGGTGTGGGTCCTTGATGATGCTGCCAGCTTTTTTGAGGCAGCGACTGCGATAGATCCCCTCGATGGTAGGGAGGTCAGAGCCGATGATGGACTGGGCAGTGTTTACAACTTTTTGCAGTCTTTTCCGCTCCTGGGCGCTCAAGTTGCCGAACCAAGCCACGATGCAACCGGTCAGCATACTCTCTACTGTGCACCTGCAGAAGTTCGAGAGAGTCCTCCTTGACAAACCGACACTCCGTAGTCTTCTCAAGAAGTAGAGGAGCTGATGTGCTTTCTTTATAATTGCATCAGTGTTCTGGGACCAGGAGAGAGAGATATGCACGCCCAGGAATTTGAAGCTCTTGACCATTTCCACCATTGACCCGTTGATATAAACGGTACTGTGGGTCCCCATCCTACTCCTTCCAAAGTCCACAACCAGTTCCTTGGTTTTGCTGGTTGAGAGCCAGGTTATTGTGTTGGCACCATTTGGTCAAACGGTCGATCTCACTTCTATTCTCTGACTCGTCTCCATCAGTGATACGTCCCACAACAGTGGAGCTGTCGGCGAACTTGATGATGGAGTTCGCACTATGACCGGCTACACAGTCATGAGTACAGCAGCAGGCTGAGCACACATCCTTGAGGTGCTCCCGTGCTGATTGTTATCGAGGCTGACACATTTCTATACGAACAGACTGTGGTCTGTGAATGAGGAAGTCGAGGATCCAATTGCAGAGGGATGCGCAGAGACCCAGTTCTGAGAGCTTGGTAACCAGCTTGGAGGGGATGATTGTATTAAATGCCGAGCTGTAGTCAATGAGTAAGCTCACCAGTGCTCTCTTCTCAATGATGTTCCAAACAGTTGATTTTGGCAAGCCTAAGGTTTGGCTGATGTCTCTAACAGTTGTACTCTTGTTTCTCAGTCTCATAATGGCTTCTTTGACTTTCATTAACACAACTTTGGTCCTCATGTTGATAAACAGGAATAAACGTTTTCAAAGGTAATGGAAAGACTGGAGGAAAGATTATGTGCTGAGAGCTCTCTTATACCTGCAATAAGGAAAAAACTGAACACACCTGAGCAATTACAAACACCTGTGAAGCCATGTGGCCCAAACATTATGGTGCCCTGAAATGGGGGGGACTATGTATAAACACAGCTGTAATTTCTACACGGTGAAACCAAATTGTATTAAAATACCCTTTAATAAAATCTGACAATGTGAACTTTAACCATATGAACTTTAACCACTTACCATGTGCAGCAGGCTATGAAGAAAACGAATGGTATGTTGGCATTCATAGCGAAAGGATTTGAGTACAAGAGCAGGGAGGTTCTACTGCAGTTGTACAGGGTCTTGGTGAGACCACACCTGGAGTATTGCGTAGAGTTTTGGACTTCTAATCTGAGGAAAGACATTCTTGCCATAGAGGGAGTACAGAGAAGGTTCACCAGACTGATTCCTGGGATGGCACGACTTCCATATGAAGAAAGACTGGATAGACTCGACTTGTACTCGCTGGAATTTAGAAGATTGAGGGGTGATCTCATAGAGACTTACAAAATTCTTAAGGGGTTGGACAGGCTAGATGCAGGAAGATTGTTCCCGATGTTGGGGAAGTCCAGGACAAGGGGTCACAGTTTAAGGATAAGGGGGAAGTCTTTTAGGACCAAGATGAGGAAATCGTTTTTCACACAGAGAGTGGTGAATCTGCGGAATTCTTTGCCACAGAAGGTAGTTGAGGCCAGTTCGTTGGCCATATTTAAGAGGGAGTTGGATGTGGCCCTTGTGGCTGAAGGGATCGGGGGTATGGAGAGAAGGCAGGTACAGGATACTGAGTTGGATGATCAGCCATGATCATATTGAATGGCGGTGCAGGCTCGAAAGGCCGAATGGACAATGGACTGTATTTCCATTGGCAGAAAACTGGTACGATTAGATATTGCATCGCAGTTCCTTCAAATTAAGATACCACAGCAATATTCTGATATAAAATGTAAGGTGTTCTGAAGATTAACATAGTTTGATTTTTTCTCCTTATTTTATGATGTGAATTTCTTTATAATAAAGGAGGGAATTTGTCAGGGAATCAGTCCCTTAACTAATGGATAAAAAAGAAAATGCTGGAATATTCAGCAGGACAGGCAGCACCTTTGGAAAGAGGATCAGTTAATGTATTATTAGGTCTGAATTGACACCTGGTTTTGGATCAAATATGTGAGATAATTAACTGCAATCTTAGAACAATCTTGGGGTCTTGAACACAACACATTGCTGGAGTGACTGAACAGGTCAGGCAACATCTCTGGAGGGCATGGATAGATGACGTTTCATGGCAGTAGCCTTCTTCAGACTGATATGTGAACAGTCTCTGTTTCAACCCATTCTACCTTGATCTTTTTCCCTCCCGGGTTATCAATGAAATCTTTGCAGGACCCCAGCCTGCATTGTACAAGCTGTGACAGAGCTTCAATATTGACTTAAACCGTGCTTGCTCCAATCTTGCACTTTGCTTCCATCAAACTCTCCATTGGAGTGGAGCCAATGCAAAACCTCCACTCCATAAACAGTCACTGCCAGGTCAATTGTTTATCCAGACAGCACTAGCTTACGCACACTCTGAAGCTAATTTCCAAATCATCAAGTTTGAGCTTAATCCACACCTTATATCATGGTATGTTATAACTATGTTGCTTGTGTTCCTACTGCCGAGTCCCTGTCCCTGATTCGTTACCACCTTGACATATTTTGGTTTTGAAAACTTCATTGAGTAAAACATTAATTCCATTTCTCTCGGAGTGCTATCTGATTTATTGAGGATTTTTTATACTTTACTGCATTATTACGTCCTGTGATAAATGCAATCCAACTCCACTAACATTATCTGACTGTTGGGCTAGCTGGTTGGTAACTGCCTCTCACTTTTGTTAAGTTTGAGAGTAATATTCGCAACTACAAACCAAATTACAGCAAAGGTTTGTATGATTAAGTTATCATCGAGGGATTACGTAACTTTGGTTGAGCCCTTTGGAATTAGAAAGGACTAACCAGACAGCTCTATCTTATGTGCACACTCTGACTCTAAGTTCCAAATCATCAGGTTTTAACTTAATCCACGCCTTGTATCATGGTACGTAAAGATTTTTTTTAATCGAGTTTTCTTATACTTTTATTTAAATATAGATTAATTGAGTTGAAATTAATAGTAACTAAAAAGAACAAATGACTCCTACATCTTTGTAGATGCAAGATTATTTTTTGCTTATTGGAAGCTGTCGTTGTAATATTCTAAATTGTTTACCTGTACTAATTCCTTCACCTGAACTAATTGCAATGTATTCCTTGTCAAACTGGTTACATTGAGATTCTTAGCAGCACTTCTAAGCTTCTGAGTCACCCATTAATTTTATGAATTTCCCTAATTTTCTAATTCCAAAAGACTCAACCAAACCTATGTAATCCTGCCTTAGAATTTCATTATAAAAACCGTTACTGCAATTAGGTTTGAAGTTGCGTATATTAGTCTCATACTTAACAAAAGTGAGAGGTGGAAAACCAGCAGCCGCCGACCAGCTAGCCCAACATCTCGGCCAGATAATATTAGTAGACTTAGACACAAAATGCTGGAGTAACTCAGCGGGACAGGCAGCATCTCTGGTGAGAAGGAATGGGTGACGTTTTGGGTCGAGACCCTTCTTCAGACTGAGAGTTAGGGGAAAGAGAAACGAGAGATATAGAGGTGAAGTAGATATATACACAACAAATCCCTGAGAGATATGCAAAAAAGTAACAATGATAAAGAAAAAACAGGCCAATGATATCTGTTTGGTAAGTGAGAACGAGAAGCTGTTGCGATTTGGGTGGAAGAGGGATGGAGAGAGAATGTGGGGGTTACTTGAAGTTAGTGAAATTAATATTTTTACCGTGTAGGAAAGAACTGCAGATGCTGGTTTAATTCGAAGGTAAATCAGATTCTGAAGAAGGGTCTCGACCCAAAATGTTACCCATTCCTTCTCTCCAGAGATGCTGCCTGTCCTGCTGAGTTACTCCAGCATTTTTTGTCTACCTTCAATGTTCATACCAGTGGGTTGTAAGCTGCCCAAGCGAAATATGAGATGCTGTTCTTCCAATCTGTGTTTAGCCTCACTGACAAAGGAGGATTCCACTCAATTGGCAATATGAGTGGTGTCCAGCTAGTAGTGGGCTGTCAACAATTTGCTGTATACATTGACTTGCTTGAAAGCATAAAAATCAAAATTTTCACGTTTACATGCATCAGAAAGAGAGAACACAACAATTAGAAGCAGTAGGACATTTGACCCCTTATGTTTGCTAACATTTTCAATAGGATTTTGGCTGATTTTTCTCCCTAGTGCCATTTTTGGTGTGATTGCCAGATCATTTGATTTCCCTTATATTATATAAATAATCTATTTACCCTAGTCTGGTGTATAACCTTACAGGGAAATCTTCTTTTGTCCGAAGTGTTGTTATAATTAATTCCATTATTTTCTTTATTAGTGTTATGTTGCTTGTTGTTACGTAACAGTGTTGTTACTGTTGCCGAGTCCCTGTCCCAGATTAATTACCGCCTTAATATATTTTGGTTTTGAAACGTCATTGAGCTGAAACATTAATTCCATTTCTCTCAGGGTGCTACCTGATTAACTGAGGTTTTCCGGCCCTTTGGTTTTACCGCCTGAATATTACTTATCCTGCGGAAAGCAATTCATGCATGTTAAAAATTAAGCACATTTAACATTAGTACACTCGAGTTCAATCATTTCCCCCTAAATATTGGAGTCCTCTTTTGTTTTTAAAAACGACTGGTTACGTTACAATAAGCAGATCATGAGTATTGAAGTACCATATATTTAGACTCGTATGAATCGTGCTTTTCTATATATTTAAGTGTATTTATAAATTGTGCTGGCCATATAAAGATTCACCACAAAATGTGCCTTCATTGTGAATTTCCTAACTGTACACATTACACTGCAGTATAAATAGTATTGTGCACTATGCAGATGTTGTTCTAAACAACTGTCTTGTCTCACTCGTATGGTGTAGATAATGAACCACCCCTCTCTTAGTTCCATTATCATACCTCTGTTCACACCTTAATTGATCCGAGAGCAATCTACAACACTTCTTTCCCTTTCATGATTACTTTCTTCACACTTTGTGCAGTTTCTACAAATTGTTTTCTATGTTGTTTGTCCTTTCCAGAATCTTGTGCTTTTTAATCTAACATTAAGAATATGGAAAATGCTAGATTCTATACTGAAGGCCGTATCCACTCCAACACCTTGATAGGGGCAGAAATTAGCAGAGTTAGTTGGATTTGGATTTAGAAAGGAGAAATCACATTTGAATAATCCATTGACCAGTAGAATAGATGAGGAAGACCTGTGTTTAGGAAGGAACTGCAGATGCTGGTTTGAACCGACAATAGACACAAAAAGCAGCATCTCTTGAGAAAAGGAATTGGTGACGTTTCGGGCCGAGGTGAAGAAGAGTCTCGACCCAAAACGTCACCTGTAATGCTGATCTTTAAGGAAGCCTGGGTGGCCTCTTTCATAAAATCACTGAATGCCAACAAGCAAGTTCTTTGTGACTGGGGAGGTAAATAGTATAATTCTCTATGTTGTCCAGAGATACTGTCTGACCTTCTAGAACTCTGTGTGCTTTTAAAGTAAATAGTACGTTAGTTTTCGTTACCGGATCATTTGATTACATAAATAAATGTCTTATTGTAAGTATATAGGCAATTGTTGGGACCATAGCTACTATATTATGTGATGTTCTTGATCTAATTTTATGTATAATTATATTGAAGATTAACTAAATTAGTTACTGGATGGTGGGTTTTCTCTATGAGAAGCATTTGAGTAGACTGGGCACGCTTTCTCTAACAAGGAGCTCGACTGGGTGGATGCAGGGAGAAGAGTTGACAGCCATAAGTCCCTCCCTTGTTGTCCGTGTTCACAATTACTGAAAATGTCATGTCTAAATGTACCAAGTACTTAAGAAGCAAACACTATGTTGGCCTGGGTGGAAGATGGCTTAAGTATTGCAAGTCACCATTCACTCCAGGCCATACCATTTACCATGTAAGTACGGCATGATTGTGGAATACATCCATAGCCAATCCACATCTCGTTTGTTATTTTCACCTTTGGTAAGAGTTGGCACTTGTTAATTTCAAACATTCGATCTGTACCCCAGCAAAGATCAACTAACTTGGCATAGTTATCTATATAGTTGTGGCTTTTCTGGCCTCTGTGGCTGTGATGCCTACTGTTTTACAAGCTGTACTCTTAAGTTTTTACGATCCTTTGGAAATGTTATGTCATGGACACAATTGTCTCCTTTTACTGGAAATAGAAATTTAAACATCTTTTCTTTCAGGTCGATATTTCAGTAATGGCAGATATTTTCAGCTACTGGGACTGGACCAACTTGAAGTTTAATTTAGCTATCCTGGCGGTTGCTTTCAACCCATTGTTCTGGAATATTGTGAGTATTATTGTTGTTTATATACTTTCACCTTTTTTTACATTTGATGTACAAGCCTCCAGTGCAGCAAGACTGTACTCATTTCTGTACATACTCATCTAATGTGAACAATTGGCAATCATAAAACTAACCATTAATTAACTGAAAATGCATTTGGAGTCTTTCCAGTGACCATATTTGTTGCTCGCTTCCCAATGTTCATCTTTGAAGATGCTGTTGAACGATGTAAAATTAAACATTTTTAAGTGATTTTATTTCTCTTTTAATGCCTCGCTTCTTCTCACAAATCCTTTCAATAACTTCTGCTTCTGTCAGTTTTTAGTTTCAGTTTTAGAAATGAAGTGCAAAAACGGGCCCTTCGGCTCACTGAGTCCACGCCGACCAGCGATCCTCTTTCCCCGCACACTAACGCTATCCTACATAGGGATGATTTATAATCTTTACTTCAGCTAATCAATCTGCAAACTGGCTCATCTTTGGAGTGTGAGAGGAAACCAGAGCTCCTGGAGAAAACCCTCGCAGTCACGGGGAGACAAACTCTGTACAGTTTGCACCCGTAGTCCGGTTCGAACCTGGGTCTCTGGCGCTGTGAGGCAGCAACTTTACCCCTGCGCCAACAGTTACCCCTGATCCTTTGCAAGATATTGTTCCAAAATCTAGTCCGATATTTCTGTGCCTCCGCTCAAGTGCCTTGACTTGGGTTCCGAGGTTTCTGCTTCATGTAGTATTATCTCCAAGGTCAATAAGTGGTTTAAACAATTAATACATTACAGCAGTTCAGTTTGGGCAGAAGTTTAAGCCACGTTTACAGTTGTAACTTTAAAAATAGTTGTCTGGATGATATTACAGACATAACACACAATAAAGTTCAGAAAAAAAACTGTTCAGAAATAAAGAATGTAAAACGTAATCCAAACAAAAAACTATTTTAAGATTATTATAATATTAAAGCTGAAGTGAGGGTGAATATTAAAGGATTAGAAAAAACATTGTCTACTGCTGGATTCACTTTTTAAAACCCCATGAGCAATTTCATAGAAATTTATCTCAGTTTTAATATTAGACAATAGGTGCAGGAGTTGGCCATTCGGCCCTTCGAGCCATATTAGTGTCACTTATCCTGTAATATATTAATATTTTTCCTTCCCTCTAACTTGCTCTTGCAGGGCATTTGTAAAAAGAGTTGGAGAAGAAAGAATTGTGTAAGAGTATTAGTAAATGGATGGAATGTAAAGAAATAATAGATATTGTGCATCAGTGTAAGCAATGCGTTTATTTTTATGTAATTGGAGAAAATCCCCTTTGTTTCATTTTCTCCTCGTGTTTAGTTTAGGGATATGGCGCGGAAACAGGCCCTTCGGCCCACTGAGTTCACGATCCCCGCACATTATCATTATCGTACACACACTATGGACAATTTTACATTTATACCAAGCCAATTAACCTACAAACCTGTACATCTTTGGAGTGTGGGAGGAAACCAAAGATGATTAATTATTTTTGCGATCTCTGGTTATTAAGAACTCAATGGCCCATAACATTTATTTTCATGTTTAAAAGCTTACATGGAAGATATTCAATGGTGCAGTGTTGTTTGCTTTACCATTGCGCAATTAAAAATGCATTTTACGCAAAGCACAACATGGTGACAACATTTCTAGCTCATCTCGCGTCACTACGGAAATTTGACTGAGCACTCTTGACGTGAACTCCAGTGACGTTATTCCTTTTATTGTGCACTGTTGTTGTGTTGTATTAAAATTAGTCAACTCCAGGGGTAGGTATGCATCCATTGCACTTGGCGGGACTTGGATAAAGGTATTTGATGCATTATTCTGTGCTGTATCTCTAAACTAAACAAATTATTCATGGTGCTCTTCTCACACTTGTTTTGGATTTTAACACAAAATAGTACAAATGCAGCACAAGTGTAGTATTAAAGGTCCCAAACAGGTATGATCCAAGAATTGTAAATCTCTGAAGAATCATGTGCTGAAGAAGGATATAACTTTGATACAGAACCGGATACAAAATAGATTTGAGCCACCAAACATGTAATCGGATAAAAAGTAGACTCCAGCTTGTTCAAACATTAATATGTTTGTATTGTTAGAATATGATTGTGTAAAAGGTTACAAAGTTTTTATATTAATCTTTTCTCTTAAGAATAAGGAAGTAGCTATTGGATGGGGCTGCCACTTTAGGTTAAGGAGGATATGAGCACGGATGTTGGAAGTGGTGCAGCAAGCAAGGCGGACTATTCATAGAAACATAGAAAACAGGCGCAGGAGTAGGCCATTCGGCCCTCTGAGCCAGGACCGCCATTCAATATATTCATGGCTGATCTAAAATTAATACCCCGTTCCTGCTTTTTCCCCATATCCCTTGATTCCTTTTGCCCTAAGAGCTAAATCTCTCTCTTGAAAACATCCAGTGAATTGGCCTCCACTGCCTTCTGTGGCAGAGAATTCCACAGATCCACAACTCTGAGTGACATTTTTTTCCTCATCTCAGTCCTAAATGGCCTACACCTTATTCTTAAATTGTGGCCCCTGGTTCTGGACTCCTCCAACATCGGGAACATTTTTCCGGCATCTAGCCTGTCCAATCATTTAAGAATTTTATATGTTTCTATAAGATCCACTTTCATCCTTCTAAATTCCAGTGAATATAAGCCCAGTCGACCCATTCTTTCATCGTATGCCAGTCGCGCCATCCCGGGAATTAACCTGGTGGACCTACGTTGCACTCCCTCAATAGCAGTAATGTCAAAGAAGTGGCTGAAGATGTCGGCATGTGTAATTCCAATTCCCTATTATTCAACAGTTCAGTGCCATACTTTTGTTCTATTAGGAAATGTCAATTAAAGCCATCAAAGTGAGATAAGTCCTTGGAATATCCCTGGTGTCATATTTCAGCAAAAGTAGATATTGTTGATGAAAGTCACTATCGCATTCAGAGCACCAATGTAGCCTGTGACCATTTGAGGAAAGGTGTTTGAGGATCAGGATCTCAAGCCCACCAGAAAGCTCATGGTCTCTAGGAAGCAGAGATTATTGATCTCCCAAATGTTTCTGAGATGAACTTATGGCAGGCGCAATTGGTGAAATACTGCAAATGCTGATTCTGCAAAATCCTGACCAAAGAAGCGATTCAATATCGACCACCTAACCAGTCCAATATCCACAACATTGAAGCCCTAATTAAATTCATATAGATCTGTTGAACAGACGACCATGATTGAATAACTGACGGTGGACTAGTAAAACAATCACATTGTTCTGCATTCTGGCGCAGGAAGATTTTACCAAGAGGATAGAGGAAAACTATCAAGGTTGTTGACAAAGCCAACTTGAAAACGTGCAAAATGCAGAATTCCCATTCTTGGAAATCTCCAGTCGAGGGGGTTCCCAACCTTTTCCGTCCCGTTTACCCCTGTCAACTTTAATACCACATAACCATGTTATTTCACTTATTTATGAACAACTAATGATAAACAGATGAAAACGCAGTCGGTCAATGACAAAAAATATGTACAAATCCAGAATCAACAAATTTACCCCCTGGGTCGGTGCAACTTACCTCCTGGGGGTAAATTTACCCCAGGTTGGGAACCCTTGGTGTAGAGTATGTGGATTGAAATTAGGTCATAATCTTTTTATAGGATTTGGATGGCTGACCATAGTTCATTTCAATTTAAAAGATAGACACAAAATGCTGGAGTAACTCAGCAGGACAGACAGCATCTCTGGATAGAAGGAATGGGTGACGTTTCGGGTCGAGACCCTTCTTCAAAAGAGTCTTGTCCTGAAACGCCACCCATGCCTTCTATCCAGAGATGCTGTCTGTCCTGCTGAGTTGTTCCAGCATTTTGTGTCTATCTTCGGTGTGAACCAGCATCTGCAGTTCCTTCCTACTCATTTTGATTTATACTGGAAACAGTATCTAAAATTCATCCCATTTACTTCAGGCCAAGACCTCTTGGGTGGATGTCTTCTCTCTCCATGTACACCACTGAAAGCTTTAGCGATAGTTGAGACTGATTATGGTGATGTAACACTCAGAACTAACTAACCATTATGAAATGTAATCCCTTCTGAAGTGACTACTTGTTCCTGTACAAGTGCGAACATTATTCAACAATTTTTGTGTTGTGAATTGATTTACCGTTTGACATTTGTGTATGTTACTGCATTCTCTTTGATCCTCCAGTGTTGACTTTAAAAATAATCAAATAGTAAACTTTAATCATGGATGACAGCTTCTTGAGCCATCTTGTACTTCACTCAGAAGTTGAAAATGTCTGATAAGCTAACTTAAACGCCATAAAAAATTTGCATGCTTTCCCCGACAGACTTCTTTCAAGTTATTGCATAGATTTAAAAGTTGAGGTCATTATTTAAAAAAAAAATCAGTTTCTAGATCAGTTTGGGGGCAACAGTGATGCAGAAAAATAAAGATGAAAGCCAGTAAAAATAAAGATTGCAAGCCAGTAAAACCTCCTGTATTTGGTCTTCGTTAAGTTTACTTATGAAGGGATCTGTTTGCAGACTGTCCTTGCATAACCAACAGTTTCATTTGCACAGACATCTATAAATCGATTTTTGTCCACGACTCTAAAAATACTATAATCATTCGATACCTTCACAGTATTGTAATAAATTGCATCAAAACAAAAATATAAGACTGAAAAGAAAGATCAATTATTAAAACTGGAGAGAGAGAGAGAGGAAACTAGTTCATGTATGTACGCCAGACTTTTGTATTTAATAATACGAGAGCTCTCTCGTATGTACAAATGTCCATAATCTGGGCGTTCATAACCTGAGGATGCCTGTAATTGCTTAAAGTGTGAGATGCAGTGTCAGCATATTTTTCAGCTAGTAAACCTAGGAATGTTGCCATTCTACATGTTGAGGATAGATGAATTTACTGCACATCTGAAAACATTTTCACATAAAGTTTTAGATATTGGTAATGTTTTCTGGAGAGAGAATCTGAGATGCAATGCCTTCAGTTGAGTCAAATGTTTTTTTGCAGTTGTTGGAGTAACGCTTCCGGAGATAGTGGCCAGCTGGAACAGTGAAATTATACCTGTCGTTGTACCTGTGAAATGGTGCACATGCCTCTTAGCTATTTAGGTGGTGAAAATTATGCCAATTAGGGTAGAGGAACTGAGCAGATAAAATTTGCAACATCCAAAAAGTTATAAGAAAGGAAGAAGAGGTCAAAGAAAGTAGTACCAATCAGTAAAAAATAATCAGATATTGTATGTGACTGAGCAAAGGCTGAGATTTATAAAGGTCCAGAGGGATATGGGCCAAACTGGAGCTGGTGGGATTAGTGTCGATGGGACATCTTTGTCAGCATGGGCAAGTTGGGCCGAAGGGCCTGTTCCCGTGCTGTATGACTAAGTCACCCATTGCTCTGATGAGTGATTCTCATTTAGATGCTGCTTTAATAGAGTGGAGTTTATCGTATTGTTTCTAGGCTTTCAATTATCACGTATTTAATAGATGTGGCTGCCATTACTCAAATGATCCCATTGCTATTCCGTTAAGTAATATGAATTAGGATGGAATTTCAGAATTAATGATCAGAACATGAGCCGGTTCAATCATATTCAATGCTACAGATTACATTTTCGATGTCAAGACCTTTGATTACATTTGCTCCACGTTGTCATTAAAGCTAATGATTCTTATGGTTTGAATAAATGAGTTTGTGGATAATGAGCTTCATAAATACAGCTTTATTTCTTTCCACCCGCTGTATTTCAGCCTAGGTATTCATGGAAACGGAAGTAAGAGAATGATGCTGCTATTGGAAGTAACTTTTTACGATAGGATAGAATTTATTTTTTTTATCGCAGGAGGGAAATTGGTCTGTCAACAGTCACAAAACACAAGATACATGAAAACCTATTTACTTGTGTTATCTTTTTTCATGAACATAGAACAGTACAGGTACTCCCATGAACCCTTATGTTAGTCAAATTTTATGTAAGTCTGATTCACCACCCACTGCCCGAAATAACTCACTGAGTATTAACTGTCTGAGCGGCGTCCGGCTGTATCTGGGGCACCGTCTGCAACGTACAGCTTTCAGGGGAAGCAACGCTACCATTACCGGCTTGTTTCCGATGTAAACTTGAGTGATCTTAGTTGTGGAATTTACCAACTGCCTTGATTGCACTAGGGACTGAGCACAGAATTGTTTGCGTACGTGCGAGTTTACGTAAATCTCCTATTGTGTAAGTCGGGGAGTGTCAGTACAGTGTGTGGTCAGGCCCTTTGGCCCATCTTCCTCCTCTCATCTGTATTGGCTACGGGTTGTCCCATTACAAACCTCTCCATTGCAGTTTTCTCCATCTATTTCCCAGCTAAGGTAGCAACTTTGCAGTTCTCCTTCCACTGCTTCGACCATTGAGAAGACTTCTGACGACTTTATTACCTTTTGTATGCCTCATCACATGCATTCCCTTCCCATTGTCCTTCTCCAGGGCTTCAATTACATTTTTAAACAGCCTGATATCCTGACAGAAACATGTTGTACACCATGGGTTTTTTGGCTTCCATTTTGGCTGCGATGTTTCAGATGCTCTCTCCGTCCGTCCACTGTTTTCACTCTCTCCACTCTGCAACACAACATTAATTTGGTCGTACAGGTTGGGCCCTGTCACATTTAGCTGGCACGTACATGCATACAGCTCGCAAAGCAATAGTCAATAGTCTAAATGTGTAGGAGGGAACTGTGACATGGTGGCGCAGCGGTAGAGTTCCCGCCTTGCAGCGCCAGAATCCCGGGTTCGATCCCTGTCTATGACTGCTGTCTGTCCGGAGTTTGGACGTTCTCCCCGTGACCTGCGTGGGTTTTCCCCAAGATCTTCGGTTTCCTCCCACACTCCAAAGATGTACAGGTTTGTAGGTTAATTGGATTGGTAAAAGTGTAAATTATCCTTCGTGCATGTAGGATGGTGTTAATGTGCGGGGATCGCTGGTCAGTGTGGTCGCGGTGGGCCAAAGGGCACGTTTCAGCACTGTATCTCAACTAAACTGCAGATGCTGGTTTATACCAAAGATAGAGACAAAATGCTGGAATAATTCAGCGTGACAAGCAGCATCTCTGGATAGAAGGAATGGGTGACGTTTCGGGAAGAGACCATTCTTCACACTTGAGAGTTGTTCACCCTCAGTCCAAGGAAGGATCTCGACCCGAAACGTCACCCATTCCATCCATCCAGAGATGCTGCTTGTCTCGCTGAATTACTACAGCGTTTTGTGTCTATCTTCGTCAATTATCTAAATCCCAATACAAAATGAGTTTGGAACCTCCCCATTGAAACCCTGTCATATACTATACATTTTACACAGACACTGCATTAGCTTATCATTGTTTTATCATGCATTTCATAGGGAATCACTTACTGATCGGTTCTGATCAGTTTGGGGGTGACAGTGATGCAGAAAATGCTTTAATGTGCTCAATGAAATAAAAGCTAATGTCTTTGTTTCAAGAATTTCACACTTTTCAATGAATTACATTATGCTTGCCTATTAGCTGATTAATGCAGCACATCCTTAAGATCAACTTACACCAGGCGGCAGCTGACGGCGGCAGCTTCGTCAACAGTCTGTCTGTCTTTTCGTCTTTTTTTGTTATTTTTAGTGTGTTTTAAAAGTTTGTGTCAATGTTCTCCGTGGGGGGAGGGGGAAACCCTTTTTTTCAATCTCTTTCCTTGCCAGAAATGCAATTGTTTTCTGGGTTGTATCTCTGGTCGCTCTGCAGCCTAACATCATGGAGCTGGAAGCCTTGCTCGGGACTGACTTTGAGCCCCATCGGACGCCATCGCAGCCGATTCCTTGCCTGGGCACGATGCTCCAACCTCGGCCTGTGGATTTCACCATCAAGGAGTCGCAGTCTCGGGTAAAGACGGTAGATGTCGGAAGCTCCAACGACGCAGAAGGTTCGAGTAGCCCCGACCCGGGAGTCTGATCGCCCGGCGCCAGGGAACTGAGAGCTCCCCCGATGCGGGAGCTTGATCGCCCCGAAGCGGAGGGCTTGACCGCCAACTATGGGAGCCAAGGTCGCCCGTCAACGGAAGGCTCGAGGTCCCCGACCATGTGAGAACAAAGAAGGGAAGAGAATTCACGTTTTTCGCTTGCTGTCACCGTGGGGAATGTGGAGGAGTCACTGGTGGATGTTCATGTTAAAATGTATTTTGTGTGTTCTGTTGCTTTTTATTTGTATGACTGTATGGCAAATGAAATTCCTCGTATGCTGCAAAACATACTTGGCTAATAAAGTATTATTGTGATTGATTGTGTGATTACAATTGTTGTTTGTGAATTTGCTTGCATGTAAAATTATTCCTCTTGTGCAGTAATTTTGTTCAAGAACAATATAGCTAATCAGTCTTCATGAATAGTTATGGAGGGAGACAGTGCATTATGCATTTTAATCAATTTCAAGCTTGCAATTGTAGTAGTCTGCGGTTAATTGAATAACATCACATTTGAAAGTGGAAATTAATTTTGGTGTATGTGGGGAAAGCTTATCTTTTTTACCTTGCAAAGTTTTCACCATTGATTGGACCGGAGGCAAAATACAGAGCCTTTTATGCAGGATTCATTTCCGAGGTGATAGGTTTCATAACTTTCATCTATTATCACTTTATTAAATAGAAAAATATTGATCTGGACTGCAGCTGAAATTAAATTAGAGCTTTTTTTAAAAGTTGCACAAAATGTGCAATTATTTCAGTGAACCCAAGCCCAAAGATGTTTATACCGAGTCAGAAATGACTAAAAATATATTTAAAGCCATTTAATTTGTAGTGTGAAGATGAATAATAGTGTTAACAGTTGATCTACCATGTGGATGGCTCAGCATTTATTTCACACTTTTATTTCAGAAACCCCTTCGTCATATTGCCAAATCTCCTCCCCATCTCGCTTGGTGGGATAACGCTGACATGCTCTAATTTAACATTTTGGATGAGGTTAGACATAAAATGCTAGCGGGACAGGCAGCATCTCTGGAGTGTTTAAGAAGGAACTGCAGATGCTGGAAAATCGAAGGTAGACAAAAGTGCTGGAGAAACTCAGCGGGTGCAGCAGCATCTGAGGAGCGAAGGAAATGGGCAACGTTATGTTACGTTGCCTATTTCCTTCGCTCCTCAGATGCTGCTGCACCCACTGAGTTTCTCCAGCACTTTTGCCTACCAGTATCTCTGGAGAGAAGGAATGGGTGATGTTTCGGGTCGAGACTGAATCAGTCTGAAGAAGGGTCTCGACCGAAACATCACCAGCATTTTATGCCCATGTTCAATTTAAACCAGCTGCTGCAGTTCCTTCCTACTTCAATTTTTGGCCAGTGTCCTTAGATGAAGCCATGTAATGTACTGAAAAATTCATCTTGCTCCTTTGTATTAGTTTTGGGGATCTTTGGAAATGCTTTGAGATTGCAGTTAACGCCGCAAATTTAACAACAACCCGTTTAGAATTTTGCCATCGGCGTGTATCAGTTCAGTTTATTATTGTCACGTGTAACGAGCTGCAGTGAAAAGCTTTTTGTTGCGTACTATCCAGTCAATGAAAAATACGATACACGGTTACAATCAAGGCGTCCACAGTGTGCAGATACAGGATAAAGGTTATAACATTTAGTGCAAGATAAAGTCCGATTAAAGATAGATCAAAGGTTTCCAATGAGGTAGATGGGAGGTTAGAACCGTTCCTTAGCTGGTGAGAGAAAGGTTCCGTTACCTGATAACAGCTGGGAAGAATCTGCCCCTGAATCTGGAGGCATGCGTTTTAAAACTTTGTTAACTCTTGCCTGATGGGAGAGGGGAGAAGAGGGAGTGACCGGGTTGAGACCCCAGACACCGTTTGCTTAATTCTGTGTTGATTTTCTGCACTGTTTTGAAGATCGATTCTGAACAGACATCCAGAATACCTCCAGGTCAATATTTATTTTGTATGTGAAACTGCTTTCATTATGAGGACACAAAGAATTCTACGTTGCGAAATTTCAAATTAATTCAGCACAAGATGTGTTTTGGATATGTGACAATTGAATTTTATCCTTGATGTGGTGAATTTCCATCACTCTTAGAATGGTACCTTTGTTTAAAGGACTTTTCGGGCTGAAACCTTCAGATGCATTTTAGTTAGCTCCTCTCCTATCTCTCATTTAAACCGTTTATTACCATGGATAGGTAATGTTTCGTGTCACCAATGCATGTTCAAAATGTCACCCATCCATGTTCTCCAAGGATGCTGCCTGATCTGCTGAACTACTCCAGCATTTTTTGTCTTTCCTTGCATTTGAACGTGACAGTTCAGGAAGGTGATGTGCCAGATTCCTGACCTAGAGGCCACGCATCAGTTTTGTACCCAGGGAGATCTCACGCAGGAAAGCTGCTGTGGGTGCACATTGATATATGTTGCACATTGGCTGGCCCTATCTAAAAATCTTGGACACTCGTGACAAAATTACTTTATTGTGCTAAAGCTTTAGAGATGTGGATGAACGCACCCTGATGGAGCTAGCTGTGTTCAATGTTAAAGATGGAGTCCGCAATGGAAACATAGAAAATAGGTGCAGGAGGAGGCCCTTCTAGCCAGCACCGCCATTCATTGTGATCATGGCTGATCGTCCACTATCAATAATCACTATGCCTTCTCCCCATATCCCTTGACTCCACTAGCCCCTAAAGCTCTATCCAACTCTCTCTTAAATCCATCCAGTGATTTGGCCTCCACTGCCCTCTGTGGCAGGGAATTCCATAAATTCACAACTCTCTGGGTAAAAAAGTTTTTTTCTCAGCTCAGCCTTAAATTACCTCCCCTTTATTCTAAGACTGTGTCCTCTGGTTCTGGACTTGCCCAACATTGGGAACGTTTGTCCTGCATCTAGCTTGTCCAGTCCTTTGATAATTTTATATGTTCTATAAGATATCCCCTCGTCCTTCTAAACTCCAGTGAATACAAGCCTAGTTTTTTCAATCTTTCCTCATATGACAGTCCCGCCATCCCAGGGATCAATCTCGTGAACCTACGCTGCACTGCCTCAATCACAAGGATGTCCTTCCTCAAATTAGGACACCAAAACTGAACACAATACTCCAGATGTGGTCTCACCAGAGCCCTATACAACTGCAGAAGAACCTCTTTACTCCTATACTGAAATCTTCTTGTTATGAAGGCCAGCATTCCATTAGCTTTCTTCACTGCCTGCTGTACCTGCACGCCAACTTTCAGTGACCGGTGTACAAGGACGCCCAGGTCTCGCTGTACCTCCCCCTTACCTAACCGAACCCCATTGAGAGAATAATCTGCCCCCTTGTTTTTGCTGCCAAAGTGGATAACCTCACATTTACCTATATTATACTGCATCTGCTACGCATGTGCCCACTCACTCAACCTGTCCAGGTCCCCCTGCACCTCCTAACATCCTCTTCACAGTTCACACTGCCACCCAGCTTTGTGTCATCCACAAACTTGCTAGTGTTGCTCCTAATTCCCTCTTCCAAATCATTAATATATAGCGTAAACAGTTGCGGCCCCAACACTGAGCTTGCGGCACTCCACTCGCCACTGCCTGCCATTCTGAAAAGGACCCGTTCACTCCTACTCTTTGTTTCCGGTCCCCCAACCAATTTTCTATCCATGTCAACACCCTACCCCCTATACCATGTGCTCTAATTTTAGTCACCAGTCTCCCGTGCGGGACCTTATCAAAGGCTTTCTGAAAGTCTAGATACACTACATCCACTGGCACCCCTTCATCCATTTTACTTGTCACATCCTCAAAAAATTCCAGAAGATTAGTCAAGCATGATTTCCCTTTCATAAATCCATGTTGGCTTGGACTAATCCTTTTACTGCTATCCAAATGCCCCATTATTACCTCTTTAATAATTGACTCCAGCATCTTTCCCACCACCGAAGTCAGGCTAACTGGTCTGAAATTCCCTGTTTTCTCTCTCACTCCTTTCTTGAAAAGTGGGATAACATTAGCTATCCTCCAATCCACAGGAACTGATCCTGAATCTATTGAACATTGAAAAATAATCACCAATGCGTCCACTATTTCTAGAGCCACCTCCCTGGGGACCCTGGGATGCAGACCATCAGACCCAGGGGATTCATCATCCTTCAATCCCATTAGCCTACTCAATACTATTTCTCGTCTAATGAAAATTTATTTCAGTTCCTCTACCCCCTTAGATCCTCTGTACTCCAGTACATCTGGGAGATTGTTTGTGTCCTCCTGAGTGAAGACAGATCCGAAGTACCTGTTCAACTCTTCTGCCATTTCCTTGTTGTCCATAATAATTTCACCCGTGTCTGCCTTCAAGGGACTCACATTTGACTTTGCTACTCTTTTTCCCTTAACATATCTAAAGAAACTTTTACTGTCCTTCTTTATATTCCTGGCCAGCTTCCCCTCGTTCTTCATCTTTTCAGCCTGTATTACCCGTTTTGTTTCCTTCTGTTATCCTATGAAAGTTTCCCAATCCTTTGGCTTCCGGCTACTCTTTGCTGTGTTATACATCTTTTCTTTTAGTTTTATTCTATCCCTAACTTCTATTGTCAGCCACGGTTGCCTCCTACTCCCCTTAGAATCTTTCTTCCTTTTTGGAATGAAATGATCCTGCATCTTAATCATCCTGCAATCTTAAAGATAGCTGAGTCAGGGGATATGGGGAGAAGGTAGGAACGGGGGGGGTACTGATTGGGGATGATCAGCCATGATCACATTGAATGGCGGTGCTATCTCGAAAGGCCGAATTGCCTACTCCTGCACATATTGTCTATTGAAACACCCAGTTGCATTGCCTATCAGCATTAGGGAAACAATACGTAGATGTTTGGAGTTTCTGAACTCTGGCTTAACTCTTGATGCAAAGTATCCATGAGCTGGCATTCAAAGCTAAACTATTGGATCTGGAGATATCCAGTTACCCAGGAGTGATACTTCTGCGATTGTAGCTGTATCACAAGGTGGCAATCCACTCCTGTTTAGCAACCTGCAAGCCATTGGTTTGTTAAAGAAATTGCATGGTACAATTCTGTAACTAGTCTGCTCAATAGGATATACTGTCTCAGGAATGCCACATTGATTCCAAGCAAATTCTGCCAATGGCTCGCCTCTCGTGGCTACAATTATTTGAGGCTGATAGTTTGTCTGGATGCCGTAGCCTATGTACATATTCACTTACGGTCTATGAGGAGAATATTCAGACCACAGAGTTTGTTGGTCACTAATAGAAACATAGAAAAATAGGTGCAGGAGTAGGCCATTCGGCCCTTCGAGCCCGCACCGCCATTCAATATGATCATGGCTGATCATCCAACTCAGTATCCCGTACCTGCCTTCTCTCCATACCCCCTGATCCCTTTAGCCACAAGAGCCACATCCCTCCCTCTTGAATATAGCCAATGAACTGGCCTCAACGACCTTCTGTGGCAGAGAATTCCAGAGACTTACCACTCTCTGTGTAAAGAATGTTTTCCTCATCTCGGTCCTAAAGGAATTCCCCCTTATCCTTAGGCTGTGACCCCTTGTTCTGGACTCTCCCAACTTCGGGAACAATCTTCCTGCATCTAGCTTGTCCAACCCCTTAAGAATTTTGTACGTTTCTATAAGATCCCCCCCTCAATCTTCTAAATTCCAGTGAGTGCAATCCGAGTCTATCCAGTCTTTCTTCATATGAAAGTCCCAACATCCCAGGAATCAGTCTGGTGAACCTTCTCTGAACCCCCTCTATGGCAAGAATGTCTTTCCTCAGATTTGGAGACCAAAACTGTACGCAATACTCCAGGTGTGGTCTCACCAAAACCCTGTACAACTGCAGTAGAACCTCCCTGCTCCTGCTCCTATACTCAAATCCTTTCGCTATGAATGCTAACATACCATTTGCTTTCTTCACTGCCTGCTGCACCTGCATGCCTACTTTCAATGACTGGTGTACCATGACACCCAAGTCTCATTGCATCTCCCCTTTTCCTAATCTGCCACCATTCAGATAATAGTCTACCCTCATGTTTTTGCCACCAAAGTGGATAACCTCACATTTATCCACATTATACTGCATCTGCCATGCATCTTCCCATTCACTCAGCCTATCCAAATCACCCTGCAGCCTCCTAGCATCCTCCTCACACCTAACTATACCCCCCAGCTTGGTGTCATCTGCAAATTTGGAGATGTTGCATTCAATTCCCTCATCCAAATCATTAATGTATATTGTAAATAGCTGGGATCCCAGCACTGAGCTTTGCAGTACCCCACTACAAACTGCCTGCCATTCTGAAAAGGACCCGTTTACTCCTACCCTTTGCTTCCTGTCTGCCAGCCAGTTCTCTATCCACATCATTATTGAACCGCCAATACCGTGTGCTTTAGGTTTATATACTAATCTCTTATGTGGGACCTTGTCGAAAGCCTTCTGGAAGTCCAGATATAACACATCCACTGGTTCTCCCTTATCCACTCTACTAGTTACATCCTCGAAAAATTCTATAAGATTCGTCAGACATGATTTACCTTTCATAAATCCATGCTGACTTTGTCCAATGATTTCACCACTTTCCAAATGCGCTGCTATCCCACCTTTAATAACTGACTCTAGCAGTTTCCCCACTACCGATGTTAGACTAACTGGTCTGTAATTCCCCGTTTTCTCTCTCCCTCCTTTTTTAAAAAGTGGGGTTACTTTAGCTATCCTCCAATCCTCAGGAACTACTCCAGAATCTAAGGAGTTTTGAAAAATTATCACTAATGCATCCACTATTTCCGTGGCTACCTCCTTGAGCACTCTGGGATGCAGACCATCTGGTCCTGGGGATTCAGTTGTGGGGGAAACTGGGGATAATGTTTCACGCGTACATACTGGTTCACTTATTTCTCAGAGTGGTTAACGAACAAGGCGGGTACATAGTCAGAGCATTTAGTTGGTTCAATTCCTCTGAATTAGAGTGGATAACGATGTGGTACTTTGCATGCTCATTTTATCAAAGTAATTTATAGTGAGTATCTGCTTCCATGTGAGTACACAAATCTGGAGTGACCACGAGACATTCTGGGCCGATTTCCACAAAGCCGTCAATCTGATCGTATTGATGGTACAGTATTACTGATTGTTGCTTCATGGCATGCGCTGCTTCCCAAATCTGAATACCATCCCTTGATGAAGGATGAGATTCACCATCGCCTTCAATGTGCCTGCATAGCTTTTGGGTGATTGAGGAAATGTGTGTCCGTACCTGAGAACTGGCCGACATCCCAGTACTGTCAGCTCAAGTCAAGCCAGGTTTATTCGTCACACACACATGCGAGATGTGCAGTGAAATGAAAAGTGGCAATGCTCGTGGATTGTGCAAAAAAACTACACAACTGAATGGAACAGAATCACATATTCGCATATTACATATTTGTGGGAGGAAAAAAAAGAAAAAACAGCTACTTTAAAAAGACACCACACAAGAGTAAATTGGTCCAGTAAAGTTAGTCCCTGGTGAGATAGGGGTTTACAGTCCTAATGGCCTCTGGGAAGAAACTCCTTCTCATCCTCTCCGTTTTCACAGCATGGCAACAAAGGCGTTTGTCTGACCGTAGCAGCTGGAACGGTCCGTTGCTGGGGTGTCCCATGATCTTGTGGCTCTGGAGTTGCACCTTCTGATGTATAGTTCCTGCAGGGGGGGCGAGTGTGGTTCCCATAGTGCGTTCGGCCGAACACACTAATCTCTGCAGAGCCTTCTTGTCCTGGGCAGAGCAGTTCCCAAACCAAATTGTGATGTTTCTACTTTGGGCTGTCCATTTTCATGCACATACCTGATGCCAAACCCCACACAGGCACTTTCATGGGATGAGCAGGTGGACGGAGGGAAAATTCATGAATGTTCAAAGGCTCCTTGAAAATAATTTCAATATCCCCACGCGTTCCTGGGAACCCTCACACCATGACCAGTCAAAGTGGAAAAGATCATACTGCGATCCTCTATGCATTGCGAGCACACGGAAATCCTGTTCAAATAGAAGAAATAGCATGCCCCCGCAAACGCCACACTTGCCCCATTGCATCAGGTGCCTCCTGCCCGCTCTCTGTTTCTCATGTGTGCCTCGTCGGTCACCTCAACCCACAAAATTGGAGTAGAAGTGAGTTTAGTTTGGAGATCTTAGCGCAGAAATAGGCCCTTCGGCCCACAGAGTCCGTGCCGACCAACGATCCCATACACTAGCGCTGTCCTACACACTCGGGACATTTTACAAATGTTACCAAAGCCAGTTAACCTATGCGCCTGTACGTCTTTGGAGTGTGGGAGGAAATTGGAACACCCAGAAAAAACCCATGGACCCAGAGTGAAAATGTACAAACGCTGTACAGACAGTACCCATAGTCAGGATTGAACCCGGGTCTGTGAAGCTGTAACTCTACCACTGCGCCAATTTTGTTTATACCCTTCTTAAATCATTCTTAATCCCAAGGGATTGCCTAAGAGGAGCACTATTCCCAGGATTTCTGTTTGCTTTTGTTCGTTTGGCAAAGACCCCAGAAGTCGTATTCCATTTAACTGCATGGGAATTTTTGCATTCTGAGACGTAGAAAGATGGGTACACAAAAAGCTGGAGAAACTCAGCGGGTGCAGCAGCATCTAAGGAGCGAAGGAGATAGGCGACGTTTCGGGTCGAGACCCTTCTTCAGACTGGTCAGGGATCAGGGAAACGAGAGATATAGACGGTGATGTGGAGAGATAAGGAACAATGAGTGAAAGATATGCAAAAAAGTATCGGTGATAAAGGGAACAAGCCATTGTAAGCTGTTTGTGGTGTGAAAATGAGAAGCTGGTGCGACTGGGGTGGGGGAGGGAGATAGAGATAGAGGGAATGCCAGGGCCCGAGGGCTGAGGGAGAGGTGGGAAGGGGAGGAGACAGCAAGGGTTAACAGAATTGAGAAAATTCAATATTCAAGCCCAAAGGATGCAGACTCCCCAAGCGGAATATGAGGTGCTGTTCCTCCAGCTTGCGGTGTTGCTCACTCTGGCCGTGGAGGAGGCCCAGGACCGAGAGGTCGGATACGGAATGGGAGGGGAGTTGAAGTGCTGAGCCACCGGGAGGTCGGGTTGGTTATTGCGGACCGAGCGGAGGTGTTCGGCGAAGCGATCGCCAAGCCTCCGCTTGGTCTCACCGATATAGATCATCTGGCATCTGGAGCAGCGGATGCAGTAGATGAGGTTGGAGGAGGTGCAGGTGAACCTCTGTCGGACCTGGAAGGACTGCTTGGGTCCCTGAAAGGAGTGGAGGGGGGAGGTGAAGGGACAAGTGTTGCATTTCTTGCGGTTGCAAGGGAAAGTGCCCGGGGAAGGGGTAGAGCGGGAGGGAAGGGAAGAATTGACAAGGGAGTTGCGGAGGGAGCGGTCTTTGCGGAAGGCAGACAGGGGGGGAGATGGGAAGATGTGGCGGGTGGAGGGGTCACGTTGGATGGAATGCCAGGGCCCGAGGGCTGAGGGAGAGGTGGGAAGGGGAGGAGACAGCAAGGGTTAACAGAATTGAGAAAAGATGGGTCTTCAGTTAATACTTCATGGCATGCAGTTAGTACTCATAACAATTTACATTGTATATATTCTCAATTCCAAATGAGGAATTTGAACAGAGAAACTCCAAACAGAATGGTGTAACTTCAGATGATAGTTTACTACATTTTTGGTTTTAGTTTAGTTTAGAGAAACAGGCCCTTCGGCCCACCGGGTTCGCGTTGACCAGCGATCCCCGCACATTGACACTTTCCTACACCCACTAGGGCCAATTTTTGTACATTTACCAAGCCAATTAACCTACAAACCTGTACGTCTTTGGACATATTGGCGTCTTTGGACGTCTTGTACATATTCTAAGCATCAAACTTGCTGAATAGTTTCATTTGTTGTGGTACTTCCAGTCCTTTAAATTGCGGGAAGTTGATGTGAATTTGATCCCAGTAAAAGTGTATTGTACTAGGACTTTAAATGTCAACAAGTAATTTTATACTGACCTTTTGCATCAGGAATTTGGGTCAAAGTTAATGCAGAAGTTTCTGCAGATGGACTAAACTTCTGCGAAAGTTTATTTAATCTGTCTTCCAGACATATGAAGTAAACTAATATGAATCTGGCACAAAATCCACAGATTCACTCGAAGGCTAATGTGGGAAATGACAAAATGTACTGGGGTGGATAAAAATACTGGAGAAACTCAGCGGGTGAGGCATCATCTATGGAGCGAAGGAATAGGTGACATTTCGGGTCGAGACCCTTCTTCAGACTGATGTGGGGGTGGTGGGGGCGGGAAGAAGAAAGGAAGAGGCAGAGACAGTGGGCTCTGAGAGAGCTGGGAAGGGGAGAGGGAAGAGGGAGAAAGCAAGGACTACCTGAAATTGGAGAAGTCAATGTTCATACCGTTGGGGTGTAAACAACCCAAGCGAAATATGAGGTGCTGCTCCTCCAATTTACGGTGGGACTCACTCTGGCCATGGAGGATTCGGAATGGGAGGGGGAGTTGAAGTGCTGAGCCACCAGGAGATCAGGTTGGTTTATGCGAACTGAGCGGAGGTGTTGGACGAAGCGATCGCCAAACCTACGCTTGGTCTCACCGATGTAGAGCAGCTGACACCTAGAGCAGCGGATGCAATAGATGAGGTTGGAGGAGGTGCAGATGATCCTCTGCCGCAGTTGGAAAGACTGCTTAGGTCCTTGAATGGAGTCAAGGGGGGAGGTAAAGCGACAAGTGTAGCATTTCCTGCGGTTGCAAGGGAAAGGACCAAAGGAGAGGGTGGTTTGGGTGAATGGACAAATTGACCAGGGAGTTACAGAGGGAGCGGCCTCTGTGGAAAGCCAAAAAAGGAAGAGATGGGAAGATGTGGCCAGTGGTGGGATCCCGTTGGAGGTGGCGAAAATGTCGGAGGATTATCTGTTGTATGTGACGGCTGGTAGGGTGCAAGGTGAGGACAAGGGGGTCTCTGCCCTTCTTGCGAGTGGGGGATGGGGAGTGAGAGCAGAGTTTTGGGGTAAAGAAGACACCCTAGTGAGAGCTTCATCTATAGTCGAAGAGGGGAACTCCCGTTCTCTAAAGAATGAGGACAGCTCCGATGCTCTGGTTTGGAACACCTCAGCCTTGGTGTAGATGCGGTGTAGACGGAGGAATTGGGAGTAGGGGATAGAGTCCTTACAGGAAGCAGGGTGGGAAGAAGTGTAGTCCAGATAGCCATGGGAGTCAGTGGGTTTATAGTAGATGTCGATCAGTAGTCTGTCACCTGCGATGGAGTTAGTGAGGTCTAGAAACGGTAGGGAGATGTCAGAAATGGTCCAGGTGTATATGAGTGCCGGATGGAAGTTAGTGGTGAAATAGATGAAGTCAGTGAGTTGTGTGTGGGTGCAGGAGGAGGATCAATGCAGTCATCGATGTAGCGGAGGTAGAGTTCAGGGATAGGGGCCACGGTACGCCTCGAACAGGGATTGTTCGACGTACCCTACAAAGAGGCAGGCATAGATGGGGCCCATGCGCATGCCCATAGCTGCGCCTTGGATTTGGAGGAAATGGGAGGAGTCAAACGAAAAGTTGTTGAGGGTAAGGACCAGCTCCGCTTGGCGGAAGAGAGTATCGGTAGACAGGGATTGGTTGATTGTGCGGTCGAGGAAGAAACGGAGGGTCTTTAAGACCCTCCTGGTGGGGGATGTACTGTATTGTACTGGGATGCTTTTTTGCATTTGGTTTTAAAAGGCGTGTGTATGGAGATCATAGGAAAGAGACAGCTTTTTATCTGAATGCTCCATGTAACCTAGGAGATGCTGAGGCAGATGCAGGATGCTAAAACAGAAGTTATTCTACACCCCACTGTCGACATCTTCTCAAAACAGGATATCCCCAGGTTACGGCAGGTTTCTGTTCCAGAGAATACACACAGTGCTGGAGTAACTCGGAGGTTCAGGCAGCATCTCTGGAGAACATGGAGAGATAATGTCGGTCCCAACCTGAAACGGGACCAATCCATGTTCTCCAGAAATGCTGCCTTTTGACCCGCTGAGGTACTCCAGCTCTTGGTCTTTTTTGGTAAACCATAGTTCCAAGTGTCTCCGTTCCGTTCGCAAGTCAGAAATGTGGCTGGAAACTGCGTTCCCACCTGGCAGAAGATGCCTGCTAGTCCCATAGCAGCTGGCAAGTCCATCCTGCCAGTCTCTCAAATGCTCAATCGTATGTACGGCTGTACACCAATTGTGTTTTCTTAAAGGGCCTGTCCCACTGTACGAGGTAATTCAAGAGTTCTCCCAAGTTTCCCCTGATTTGAACTCGGAGAATTACGGTAATAGCCGTTCGTATGTACACGGGGCTCTCGTGGACATTTTTCACAGTGCTGAAAAAACTTCATGAGTTACTGCGTTTCCCGAGTACCTGCCGTTAGCATTACGAGCCGCTGCGAGACATCCACGAGCTCCGACGTAGCCGCTACGTACATTCTACGTACTTACCAAGAGTTTGATTTTTCTTTAACTCTGGAGAGCTCTTGAATTACCTCGTACAGTGGGACAGGCCCTTAACCTGGGAACGGCCTGCACAAGATGAGTACAACAAGTTTGGAAGAGGACCTTTATCTTGTAGTTTTATTTCAAGTAACGCCCTGTTGAATTCTCAGTCTACAATAAGATTTTAACAGGATAATTTGAGTCGTATTTTTATTCTCGGTCATTAACAGTAAATTGTTTAACTTATTCAAGAGAGTGTTGCTTTCATGCTAAAGTTTACATCGTTTGGATGAAGGTAATCTTTGCAGGCACTAAATTGAGATTAAGCAAGTGGTCAACGCCCTGTTCAAAGAACATTTATATTTTGATATAAATATTGATGAGTTTACTGAGTGACATTTTGTATAGCAGCTAACCTCTGGCAGAGTTTGGTACCTAAATTTGGAACCTTACTGACTAATGTCTACGTCATTCAAAAACAAAGATTGAAGTAAATGTTTGGAATTTGCATAAAGAATCAAAATAGATTTGAGTCCCATAAAAGGATGGGTTTCTGCTGCCACTTGTCACATGTCCAAAAACTAAAGTAATAATGATAAGACTCATTATTAATGAAAATAAGGAGAAGATTCTTTAACAATGACCTTTAAATATACAAAATTATAGCATGTTTGTAAGGTTTCAATACAGGAAGCTTTGAGTATCCTTCCAACATCAGTAACCTTTGTGTATCCATACTCTCACACGACTTGCATACTTTTTTGTTTGGGTCCAGAAAAGTGGCGACACTTGTGGATTGCCTAGGTGAGGTCTGCTCTTTGATTTCACCAGGTTAAAAGTGTTGCCACTTTTTACCAGGTCATTTTACCAGGTTGTATGCAAAACAAAGCATTTCACTGTACCTCAGTACATGTGACAAGAAAGTAGCGTTGAATCCAATCATTGAATTGTTCTGTTTAGATCATGTTTTGTGTGATGTTAGCACAGAACATGTAAATTGAGATTCATATCTTCTTTCTCCGAATGAACAAACTGCCTTTGGGTTGATGAATAGTATCGGACCTTCATTAAAGTTAAATTTCATCCTTTTGTTTTAGATCAGTCTTGGGGTGGGAGATTGCAACCTTCAGGGTCCGCCCTGTTTCAACGAATGCAATCAACCTGGCGTGAACAATCAAATAAGATCAAATAGAACAAGTTGTCCTGCAACTTTAGGCTGTGCACGTCATATGCAAGAAGAAGATCAGTCTTAAATGCTACAAGAATGCCGCGCTGTTTCAGTGTCAAATATATACTGATGAAAACCAAAGATAGACACAAAATGCTGGAGTAACTCAGCAGGACAGGCAGCATCTCTGGAGAGAAGGAATGGTGACGTTTCAGGTTGAGACCCTTCCCCAGAACCTTCTTCAGAGGGTCTCGAAGTGTCACCCATTCCTGCTCACCAGAGATGCTGCCCGTCCCACTTAATTACTCCATAATTTTGTGTCTGTCTTCGATTTAACCCAGCATCTGCAGTTCTTTCCTACTAATGAAAACCAATATGTTCTCCTTCCTCATGACTTGCGATACATTGTGGAGCCTTGTTTCTTCATGCATTTCTAATTTTCTTTCTCCTTTCTGTTTTAAATTGGCAGGTAGGTCATTGGGAGCACAGAACGAGGTCTCTCACTAAACTCTTTGGTTCCCCTTTCACTGCATGTTATTCTGTAGCAGTTGTCATTCTACTGCTGAATGTCCACAGGAGTTACAGGTGAGATGGCAATCCAGAAAAATAGTTTTGTTGTTAATACAAAAATGTGGAAGATGAATGCTTGAGTTAGTGACAAGCTATAAAGGTTATAACAAAGGACAGTTGGGTTTGTTAGTTAATGCCAATGTGCTTAAAATTATTGCCACAAATAAGGCATTTGTTTTGTGAAACGAAGCGGAATTTTTAGTTTACGTTTAGTTTAGAGATACAACGCGGAAACAGGCCCTTTGGCCCACCGAGTCCATGCCGACCAGTGCTCCCCGCACACTAACACCATCCTATGCAATTTATAATTATACCGAAGCCAATTATCCTACAAACCTGTACGTCCTTAGGGTGTGGGAGGAAACCGAAGATCCCGGTGAAAACCCACATGGGTCACGGGGTGCATATGCAAACAAACGAGCTCCCGTAGTCTGGTTCCAATCTGGCGCTGTAAGGAATTGCCAACCGCTGCGCCACCATGCTGCACATTGTTTTTTAATATTTCATTACTTGATAGGGTATCACTCCTGTGAATAGAGGTGACACTTTCTGGCAATTTAGTCTAGTTAGTAGCACTGCAAGCTATGTGCTGTTATTTTGATCTCTCCCCCCCTACCCCTTGTCCTTAGTAAGTTGTTGGCAAATATAGTTGACTCACCGCTAATGGTGATTCCTGCATTATTAAGTTCCGTTCGCAATGAAATCCATGAATTAAGTTAATCTGTTGTCATACATAATAACGGTGGCGCAGCGGTAAAGTTGCTGCCTTACAGCGCTTGCAGCGCTGGAGACCCGGGTTCGATCCCGACTACGGGCGCTGTCTGGACGGAGCTTGTACGTTCTCCCCGTGACCTGCGTGGGTTTTCTCCGAGATCTTCGGTTTCCTCCCACACCCCAACAACGCACAGGTATGTAGGTTAATTGGCTTGGTAATTGTAAAAATTGTCCTTAGTGGGTGTTGGATGTTAATGTGCGGGGATCGCTGGTCAGCATGGGCAGAATGGGCCTGTTTCCGCGCTGTATCTCTAAACTAAACTAAATCTGTTTACTTCTGAAATGATTAATAATATTGTACTTGCTAGGCAGCTTGTTATATTGTGCATTATGCATTTTAGTTCTTGGTACCACACATCTTGAATCAGTCTATCCTAGTGGCAAAGAAACTGAAATCACCCCAGCGGTATGAACATTGACTTCTCTAACGTCAGATAGCCCTTGCTTTCTCTCTCCATCCCCTCCCCCTTCCCAGTTCTCCCATTAGTCTTACTGTCTCGCCTACGTTCTTTCCTTGTCCCGCCCTTCCCCTTACATCAGTCTGAAGAAGGGTGTCGACCCGAAACGTCGCCAATTCCTTCTCTCCATAGATGCTGCCTCACCTGCTGGGTTACTCCAGCATTTTGTGTCTACTTTCGATTTACCAACATCCATTGTCCTTTCTTAAACATCACAAAGTTCAAATTGACCCAACTCTGATTTGTTCAAATATTTAAGATAATTTTGCAGCTCTTTTACTCGTTGCATAGTACCTGCATCATTCCTATTGGTGACCAACAAGAAAGACTGGCCTTTGGCAAAGAATTCGCACGAGTTGGCGGGAATGTTACATTATTTCAAGAAGGTTTTGAGAATGCTGTTAAATAATTTCTTCTGTCCAGCTGATAATTTTTTGCCATGTCAGACCACCTAAACTTAGTATTCCTATCAGGAATCTCTTGTCAGGAATATGTGGGTTGTCTGCTCATCCTTCCCAAATGAGCCTCATCAGTGGGGACATTGTCCAAAGAGAGAGGATGATGATATTGGTTTCTTGTCCAGCCGGTGGATTTCTTTTACCTATAACAAAGCAGATCAAGGCTATATGCAAGATTGGGGGCATGCTGGCTCCCTGGATTGCAACTCTGATAGTCCCAGTCCACCTGCTTATTTCCCTCTATCCCTTGTTAAGGTTGGCACAGCAGCAGAGTTGTTGCCTTACTGTGTCAGAGGCCCAGGGGTGGACCTGACCTCGACTGCTATCTGTATGGAGTTTGTATACAGCCAAGTGTGTTTTATTGTCACATGTCCCTGTTAGAACAATGACATTCCTACTTAATGAAATTCTCTCTGCGACACGTGAATTTTCTCCAGGTGCTCCGGTTTCTTCCAAAGAAGTACAGGTTTATAGGTTGCGTAAGAAAGAACTGCAGCCACTGGTTTAAATGAAAAGGTAGACATAAAATGCTGGAGTAACTCAGCGAGTGAGGCAGCATTTCTGGAGAGAAGGAATGGGCGACGTTTCGGGTCGAGACCCTTCCTCAGACTGATGTCAGGGGAGGGGGGCTGGACAAAGATGGAATGTAGGCGGAGACTGTAAGACTAGTGGGAGAACTGGAAAAGGGAAGATGATGGACAGCGACAGCAAGGACTTTCTGAAGTTAGAGAAGTCAATGGTCATACCGCTGGGGTGTAAACTACCCATGCAAAATATGAGGTGCTGTTCCTCCGATTTGCGCTGGGTCTCACTCTGACAATTGAGGAGGCCCAGGACAAAAAGGTCAGATTGGGAGGGGAAGTTGAAGTGCTGAGCCACCGGGAGATCAGGTAGGTTAAGACGGACTGAGTGGAGGTGTTCGGTGAAACGATCGCCGAGCCTGCGCTTGGTCTCGTCGATGTATGGAAGTTGACACCTGGAACAGCGAACACATTAGATGAGGTTGGAAGAGGTGCAAGTGAACCCCTGCCTCACCTAGAAAGACTGTTTGGGTAGAAAGGAAAACATATTCGCATTTGTGTAATAGAAAATCCCCAGGGCCTGGTTAAATACGGCCAGACTGCCACTAGAGCTAAATGCTAAAATACCCCATAGAAAATGTACACAAACATTTTTTATACAATACCTTAAGCAGTGATGAACCAATAATATATTCTTGATAATATATTTTGTGTATATATTCTTTCTTGGTCTTTTTTTCCTTCCCCCTGCCCAAGATTACCAGTCGGGCACAAGATGCTGGAGTAGCTCAGCGGGACAGGCAGCATCTCTGGAGAGAAAGAATGGGTGATGTTCCGGGTCGAGACCCTTTTCTTCTCTCCAGAGATGCTGCCTGTCCCGCTGCGTCACTCCAGCATCTTGTGTCTACCTTCGATTTAAACCAGCATCTGCAGTTCTTTCCTGCACATTACCAGTCAGACATCTTGTTCTCCAGTGACATTGTGAATAAGTCACTGCCTTGCTTTCCCTCCCTGAACTGTTTGAATACATTTCCACTTGAGAGTGTATCAATTTGATTCACAGAGCGCGCAGTCCTGGTTAGAATTTGCTCTATTACTTAAAATTCCTGTGCAGAACGAAGAACATTAATAATTATTTGGAAACGGCAATTAGTCATAGTTCATTTTACACCAAATCAGATTTGCAAATTGGGTTAGAGAATGAGAGTGACACAAATGAATTTCATTTAAATGCATCATTATTGGCGTCACGGTGAGTTAGAAGTACGAAGAGCATGAGAACCCGACTTGTTAATAAACGTGATGCTATTTCTTTTTGTCCTAATTACAACACTCTTTGAGCTATGTACGCTGCTCCCGATGAATCACCAGGCTGGAGGTTCAGTCTGCGTTTCCTCCAAGAATGGGGATTGATTAGAGAACGATTAAGCTTCCATCATGGTCAAGATGGCTGCATCAGAAGATATCTAGAATCCAAAAATATAACTCAAGTTGTTTTTTCCCCCCCTTTTTAGTGCCAAAGTGAGAGATCAGCAAGTGCAGGAATCAGCAGGAATGATGATTCTGGAACATAAGGGTGTAAGCTATGAAAAATATTAGCAGAAAATAAACTGGAGGGAAGAACAGATGAAAAAAAAAATGCCAAGAAAATCTTTCAGGAAAAATCCCATTTGTTATGTTAAGTTGATATTACATTCTTGTACAGCAACTTCTGTAGCAATGATTAGCAGCCCAATGCTTAGACATTCAATAAACAAAAGGAGAGAAAAAGCTTGTGGCTAATATGGAAAATAAAGTTAGTTATCGCCAAGATAATTCCCAGAGAAATAAAGGGCGGTCGTCAAGTATCTGGAGAATTGCGTGCAGTTCTGGTCGCCCCATTACGGGAAGGATGTGGAGGCCTTGGAAAGAGGCTTTGGAAAGGTTTACCAGAATAATGCCTGGATTATGGGGTATCAGCGACAGGGAGAGGTGGAACAGACGCTGGAGGTTGTGGGGAGACCCCATTAAAGTATATATAATTATGAAAGGCATAGATAGGGTAGACGTCAGAATTTTTTTCCCAGGGTGGGGGGAAAAAAATCAAACACTCGAGGGACAGCATAGAAATAGGTCCTTCCTCCCACCGAGTTCACGCCAATCAAAGACCCCCCCCCCCCCCGGTACACTAACACTATCCTGCACACTAGGGACAATTTACAGAAGCCAATTAACCTACAAACCTGTCATCTTTGGAGTGTGGGAGGACCCGGAGAAAACCCCGCAATCACAGGGAGAACGTACCCATAGTCAGGATCGAACACGGCACTCTGGTGCTGTACGGCAGCAACTTTACCACTGCGCCACGTGCCGGCCCTGTGCGTCTATATCATGCAAATCATTATATCATCCATGGTTTCATGGGCCTGGATTCTGCCAGTACATATGAGCAGATATACGAGCAGTAAATACGGTGCTGCCGAGTTTTTGCTGAGGGTCAAAGAATTCCAGATGTGATTTGTAGCTGGAGGCTGTTCTGACCCCCTGTACCTTATCAGCTGAACTGAACCATGTGGGGAAAGCAGTATCTGTCTTCTAGCTTCAGCTAAGTTCAGGGGAGTGGAGTTTACATCACCGATACTAATCACCAGACAAATAAAATCCAGACAAGTGGGGCAGAAAGTTTATCAATTCATTTCTATGTAATCTCCTGTTAAAATGTAAAACAATATGCATAAATCAGTAATATAAGCCTTACATGGTTTACATCATTGTGTTCAGTATCTTTTTGCAAGAGTATAAGAATTGGAAAAAATATATTAGTAGGAACTTTTCAAGATTTCCATCTGTACCATAAGGAGGTTACAGCTATTGATGATGGAATGTATAGAAACATAGAAAATGTGTGCAGAAGTAGGCCATTCGGCCCTTCGAGCCAGCACCGCCATTCAATATGATCATGGCTGATCATCCAAAATCAGTACCCCGTTCCTGCTTTTTCCCCATATCCCATGATTCCGTGAATGGATTCAGTGAGTGAGGTGAATCTACATTTATTAATTTAAAGAGAAGATAGACACAAAGCTGGGTCCGCTGAGTTACTCCAGCTTTTCGTGTCTATCTTCAGTTTAAACCAGCATCTGCAGTTCCTTCCTACACATTTATTAGTTTATGCCAGTTTAAAAATTGGATCCTACTTGCAATACAGAGGATGATAAATTCATTAGAAACTCTGGATCTGTCTCTTATCAGGAGAACCTTGGGGAGAATAATGAAAATAAAGTAATTTAATAAAATTGTAAAGAGAAAAAAAAATGAACAGTTAAGTATGTAACTGTTGGATTGAAATAAAGTCAATGATTTTGAAGAGCTGACCCAAATTATTGAGGCATAGTAGATGAAAATCCTCAACTGGTATTCTGAGAGTGTGATGAATGGAGCAGTGGTAGAATTGCTGCCTCTCAGCGCCAGAGACCCAGGTTCGATCCTGACTGTGGGTGCTGTCTGTACAGAGTTTGTACTTCTCCCGGTGACTCCGTGGGTTTTCTCCGGGTGCTCCGGTTTCCTCCCTCGTTACAAAAACATGCAGGTTTGTAGGTGAACATTTAGGTGAATTGACGTCTCTAAATTGTCCCTAGTGTATCGGATAGAACTCGTGTATGGGTGATTGCTGGTCGGCATGGACTCGGTGGGCCGAAGGGCCTCCTGTTTCCATGCTGTATCTCTAAACTAAACTAAGTGGATATGTTCCTCAAAGAAGAAAATGAGTGCATGAGGAAATCAAGTTGCATGAAAAATAGATTAAACACAAATGAAAAATATATTCATTTAATAAAACAAAATTCATGCTGAGGTAGAATTTACAGTTACGAAATGAAAGGGAAGTCGGTCAATAAATTAAATGACACTTTAAGGTTTTATCAGCATATTGTTGTATTCAAGAATGGAGAGAAATCTAGATATAAAATATTAAAAATGGTACCATGCAAAGTGAAATTTAGTTTCTTACTAAGATTTGTGCCACAGTTCATGCACTTCAAGGGTTTCAAAGGTCTTTTATTGTCATGTGTACCAATTAAGGTACAGTGATATTCGATTTACCCTACAGCCATACTCAAAAAAAGCAGCAAGACCCACAACGACATAAAAGCTAACGTAAACATCCACAACAGTGGATTCCCCACATTCATCACTGTGATGGAAGGCAATAAAGTCCAATCTTTTTTCCCTCTTTATTCTTCTGCGGTCGGGGCAGTTGAACCATCCGTCGGGGCGATTGAAGCCCCCGCAGCCGGCGATTGAAGCCCCCCCCAGTCAGGGCAGACGAAGCTCCTGCAGCTTGGAGCTCCCGAAGCCGGTCTCTAACCAGGGACCGTGAGCTCCACGATGTTAAAGTCAATCTTCATTCGGCAAAATAAAAAAAAATTGGTCCACAGGTGAAGGGGGAAGGATTTGATAGGGATTTTTAGTTTTTGGCTTTTTTTATAGATACAGCGCAGAAATAGGCCCTTCAGCCCACCGAGTTTGCACCGACCAGCGATTCCCGCACATTAACACTATCCTACACTTTGGACAATTTTTACACATATACCAAGCCAATTAGCCTACAAACCTGTATGTCTTTGGAGTGTGGGAGGAAACTGAATTGGAAAAACCCACGCAGGTCACGGGGAGAACGTACCACAGTCAAGCACCCGTAGCCAGGATTAAACCCGGGTCTCTGGCACTGCACCATTGTGCCGCCACTAGGAATCTAAGGGATAACTTTTCAGAGCAAAGAGTGGTTGGTGTATGGAACGAGCTGCCGGAGAAGGTAGTTGAGGCAACATTTAAGCAGTAATTAGACTGGTACTTGGTTTAGAGGGATAAGGGCCAAACGCAGGCAAGCGTGAGTAGTGTAGATGGGACATGCGGGTCGGGTTGGGCAGAAGGACTTGTTTCCACACTATGACTTGAGATCAATCAGAGCAATTTGCTGTTTAAAGATTCACCATTTGATTTCTTGGTAACTTTACCCCAAAGTAAACATCCTCCTAATCTACTTTTCCTGATTCCTATTGCAAAAAAACATTTTCCTTAAGTAATCGTTGTTCCCCGTGAGCCAAAACATGACCTTGCACACAAAGTAATCTGGACTATTAGCCTGAAAATGAAAGACATGAGATTTGATATCATTTCATAAGCGCTTGGACTCCCATCTTATGCAAACAGTAAACTGTTGCAATACTGAAATATAAAAACAAAGTGGATTGTTTGAGACAGAGGTCGGCAATTATCGATTTATCAATCGATAGGCTAAACTGTTTCAAGAAAATAAAAAGCTTCAGAATCAGTATTTCACGTAGCCATGGCTGATATTGTGTCAAGAAAACCTTTCATTTGACAACGGAAACACCAAAGCCCTCTATTGGCCTCCAGCCTGTCATGAAAGGCATTGATGGACAACAACCTGACCTCTGCAAGTTCACGTTAGCATTGACTGGGAGTGTCGCAAAGACATGAAGGGTTTAAACTAATTCAATTTGCAATCATTCCTAAGCTACACCTCTGTTCAATGTCAATTCGCTTTGAAGGGTTTAAGCGACCTGGTTTCCAAGGCCGTCCGGAAAGGAACACAAAACACTGCTTTATTAATAGATTAAGTGGTTCACTAACCCAAATAGGCAATAGGTGCAGGAGTAGGCCATTTGGCCCTTCGAGGCAGCACTGCCGTTCAATGTGATCATGGCTGATCATCCCCAATCAGTACCCTGTTCCTGCCTTCTCCCCATATCCCTTGACTCAGCTATCTTTAAGAGCCATGTCTAGCTCTCTCTTGAAAGGCCGTCAGGAAATAATATGAATATGATATAGTTGGGATCACAGAGACATGGCTCCAGGGTGACCAAGGCTGGGAGCTGAACATCCAGGGATATTCAATATTCAGGAGGGATAGACAGAAAGGGGAAGGAGGTGGAGTAGCGTTGCTGGTTAGAGAGGAGATTAATGCAATAGAAAGGAAGGACATTAGCTTGGAGGATGTGGAATCGATATGGGTAGAGCTGCGAAACACTAAGGGGCAGAAAACGCTAGTGGGAGTTGTGTACAAGCCACCTAACAGTAGCAGTGGAGTTGGGGATGGCATCAAACATGAAATTAGAAATGTGTGCAACAAAGGTAAAACAGTTATAATGGGTGACTTCAATCTACATGTAGATTGGGTGAATCAAATTGGCAGGGGTGCTGAGGAAGAGGATTTCTTGGAATGTATGCGGGATAGTTTTCTAAACCAACATGTAGAGGAACCAACAAGAGAGCAGGCTATTCTAGACTGGGTATTGAGTAATGAGGAAAGGTTAGTTAGCAGTCTTGTTGTGCGTGGCCCCTTGGGCAAGAGTGACCATAATATGGTTGAGTTCTTCATTAGGATGGAGAGTGACATTGTTAATTCAGAAACAAGGGTTCTAAACTTAAAGAAAGGTAACTTTGAGGGTAAGAGACGTGAATTGGCCAAGATAGACTGGCAAGTGATTCTTAAAGTGTTGACGGTGGCAATGGAAGGCATTTAAAGACTGCATGCATGAACTACAACAATTGTTCATCCCAGTTTGGCAAAAGAATAAATCAGGGAAGGTAGTGCATCCGTGGCTAACAAGGGAAATCGGGGATAGTATCAAAACTAAAGATGAAGCATACAAATTAGCCAGAAAAAGCAGCCTACCAGAGGACTGGGAGAAATTCAGAGTCCGGCAGAGGAGGACAAATTGCTTAATTAGGAATGGGAAAATAGATTATGAAAGAAAACTGGCAGGGAACATAAAAACTGACTGCAAATGTTTTTATAGATATGTGAAGAGAAAAAGGTTAGTTAAAATAAATGTAGGTCCCTTGCAGTCAGAAACTGGTAAATTGATCATGGGGAACAAGGACATGGCAGACCAATTGAATAATTACTTTGGTTCTGTCTTCACTAAGGAAGACATAAATAATCTGCCGGAAATAGCAGGGGACCGGGAGTCAAATGAGATGGAGGAACTGAGTGAAATTCAGGTTAGCCGGGAAGTGGTGTTAGGTAAATTGAATGGATTAAAGGCTGATAAATCAGCAGGGCCAGATAGGCTGCATCCCAGAGTACTTAAGGAAGTAACCCCAGAAATAGTGGATGCATTAGTGATAATTTTTCAAAACTCTTTAGATTCTGGAGTAGTTCCTGAGGATTGGAGGGTAGCTAATGTAACCCCACTTTTTAAAAAGGGAGGGAGAGAGAAAACAGGGAATTACAGACCAGTTAGTCTAACACCGGTAGTGGGGAAAATGTTAGTCAGTTATTAAAGATGGGATAGCAGCACATTTGGAAAGTGGTGAAATCATTGGACAAAGTCAGCATGGATTTATGAAAGGTAAATATTATGTCTGACGAATCTTATAGAATTTTTCGAGGATGTAACTAGTAGAGTGGATAAGGGAGAACCTGTGGATGTGTTATATCTGGACTTTCAGAAGGCTTTCAACAAGGTCCCACATAAGAGATTAGCATACAAACTTAAAGCACAGTTCCTCCAGTTTGCGCTGGGCCTCACTCTGGCAATGGAGGAGTCCCAGGCCAGAAAGGTCAGATTGGGAATGGGAGGGGGAGTTGAAGTGCTGAGCAACCGGGAGATCAGGTTGGTTAGTATGAACTGAGCGGAGGTGTTGGGCAAAGCGATCGCCGAGCCTTCGCTTGGTCTCGCCGAAGTATAGTTGACACCTGGAACAGCAGACGCAGTAGATGATACTTAAAGCACACGGTATTGGTGGTTCAGTATTGATGTGGATAGAGAACTGGCTGAAGACAGGAAGCAAAGAGTAGGAGTAAACGGGTCATTTTCAGAATGGCAGGCAGTGACTAGTGGGGTACCGCAAGGCTCAGTGCTGGGACCCCAGCTATTTACAATATATATTAATGATCTGGATGAGGGAATTGAATGCAACATCTCCAAGTTTGCGGATGACACAAAGCTGGGGGGGGGGGCAGTGTTCTAGCTGTGAGGAGGATGCTAGGAGGCTGTAAGGTGACTTGGATAGGCTGGGTAAATGAATGGGCAAATGCATGGCAGATGCAGTATAATGTGGATAAATGTGAGGTTTGGTGGCTAAAACAGGAGGGTAGACTATTATCTGAATGGTGGCCGATTAGGAAAAGGGAAGATGCAACGAGACCTGGGTGTCATGGTACACCAGTCATTGAAAGTAGGCATGCAGGTGCAGCAGGCAGTGAAGAAAGCGAATGGTATGTTGGCATTCATAGGATTTGAGTACAAGAGCAGGGAGGTTCTACTGCAGTTGTACAGGGTCTTGGTGAGGCCACACCTGGAGTATTGCGTACAGTTTTGGTCTCCTAATCGGAGGAAAGACATTCTTGCCATAGAGGGAGTACAGAGAAGGTTCACCAGACTGATTCCTGGGATGGCAGGACTTCCATATGAAGAAAGACTGGATAGACTCGGCTTGTACTCGCTGGAATTTAGAAGATTGAAGGGGGATCTTATGGAGACTTACAAAATTCTTAAGGGGTTGGACAGGCTAGATGCAGGAAGATTGTTCCCGATGTTGGGGAACTCCAGAACAAGGGGTCACAGCTTAAGGATAAAGAAGTCTTTTAGGACCGAGATGCGAAAATCATTTTTCACACAGACAGTGGTGAATCTGTGGAATTCTCTGCCACAGAAGGTAGTTGAGATGTGGCCCTTGTGGCTAAAGGGATCAGGGGGTATGGAGAGAAGGCAGGTACAGGATACTGAGTTGGATGATCAGCCATGATCATATTGAATGGCAGTGCAGGCTCGAAGGGCCTGCTCCTGCACCTATTTTCTATGTTTCTATGTTCTATGAAAGTATCCAGAGAACTGGCCTCCACCGCCCTCTGAGGCAGAGAATTCCACGGACTCACAACTCTCTGTGAGAAAAAGTGTTTCCTCGTCTCCGTTCTAAATGGCTTACCCCTTATTCTTAAACTGTGACCCCTGGTTCTGGACTCCGCCAACATCAGGAAATACTGCAGTGCTGGACCGTTCTGAACCTTTACATCTACACGTTTGATGAGAGCAAAGCAGAATAAAGTAAGAATTGATACCACAGGGTCAGTCACTGAGTTAAACTGTGTAAACTGGAGTTGGGATGTGTCATAGCAGGATTTGCAGCATTATCTGTTTACAGCAAATTAAAGAGTCTTTTTCGCTGATTTTTCCAACAGCAACAGGAAAGCAAATATACTGTAAAACCTACAACAAACCATCTTATCAGGCTAGGACTTTATTCCTTGGAGCATAGGAGTCAGGGTTGACCTTATAGAGGTGCATGGAATCATGAAGGTGTATAGGTAGGTGAATTCACACAGACAATTTCCCCACAATCAAGAATTGGAGGGAATAGGTTTAAGGTGAGAGGAGAAAGATTTAAAAGGAACCTGAAAGGCAACTTTTTTTTGCGCACAGATGGTGGTATGTATAGGGGAAGGGCCGCCAGAGGCAGGGATTGAGGCATGTACAGTAATATAGGAGAAAGGCACTAAATGCTGGAGGAATGCTGAATGCTAAATGTGGAATTTGCTACCTCAGAGGGCGGTGGAGGCAGGTTCTCTGGATGCTTTCAAGAGAGAGCTAGATAGGGCTCTTAAAAATAGCGGAGTCAAGGGATATGGGGAGAAGGCAGGAACGGGGTACTGATTAGGGATGATCAGCTATGATCACATTGAATGGCGGTGCAGGCTCGAAGGGCCGAATGGCCTACTCCTGCACCTATTGTCTATATTGTCTAACTCAACAGGTCAGACAGCATCTCTGGAGAGCATGGATAGGTGACATTTCGACTCGGGATCTTTCTTCAGACTGATTGCAGGGAGTGGGGTGGGCGGGTAAGAATGCCAGAAGAGAGGAGGGGCGGGACAGGGCAAGGCCGGTTATAGGAGAATGCAGGCGAGGGTTTGTTTTCATCGGCAGATTGTTGGACAGAGGCCAACGAGAAGATAATAGCAGATGTGAGCCCAATGGATGAAAGAGTTGCGACTTGTGGAGCTTGAAGAAAGAAAAGTTGCGAATTGTGAAGCCGGAGGAAGGAATGTAGGTGGAGGGGAGAAACCGGTGTAAGGTCAGCCAGGGTTCAGAGGAGGGGAGTGTGGAGAGGGAACGAAAGGGAGGGCGGGCAGAGTCTGGGGGGAATAACAAAATATAAAAGACATTTGTTCAGGTACATGGATGGGAAATGTAGAGTGGTATATGCGTCAAAAGTGCGGCAAATGGGACCACCGAATATGGACATTGTGTTTGCATGGGCAAGTTGGGCTGAAGGGCCTGTTTCCATGCTACATGCAACAATACATCACTGTAACATGCCATGTGTCCCTTGGAGTTTGACGAAAGGGTCCCGACCCAAAATGTCACCTGCCCCTTTTCTCCAGAAATGCTGCCTGACCCGCTGAGTTGCTCCAGCACTTTGTGTCTTTCCTGTGCCCACCATGTCCATGCCCATCGTGAAGTCACTGCCCATATTAATTCATAGAAACATACAGAAATAGAAACATAGAAACATAGAACATAGAAAATAGGTGCAGGAGGAGGCCATTCGGCCCTTTGAGCCAGCACCGCCATTCATTGCGATCATGGCTGATCGTCCCCAATCAATAACCCGTGCCTGCCTTCTCCCCATATCCCTTGATTATAGAAACATAGAATTCAATTGGGTCCGCAACCTTCAGTGCCTTGTCAAGTCAGGTGCTCATTAAGATACTTGTACATTCGTGACAGTGTTGGCCTCTGCCATCTTCACTAGTAGTGCGATCCAGTTGTCGTGCACTCTCACAATGTAAAAGCTCTTTTTCAGATCCTCTCAACATCTTCGACGTTGCCCTAAACCTATATCCTCCAGTTTTTTGCAACTCTGCCATGGGGAAAGGTTTCCCTATCTCTGCTTTTCATCATTTTAGTTACTTACTTACTGCCTATTATGCCTCCTGGCATGTAGGGCAGCAACGAAGGTCGTCCACTCCTGTCTGTTCTGGGCCAGCTTCTGGACACTAGCCCAGGTCAGGTCCATTGTTTTCATTTCCTCCTCTACAGTTCGACGCCAGGTGGTTTTGGGTCTCCCTCTTTTCCTTTTCCTTTCCGGTGTCCAGTGCAGGCTATTCTTGGGATGCTGTCTGGTTATCTTCCATTCATCCTAGCATTTGTCGATAGCCCTGGAAGTCCATCACGCCCAGTAGTGTTGATTCCTTCAGTTGCTGTTTCTGTAACATATGTGTTTTACGAGACAGGGTTGTTAGCCCCGTGCTCAACCTCCAACCTGGAGGACCAGTGGATCACTCTTCGTCTCGCCTCGACCCTTCGACCTGTCCAGCAATGGGAGACCCTAACAGGAGACGAATCTCCCGCTGGCGTAGCTCTAGGGGTCACTGAGACACACAAGCTCCCCGACCACCACAAGGTTACAATCTAACGGGGAGTTCCATCATTTTGCTTATCTCTATCTGGTCCACCCACCCCTCAGCCAGCCCTGCTCCAAGGGAAACAATCTCAGCCACTCAATTCTCCCCACATAACTGAAATGCCTCACCCCAGGCAACTGCCTGGTGAATCTAGACACAAAATGCTGGAGTAACTCAGTGAGACAGGCAGCATCTCTGGATAGGAGTGGGTAGCGTTTTGGGTCGAGACCCTTCTTCTGACTGAGAGACAGGATGGAAACGACAGATATGGAACGGTAAGGTGTGAAAACGAGAGATCAAAGAGGACAAAGTTCAAGGAAAAAGTAGAAGTTATATTCATACTGCTGGGTTGTCAGTTGCCCAGTACATACTGTCTCCAGTACATTCATGTCCTTCCTATTGTATGTGACCTGAATTGTTCGCAACAGGACACTGTAGCCTAACTTTTTTTATAAAGTTGTGTTATGACCTGCGTGCTCTTCTGTTCAACAACCTGCTGATAAGAGTAGGTATTCTGCACGCCATCTTCACCGCCATACGTGCACAGATCCTTGTGTTCCTCAATATTCCCTCTACTCCGTCTTACCTTTATTCATGTTCTTGTTCTAGAAGCAGAATAAGGCCATTTGGCCCATCAAGTCTACTCTGCCATTCAATCGTGGCAGATCTATCTTTCCCTCTCAGACCCCATTGTCCTGCTCTCGCTCCAGAACCCCTGACACCCGTAATAATCAAAAATCTGTCAGTATCTGCCGTACAAATATCCATTGACTTGGCCCGTGGCAATGAATTCCCTCTGACCAAATAAATTCCTTCTCATCTCCTTTGTAAAGGTGCGCCCTTTATTCTGAGGCTATGGCCTCTGGTCCCAGACTCTCCGACTAGTGGAAACATCATCTCCACATCTACTCTATCCGGATCTTTCACTATTCGTTACGTTCGAAGGCCCTCCTCATCCTTCTCATCCTTATCAGTAAAGCCAATGTTCAAAGGTTCAAAGGTTATTTTATTGGTCACATTCACCAATTGGTGTAGTGAAATGTTTCTTGCCAATGCAGCACATAAAAAGGAATACAGACATAACAATAATAAAGAGATTTTAAACATTAAAAACTTCCCCCCACAATGGTTGCCATTATGAGGGAAGGCACAATGTCCAGTCCCCACCCCATGTCCTCCCATAGTCAGGCCTATTGACACCTCTGCAGTCGTCTTCACGGAGGCCCGATGTTCCAGGCCGTTCTCGCGTCGGGCACTGATCAGCATTAAATTTCATCTGCCATTGCCCTGCCATCTTACCAACAGATTTACATTGCCCTGTACCCTGCAAACTAGATATTTCCACTAGTGGGAGAGTCTAGGACCAGAGGTCGTAGCCTCAGTAATAAAGGATGTTCCTTCAGGAAGGAGATGAGGAGGAATTTCTTTAGTCGGAGGGTGGTCAATCTTGGGAATTGTTTGCCAAAGAAGGCTGTGGAGGCCAAGTCAATGGATCTTTTTAGGGCAGAGATAGATAGATTCTTGATTAGTATGGGTGTCATGGGTTATGGGGAAAAGGCAGGAGAATGGAAATAGCAGGGAGATATAGATCAGCCATGATTGAATGGCGTTGTAGTCTTGATGGGCCGAATGGCCTAATTCTGCTCCTCTCACATATGAATTTAAGAACTAACCTCACTATCAATAAGCACACAAATCTGTATGCCATCTTACTACAGTGAAAGTCCTGGCAACTATCCATAAGGTGCATTATTGGTTTGGTTTAGTTTAGAGATACAGCACGGAAACAGGCCCTTCGGCCCATCCAGTCCGCACCGACCAGCAATCCCCACACATTAACACTATCCTACATACACTAGGGACAGTTTACACATACACCAAGCCAATTGACCTACATACGTCTTTGGAGTGTGGGAGGATACTGAAGGTGTCGGAGAAAACCCACATGGTCACGGGGAGAACGTACAAACTCCGTACAGTCGAGATCGAACCTGGGTCTCCGGCGCTGCAAGCGCTGTGAGGCGGCAACTCTACCGCTGCGCCACCGTGACCGCTGTGGTTACGAGCTTCAAGACACAAAAACAACACAAAAGCATCAACCTCTGCTTACTATTACTTATTATTATCATGCTGTATGATGTCATCCTGAATCGAGAAATAAATGCTTTTAATTAACTGGGTTTAATTGTCATGCATGTAATTTGCACGAAGCAATAAGCCCCAATTTACTGCATTCTGCTGGATAAATAATCTGGATAAATGGTTCTGTTATAGGTTTATTTGTACATAGACACAAAATGCTGGAGTAACTCAGTGAGATAGGCAGCATCTCTGGATAGAAGGAATTTTGGGTCAAAACTGCACATATAGTTGTACACTGGTGTCCTGTGGCCTGCGGTGAATCTAGTCTCATGGTTTGTTGATGCTCAGACAAAAACAAAATCAAACTTGTACTTTTTATCTCCAAATCAACCCAACAATTTACAAAGTTGTTCCTGTTCCACCCACAGAATGATGTGACCTGAGCTGGGTCAGGAATCTTTAACCTTCCAAACAGCTTGCTCCTGGACCCGCAGAGAGGAATTTCCAATTAAGCTGTGAAAGGAGCTGGAGTCTAGCTCCAACCTGCTGCCATATCTCTCTAACCTTCTCCAAAATTACTCCTGCATGGGGTGGAGCCGATGTTTCCTGACCATTGAATTCTGATAAAGCACTGGGAAAAGCGGTTAAAACCCAGAAAACTGCTCCATCATCGAGACTACTGAAAGGTTTTTGCTTGCCGGTTCCATCAAAATTTAATTATCTGGTTCTTATCATCTTGTTGTTTATCGTATTTGTGCACCCACTGTGGTAGAGTTGCGGCCTTACAGCGCTTGCAGTGCCGTCGACCCCAGTTCGATCACGACTACGGGTGCTGTCTGTACGTTCTCCCCGTGACCGCGTGGATTTTTTCTCTGAGATCTTCGGCTTTCCTCCCACACTGCAAAGACGTGCAGGTTTGTAGGTTAATTGGCTTGCTGTAAGTGTAAATTGCCCCTAGTGTGTGTAGGTTAGTGCGGGAATCGCTGGTCGGTGCGGACCCGGTGGGCCGAAGGGCCTGTTTCCGCGCCGTGTCTCTAAACTAAACTAGATCGTTGTGCAGGAAGGAGCTGCAGATGCTGGTTTAAACCAAAGATAGACACAAAAAGCTTGGAGTAGCTCAGCGGGACGGGCAGCATCTCTAGTTTTGGCTCGGTTTGAGCTTCGTATCTTAGGAAGGAGTTTGAGCCCTGCGTCAAATGTGGAGGAGTTGGGATTGTTTGCCATAAAGCAGGGAGAAGGCAGTTGGGAAGGAAACAAAAACTCGTGTCACAGCTGCCTTGTTGGCCCAAAACCCTTCATGGCCAAGGAAATACTTGAGTAGAGCTACTGATAACCAGTCCGGAAATGCAGCAGCTGATATGTGCGCAAACACAACAATCAACAAGATGATAAGAAGCGGATGGTTTGTTTTTAATGATGCAGTTTGTTTATAAAGAATTTATTGATTACCCACCTTCCCGCTCATCTTGAAAGTTGACATCTTAAGTTTCCACTAAAGTGCCCAAAGGTAAATTTAATGTTTCACCCATCACACTGCACCTCTGACAGTGTTACACTCCCGCACTGCTGCTGCTCTGGGTACCACTTGATCCCGCAACCATGAGACCTTACTTACCAAAGCTACCAACTAAGCAACGATCCAACAAAATGGGTAACTACATGTAGGAATGTTACAACATTTTGAGATTTAAAAAATCGAGCCTGTAATTTATCCCATCTGATAAAGCATAAAAATAAGTTTAATTTGACACCTACTTCACTTTCATATCTTCAGTATTAAAAAAAGTTATGGCCGTTTTCATACTCAGAAATTAGCATCTTGTTCCCTATTGCTTTTCCATTGACTTAACACAAAAGCTGTGATCGAGAACAGTCAAAAGCCCATAACTTTCTTAAAAATTAAGAGAACTGAATGAAATTTTCAGTTATTATAGATTGAAGCATTTTGAAACAAATATGAAACATCTTACAGATGACCTGAAATTAAAGCATATAATTAGTTAATTACCTAATTGTAGCTAATTACAAAATTGACCGTTGTGACGGAAATAGTAATACACACACAGACTGCCTTGAAAATTCAAAAATGTGATATTCTCAAGATCAGAACTTTAATTTTATTATATTATATGCTGTAAGTCCGTAACAGACAGGTAAAGAAATTTCAATTTCTAGCAAAAGACCAAGTCTTTATGGAGAAAATCAGTTGCTAGCTGGTACATTGGCATATCAAAATCAGTAGCATTATCATACTCCTCAGATTGTAACCAATAAGCAACTCTGTACACCTTGTTTTTCCTCAACTTTTCAATTTTGGCATTGTAAACTACAGGTTTTTGTCATACTACGCATGACATGCCTTTCTGCCCACTACTTTCCCATTAAGAATGTCCTGTAGATCATCACATTTGGAGCTGTCCAAATTCGGATGACCTTTGTGAATGCTGTCCAAATCAGTCTCTTTTGCTGGGCATTTGGATTGACAATTTTGCATTTCTTCTTCGGAGACATCTGTTTAAAATGTAAAGAGATAAAAACACTGAACAGCAAGAACAGAAACAAGTTATTATTTGCAGTTTCAGGAAAAAAGGTAGAAATGATACAGTTAAACGCTAAAACAAATAGTAAATACCCAACAAAAAAAATCATATTCATCAGTTTCATCAAATCAATTTAAATTCATCTAATCATTTTTTTTTGTTGGGTATTTACTATTTGTTGAACTGTATCATTTCTACCTTTTTTCCTGAAACTGCAAATAATAACTTGTTTCTTAATCTAAACATCTATCCATTTCTTAAGAAAAGGCTAATTTTTTAAATAGCCTAAGTATCCAAATAACAAATAACAAACTGATCCCATTCACACAAGAATTCACAATATAACATGATTTTTAAATCTCACTTTGTCATGAACTTATATGCCAAATGGAAGGAATTTAATGTTTAATTCCCATAAATTAATCCAGAAACATCCACTCTAAAGATAACCAAAATCATTATTTTTTGCACAATACATCTGACTAAAACTGTACTGTGGATATTGAGTATGAAAATACTGATCTTGGATAGACAATAACACAAAATATAAATGATTTAGATGTTCATATGACATAATTGTGCAAACAAATAATGAATTTGATTATCTTGAGAGTGGATGTTTCTGGAATGTGATCGATTGGAATGTTGCCATTGCCATATATGTTAAGCCCATATCGGCAGGCAAGACACGGCCGATTCGTATGGGATCTAAATAACATTTTTCGCATCATAAGATTAAAATTAAGCCACACCAAAAAGCAAGATAATATGTTAAATAAATGACATACCTTTTGTTTTGTCCTGATATTGCGATCCGTGATGTTGAAGGCCTTGAAGGCGTTTTTAGTCACGTTTATGTTCAATCCAGCGATTAAATCATCCAGAAAACTGTTTAAAAATAAACCGGGAACGGAAGCCCAAACGATTTTTCTTCATCAGCTGGCAGCCTGAGGAAATCCCTCTCCGACAACCAATACAAACCTGCATTTTAATCCCGCCCCCCCAAACTCCGGAATCGCACGCACAGGCAGTGGCAGATCTGTAGCGGCGCTGATGATAGGTTTTGTAACAACTCTACTACATGTCACAGATTTTAAAATAATTTGCTAAAAGTTAGCAGGAAGCGAGAACAGAATATTTTTTTACATTTATTATCCGTATGTAGAGTTTTTTTTGTAATTAATATCCTAATGGAACATGGCTACGTTTACCTGAACTGAAGAGCTAATTACGTCAATGTGTCAGAAGGAACTGCAGATGCTGGTTTACACAGAAGAAAGGCACTTAATGCTGGAGTGACTCTGGAGAGAAGGAGCAGGTGACATTTTGGGTCGAGACCCTTCTTCAGACTGAGAGTCAGAGGAGAGGGAAACTGGAGGTACAGAATAAATCAGAGCTGTCATCGATGAACAAGGAAAGGTGGAGCCCACAATGATCCATTGTTGGCTGTGGAAGTGGTGATAATGAAGGGAGATATGGATGCGAACAGTGGAACTGGCAGGATGATTAGGGTGGGGAAGGGATGGAGAGAGAGGATGTCTAATGATTACTTGGAATTTAAGTCAATCACCTTGGTTGGTTTGGCAAAGTCCACTCTGCCATTTAACCATGGCAGATCTATCTTTCCCTCTCCATCAACTCTATTCTCCTGCCTTCTCCCCATAACCCCTGACACCCAGAATCTCAACCCTATTCTCTTGCCTTCTCCCCGTAACTCCCGACAACCTAGAATCTTTCAATCTCCAGCTTAAAAATACCAATAAGTGTGTATTAGCCATGCAGGGCTGAGTTAGTTCGGGAGTGAAGGACGTGTAAGACATTATTATTTATCTGTAGAGAGAAACAAAAAAGCTGGAGTAACTCAGCGGGACAGGCCGCATCTCTGGTGAGAAGGGATGGGTGACGTTTCAGGTTGAGACCCTTCTTCAGACTGAAGAAACCAGCATCTGCAGTTTTTCCTAGTGGTATTTATCCATTGACAGCTTCAAGTTGAGCAGAATTTCGGCTTCACACAAAATATTTGGGTGAGAGACCGCAAGGCATTTTTCTGCTCTTAGCAACAGACGTCAGACCTGATATTTCACACCAAGAAAATGAGACATATACTGTCTGGCAAATGATCTGAAGCCCAAGAGATGAGTTGTGCTGTAGAACATTTAAGCAGAGTCATCTGCACTCAGACACAAACCGTGCTCTTGTTTCCTTTTGTATCCCTTTCTCTTGACGTTTTTGATGCTTTGTTCGTGCACCATATGGGCACTTAACTCGAGCACCTCATGTTGCTTTAACAGCGAGCCTAACTAACCACGCTGAGTATTTCTGCTCCCCTGATTATTTCCCTTGGTTCATTTTTGCAGTCGTCACGGCGAACAGCTTGGGCCAGTGTTCTTGTCACTAATCCAACAGCATCCTCTGCTCTTCCAGGTATAGAAACATAGCAACATAGAAAATAGGTGCAGGAGTAGGCCATTCGGCCCTTCGAGCCTGCACCGCCATTCAATATGATCATGGCTGATCACCAACTCAGTATCCCGTACCTGCCGTCTCTCCATACCCCCTGATCCCTATAGCCACAAGGGCCCCATCTAACTCCCTCTTAAATATAGCCAATGAACTGGCCTCAACTACCTTCTGTGGCAGAGAATTCCAGAGACTCACCATTCTCTGTGTGAAAAATGTTTTCCTCATCTCGGTCTTAAAGGAATTCCCCCTTGTCCTTAAACTGTGACCCCTTGTTCTGGACCTCCCCAACATCAGGAACAATCTTCCTGCATCTAGCCCGTCCAACCCCTTAAGAATTTTGTAAGTTTCTATAAGATCCCCCCCTCAATCTTCTAAATTCTAGCGAGTACAAGCCGAGTCTATCCAGTCTTTCCTCATGTGAAAGTCCTGACATCCCAGGAATCAGTCTGGTGAACCTTCTCTGTAATCCCTCTATGGCAAGAATGTATTTCCTCAGATTTGGAGACCAAAACTGTACCCAATACTCCAGGTGTGGTCTCACCAAAACCCTGTACAACTGCAGTAGAACCTCCCTGCTCCTATAGTCAAATCCTTTTGCTATGAATGCTAACATACCATTCGCATTCTTCACTGCCTGCTGCACCTGCATGCCTACTTTCAATGACTGGTGTACCATGACACCCAGGTCTCGTTACATCTCCCCTTTTCCTAATCGGCCACCATTCAAATAATAGTCTACCCTCCTGTTTTTGCCACCAAAGTGGATAACCTCACATTTATCCACATTATACTGCATCTGCCATGCATTTGCCCACTCACCCAACCTATCCAAGTCACATTGCAGCCTCCTAGCATCCTCCTCACACCTAACACTGCCCCCCCAGCTTCGTGTCATCCGCAAACTTGGAGATGTTGCATTCAATTCCCTCGTCCAAATCATTAATATATATTGTAAATAGCTGGGGTCCCAGCACTGAGCCTTGCGGTACCCCACTAGTCACTGCCTGCCATTCTGAAAATGACCCGTTTACTCCTACCTTTTGCTTCCTGTCTGCCAGCCAGTTCTCCATCCACATCAATACTGAACCACCAATACTGTGTGCTTTAAGTATCATCTACTGCGTCTGCTGTTCCAGGTGTCAACTACTCTACTTCGGCGAGACCAAGCGCAGGCTCGGCGATCGCTTTGCCCAACACCTCCGCTCAGTTCATACTAACCAACCTGATCTCCCGGTTGCTCAGCACTTCAACTCCCCCTCCCATTCCCAATCTGACCTTTCTGGCCTGGGACTCCTCCATTGCCAGAGTGAGGCCCAGCGCAAACTAGAGGAACAGCACCTCATATTTCGCTTGGGTAGTCTACACCCCAGCGGTATGAACATTGACTTCTCTAATTTTAGATAGCCCTTGCTTTCTCCCTCCTTCCACTCCCCAGCTCTCCCACAGCTTACTGTCTCCGCCTCTTCCTTTCTTTCCCCCACCCCCCCCGCAACGTCAGTCTGAAGAAAGATCTCAACCCAAAACGTCACCTATTTCTTCTCTCCATAGATGCTGCCTCACCCGCTGAGTTCCTCCAACATTTTTTGTCTACCTTCAATTTTTCCAACATCTGCAGTTCTTTCTGAAGCATATTTAGCTATAGTATGTTACTGTCATATGTAGCGAGGTAGAGTGTAAAGCTTTGTTTTGCAACCTATACAATCAGATCAGATGGCAAAGCGCTGGAGAACTCAGCGGGTCAGGCAGTATCTACGGAGAGAATGGATCTATGGTTTCCGCCCACACTCCAAAGACGTATAGGTTTGTAGATGAATTGGCTTGGGGTATCATTGTAAATTGTCCCCAGTGTGTATGTAGGATAGTGTAAGTGTGTGGGGATCGCTGTTTAGCACGCACACGGTGGGCCGAAGGGCCTGTTTCCGCATGGTATTTCTAAATTAAACTAAACAAAACTAAACTAAGAAGAAGGAACCCAACCTGAAACGTCATCCATCCATTCCCTCCACAAATGCTGCCTGACCCAATGAGTTGCCCCAGCCCTTTGTGTTTTGCACAGGATTCCACCATTCACAGTTTTTTGTATCTCCATGTTCTGGGCAACGTGTTATCGGAAAGATGTTGTCAAGCTGGAAAGGGTGTGATATGGCCGGGACTAGAGAGTCTGATATAAAGGCAGAGACAAAGCAGGCTGAGACTATTCCTTGGAGCGCAGGAGGATGAGGGGTGCTCTTATAGAGGTGTAGAAGATCATGAGAGGAATAGATCGTTTAGATGTACAGAGTCTCTTGCCCAGAGTAGGGGAATCGAGGACCAGAGGACATAGGATTTAGGTGAAGATTTAACAGGAATCTGAGGGGTAACTTTTTTTTACACAAAGGGTGGTGGGTGTATGGAACAAGCTGGCAGAGGAGGTAGTTGTGGCTGGGACTTTCCCAACATTTAAGAAACTGTTTGACAGGTACATGGAAAGGACAGGTTTGGTGGGATATGGACCAAATGCTGGGAGGTGAGACTCATGTAGCTGGGACATTGTTGGCCATTGTGGGCATTAATGCTGAAGGGTCTGTTTCCACACTGTATCATTCTATGACTCTAGTTGAATTAATCAACCTGACTAAAGACCACTGACGAGCAACATTATCTCTTGTTTCTCTCTCCATATATACTACCTGGCCTGCTGAGTCTTGTTGGCATATTTTTGCTTCAATACGACTCGCTGTCACTAAAAACATTGGGCTAGATCTCACTGATGGGGAACTGGTGATTGAAACAAGGAACTGTAGGTGCTGGTTTACAAAAAAAATTACAAAATTCTTATTAATAAAGAATGGATTTAGTTTAAATTGAAATGGTACTGTTAATTTAATCTTATTGGCATTTCAGTTACCCAGATTTCATTTGCAATATAATTTTGAGTTAATTGATTGCAGATAGTCCTGGTGTTAAGTGTGTTTGCATAACACTAATTGGAAATACCACAATTGTTGAACTAGGGAATAATGTTTATATCACACAAGCTGAATTGATTAGAACTCTTGTCAGGAACTAGAGAACCACTTAAAAGTTACTTTGGGAAAAAATAGAAGCAGAAAAACAGCAGCCTTGAGGAAAAAACAGTCTAGAGGGGAAAAAAAACTTTCCATGGAACCTCCCCGCAGTAATCCAACACTATGGTCTCTTAAGAATACAGCTGCTGGTTTCACTGCGAGTAGCCAGCGAAATTGGCAGTGTTTGCTTCTGTTGTCACTTGTGCATTGATACTCTGTGAAATAATGAAACACTTTAGTATTCTCCATAACAAAAAGCTACTCATAGCTGTTGAAAAAACCTCTGCATTCAAAAAACCTACTGGAGAAAGAACTTTGAGGGGGGGAAAGACTTAATAAGAAACTGAGGGGTAACTTTTTTACACAAAGGGTGGTGGGTATGTGCAACGAGCTATCGGCCTTTGACTGCCTTTTCCCGATTACCACAATTGCTTTAAACTAGCATCTGCAGTTCCTTGTGTAGGAAAGAACTGCAGACGCTGGTTTAAATTGAAGATAGACACAAAATGCTGGATTAACTCAGCGGGACAGGCAGCATCTCGAGACCCCTTCATCAGACTGATCAGACTGAAGAAGGGTCTTGACCCGAAACGCCACCCATTCCTTCTCTCCAGAGATGCTGCCCGTCCCGCTGAGTTACTCCAGCATTTTGCGTCTATCTGCAGTTCCTTCCGACACATTCTGTTTTAATAACATCATTCTTTTGGTAGGAATACAACTATTGCACTGTGGCAGAACTATCTGTAATAACTTTCTCACTTCTGAATCGATTGTGCAGTTGTCAAAAGATGCCAAGCTGAAAGAAAATGCATTGTTTAAGCAACAAAGCTGATTCACATTTAATTTAATTGTGTAACAAATGCTGTCTGTATCTTTTTTCTATAGTTTCACGGAAGCAATGAAGATTCAGCCAAAGATTCAACTCCTTGATAGCCCTGCAGGTTTTTACATGGGCTCTGGCATTTTACTGATAGGCACCATCTTTGTCATGAGCAGCTTCTTTGCACTGGGATTCGTTGGGACATTTTTAGGTGAGACAATTATATCTTACTTTTGCTGTTATGATACCCAAACAAGTTGGGGTTTAATATTAAGTTCATCTTCTCTGATTTAAACATTTTACAATTGAGTTGTGTCTACTTGATATGATCTCTATTCTTCTTCTTATCGAGTCCACACACAGGATTAGAAGTTGTTCAGCCAGAGCTGAACACACTTCTCGGCATCTGCACACAATGGCGTGTGTCTTGTCGCTTCTTGTTCTTCTTGTGCGTGGTGGTGGAAAGATTGGTGGAAACAGGGCTGCGACGTGAACGCTCTTTCCTTGACCCCATCTCCATTGCAAGTTTAGTTTAGTTTACTGTAGAGATACAGCGCAGAAACAGGCCCTTCGGCCCGTCGGTTCCGCACCGACCAGCGATCCCCGCACATTAACACTATCCTACACACACTGGGGACAATTTTTACATTTACCAAGCCAATTAACCTACAAACCTGTGCGTCTTTGGAATGTGGGAGGAAACCGAAGATCTCAGATAAAACCCACGCAGGTCACGGGGAGAAGGTACAAAAGCTTTACAGACTGCACCCGCAGTCGGGTTCAAACCCTGGTCTCAGGCGCTGCAAGCACTGTAAGGCACCAACTCTACCGCAGTGCCGCAAATGCATATTCACATTTTTTTAGGGGACCGGCCAGGGTTAAAATAGTGCTCCCAGGCAAATTACAGGATGGCTAATATGTACTTGTTATAAGGTAGACACGAAATGCTGGAGGAACTCAGCGGGACAGGCAGCATCTCTGGAGACAAGGAACGGATGACGTTTCGGTTCGAGACCCTTCTTCAGACTGATCGTGTACTTAGTATATATTATTTAACAAATAATTGTACGTTTTGAATTATCTGCCCGTATTTTTTTTCCAGCTTTCTGCAACGGAGAATTATTTTTTTTCAATGAAATATGAAGTTAGCTGCATTGAAGTCATCCTTGCAATTCTAACACAAATTCCACTTCAGTGGCACAAAAGTATATTGTTCCCTTAGCAGTAGAGCATTGAGACAATTTATACCTGTGGATGAATATCCCCATGGTCTTTTAACTACAAAGACATTTGACAGATTCATTTTTTTCCTCTGCTTTAAGGTCTGTTTTGATATGTAGCTATGTCTGATGGTATTTATTGTTTGCTACCTGCCACGTCACTCCTGATTTCATGCCTCCAGCAGAGACACAGCAAATGCTAAAGAGACAAAGCAAAGCGGTTATTAGATTGAATAATCCCCCGCAGTGCGGACTCATGCTTAACTGAGGTAAAAGAAGCCACAAGCGACTCCTCTTAGTGAAATTGTGTTTCACAGCGTGGATATAGGTCAATGATACCTAAGATACACGCAAAATGCTGGAGTAACTCAGCAGGTCGGGCAGCATCTCTGGAGAATGGGAGTACGTGACATTTCGGGTCGAGACCCTCCCTCGGACTCTGTGGGGGGGGCGGAGTAAGGTTTGAGTAGGTAAGCAAAGGTGATCGATTATTGGTGTGGTCTCGGATCAATGGTGCTTTTAGAGTCGCGTGTGTGACGTGCTGACACAGTAAAGTTCTATTTTGTACAAATAGTCCAGTAGAGTATTGGCATGTCCCCGATCCTCGATTAGCAAGTAATTAGGAAATGATCTACTGAGCCCGCATGCACGCAAGAGGCGCCATGTTTTGGTGTCATTTTCAAAGTTGCCGCTCTGTTACAGGCAAGTCCCAGGCTGGTGCGTGGCTTCCAGCCGTCTCCTTCCTTGCACGCCACATCCCTCTCATCGCCCGTCCTCCATTGTTCCCCAGGGGGCGCCTGCCGCAGCGGAAGGGCCTGTTGCCATGGTGTATCTCTAAACTCCCTTCCTAGCCCAACCTCCCTTCCATTGACTCCATTTATACCTCACGCTGCCTCGGCAAGGCCAGCAGCACAATCAAGGACGAGTCGCACCCCGGCCACTCCCTCTTCTCCCCTTTCCCATCAGGCAAGAGTTAGAGATGTGTGAAAACGCACACCTCCAGATTCAGGGACAGTTTCTTCCCAGCTGTGGGGAGAAGGCAAGAGCGGGGTACTGATTGGGGATGATCAGCCATGATCACATTGAATGGCGGTGCTGGCTCGAAGGACCGAACACCTATTGTATATTGTCTATTATATTATCTGTTATCAGGCAATTGAATCATCCTACCTCAACCAGAGAGCACTGCTGAACTATCTATCTGTTTGGTAACCCTCAGACTATCTTTGATGGAACTTTACTGGCTTTACCTTGTCCTAAACATTATTCCCTTATCCTGTATCTTTACGCTGCAAATGGCTCGATTGTAATCACATATTGTGTTCCCGCTGGCTGGTGAGCGCGCAACAAAAGCTTAACTAAACTAAACTAAACTAAACTAACTCTAAACTGAACAGTATCCACTATTATCAAAGCATGCGATAAGTCGGCATAATCTTTTTTTGTTTTGCAGAATTCTGGTTAAATCATGCACAATTTTTTTTTTAACAAAAATAAATTTAATCAATTATTACGAGAATAAAATGTAGAATACAAAACAATACCAACAAACCCACCACCTTAGTACAAAGTAAAACAAATATCCTTGAATATCAAATATACTGAGTATTGACCAACGATGTTACAATTTATATCTAGGGTACACTCCACCTCCCAGGGCGCCCGTGGGCAGCGCGTAGTCCCTCTCTAGTACCACCCGGGCGCAGACGTAACCCCGGGAAAGGGGCAGACGTGACGCGCGGATGGCCAGCTTGGCCAGGCCTAGGAGCAACCCAACCAGGACATCTTCAGCCCTGCCCTCTCCCCTACGCACAGGGTGTACTAATTGTTACTAATGAGATGAAGTGAGGGTGAGGCACTGGGTGTTGATTTTTCCTTTGCATTTTGAATGCAGAGTAATACACCGTGACGTAAAATGCCACGCACTGCCTCGCCTCAAGAATGAGACGACAGTCCACAGAATCCTGCATCGACATAATTTAAAAAAACCCCTGGTGCTGCTTGAATGAGGCCTAATTGCGTCTCACCTTTGAGCTATCCATCAGTCCAGTGGCAGGACTATCAGGTTACCATGGAAACAGCCAAGCAACAGAACAGAATGACGTGAAGGGAAGAGTTAATCTTTCTGCAGGCTCATGCGGAGTATTTGCTGTAAGGTGTTAGAACAGTAAAGTGTTGGAACAACAAGCATAAAAACTACAAAGAACCCATAAGAGTTTTAGTTTAGTTTAGAGATACAGCGCGGAAACAGGCCCTTCGGCCCACCGAGTCCGTGCCGAACAGCGGTCCCCGCGCACAAACATTGGCCTACACGCACTAGAGACAATTTACAATTTTACCGAAGACAATTAACCTGCGTTAACTGATCGATGGTCAGTGGACAGAGGGGCCTGTTTCCATGCTGTGTCCCTAAACAACCCCTAGGACATCACTGCTGGGGGCGACAGGGACGTGGCGGTAGAGTTGCTGCCTTCCTGCGGCAGAGACTAAGGTTCGACCCTGACAACGGGTGCTGTCTGTACAGAGTTTGTACGTTCTCCCTGTGAGCGTGTGGGTTTGCTCCGGTTTCCTCCTGCACTCCCACTGGTTTGTAGGTTAATTGGCTTCTGTAAATTGTAAATTGTCCTTGTGTGGGATAGTGCTTGGGTACACGGTGATCACTGGTCGGCACAAACTTGGTGGATTAATGGGCCGGTTTCCACGCTCCATCTCTGAAGTCTAATGTCTAAAAGTGTGAGACAGCTGCAAAATGTTGCAGTTGAACAAGCTAGGATATTTATAATTAGAAACATAGAAACATAGAAAATAGGAGCAGGAGTAGGCCATTCGGCCCTTCAAGCCTGCACCGCCATTCAATATGATCATGGCTGATCATCCAACTCAGTATCCCGTACCTGCCTTCTCTCCATACCCCCTGATTTCTTTAGCCACAAGGGCCACATCTAACTCCCTCTTAAATATAGCCAATGAACTGGCCTCAACTACCTTCTGTGGCAGAGAATTCCACAGATTCACCACTCTCTGTGTGAAAAATGATTTTCTCATCTCGGTCTTAAAAGACTTCTTCCTTATCCTTAAACTGTGACCCCTTGTTCTGGAGTTCCCCAACATCGGGAACAATCTTCCTGTATCTAGCCTGTCCAACCCCTTAAGAATTTTGTAAGTTTCTATAAGATCCCCCCTCAATCTTCTAAATTCCAGCCACGTCTATCCAGTCTTTCTTCATATGGAAGTCCTGCCATCCCAGGAATCAGTCTGGTGAACCTTCTCTGTACTCCCTCTATGGCAAGAATGTCTTTCCTCAGATTAGGAGACCAAAACTGTACGCAATACTCCAGGTGTGGCCTCACCAAGACCCTGTACAACTGCAGTAGAACCTCCCTGCTCTTGTACTCAAATCCTTTTGCTATGAATGCCAACATACCATTCGCTTTCTTCACAGCCTGCTGCACCTGCATGCCTACTTTCAATGACTGGTGTACCATGACACCCAGGTCTCGTTGCATCTCCCCTTTTCCTAATCGACCACCATTCAGATAATAGTCTACTTTCCTGTTTTTGCCACCAAAGTGGATAACCTCACATTTATCCACATTATACTGCATCTGCCATGCATTTGCCCACTCACCCAACCTATCCAAGTCACCTTGCAGCCTTCTAGCATCCCCTCACAGCTAACACTGCCCCCCAGCTTCGTGTCATCCGCAAACTTGGAGATGTTGCATTCAATTCCCTCATCCAGATCATGAATATATATTGTAAATTCTGACACAGTACTTGATAAACCATCGCTATAATCTCAAAAGTCTAATTTAGTTTTAGTTTACACATACATTACGGAAACAGGCCCTTCAGCCAATTGAGTCCACACCGACTTGCGATCCCCACACATTAACACACTTGGGACAATTTGACAGTTAGATCAAGCCAATTAACCTACAAACCTGTACGTCTTTGGATTGTGGGAGGAATCCGAAGACCTCGGAGAAAACCCACGCTAGTCCCGGGGAGAACGTACAAACTCCGCACAAACAAGCACGAGTAGTCAGGATCGAACCTGGGTGTCTGGCGCAGCGAGGCAGTAGCTCTCTCGCTGCCTCACCGTGCTGCCCTTCTACGCTTCAAAGCCAGAGCTTCAATATTTTATTACTGTGTTGAACTCCCCTCCTCCCACCACCCCAAACAAAGCCATCTTATCAACCACTAAAAAGGATGACTTGGAAAACAAAAATCCAAATAGCTGCAATCCTGCAGGGGCCATTCAGCTGCAGGCAAATGCAATTGAAAAGAAGGAACAATTAGCTAATGGTTCTGTCTGGATCTGAAGTTTACATGCACAAAAACGAAGGAGATGGCGGTTGACTTCAGGAGGGCGGGAAAACAACGCCATACACCTCTGCACATCGATGGAGCTGATGTGGAAAGGGTCAGCAGTGTGAAGTTCCTAGGACTCCACCTGTCCGATGACCTGACATCCACGACCAACACCACAGCACTGGTCAAGAGCGCCCAACAGCGATCACACCCTCTCCGTAGACTACGGAAAGCAGGTCTCCCCACTGCACACCTACGAACTTTTTATAGGGGGACAATCGAGAGCACATTAACCTACGGCATCACTTCCTGGTTCGGGAGCTGCAAGGCGTACGAACGGCACCAACTGGACAGGATTGTGAAGACCTCCAGCAGGATTATTGGTGCTCCACTCCCTTTCCTGCTGGACATATACAGGAAGAGATGTATCAGCAGAGCCATCTCCATCATCAAAGACCCCTACCACCCATCGCATCACATATTCTCCATCCTGCCATCTGGGAAGAGGTACAGGAGCATCAGCTGCAAAACCAGCAGGATGCTCCTCAGCTTCTTCCCGCAGGCTATAAGACTGATAAACGGACTTTGCCCCCTGCCAAAGTATCGCGCACCAACCACCAACCTGGACACACTGAAGCAGAGCCATTGTCGTGCCGCTGCCAATTGGAACTCATGATATATGTATTTTTAATTTTTATTTCTATTTGTGTTTTACCGCACACTGAATGGACACTGGCTGAGCAACATTTTTTCGTTTCCTCTGGGTGTGTAAGTACTCAGGAAAAATGATAATAAAGATATACAATACAATACAATACAATATCTGTCTTCATAGTTGGCCAAATTGCTTTAGGAGAATTGAGATATTTCGAGATATTCCCAGAAATAAAATATTTTTTATCCTAAAGCTATCAATAAAAGCAATGATGTGGAATGAGACATGATTCAGTAAACACTATCCATGAACCTCTTTTCAAATGTTCTCTTTTTTTTCTCTCGTACATCTGCAAAGGAATACTACGCGCAATTGTACATGTATTTTCAGAGAACATTATTGAAACGTAGAAAATAGGTGCAGGAGTAGGCCATTCGGCCCTTCGAGCCAGCAGCGCCATTCAATGTGATCACGGCTGATCATGCAAAATCAGTATCCCGTTCCTGCTTTCTCCCCAGATCCCTTGATTCAGTTCGCCCGAAGAGCTATATCTCTCTCTTGAATATGTCCAGTGAATTGGCCTCTACTGCCTTCTGTGGCAGAGAACTCCACATATTCGCAACTCTCTGGATGATTTTTTTTTTCCTCATCTCAGTCCTAAATGGCCTACTCCAACCAGTCTGAAGAAGGGTCTCGACCCGAAATGTCGCCTATTCCTTCGCTCCATTGATGCTGCCTCACCCACTGAGTTTCTCCAGCATTTTTGTCTACCCCTTATTCTTAAACTGTGACCTCTGGTTCTAGACTCATCCAACATTGGGAACATTTTTCCTGCGTCTAGCCTGTCCAATCCCTTAAGAATTGTACATATTTTATGATCCCCTCTCATCCTCCTGAATTGCAGTGAATATGTCCAGTCAATCCATTCTTTCATCGTATGTCAGTCCCGCCATCCCGAATTATGAATGAACATAAATTCTTTTTTTTTTTTTTCTTAAGTATTTTTATTATAGAAACATAATAATAACAAAGTACATTATTTTGCATTGCTAAAAATACATGATATTAATGATATATTCATACTCTTAATAATATTTGTATTATCATTGATTTTTAAATTTAAGACTATATATTTTATATAATTGAAAATACATAATATTAATGATAAATTCATACTATTAGTAATATTTGTATTATCGTTAATTTTAAAATTTAAGACTATATATTTTATACAATTGAAAATACATAATACTAATAATACCTTCATGATATTAATGATATATTCATACTATTAATGATATTTGTATTATCATTGATTTTAAAATTTAAGACTATATATTTTATATATTTGAAAATACATGATATTAATAATACCTTCATGATATTAGTACTGTTTATATTCTTATTAGTATTAAAAATTTAAGATTATATGTTTCTATACATTTTTCTAAATTTTTTTTAAAGGTAGGAAAAGATAGAGAAAAAGAGTGTAAGAAGTATGATGGTGAATGAACATAAATTCTAATGTGCCTCTTCCCAAGTTATTATGGTTCACATGAAAATGTGTTCTTGAGTCTTTAGAGATACTGCATGGAAACAGGTCCTTCGGCTCACCGTGCCAACCAGCGATCATCCTGTACATTAAGCTACACACTATTTTTTACAACTTGTCGAGGAAAATTAATTTTCAAACGTGTACATCTTTAGGATGAGGGATTAAACTGTAGCTCCTGGCAAAAACCGATGTAGTCACAGGGAGAATGTACGCATTCCGCGCAGACAGCACCTTTAATCAGGATCGAACCCGGGTCTCTGGTGCCGTGAGGCAGCTACTCGACCGCTGTGCCACTGCGTCACTGCGCCACCCTTCTCTTGACCGTATTTACGATAACAGCATTTAAAAGGCACCTGGACAGGTACAGGGATAGGAAAGGTTTAGAGGGATGTGGGCCAAACGCAGGCAAATGGGACGAGCTTAGATGCAGCATCGTGGTGGCACGGACAAGTTGGGCTGAAGGGCCTGTTTCTGCGTTGCATGACTATAGTTGTATGATACGAGTGGGATAAATTGGGATTAATGTAGGATTGATCTAAGTGATTGCTTGGTGGGTAGTGATGAAGGGTCTGTCTCCATGCTTTACTTTACTTTAGGGACACAGCGTGGAACAGGCCCTTTGGCCCACTGAGCCTGCGCTGACCAGCGATCACCCCCTCACCAGCTGCATCCTACACGCTAGGGACAATTTACCGAAGCCAGTTGTTGCACCACTGAGCTACCCTTACAGATGTAAAGCGTCAAGTAAAGGTTAATGTGTGCTATGTACTGATACCAAAGTTCTACTCAAGACATTCAAGAACAAAAGAACCAGTGTAATCAAAATGATAGGGGGAAATGTGAATACACAACAATCCTGACTTACATGTAAACAGACTATGAAAATACAAATTCATTGCCAAAATCTTCAAGTTTTGCAATGCTTAAATATAGGTGGAAGATTGAAGTACTAAAAAGACAAGAAATCAATATGTAAATATTTTCAAATACAGATAAGGATTATGTAACCGTAATGTGTGCAAGTTATTATATCCAAACAGAACCAAGTCTACCTTTAATGTTCATTTAAAGTTGTACAAAAATGTATTGCCTAAGGGAAATTTAACTCGAGTGAAGTCCAAACCACGAGTATTTGAGATAAAATTGCGTAACCATTTTATTGCTAAATAGAACATTTTAGTTTAATAGAAGATTGAAATGTACAAAAGATAGGCACAAAAAGCTAGAGTAATTCAGTGGGTCAGGCAGCATCTCTGGAGAAAACAACATCTCTGAAGAAGGGTCTCGACCCGAAAAGTCTCCTGTTCCTTTTCTCCAGAGATGCTGCCTGTCCCGCTGAGCTTTTTGCGTCCATCTTCGGTTTAAACCAGCATCTGCACTTCCTTCCTACACATTGAAATGTACAAATCGATTACAATTCTATAATTTGATGTTCAATAACAGAGCAAAAATGAACCAAAAACTGTAGTAAACTATAACAAGTTTGGATAGCTGGAAATTTGTCCGTCTGAAAGATTAGCACTAAATCTGAGCCGTGTTTAAATCTACCACAGTCCTGCACACAATTTACAATTTTACAGAAGCCAATGAACCTACAAACCCGCACGTCATTGGAGTGTGGGGGGAAAGCGGAGGACCCGGAGCAATCCCATGGGGTGGTGGGGAGAATGTGCAAGCTCTGTACAGACAGCACCTGTAGCCCGGGTACGTCAGTACAAGTGGCAATAAACAAAACTAAAGTTGTGGGAATCCTGTGCCAAATAATGAGTAGACAGTAGGAGTAGTGGCTGCAGATGTGGAGATGCGGGCTACCTGGTGAGTTATCCCTTCAGGGAAGAAGCTATGCAAGTTTCTAACCTGTTCTTTCAAGTATTGTCTGCACCAGAGGACTGAATGTTCTTTCTGTGTATCTCTCGGGCATTCCATTCACCCTTGACGTCACCAGTACCTTTTCTTTTTCATCACCTTATCAACGTGGAGTTGCAACACTTTGCCCAGCGCAGATAATGAGATGGTGATCGTTCGAGGAGCCAAGGTTGGAAGCATTTCACATTGGATAATACTTTGGCACCAGCAGTCTGTACTTAGGCACGACAGACCACGAGAAGCAAATCTACCAGGAGGCTGCTCATACGCTCATTTTGCTCTGGAGGACCATACCAAGATACAAGATACAAGATACAAGATACATTTATTTGTCACATGTGCCAGATGGCACAGTGAAATGTGATTACCATACAGCCATAACAATGCCCCAAGATGTCAGCTAACATTATCAAAGACTCACACCAGCCTGGCCACCCTATCAACTCGTTGCTACCATCTCCAAGAAGATACAGGAGCCTTCAGATTCTCAAAAAGAATTTAATTGTGCAGATGCCCAATGCGACAAATGACACACCTTATTGGACTAATTGGACAACCTTCTCAGGGCGGGTAGTTTAGTTTAGTTTAGTTTAGAGATACAGCACCTGCGGCCCACCGAGTCACAAGTTCATAAGGAATAGTAGAAACTAGTCTACTCCGCCATTCAATCATGTACTGTGTCTATCTCTGCCGTATAAATATCCATTGACTTGGCCTCCACACCCTTCTGGGGCAAAGAATTCCACTCATTCACCACCCCCTGACAAAATAAATTTCTCCTCATCTCCTTTCTAAAAAAAGCCCTTTAATTCTGAGTCCGCACCGACCAGCGATCCCCGCACATTAACACTACCCTACACACACTGGGGACAATGTCACAGTTATACCCGGCCAATTAACCTACAAACCTGGACATCTTTGGAGTGTTGGGGGGGAAACCGAAGATCGCGGAGAAAACCCACGCAGGTCACGGGGGCGAGAATGTAAAAAACTCCGTACAGACAAGCACCCGTGGTCGGGATCGAACCGGGGTCTCTGGTGCTGCAAGGTAGCAGCTTTACCGTTCCATTGCCTCCAGATACAGGATCAGTTCCTTCCCATTGAATATCAAACTGATGAATCACCCTGCACAAACCTAACCACAACCCTAAATCAGCACTGAGCCACTATTGATCTTGCCCTACTAGGGCTGCACAACGTACTGTACATCGCCTTGAGCTAATAAGGCGCGCCTAGAATAGCTGATCATTTAAAGTATACATACTTGTTATGATGTTGCTGGTAATGTACCTGTAAAGCTGCAACAAGTAACTATTTCATTGATCTGATCCCGGAACACATGACAATTAAACGCTCTTGTCGCTTAACTTTCAACTCCCCAGCCTATGCACGCGGCACGGTGGCGCAGCGGTAGAGTTGCTGCCTTACAACGCTCGCAGCGCCAGAGACCCGGGTTCGGTCCCGTCTACGGGTGCTGTCTGTACGGAGTTGGTACATTCTCCCCGTGACCGCCTGGGTTTTCTCCGAGATCTTCGGTTTCTTTCCAAAGACGTACAGGTTTGTAGGTCAATTGGCGTGGTGTAAGTGCAACTTGTCCCCATTGTGTGTGTAGGCAACTTACGATAGTGTTAATGTGCGGGGGATCACTGGTTGGTGCGGACTCAGTGGGCCGAAGGGTCTGTTTCTGCGCTGTATCTCTAAACTAAACTAAACTAAACTATTGAAGACAAGATTTAGCAAGACGGCAACTAACAATGGCGTACTGTAAAAACCTGGCTCTCGGGTGGCACTATGAAATTTTCACAAAGCTCAATGAGGTGACTTCATTTTTTGCTCCACATAAATGTTGCATGTTAAATAATGGCAATGATGATGGTGATGATGATGATGTTTTATTGTCACACGTGAAAGGACACAGTGAGATTCTTTGTTTTTCATACCAAAGGTATGCAAAGAGTCGCTACATAAAGGGCACCAACAAAGTAACAAGTATCCCGTTTGAACACAAACCATTTTTAACACATTCCATTTGTGCTCCCCCCTTAGTTCTTGGCCGTCCCCCCACACACGCCATCCACGCACATTCGCCCGCCTGATGTTATATCTGCTCCAGCCTGGTCCACACACGTACAAGATCAATGCCATTCCGGAGGCATTGCCTGTCGAGCAGGAGGACCACATGTGATACTTTTACTGAAACAATAATGCTACGCTGCCCTTATGAAATGATAGATTTAGGATGACAACGCAAAACAGGCAGGAACAAATTGGCAGCTGCAGCGGAAATATTCCACATCTACTGTATGTAATTCGCAGCCTGAAGCAAAGGCCTTTGTTCCCCAATCACTAATTCCATCCCTTTTCTCCAGGCATCCGTCCGAATCCAATTCACACTCTGAGACGTACTTGCAGCCACGAGACCATTCCGTTATCTGCTTTCACTTTTGCACCACATCCCAACTCCCCGCTCCTGCCTCTGCTGCCGGAGGTCTCATCCAGGCGTGTGGGGGGGGGGGATTGTGAGAATTTTCCAACGGACCTTTGGCTGCTCTCCATCATTCCGCCTTCCGTTGACACACACGCCATCCAAACCGCTACTTTCCAGTCTCGTGTTAGATTCCAATCACATCCACTGCCCCTACTGACGTACGATAGCTCGCCACTAAATAACAGCTCGATTGTAAAGTTCTTTTATTTGCACTCCATTCCTCAGCCCTCTCTCTCTTCTCATCTTTTTATAACCTGCAACAATTCTACTCCGCCAATATGACCCACTGGACCCAGCCTTACCTTTCAACCTTTGATGAAGCTTTTGGCCATCCAGCCTCATATCTTCTTTACTCTAGACTTTGGAGATACAGCGCACAAACAGGCCCTCGGGCCCACCCAGTCCACGCCGGCCAGTGATCACCCCGTACACTAGCACTATCCTACACACAAACTAACACTATCCTACACACAAATTAACCTACAAACCTACAGATAAACACAAAATGCTACAGTAACTCAGTGGGATGGGCAACATCTCTGGATAGAAGAAATGGGTGATGTTTCGGGTCGAGACCTTTCTTCAGACTGACACGTATACCTTCAATCCAGAGATGCTGCCTGTCCCACTGAGTTACTCCAGCATTTTGTGCCTCTCTTCGGAGTAAACCAGCATCTGCAGCTCCTTCCTACACATTTAAACTAGAAACCTGCGTGTCTTGGGAGTGTGGGAGGAATCCAGAGCAGTCGGAGAAAACCCACGCAGGTCACGGGGAGAGCGTACAAACACCACACAGACAGCACCTGTGGAGAGGATTAAACCCAGGTCTCTGGCCCTGTGAGGCAACTACTCTACCACTCTGCCACTGTGCCACCTTTTTTTGAAATGACTAATTGTTAAAGTTTGTTGGGTTAAGTTTAATTGAAGCACATTGGGTTGTTTTCCTACAGTAGGAATGCTACTTAAGTGCAGGTGATGCTAATGATTGTTATCCGAAGCCTAGTGTTGAATAATTGCCTATTTCTTCCAAAAAAAACCCAAAGTCTTCAAATTGTGAAAGTGAAATAACAAAACCAAAATTCGCTCGAAACACTCGGCAGACCAGGGAGCATCCATGGAGAGAGATACAGAGTTGTGTTAAATTATGCCATCCGCATGTATTGCATGCGACATACGTCATACATAGGGCGGTACAGTGGCGCAGCGGTCGAGTTGCTGTCTTACCGCGCCCTGAGGAGGTGGGAGATTGCGTGGTCCGCCCTGTTTCGACGAATGCAATCAACCCGGCGTGCACAATCAAATAAGATCAAATAGAACAAGTTGTCCGACAACTTTAGGCTGTGCACGCCACACGCAAGAAGAAGAAGAAGAAGCGTCTTGAGACCCGGGTTCGATCCAGACTACGGGTGCTGTCTGTACGGAGTTTGTACGTTCTCCCTTTGACCACGTGGGTTTTCTCCAGCTGCTCCAGTTTCCACCCACTTTCCAAAGATGTGCGGGTTTGGAGGTTAATTGGCTTCCGTAAATTGTCCCCAGTGTGTAGGATAGAACTAGTGTGAACGGGAAGGAAGGAACTGCAGAGGCTGGTTTTCACCCAAGATAGACTGAAAAATGCTGGAGTAGCTCGGCGGGACAGGCGGCATCTCTAGAGAGAAGGAATGGGTGACGTTTCAGGTCGAGAGCCTTCTTCAGACTCCTCAGATTCCTACTCTCCAGAGATGCTGCCTGTCCCGCTGAGTTACTCCAGCATTTTGTGTCTGTCTTTAATCTCAATGGGTGATCGATGGTCAGTGCAGATGCATGGCCGAAGAGCCTGTTTCCACGCTGTATCTCTAAATTAAAGGGGCCGCACGATGGCGTATTTGTAGAGTTGCTGCCTTTCAGCGCCAGAGACCTGGGGTTCGATCCTGACTACGGGCGCTGTCTGTACAGAGTTTGTACGTTCACCCCGTGAACAGATGGGTTTTCCCTGGGTGCTCCGATTTCCTCCCTCACTCCAAACATGTACAGTTTTGTAGGTTATAGACAATAGACAATAGGTGCAGGAGTAGGCCATTCGGCCCTTCGAGCCAGCACCGCCATTCAATGTGATCATGGCTTATCATCCCCAATCAGTACCCCGTTCCTGCCTTCTCCCCATATCCCTTGACTCCGCTATTTTTAAGAGCCCTATCTAGCTCTCTCTTGAAAGCATCCAGAGAACCTGCCTCCACGGCCCTCTGAGGCAGAGAATTCCACAGACTCACCACTCTCTGTGAGAAAAAGTGTTTCCTCGTCTCCGTTCTAAATGGCTTACTCCTTATTCTTAAACTGTGGCCCCTGGTTCTGGACTCCCCCAACATCGGGAACATGTTTCCTGCCTCTAGCGTGTCCGAACCCTTAACAATCTTATATGTTTCAAGGTTAATTGGCTTTGGTAAATAAATTGTCCCTCGTGTGTAGGATAGTGCTGGTGTACGGGGAGCGCTGGTCGGCATGGACTCGGTGGGCAGAAGGACCTGTTTCCCTGCAGTATCTCTAAAGCTAAAACCATAAAACGTAAACCCAACGAAGACTAAGCTGCACACGCTCCTGCATGGACCACTACAATTTCAGAAGCTTTACGGTACATGTAGAGGAGAAAAAAACACATTTCCTATTTTTACCACTGGAGGCATATTGTTACGCTCTGTTTATGAAATTATAGATTATGAGGATGACAGTGGAAAACAAACTAGAACAAATGGACAGCTGTGAGGGAAATATTCTACATCTATAATATTGTACTGCCAGAAGCTCTGTTCCCTGGTCACTAATTCCAATCGTTTAGCCAGGCGTTCGTTCGAAACCAAAGGACCCTTTGAGATGTTCTTCCAGCGCGAGTCGATTCCATCACCTATTTTCATTTTTATACGATACACAACTCCGCCACAAACCCTGCTGCGGAATATCTCGTGCAGGCCTTTGGGGGGTTGATGTGATTTTTTTTTCCGATTGATTTGTGGCTGGCCGCCATTGCTCCATACCCTCCGGGCCCGGGCGATCGTCCAAACCCACTGCTTTCCACTATCATGCTCCATTCCACTTACTCATCCCCTGCCCTTGTTGACCTCCATTGGCCTTCATGAGTCAGAGCATTGAGTGTAGAAGTTGGGTGGTCATGTTGCAGTTGGATAAGACGTTGGTCAGGCCGCATTTTGAGTATCGTGTTCAGTTCAGGTCGCCGTGTTTTCAGAAAAAGGCTGTCAAGCTGAAAAGGGCACAGAGAAGATTGACGAGGATGTTGCCAGGACTAGAGGGTCTGAGCTGCAGGGAGAGGTTGAGTAAGCTGGGTCTCTATTCCTTGGAACGCAGGGGGTTGAGGGGTGATCTTTTAGAAGTGTATAAAATCATGAGAGGAATAGAGCGGGTAGATGCATAGAGTAGGGGAATCAAGGATCAGAGGACATTGGTTTAAGGTGAAGGGGAAAAGATTTAATCTGAGGTTAACTGTCATTAAAAAAAATGATATTTCCTTAATTTTAGTTTAGTTTAGAGAAACAGGCTCTTTGGCCCACCGCGCCTACCAGCAGTCCCGTACTCCAGCACTATCCTGCACACCACTGACAATTTAAAGTTTTACTGAAGCCTCGTGTAGATGGGACATGTTGGTTGGTGTGGGCAAGTTGGGCCCAAGAAACTGTCTCCACGCTGTATAACTCTGTGACAATATGACTCCAATTAACCTACAAACCTGCACGTCTTTGGAATGTGGGAGGAAACCGGAGCATCCAGAGAAAACCCACGCAGTCACAGGGAGAACGCACACACTCTGTACAGACAACAACCGTCAGAGCGGTCAATTTGTTCTAGTTTGTTTTCCACTGTCATCCTCTTAATCTATAATTTCATAAATAGAGCCTTCAGTAGAAAAATAGAAAATGTGTTTTTTTCTCCTCGATGTGTACCGTGAAGCTTCTGAAATTGTAGTGGTCCGTGCTGGAGCGCGTTTAGCTCCGTCTTCGTGAGTTTAAGTTTTAGTTTTAGCTTTAGAAATACAGTGCAGAAACAAGCGCTTTGCCCACCGAGTCCGCGCCGACCAGCGATCCCCGCACACTAGCACTATCCTACACACAAGGGACAATTTATTTACCAAAGCCAAATTAACCTACACACCTGTACATGTTTGGAATGAGGGAGGAAATCGGAGCACCCGGGGAAACCCACGCTCTCTGTACAAACAACACCCGCAGTCGGGATCGAACCTGGGTCTCTAGCGCTGCAAGGCAGCAACTCTACCGCTGCTACGCCGTGCCGCCCCATATTCTGGAAAGACTCAGCAGGTTAGGCAGCTTCTGTGGAGTTGACCTTTTAGTTCAGTGACTATCAGTTGCCCCCTGACCACCTGAGTCTTTCTCACATGTTCTGAATCCATTGCCTATTTCTTTCACCTCAACCTATCAACCCTTTCAACCAAGATATTTTTTTTCTTTATCTTGCCTCTTTTCTCTGATGCCCATTTCTTTATAAAAACCTCCTGTAATTTCGTTTGACTGTTTCGACTAAAATGGGAAAGCCAATGTTGATGCATTGTTTGTTAGTGTAAAACTATCATGCTTTTAATGCAAGACTTTGAATCCATAGGTGGCCGTGTTAATTAATGTTAAGGGTAGTTGAGGCCAATTCATTGGCTATATTTAAGAGTGAGTTGGATGTGGCCCTTGTGGCTAAGGGGATCAGAGGGTATGGAGAGAAGGCAGGTACGGGATACTGAGTTGGATGATCAGCCATGATCATATTGAATGGCGGTGCAGGCTCGAAGGGCTGAATGGCCTACTCCTGCACCTAATTTCTATGTTTCTATGTTTCTATGTTAACTGAGAAACTGAGCAGATCAACAAACAACGCAAGTTGTTCTGCTGCATAAAATATAGAGAAATGTGGCTGAAAGATAGTTTAAAGGTTATTATTATTGTTATTATTATTATTAAGCTTTATTACAGACTCAATGTCCAGATAAAATACACCATTACATAGAATACATTGCATATAAAAACACAATAAATTTCATATAAAAGCTTAGTAAATTACTTGTAAGAGCACCATAAATTATATACAAAAACACAATACATGGTTTAAGATGCAGAATAAAAAAAAGATCAGTGTCCCACAACGAGACAACTGATAATTTGGGCATACCTTGAGGGAAGGGTTTCGGCCCGAAACGTTGCCTATTTCCTTCGCTCCATAGATACTGCTTCACCCGCTGAGTTTCTCCAGCATTTTTGTCTCTCTAATAATTGGGCAGCCGGTTTTTACAACAAAGGCTGCAAAACAATGTTGTCCAATGTTACGTTTGGTTTTAAGGCCAAGATATATTATATTTCACTCATTGTCAGTGAACCTCTGTGCATCTGGGCTCAAGTATCTGGATGTGAATGTGGCCACTCATTAGACAAACAGTTCAAAACTAGGAGAGAAAAGATGCTGTTAAATGTGTACTAAATGCAATTTGGTTTTTGAGTTACGGCGTGGAAACAGGCCCTTCGGCCCGCCGAGTCCATGCCGACCAGCGATCCCTGCATGCCAAGACTACCCTACACACACACTCGGGACACTTTACAATTAGATCAAACCAATTAACCTACAAACCTGTACATCTTTGAAGTGCGCGAGGAAAGCAGAGCACCCGTAGGAAACCCACGCTGGTCACGGGGAGAACGTACAAACTCCGTACAGACAGCACCCGTAGTCAGGATCGAACCCGGATCTGCGCCACGGTGATGAATGAGCTCCAAAACAAGGTCTTGTCTAGTACACAGACTGCACCGGGAATAGTGTGCCTGAATTAAATCCTCCAGTATCCCCTCTCTCTCTGTCCTTCCCCCACTAGTACCAGCTTCCCTGTCATTCTGCTGTGTTTCACTGTCTGTATTGGTCTGAAGAAGGGTCTCGACCCGAAACGTCACCTATTCCTTTTCTCCAGGGATGCTGCCTGACCTGCTGAGTTACTCCAGCTTTTTGTGTCCATCTAGGGTTTAAACCAGCATCTGCAGTTCCTTCCTACACAAAAGACACAAATTGCTGGAGTATCTCAGCTGGTCAGGCAGCATCCCCGGAGAACTTGGATAGGTGACGTTTCCAATCGGAACCCTTCTTCAGACTGGAACCCGAAACGTCACCTATCCATGTTTTCCAGGGATGCTGCCTGTCCCGTCCAGTTACTCCAGCATGTTGTGTCTGTCTTCACTTATTTACCACCTTCCCCACATCCAACAATGGACCATTGTGGGCTCCACCTCTCTTTGATCATCGTAGGTTTTTGCATGTCTTTCATTCATTTGTTCTATGCTCCACCTACATCTCTCGTTTCCCTCTCCCCTGACTCTCAGACTGAAGAAGGGTCTCAGGTCAAAACGTCACTTATTCCTTCTCTCCAGAGATCCAGCTGCCTGACCGGCTGAGTTGCTCCAGCTCTTTGTGTCTGCCTCCAGTATGGAGAGTTGGCCAGATACCCGCATTTTAAATTTCAAGCATGTCTTGTATCTGTGGAATTTTCACATCAGCTTCTTCAGGCCTTGTGAGCAAGCTCCCGGAGGATCTGTAAACCATCCCATGACACTCACTCACTGGTTTAATATTCCTGGAGCTTTGATTGTATTTATAGATCAAACAACATCACAGAATCCAATTCATTTTAGGTCGGAAAGAACCGCAGATGCTGGTCTAAATCGAAGATATGTCTATAACTCAGCGGGGCAGGCGGCAACTCTGGAGAGGAGAAATGGGTGACGTTTCGGGTCGGGACCCTTTTTCATCTGAAAGAGGGTCTCGACCCGAAACGTCATCCGATTCTTTTACTTCATTTCTTTTTGTGGGATCTGGTTGTGGATAAATTAGCTGTCACATTTCCCCGAGTTTGTATTGTGACAAAATCTGCAAAACTATTTAGTGGATTTTAGCAAAGCATTTTGAAACAGTTGCTTCTTCGTATTTGTCACTTGTTTAATGTGAGAGTTTTCTTTTCCAACCATAATGAAAGTCCTGTTTCATGATCAATTTTTTCACACCAGCACATAAAACAAACTAGATATGGCAGTTTTATAATATACCATTTTATATATGGACTTGAATGAATGAATGAATGCTGCAGTATTGTTGCATGTACCTAGGTACAGTGAAATGTTTTGTTCTGCGTACAACCTCAGCGATACACAAGGCACTGACCAAGTTACAAAAGTACAGAAGATAGACACAAAACGCTGGAGCAACTCAGCGGGACAGGCAGCATCTCTGGAGAGAAGGAGCGGGCGATGTTTCGGGTCGAGACCCTTCTTCAGACCTTCTCTCCGAAAACGTTGCCTGTCCCGCTCCTGCATTTTACGCCGATCTTCGGTTTAAACCGGCATCTGCAGTTCCTTCCCGCACATTGCAAATGTACCGAACGGTCCTATCTACTGCCTGCTGCTGAATGTGCCCCCCCCCCTCAGCTCCCCCTTTGTTCCCTCCCCCTCCCCCCCCCCTGCAGCCCCCCCCTTTGTTCCTCCCCCTCCCCCTCCCCCTCCCCTCCTCAGCTCCCCCTTTGTTCCTCCCCCTCCCCCCCCCCCCCCCGTTCCCCCCTTTTGTTCCTCCCCCTCCCCCCCCCAGCTCCCCCTTTGTTCCTCCCCCTCCCCCCTCAGGCTCCCCCTTTGTTCCTCCCCCTCCCCCCCCCCCCTCAGCTCCCCTTTGTTCCTCCCCCTCCCCCCCCCCGTTCCCCCTTTGTTCCTCCCCCCTCCCCCCCCAGCTCCCCCTATGTTCCTCCCCCTCCCCTCCCCCCCCCAGCTCCCCTTTGTTCCTCCCCCTACCCCCCCAGCTCCCCCTTTGTTCCTCCCCCTCCTCCCATCAGCTCCCCCTTTGTTCCTCCCCCCCCCCCCAGCTCCCCCTTTGTTCCTCCCCCTCCCCCCCCCAGCTCCCCCTTTGTTCCCCCCCCCCAGTTCCCCCCTTTGTTCCTCCCCTCCCCCCCCAGCTCCCCCTTTGTTCCTCCCCCTCCCCCCCCCAGCTCCCCCTTTGTTCCTCCCCCTCCCCCCCCCAGCTCCCCCTTTGTTCCTCCCCTCCTCCCCCAGCTCCCCTTTTGTTCCTCCCCCCACCCCCCCCCAGCTCCCCCTTTGTTCCTCCCCTCCCCCCCCCCCCCACGCCGGGTTCCCTTTTGTTCTTGACGACCCCCCCAATTCCCACTTTGTTCTCTGTGGCCCCACCCCCACACTGGGGCACCTGTTGTTCTCAGCGCCCCTCCCCCCCACGCCGTGTCCCACCTTTGCTCGTGCCGGGCCCACCGGGCTGGTCCTCTATCGTGGGTCCACAGCGGGCCAGATTTAGATTGGGCTGTGGTGAAGGGGTGAATGTCACTGATTATATCGACACTCTTCACAGGAGACTACTTTGGAGTTTTGAAGGAAGCCAAGGTGCTGACGTTTCCCTTTAACGTTATGGAGAACCCTATGTACTGGGGCAGTACGCTAAACTACTTGGGCTTGGCTATCATGTAAGTATATGAATGTAAATCCGCAATGTATTCCCACTGTTTCTTGCTTTCTGCTCCCCAGTCCATTTCATTTCTTACTTTTCTTCAGATCAGCCTTAAAATCACCTTGCGATAAGTTATGAATGCTGTTTTGACCGCTCTAAGGCAGCCCGGTGCGCAGCGGTAGAGTTGCTGCTTTGCGGCGCTTGCAGCGCCAGAGACCCGGGTTCGATCCCGCCTACGGGTGCTGTCTGTACGGACAATCCCCCCGGGACCTGCGTGGGTTTTCTCCGAGATTTTCGGTTTCCTCCCACACTCCTAATACATATAGGTTTATAGGTTAATTGGCTTGGTTGGTGTTTGTGTAAATTGTCTCGAGTGTGTGTTAATGTGGGGGAGTTGTTGGTCAATAGACAATAGGCAAGAGGTGCAGGAGTAGGCCATTCGGCCCTTCGAGCCAGCACCGCCACGTGCTCATGGCTGATCATCCCCAATCAGTGCCCCGTTCCTGCCTTCTCCCCATATCCGTGACCTGCATGGGTTTTCTCCAATATCATAGATATCCTCCCACACTCCAAGTACGTGCAGGTTTGTGGGTTAATTGACGATGGAAATGTAAAAATAGACCTTAGTGCGTGTAGGGTAGTGCTAATGTGCGGGGATCGCTGGTCGGCACGGACTCGGTGGGCCGAAGGGCCTGTTGCCGCGCTGTATCTCTAAACTAAACTAAACTAGCATGATCAATCGGATCCAAATTTGTTCTTAATCTCAAAGTAATGACCAGTCCGTACAACAGTTGCTTTTTTCAGTTGCCAAGGTTATTGAATCCTTCTACTCCATTACTATATATATCACTCCCAAAAATCAATACCTGAAGATTGAAGCAGAACCCTGTTAACTCACTGACACTGGTCTCTGACACCGTTAAATCAATAGAGTTGCAAGTTATTGCAGTCCGCAGCTAAATCAGGTTGATCAGATGTATGTGACTCTTTATATGGTCATTAATAACAGAGCCATTGCAAAAAAAGTAAATCTTGTTCAAATGGTCTGCCCAAAAACACACATTTAAAAGCACAGATTGACATAATCTTTAAACTTTAACATGGCCGACTTGTTAAAGCAAGATCATTCAGGGCAGGATATCAACCTGCCATTGTTCACAGAGACAGGTAACATACAAACTTGCCATCACGTCTCACATCCATTGACAAGTCTGTTGTTTCGCTGAACAGCTTCACCTAAGCTGACCTGATCTCCCGGCTGCTAAACACTCTAGCTCCCGCTCCCATTCCCACACTGACCTCTCTGTCCTGGGCCTCGTCCACTGTCAGAGTGAGGCCACACGCCAATTGGAGGAACAGCACCTCATATTTCGCTTGGGCAACTTACAACCCAGCGGAATGAGTTTGATTTCTCTAACTTCAAGTAACCCTTGCTTTCCCTCTCTCTCCGTCCCTCCCCCACCCGAGTTCTCTGACTAGTTTCACTGTCCTCCTGATAAATGTTGCTGATTATATGCCTCGATGTCACCTTCCCCTCAGCCAACAAAGAACCATTCTACATGTCCTTGAGCATCTTCTGCTTTGATCTGTCATTTTCACACCTTCCCCTTCCATATCTCGAGTCTCCCTCTCCCCTGACTCTCAGTCAGAAGGAGGGTCTCGACCCGAAACGTCAGCCATTCCAGAAATGCTGCCTGTCCCGCTGAGTCACTCCAGCATTTTGCGTCTATCTTTTCGAGTATAGGAGCTGGGAGGCCATGTTACAGTTGTATAAGACGTTGGTGAGGCCACGTTTAGAGCATTTGGTGGAGAGGATCTGGACTCTAGAGTATTATGTTCAGTTTTGGTCACCCTGTTATGGGAAAGATGTTAAGCTGGAAAGTGTGCAGCGAAGATTTACGAGGATGTTGCCAGGACTCGAGGGCCTGAGCTATAGGGAGAGGTTGAGCAGGCTAGAACTCTATTCCTTTGAGCGGAGGAGGATGAGGGATGATCTTCGAGAGCTGTACGAAAATCATGAGGGGAATAAATTGTGTAAAAGCACAGAGTCTTTTACCCAAAAATAAGGGAATCAAGACCCCGAGGACATAGGTTTAAGATGAGGGGAGAAAGATTTAATGGGAACCTGAGGGGTAACTTTTATACACAATTGTTGGAGGGTGTATGGAACGAGCTGCCTGAGGAGATATTTGAAGCAGGTGCTATCACAATATTTAAGAAACATTTCGACAGGTACATGGATAGGATGGGTTGGAGGGATTTGGGCCAAACGCAGGCAGGTGGGACGTGTAGATGGGACATGTTGGCCGACATGATGCACAGGCATCGGCCAAGGTCAGCTTTGAACCCTGGTCTCTGGCGCTGTGAGGCCACGGGTCTAACGCCACGCCACTGTGCCACTCAGAGAAAAACTGTATCATTCTGGAGCAAGTTCCTCATTCAGTGAGGCTCCATCCCAAACCCCCTCGAGGACCTGTGTGTTTGAAGGAACTGCAGGTGCAGGTTTAAACCAAAGATAGACACAAAATGCTGGAGTAACTCAGCGGAACAGGCAGTGTTTCTGGAGAGAAGGAATGGGTGACGTTTCGGATCGAGACACTATTTCAGACTGAAACGTCGCCCATTCCTTCTCTCCAGAGATGCGGCCTGTCCCACAGCGGTGCAGCGGTAGAGTTACTGCCTCACAGCACCGGAGACCCGGGTTCGATCCCGACCACGGGTGCTGTCTTTAATAAGTCTGTACGTTCTCCCCGTGACCTGGGTGGCTTTTCTCCGAGATCTTCGGCTTCCTCCCACACTCCAAAGATGTACAGGTATGTAGGTTAATCGACTTGGTGTATGTGTAAATTGTCCCTAGTGTGTGTAGGATAGTGTTAGTGTGCGGGGATCGCTGGTCCCCAGGATAACATACGATGAGCGTTTGACGGCACTCGCTGGAGTTTAGAAGGATGAAGGGACACCTCATTGAAACTTGCCAAATAGTGGTTGGCCTGGATAGAGTGGATGTAGAGAGGATGTATCCAGAGTGGGAGAGTCTAAACCTCAGAATAAAAGGACGTTCCTTTAGAAAGGAGATGAGGAGGAATTTCTTTAGTTAGAGAGTGGTGATTCTGTGGAATTCATTGCCACAAATGGCTGCGGAGGCCAAGTCAATGGATATATTAAAGGCGGAGATTCGTGATCGATTCTTGATTGATCAGGGGGTCAGGGTTACGAGGAGAAGGCAGGAGAATGGGGTTGTGAGGGAAAGATAGATCAGACATGATTGAATGGCAGAGTAGACTTGATGGGTAGACTGACCCAATTCTGCTCCTTATCATCTTATGTGCGGAAGTATTTTTGACAAAGTGAAGGATTTTATCCCAAATCAATGGTATTGTCATTTGAGGCATATTTTGCTGTGTTTGAGGCTTATTTTGCTGTGTTTTGTTCAGCATCTTTAGTGATAGTTCAGTATTGTTCTAAATGTGATGTGCTTTGATGTTGAGTATGTGTGTCTAATTTTTTACTGGCTGCTTCACAGATAGTACTTCCAGTTCTCTTTGAAGTTAATGAAGTTGTAACTGAACGCACACATATTATTCCACTCGTCGCCAGCTGAACAAGTGGTGATGAATTGGTGTTTTAATTTTCCTCATTATCTAGGATAATTGTCAATTTTAACCTGGTGCTGATGTGAAAAAGAACACCAGTCTGGCTTCGAACTTAACAGTCTGTCCCATCATATTCACAATGAATGACGGTGCTGGCTCGAGGGGCCGAATGGCCTCCTCGTGCACCTGTTTTCTATGTTTCTATTCACCCTATTCTGCACTCACATAATTAAACATTTAGTACCAGCCACCTAATAGAGCACAGTGTTGTTGAGATGGAATTAGTTTTCTTGAACAGGTATTAAACAGCTTAAAAGTAAAGTGGATAGGTATATGGACGTGAAGGGAATGGAGGGGTATGGAGGGAATGGCGCAGGTAGATGGGACTAGGGGAAAACAAATGGTCGGCACGGACTGGAAGGGCCGAGAGGGCCTGTTTCCGTGCTGTAATTGTTATATGGTTATATGGTATTCCAAATGATTATCATACATTGAATATTCATGGGTAACGGTCTAAAAACCTCTTGAGATTAATAGTTGAAAAGCAATCTGTTTGAAACAATCAGTTTTGTGGTTTGGTTGCCATGCTGAGCCAGGTCACCGTTAGTTTAGTTTAGTCTAGAGATACAGCACGGAAACAGGCCCTTCAGCCCACCGACTCCGCGCTGACCAGCGATTACCACGTACATTAGCACTATCCTACACACACGAGGGACAATGAGCCTACAAACCTCTACATCTTTGGCGTGCAAGGGGAAACCGGAGCTCCCAGAGAAAACCCACGCAGGTCACGGAGAGAAGGTACAAACTCCGTACAGGCAGCACCTGCAGCATCCCTAAACTAAACGAAGCTAGTGATAGTGTTAACATATTTTGTTCAACACATCTTGCAAGTCTACTTTTAGCTGCTGAGAAGGAGAATTGAATTTGTGGTTTGAGGTAGATGAATTAAATTGGGATTAGGAGAAGAAAAATTGTGCTCATGGAAGAGAAATCTCCACTCTTTGAATTTGGGAAGTGTGAAGTCGACATGGATTTGAAATTACCAGGTCACTTGGAATTAATCAATCGCACCAAATTACAAATCTTTCTTGCATTTTAGATTTTAAAACAGCAATATTTCAGAAGCACAAATTGATCAAGACGCTAAAATAGCTTGTAAAAAATAGATGTTTCCTGTATGAGGGTTTATTTTGTGATATCCATTACTTTTACGGTGGCTCAGCGGTAGAGTTGCTGCCTTACAGCGAATGCAGCGCCGGAGACCCGAGTTCGATCCTGACTACGGGCGCTGTCTGTACGGAGTTTGTACGTTCTCCCCGTAACCTGCGCGGGTTTTCTCCGAGATCTTCAGTTTCCTCCCTGTTTCCGCGCTCCATCTCCAAAGTAAATTACACGGAAAAGCTTGTCAAAAGTGTAAAGGCTGATGTTGTCTCATGAATGAATCTGTTTTAGTGGTGGACGGCCGAACTGTTTTTAGGAAACCGTTTTTATTGCCCACTTAATTTCAGAGAGCAATCGGGATTTTGAAGGTGATGAATTGAGCATTCATATATTCCTCGTGATTAACTTGTTGCCTTCCCTTGTGCCAATAAACAGGAATGCTAGTCCAACTGGACTGGTCCTTACTGCCTGGGTAGCAGCTGTGTACAAAGTGGCAATCCTGTTCGAAAGGTATGTATTGTAGCATCCACTTTAAATGAATCTTCATAGCTGTGCGCCGCATAAGCGACCGTCTACAAATGTACAACTGAATGAAATATTCCTCAAAGGTAGACAAAAATGCTGGAGAAACTCAGCGGGTGCGGCAGCATCTATGAAGCGAAGGAAATAGGCAACGTTTCGGGTCGAAACCCTTCTTCAGGTTTCGGGCCGAAACGTTGCCTATTTCCTTCGCTCCACAGATGCTGCCGCACCCGCTGAGTTCCTCCAGCATTTTTGTCTACCTTCGATTTTCCAGCATCTGCACTTCCTTCTTAAACAAAATATTCCTCTAGTTTTGTTTATTTGTCACGTGTACCGAGGTTACGGTGAAAAGCGTTCTCGTTGCGTGCGATCCAGTCAGCGGAAAGACCGTACACGATTACAATCCAGCTGTCCACGGTGTTCAGATACAGGATAAAGGCAGCAGCTCTACCACTACATCTCTGTGGCTTCCCTTGTGTGTGTCCCCCCCCCCCCCCGCTCCTCTGGTGTGCGTGATAGCACACAAGTGCCTGCAGATCCCACAATTGAAAAGGGACACAGAGAGTTGTGAGTCTGTGGAATTCTCTGCCTCAGAGGGTGGTGGAGGCCGGTTCTCTGGATACTTTCAAGGGAGAGCTAGATAGGGCTCTTAAACATAGTGGAGTCAGAGGATATGGGGAGAAGGCAGGAACGGGGTACTGATTGGGGATGATCAGCCATGATCACATTGAATGGCGGTGCTGGCTCAAATGTCCTACTCCTGCACCTATTGTCTATTGTCTATTGTCTATCTTGTAGTCCTAATGGTAGCTTATCATTAGGACTCCAATTATGTAGGCTTTTCCGTGGCAGAGTGTTGTTAACGGAAGATAGACACAAAGTACTGGAGGAACTCAAGGGGTCAGGCAGCATCTCTGGAGAGAAAGAATAGTTGGCATTTCTCGTCGGGACCCTGAAGAAGGGATCCAACGCAAAGTGCCACCCATCTTTCTCCTCCAGAGTTGCTGCCTGACCCGCTGAGTTGCTCCAGCATGTTGTGTCTGTCTTTGGTGCAGTTCTTTGTTTCTACATTTTGTTAACAGAAGAGACAACTTATTAACTCTGGTTGGAGTTCTTCAACATGACCACCAATCATCAACTACCCTACCCAATCTAACTGTCTCTTTTAGACATATCCAAAATGTGAACGTTAAAATATATAACAGGTCAATGTAAACAAATTTAGAAACTATAGTTTTCCTGAGTGTTTTGTTTAGTTTTACAGATAGACAATGGCTCTCCCAAGTCTACACTGACCATCAATCACACTAGTTTAGTTTAGTTAAGAGATACAGGATGGTAACAGGCCCTTCAGCCCACCCTGTCCACGCCGACTGCTATCACTATCCAGGATACCAGGAACAATTTACAATTTTTACCAAATCGAATTAACCCACAAACCTGAACGTCTGTGGAGTGTGGGAGGGAACCGGAGCACCCGGAAAAGGCCTACGCGGTCACAGGGAGAACGGACAAACTCCATACAGACTGCACCCGTAGTCAGGATCGAACCCGGGTCTCTGGCGTTGTAAGACAGCAACTCTACCGCTGCGCCACCGTGCCGCCCCTAATTCCACCTCTATGTTTCCCCACTTTCTCATCCGCACTTTACACACAAGGGGCAACTTATAGAGGTCAACTGGCATCTTTGGAATATGGGAGGAAGCTAGAGCACCCGGAGGAAACCCACATGGTCATAGGGAGAACGTGTAAACTCCACACAGACAACACCCGAGGTCAGGATCGAACCCGGGTCTCTGGCGCTGTGAGGCAGCAGCTTTATTTGATCATGGCTGATCCATACCACGCATTATCTTAGTCATTTATATATGTATCTATAGTCATAGAGTGACACAGTGTGGAAACAGGCCCTTCGGCCCAACTTGCCCACACCAGCCAACATGTCCCAGCTACACTAGTCCCACCTGCCCGCGTTTGGTCCATATCCCTCCAAACCTGTCCCATCCATGTACCTCTCTAACTGTTTCTTAAATGTTTTGATAGTCCTTGCCTCAACTACCTCCTCTGGCAGCTTGTTCCATACGCCCACCACCCTTTGTGTGAAAAAATTACCTCAGATTCCTATTAAATCATTTCTCTTTCACCTTAAACCTATGTACTCTGGTCCTCGATTCATCTACTCTGGGCAAGAGACTCTGTGCATCTATTCCGCACACGATTTTATGCAGCTCTGCAAGATCACCTCTCATCCTCCTGGACTCCAGGGAATTGAGTCCCAGCCTACTCAACCTCTCCTTACAGCTCAGTCCCTGGTGCCCTGGCAACATCCTCGTAAATCTTTTTTGAACCCATTCCAGCTTGACAACAGCTTGGTAGCATGGTGCCCAGAACTGAACACAATACTCTTAATACAGCCTCACCAAAGTCTTATATAACTGCAGCATGACCTCCCAGCTTCTCTACTCAATACTCTCACTGATGAAAGCCAATGTGCCAAAAGTCTTTTTGACCACCCCATCTACCTGCAACTCCACCTTCAAGCTAGTGAATCTGTGGAATTCTTTGCCGCAGAGGGCTGTGGAGACCGACCGTGGATATTTTTAAGGCAGAGTTGGATAGATTCTTGATTCGTACAAGTGCCAGAGGTTATGGGGAGAAGGCAGGAGAATGGGGTTAGGAGGGAGAGATTGAATGGCAGAGTAGGCTTGATGGGCCAAATGGCCTAATTCTACACCTATTCCTTCTGACCTTATGTATCAAAGTCTGAGACACAAGGAACTGCAAATTGAGTCTGAAGAAGGGTCCCTGTTCCGACCCAAAACATCGCCTGTCCATTCCCTCCACATATGCTGCCTAACCTGTAGAATTCCCCCAGCATGTTGTGTTTTGCTCAGTATATTAGTAGACTACATGGGCCAAATGGCCTAATTCTCCTTATCACATGATCTTATGACCATGCACCTGCCCTCGTAGATGCATACCTTGTGAATATTAATATCTGGCCAGGCTTTAATATTTGGAGCTATAGAACAGTATTTTCAGTTACATGCCTGATACTTATTGTTTGATCAGAATATGTGAAACCTGTTTCTTTCTTATAATGCCAGGCCATTCACAGAGGAAGTATATCGTCAAAAAGAAAAGAATATGAAGAACAAGTGAATAACTGGGACACTTTGTCAAGTGGATGTTATCTTAAATAGGCGATGGACCGCTTGTTTTTGATTCAGTTTGGAATTTCGCAGTGATTTTTTCTGAATGTATTCTAGTATTGAGTAACTATTAATTATTATTTTTAGTAGTAATTGGCAATTATGCCACTTGTCGTTAATGAACTTTCCACTGCCAGATGCGAAAATAATTTTTTTTTTTCTTAAACCCTTCTCTTCGCGTAATTCCTTGTCGTTTACGGTGAGAAGGTAACGATGGCTGTTACACGTTGACAATGAAAAAAACACTGCATCGTTCACCATGATGACCTAGTTGTCAAAGCAAGCATGGAATAAGCTGCAGGGTGTTGGTCTATTAACTCATGAGCAGGTTATTAAACCAAAATTTTCAAATCATGCCATTTGTAACCAGTAAGCCAATAACTTCAAAGTAGGTCATTTGGTATTGTTATGTCCATGATAAATTTGTAAAAAAAACTATTCTTGTAATGCCAACCATGTTGTATTAATTTCTTCTGAATGTGGTGCTGTCTTCTCACCTGGTAATATAATCTGTAAGAATCATTATCATTACTTATTAAACGGTTTATTGGCAGCTCGGGAAACTGTTACCCACTGCAATAACACTGGATTTGCTGTTTACACGAATCATTCAACTAATGTTGCAGAGAATTGTAATGTGAATCCTGACTGGATGTAGTAAAATATGAAAAGAATAATTCGCTTAAACTCTGCTGTCTTCTTCAGTAGAATCCGACGCCAATAGCAGACATTAGACATCAAAGGGGCAGAGAAGATTGACGAGGATGTCGCCAGGACTCGAGGGCCTGGGCTGCAGGGAGAGGTCGAGCAGGCTAGGAGCGTGCACCTCTTTAAGATCACCCCTCATCCTCCTATTCCTTGGTGCGCAGGAGGACGAGGGGTGATCTTATAGAGGCGCACAAAAACATGAGAGGAATCGCTCAGGTAAATTCGAGATTCAAGAACCAGAGGACATAGGTTTAAGGTAAAGGGGGGGAGGGGGGGGGGGGGAATATCTAATGGGAATCTGAAGGGTAACTTTTTTACACAAAGGGTGGTGGGTGTGTGGAACGAGCTGCCGGAGGAGGTAGTTGCAGCAGGCACTATCACAATGTTTAAGAAACATTTAGACAGGTACATGGATAGGATGGGTTCCAGGGATTTGGGCCAAATGCAGGCAGGTGGGACTAGTGTAGATGGGGAATGTTGGTCGGAATGGGCACGTTGGCCTGGGGGGATTGTTTCCGCACTGTACGACTTTATGAATCTATCGCTTTGTTCAATAAAATCATCCATCTAGCATTTATGGATAGGAAAGGTTGAGAGAGGTATGGGCCAAACGTGGGCAGGTGGGGCTAGCGTAGGTGGGGCACCTCGGGTGGCATGGGCAAGTTGGGCCAAAGGGCCTGTTTCCACGCCGAGTGACTCCATGATTCCATGACTCCATTATTAATCTTTTATTCGCAACCACTTGCATTCTTAATACTTAAATATTGTGCAGACATGCTCAGTGTAGAAGTATTTCAAAAACAAAATGTGTTTAGATGGCAAAAGCAAATTGCAAAAAACGGCATTTTAAATTTAGAACAAATATTGCATTCCATAGATAAGAAGTATTGCATTACATTGTGTTACGTCTTAGACACTTCAAAGGAATTTTGTGCACTCAATTCTCTGTCCATTACCTAGTCTTGATCTCAGATAGATTGAGAATAGAAAGATTAAAGTTGGGTTCAAACCACTTTGCAAAGAACTCCTGATTTCTCTCAGGATACATCTGTTGGACCATGCTGGAGTGATATGAATGAGGATTTCTGATTCACGATACGATTCGATAAAACTTTGTAGATCCCAGGAGGGGAATTGGTCTACCAACAGTCCCAAAACACAACAAGATACACGGAACAGGAAATGAAAGTGACGAGTGGAAAGTCCAGGATTTGGGATGCGCAAAGATGGGGGAGGGGAGTGGCGGGGGGGGGAGGGGGAGAGGGAAGGGGAGTCAGTCTACCCCATGACAGAAGGGGGAGGAGTTGTACAGTTTGATAGCCACAGATTAGAAGGATCTCTTGTGGCGTTCTGTGCTGCATCTTGGTGGAACCAGTCTGTTGTCTGAGATGTATTTCAACACATCTCCTCTACCGAGGTCGGACACGATGGCACAGCGGTAGAGTTGCAGCATTACAACGCTTACAGCGCCAGAGACCCCGGTTCGATCCTGACCACAGATGCTGTCTGTGCAGAGTTTGTACGTTCTCCCAGTGACCTGCGTGGGTTTTCTCCGAGAATGTCGGTTTCCTCCCACACTCCAAAGACGTACAGGGTTTGTAAAAATTGTCCCTCGTGTAGGATAGTGTTAATGTGCAGGGATCGGTGGACCAAAGGGGCTGTATCGTTAAACTAAACTAAACAAACTACTGAGCAATTCTGCACTGTACAGTATTTTTAAAGCCCAAATCTTGTTTTTTTCTTGCCTTATTTGCTGATATATACTTTACAAGTATACTTTATAAGACATCTTCTCATTGGAAGTATATAAAATCACTTCATAAAATGATTTAGCAAGTCTTTACAGATGGATGAAAGCAAATTGTTTGAATATATAAATTATGCCAAAATAACTATTTGGTCTGGGTTATTAAAACTGTATCTCTTTCTGCTGGTCTTGCTTGAGGTGATATTGATACAAATCTTTAATAAAGCTGTCATATCGGAAATATTTCACAAAATCACAAACCCAAGTGCTTAAGTGAAACCCTCTGTAATCTTTGAGCGCAGGACGGTAACATTAAATAGTTGCAGATGTTGCTA